>OX393560.1:62770189-63377689 GCA_947650365.1 Chamaelirium japonicum
TAAGAGCCACGCAATATGCTCTCTATTTTTTGGGATTGCTACTAGACTACCTATATTTAGGGAGCCAAAATATCTCTATATTTTGTTTGAACCCCCACCCGACAACCTTAAGTAAATTATATACAATCGAGCATTCCTTCCAAAAATACCCTCTAAGAGCCTCGCCATTGCTTCCCAAAAATACCCTAAAATCATAAGTAAATTATATATAAATCTAGCACTTCTCCCTAAAACACCCTTTAAGAGCCTTGTAATATGCCCTTCTATTTTTGGGATTGCTACTAGACTGCCTATATTTAGGGAGCCAAAATCTCTATATATAATTTTTGAACGCCCACCCTACAACCTTAAGTAAATTAAATACAATCGAGCACTCCTCCATAAAACAAACTCTAAGAGCCTCGTAGTCTACTCTTTATTTTTGGAATTGCTACTACACTCTATTTATTCTGGGAGTCAAAACCGTACTATATTTTTTTTGAACCCCCACCCGACAACCTAAGTAAATTATATATAATTGAGCATTCCTCCTAAAAACACAATCTCATAGCCTTGCAATATGCTCTCCATTTTTTGGATTGCTACTAGACTCCCTATATTTAAGGAGGCAAAACCGCTTCATATTTGTTTTGAACCCCCAACCGATAACCTTAAGTAGATTATATACAATCGAGCATTCCTCCTTAAAAAAACCCTCTAAGAGCCTCGTAATATGCTCTTTATTTTTGGGATTGCTACTAGACACCCTATATTTAGGGAGCCAAAACCAATCTATATTTTTTTTGAACCCCCACAGGACAACCTTAAATGAATTATATACAATTGAGCACTCCTCCCTAAATCACCATCTAACAGCCTTGCCATTGCCTCCCAAAAATACCTTAAAATCATAAGAAAATTATATATAAATCAAGCACTCTTTCCTAAAACACCCTCTAAGAGCCTCTAATATGCCTTTCTATTTTTAGGATTGCTATTAGACTCCCTATATTTAGGTAGCCAAAATCGCTCTATATTTTTTTTGAACACCCACCCGACAACCTTAAATAAATTATATATAATCGAGCACTCCTCTCTAAAAGACCCTCTAAGAGCTTTATATTATGCTATTTATTTTTTGGATTGCTACTAGACTCCTTATATTTTGGTAGCCAAAATTGCTCCATATTTTTTTTGAACCCCACCTGTCAACCTTAAGTAAATTATATACAATCGAGCATTCCTCCAAAAAACACCTTATATGAGCCTCGCCATTGCCTCATTATTTTTGGAATCGCTACTAGACTCTTTATATTTAGAGAGTCAAAATTGCACCCAATTTCTCAAGGCTCCCACCCGATAATCATAACAAAATTATATACAATCGAGCACACCTCTGTAAAATACTTTCTAAGAGCCTCAGAATATGCTCTCTATTTTTGGGATTGCTACTCGACTTCTTATATTTAGGGAGAATAAACCGCTCTATATTTTTTTTGAACCCCCACCCGATAATCTTTAGTAAATTATGTATAATCAAGCTTTCATCCCAAAAACACCCTCTAAGAGCCTCGCTATTGCCTCCCAAAAAAACCCTAAAATCATAAGTAAATTATATATAAATCAAGCACTCCTCCCTAAAATACCTTCTAAGGGCCTCACAATATGCCTCTCTATTTTTTGGATTGCTACTAGTCTCCCAATATTTAAGGAGCCAAAATTGCTCTATATTTTTTTTGCTCCCCCACCCGACAACCTTAAGTAAATTATATATAATAGAGCACTCCTTGCTAAAACACTCTCTAAAAGCCTCGCAATATACTCTCTATTATTTGGGATTGCTACTAGACTCCCTATATTTAAGGAACCAAAACCGCTCCATATTTTATTTGAACCCCTACCGACAACCTTAAGTAAATTATACACAATTGAGCATTCCTTCCAAAAACACCCTCTAAGAGCCTCACCATTGCCTCCCAAAAACACCATAAAATCATAAGTAAATTATATATAAATCAATCACTCATCCCTAAAACACCCTCTAAGTGCCTTGCCATATGCCTTTCTATTTTTGGGATTGCTATTAGACTCCTTATATTTAAGTAGCCAAAACCGCTCTTTTTTTTTTTATGAACGACCACCTGAAAACCTTAACTAAATTATAAACAATTAAGCACTCCTCCCTAAAACATCCTCTAAGAGCCTCGCAATATGCTCTCTACTTTTGGGATTGCTACTAGACTCCCAATATTTAGGGAGCCAAAATCGCTCCATATTTTTTTTGAACTTCCACCCGTTAACCTTAAATAAATTATATACAATCGAGCATTTCTCTAAAAAACACCATATATGAGCCTCGCCATTGCCTCCTTATTTTTGGGATCACTACTAGACTCCCTATATTTGGGTAGCCAAAATCGCTATTAATTTCACAAAGCTCCCACCCGATAATCAGAGCTAAATTATATACAATCAAGCACTCTTCCCTAAAACACTTTCTAAGAGCCTCACAATATGCTCTTTATTTTTGGGATTGCTACTAAACTCCCTATATTTAGGGAGACAAAACCACTCTATATTTTTTTTGAACCCCTACCTAAAAACCTTTAGTAAATTATATATAATCGTGCATATCTCCCAAAAACACCCTCTAAGAGCCTCATCATTGCCTCCCAAAAACACCCTAAAATCATATATAAATTATATATAAATCAAGCACTCCTTCCAAAAATAACCTCTAAGAGCCTCGCAATATGCGTTTCTATTTTTGGGATTGCTACTAGACTCACTATATTTAAGGAGCCCAAACTGCTCCTTATTTTTTTTGCACCCCTACCCAGAATCCTTAGGTAAATTATATACAATCAAACACTCCTCCCTAAAACACTCTCTAAGAGCCTTGCAATATGCTCTCTATTTTTTGGGATTACTACTAGACTCCCTAAATTTAGGGTACCAAAATCGCTCCATATTTTTTTTGAACCCCCACCGACAACTCTAACTAAATTATACATAATCGAGCATTTCTCCCAAAAATACGCTCTAAGAGCCTCACCATTGCCTCCCAAATATACCCTAAAATCATAAGTAAATTATATATAAATCAAACATTCCTCCCTAAAACACCCTATAAAAGCCTTACAATATGTCTTTCCATTTTTAGGAGTGCTGCTAGACTCCCTATATTTAGGTAGCCAAAACCACTCCATAATTTTTTTGACCCCCCACCCGACAGCCTTAAGTAAATTATATACAATCGAGCACTCCTCACTAAAAGACTCTATAAGAGCCTCGCAATATACTCTTTATTTTTAGGATTGCTACTAGACTTTCTATATTTAGGGAGCCAAAACTGCTCCATATTTTTTTAGAACCTCCACCGGACAATCTTAAGTGAATTATATACAATCACGCACTCCTCCCCAAAACACCCTCTAAGTGTCTCGTAGTATGCTCTCTATTTTTGGGATTGCTACCAGACTCCCTATATTTAGGTAGCCAAAATCGCTCTATATTTTTTTTGAACCCCCACCCGACAACCTTAAGAAAATTATATACAATCGATCATTTCTCCCAAAAATATCCTCTAAGAGCCTCGCAATATGCTCTCTATTTTTGAGATTGCTACTATACTTTCTTATTTAGGGAACCAAAATCGCTCCATATTTTTTTAGAACCCCTACCGGACAATCTTAAGTGAATTATATACAATCGAGCACTCCTTCCCAAAACACCCTCTATGAACCTCGCAATATGCTCCCTAATTTTGGGATTGCTACTAGACTCCTAATATTTATGGAGCCAAAATTGCTCCATATTTTTTTTAAACCCCCACCCGATAACCTAAAGTAAATTATATACAATCAAGCATTCCTCCCAAAAACACCCTCTAAGAGCCTCACCACTGCCTCCCAAAAACACCCTTAAATCATAAGTACATTATATATAAATTAAGCACTCCTCCTAAAACACCCTCTATGAGCCTTGCAATATACCTTTATATTTTTGGGATTGCTACTAGACTTCCTATATTAAGGTAGCCAATACCGCTCCATATTTTTTTTGAATGCCCATCCGATAACTTTAAGTAGATTATATACAATCAAACACTCCTCCCTAAAACTCCTTCTAAGAGCTTCACAATATTCTCTTCATTTTTGGGATTTCTACTAGACTCCCTATATTTAGGGAGCCAAAACCACTACATATTTTTTTGAACCCCCACCCATCAACTTTAAGTAAATTATATACAATCAAGAATTCCTTCTAAAAATACCTTATATGAGCCTCCCCATTGCCTCCTTATTTTTGTGATCGCTATTAGAATCCCTATATTTGGGGAGCTAAAATCGCTCCTAATTTCTTAAGGCTCAAACCCGATAATCATAACTAAATTTTATACAATCAAGCACTCCTCCCTAAAACACTCTCTGAGCCTCGCAAAATACTCTCTATATTTTAGGATTACTACTAGACTCCATATATTTAGGGAGCCAAAACTGCTCCATATTTTGTTTGAACCCCTACCCGATAACCTTAAGTAAATTATATACAATCAAGCACTCCTTCTTAAAACAGCCTTTAAGAACCTAATATGCTCTCTATTTTTAAGATTGCTACTAGACTCCCTATATTTAGGAAGCTAAAACTGCTCTATATTTTTTTTGAACCCCCACCCGACAACCTTAAATAAATTATATACAATCAAGCATTCCTCCTAAAAACACCCTCTAATAGCCACGCAATATGCTCTCTATTTTTGGGATTGCTACTAGACTCTCTATATATAGGGAGCCAAAAACCGCCCCATATTTTTTTGAACCCCCACCCGATAACTTAATGTAAATTATATACAATCAAGCACTCCTTCCTAAAACACCCTCTAAGAGCCTTACAATATGCTCTCTATTTTTGGAATTGCTACTAGACTCCCAATATTTAGGGAGCCAAAACCGCCCATATTTTTTTTGAACCCCCACCCAATATCCTTAAGTGAATTATATACAATCGAGCACGCCTCCCCAAAACACCCTTTAAGAGATTCGCAATATGCTCTCTATTTTTGGGATTGCTACTAGACTCTCTATATTTAGGGAGCCAAAACCACCTCATATTTTTTTTAACCCCCACCCGATAACCTTAAGTAAATTATATAAAATAGAGCATTCCTCGTAAAAACACCATTTAAGAGCCTCGCTATTGTAACCCAAAAACAATCTAAAATCATAAGTAAATTATATATAAATCAAACACTCTTTCCTAAAACACCCTCTAAGAGACTCGCAATATACCTTTATATTTTTGGGATTGCTACTAGACTCCCTATATTTACAGAGCCAAAACCGCGCTATATTTTTATTTAACGCCCACCCGACAAACTTAAGTAAATTATATACAATCGAGCACTCCTTCCTAAAACACCCTCTAAGAGCCTGGTAATATGATATCTATTTTTGGGATTACTACTAGACTCCTTATATTTTGGGAGCCGACACCGCTCTATATTGTTTTGAACCCCCACCCGAGAACCTTAAGTATATTATATATACTCGAGCATTCATCCCAAAAACACCCTCTAAGAGCCTCACCATTGCCTCACAAAAACATCCTATAATCATAAGTAAATTAGATATAAATCAAGCACTTCTCCCTAAAATACCCTATAAGAGTCTCGCAATATGCCTTTCTATTTTTGGGATTGCAACTACACTCCCTATATTTAGGTAGCCAAAATGCTAGCTCTATTTTATTTTTGAATGCCCACCTGACAACCATAAGAAAATTATATACAATCGAGCACTCCTCCCTCAAATACCCTCTAAAAGTCTCGTAATATGCTCTCTATTTTTGGGATTGCTACTAGACTCCCTATATTTAGGGAGCCAAATCCGTTCCATATTTTTTTTGAACCCCCACCCGACAACCTTAAGTAAATTATATAAAATCGATCACTCCTCCCAAAATTATCCTCTAAGAGCCTCGTAATATGCTTTCTATTTTTGGGATTGCTACTAGACTTCCTTTATTAGAGAGCCAAAACTGCTCCATATTTTTTTAGAAACCCCACCAGACAATCTTAAGTGAATTATATACAATCGAGCACTCCTCCTAAAAACACTCTCTAAGAGCCTCGCAATATGCTCTCTATTTTTGGGATTGCTACTAGACTCCATATATTTATGGAGCCAAAACTGCTCCATATTTTTTTTGACCCCTCACCCGACAACCTTAAGTAAATTATATACAATCGAGCATTCCTCCCAAAAACACCCTCTAAGAGCCTCGCCATTGCCTCCCAAAAATACCCTAAAATCATTAGTAAATTATATATTAATTAAGCACTCCTCCCTAAAACACCCTCTAAGAGCCTCGTAATATGCCATTCTATTTTTGGGATTGCTACTAGACTCCCTAAATTTAGGTAGCCAAAAATGCTCTATATATTTTTTTAACGCCCACCCGACAACCTTAAGTAAACTATATACAATCGAGCACTCCTCCCTAAAACACCCTCTAAGTGCTTCATAATATGCTCTTTATTTTTAGGATTACTAATAGACTCCCTATATTTAGAGAGCCAAAACCGCTCCATATTTTTTTTGAACCCCCACCAGTAAACCTTAAGTAAATTATATACAATTGAGTATTTATCCCAAAAATACCATATATGAGCCTTGTCATTGCCTTGTTATTTTTGGGATCGCTACTAGAATCCCTATATTTGGGGAGCCAAAATCGCTCCTAATTTTATAAGGCTTCCATCCAATAATCATAACTAAATTATATACATTCAAGCACTCATCCCTAAAACAATTTCTAAGAGCCTCACAATATGCTCCTATTTTTTGGGATAGCTACTAGACTCCCTACATTTAGTTAGCCAAAACCGTTCTATATTTTTTTTGAACCCCCACCCAATAACCTTTAGTAAATTATTTACAATCGAACATTCCTACCAAAAACACCCTCTAAGAGCCTCATCATTGCCACCCAAAAATACCCTAAAACCATAAGTAAATTATATATAAATCAAGCGCTCCTCCCTAAAATACCCTCTAAGAGTCTTGTAATATGCCTCTCTACTTTTTGGATTGCTACTAGACTTCCTATATGTAAGGAGCCAAAACTGCTCCATATTTTTTTTGAACCCCCACCTGACAACCTTAAGTAAATTATATACAATCGAACACTCCTCCCTAAAACACTCTTTAAGAGCCCACAATATGCTCTCTATTTTTCTTGATTGCTACTAGACTCCCTATATTTAGGGAGCCAAAACCATTCTATATATTTTTTGAACCCCCATCCGATAATATTAAGTAAATTATATATAATCGAATATTTCTCCCAAAAACACCCACTAAGAGCCTCGCCATTGCCTTACAAAAACACCCTAAAATCATAAGTAAATAATATATAAATCAAGCACTACTCCTTAAAACACCCTCTAAGAGCCTCATAATATGCCTCATTATTTTTCGGATTGCTACTAGACTCCCTATATTTAGGGAGCCAAAACTGCTTCATATTTTTTTTGAAGCCCCACTCGACAACCTTAAGAAAATTATAAACAATCAAGCAATCCTCCATAAAATAGCCTCTAAGAGCATAATATGCTCTCCATTTTTGGATTGCAACTAGACTCCCTATATTTAGGGAGCCAAAACTGCACCATATTTTTTTTGAACCTCACCCGATAACCTTAAGTAAATTATATATAATCGAGCATTTCTCCCAAAAACACCCTCTAATAGCCTCGAAATATGCTCTCTATTTTTGGGATTGCTACTAGACTCCCTATATTTAGGGAGCCAAAATCGCTCCATATTTTTTTTAAACCACCACCTGACCACATTAAATAAATTATATGCAATCGAGCATACTTCCCTAAAACACCCCCTAAGAGCCTCACAATATGCTCTCAATTTTTTGGGATTGCTACTGGAATTCCTATATTTAGGGAGCCAAAAAGAACTCCCTATTTTGTTTGAACTCCCACCCAATAATATTAAGTAAATTATACACAATCGAGCATTCCTCCCAAAAACACCCTCTAAGAGCCTCACCATTACCTCCCAAAAAAACCCTAAAATCATAAGTAAATTATATATAAATCAAACACTCCTCCCTAAAACACCCTCTAAGAGCCTCGCAACTTGCCTCTCTAATTTTGTGATTGCTACTAGACTCCCTATATTTAGGGAGCCAAAATTGCTCCATAATTTTTTTGAACCCCCACCCGATAAGCTTAAGTAAATTATATACAATCAAGCACTTCTCCCTAAAACACCCTCTAAGAGCCTAATATGCTCTTTATTTTTGGGATTGTTACTAGACTCCTTATATTTATGGAGCCAAAACCGCTCCATATTTTTTTTGAACCCCCACCCGACAACCTTAAGTAAATTATATACAATCGAGCATTCCTCTTAAAAACACCCTCTAATAGCCTCACAATATGCTATCTATTTTTGGGATTGCTACTAAACTCCCTATATTTATGGAGCCAAAACCGCTCTATATTTTTTTTGAACCCCACCCGACAACCTTAAGTAAATTATATATAATCGAGCACTCCTTCCTAAAACGCCCTCTAAGAGCCTCACATTATACTCTCTATTTTTGGGATTGCTACTAGACTCCTTATATTTAGGGAGCCAAAATCGTCCCATATTTTTTTTAAACCCCCACTCGACAACCTTAAGTGAATTATATACAATCGACCACTCCTCCCTAAAACACCCTTTCGAAGACTCGTAATATACTCTTTTTATTTGGGATCGCTACTAGACTACCTATATTTAGGGAGCCAAAACCGGTCTTTATTTTTTCTGAACCCACACCTGACAACGTTAAGTAAATTATATACAATCGAGCTTTCCTCCCAAAAACACCCTCTAAGAGCGCCATTGTATCCCAAAAATACCCTAAAATCATAAGTAAATTATATATAAATCAAGAACTCCTCCCTAATACACCATCTAAGAGACTCGCAATATGCCTTTTTATTTTTGGGATTGTTACTAGACTCTTTATATTTAGGTTGCAAAAACCACTCCATATTTTTTTTGAATGCCCACCCGACAACCTTAAGTAAATTATATACAATCGAGCACTCCTTACTAAAACACCCTCTAAGAGCCTGATAATATGCTCTCTATTTTTGGGATTGCTACTAGACTCCATATACTTAGGGAGCCAAAACCACTTCATATTTTTTCTGATCCCCCACCTGTCAATCTTAAGTAAAATATATACAATCGAGCATTACTCCTAAAAACACCCTCTAAAAGCCTCACCATTGCCTCCCAAAAACACCAAAAAGTCATAAGTAAATTATATATAAATCAAGCACACCTCACTAAAACACCGTCTAAGAGCCTCATAATATTCCTCTCTATTTTTAGGGTTACTACTAGACTCCCTATATTATGGGTGCCAAAACTGCTCTATATTTTTTTTGAACCCCCACCCGACAACCTTAAGTAAATTATATACAATCGAGCATTCCTTCCTAAAACACCCTCTAAGAGCCTCGCAATATACTCTCTATTTTTTGTGATTGCTACCAGACTCCCTATATTTAGGGAGCCAAAATCGCTCTATATGTTTTTTGAATGCCTACCCGACAACCTAAAGTAAATTATATAGAATCAAGAACTCCTTCCTGAAACACCCTATAAGAACCTGGTAATATGCTCTTTATTTTTGGAATTGCTACTTGACTCCCTATATTTAGGGAGCCAAAATCACTCAATATTTTTTTTTAACCCCCACCCGTCAACCTTAAGTGAATTATATACAACTGAGCATTTCTCCAAAAAATACCCTCTAAGTGTCTCGCCATTGCCTCCTAAAAACACCCAAAATCATAAGTAAATTATATATAAATCAAGCATACCTCCCTAAAACACCCTCTAAGAGCCTCGCAATATGCTTCTCTATTTTTGTGATTTCTACCAGACTCCCTATATTTAGGGAGCCAAAACCACTCCATATTTTTTTTGAACCCCTACCCAACAATATTAAGTAAATTTTATACAATCGAGCACTCCTCCCTAAAACACCCTCTAAGAGCCTCGCAATATGCTCTCTATTTTTGGGATTGCTACTAGACTCCCTATATTTAGGGAGCCAAAACCGCTCCATATTTTTTTGAACCTCCACCCGATAATCTTTAGTAAATTATATAAAATCGAGCATTCCTCCTAAAAACACCATCTAATAGCCTCACAATATCCTCACTATTTTTGGGATTACTACTAGACTCCCTATATTTAGGGAGGCAAAACCATTCCAAATTTTTTTTAAACGCCCACCCGACAACATTATGTAAATTATATACAATCATGCACTCCTCCCTAAAATACCCTCTAAGAACCCCGCAATATGATCTCTATTTTTGGGATTACTACTAGACTTCCTATATTTAAAGAGACAAAACCGCTCCATATTTTTTTTGAACCCCCACCGGACAATCTAAAGTGAATTATTTATAATCGAGCACTCCTCCCTAAAATACCCTCTAAGAGCCACACAATATGCTCTCTATTTTTAGGATTGCTACTAGACTCCCTATATTTATGGAGCCAAAACCACTCTATATTTTTTTTGAACCCCCACACGACAACCTTACATAAATTATATACAATCGAGCAATTATCCCAAAAACACCATATAAGTGCCTCGCCATTGCCTCCTAAAAACACCATAAAATCATAAGTAAATTATATATAAATCATGCACTTCTTATTAAAATACCCTCTAAGAGCCTTGTGATATCCTTTTTTCTTTTTGGGATTGCTACTAGACTCCCTATATTTAGGTAGCCAAAATCACTCTATATTTTTTTTGAATGCCCACTCTACAACCATAAGTAAATTATATACAATCGAGCACTCCTCACTAAAACACCCTCTAAGAGCCTCGCAATATGCTCTCTATTTTTGGGATTGCAACTAGACTCCCTATATTTAGGGAGCGAAAATCGCTCTATATTTTATTTGAACCACCACCCATCAACCTTAAGTAAATTATATACAATCGAGCATTCCTCCCAAAAACACCTTATATGAGCCTCGCCATTGCCTCCTTATTTTTGGGATCGCTACCAGACTCCCTATATTTGGGAAGCCAAAATCGCACCCAATTTATCAAGGCTCCCACCCGATAACCATAACAAAATTATATACAATCGAGCACTCCTCCCTAAAACACTTTCTAAGAGCCTCGCAATATGCTCTCTATTATTGGGATTGCTACTAGACTCCCTATATTTAGGGAGCCAAAACCGTTCTATATCTTTTTTGAACCCTCACCCGATAATCTTTAGTAAATTATATATGATCGAGCATTCCACCTAAAAACACCCTCTAAGAGCCTCGCCATTGCCTCCCAAAAATACCCTTAAATCATAAGTAAATATTATATAAATCAAGCACTCCTCCCTAAAATACCCTCTAAGAACCTCGCAATATGTCTCTATATTTTTGGGATTGTTACTAGACACCCTATATATAAGGAGCCAAAACCACTCCATATATTTTTTCAACCCCCACCCGATAACCTTAAGTAAATTATATACAATCGAGCACTCCTCGCTAAAATGCTCTCTAAGAGCCTTGCAATATGCTTCCTATTTTTTGGGATTGCTACTAGACTCCCTAAATTTAGGGAACCAAAACCGCTCTATATTTTTTTGAACGCCCATATAACAACCTTAAGTAAATTATACACAATTGAGCATTCCTTCAAAAAACACCCTCTAATAGCCTCGCCACTGCCTTCCAAAAACAACCTAAAATCATAAATAAATTATATATAAATCCAGCACTCTTTCCTAAAACACCCTCTAACATACTCGCAAAATGCCTTTCTATTTTTGGGACTTCTACTAGATGCCCTATATTTAGGGAGCCAAAACTGCTCTATATTTTTTTTGAACACCCACCCGACATCCTTAAGTAATTTATATACAATCAAGCACTCTTTTCTAAAACACCTCTAAGAAATTGGTAATATGCTCTCTATTTTTGGGATTGCTACTTGACTCCATATATTTTGGGAGCCAAAACCATTCCATATTTTTTTTGAACCCCTACTTATCAACCTTAAGTAAATTATATACTATCAACCATTCCTCCCAAAAATATCCTTAAGTGCCTCGCCATTGCCTCCCAAAAATACTAAAAAAACATAAGTATATTATATATAAAGCAAACACTCCTCCTTAAAATACCCTCTAAGAGCTTCACGATATGCCTCTCTATTTTTAGGATTGCTACTTGACTTCCTATATTTAAGGAGTCAAAATCGCTCCATATTTTTTTTTAACCCCCACCCGACAACCTTAAGGAAATTATATACGATTAAGCACTCCTCCCTAAAACACCCTCTATGAGACTCGCAATATACTCTTATTTTTTGGGATTGATACTAGACTCCCATATTTAGGAAGCCAAAATAGCTCCATATTTTGTTTAAACCCCCACCCGACAACCTTAAGTAAATTATACGCAATCAAGCATTCCCCCCAAAGATACCCTCTAGTAGCGTCGTCATTGCCTCCCAAAAACATCCTAAAATTATAAGTAAATAATATATAAATAAAGCACTCCTCCCTAAAATACCCTCTAAGAGCCTCGCAATACACCTCTCTATATTTGGGA
Organism: Chamaelirium japonicum; assembly: GCA_947650365.1. NCBI lineage: Eukaryota > Viridiplantae > Streptophyta > Magnoliopsida > Liliales > Melanthiaceae > Chamaelirium > Chamaelirium japonicum. Next base: position 62,782,837 of record OX393560.1, read on the forward strand.
TTGCTACTAGACTCCCTATTTTTAGGAAGCCAAAATAGCTCCATATTTTTTTTGAACCCCCACCCGATAACCTTAAGTATATTATATGCAATCGAGCACTCTTCCATAAAACACCCTCTAAGGACCTCACAATATGTTCTCTATTTTTGGCATTGCTACTAGACTCCCTATATTTAGGGAGCCAAAACCGCTCCATTATTTTTTTAAACCCCAACCCGACAACCTTAGTAAATTTTATACAATCGAGCATACCTTAAAATACTATCTAAAAGACTTGCAATATGCTCTCTATTTTTGGGATTTCTACTAGACTCCCTATATTTAGGGAGCCAAAATAACTCCATATATTTTTTGAACCCCTATCCGACAATCTTAAGTAAATTATATACAACCGAGCATTCCTCAAAAAAACACCCTCTAATAGCCTCGTCATATGCTCTTTATTTTTGGGATTGCTACTAGACTCCCTATATTTAGGATGCCAAAATCCCTCTATATTTTTTTTGAACCCCAACCCGACAACCTTACGTAAATTATATACAATCGAGCACTCCTCCCTAAAATAACAACTAAGAGCCTCACAATATGCTATGCTCTCTATTTTTGGGATTGCTACTAGACTCCCTATATTTAGGGAGCCAAAACTGCTCTATATTTTTTTCGAACCCCCACCCGACAACCTTAAGTGAATTATATACAATCGAGCACTCCTCTTTAAAACACCCTCTAAGATCCTAACAATATGAGGTCTATTTTAGGGATTGCTACTAGACTCCCTATATTTAGGGAGCCAAAACCGCACTATATTTTTTTTGAACCCCCACCCGACAACCTTAAGTAAATTATATACAATCGAGCATTCCTTCAAAAATTACACTCCATAAAGCACTTTTGTTTAAATCACCCTCTAAGAGCCTCACAATATGCTTTTCTATTTTTGGGATTGCTACTAGACTCCCTATATTTAGGTAGTCAAAACCGTTCTATATTTTTTTTCAACTCCTACCCAATAACCTTAAGTAAATTATATACAATCGAGCACTCCTCCCTAAAATACGCTCTAAGAGCCTCACAATATTCTTTCTATTTTTGAAATTGCTACTAGACTCCCTATATTTAAGGAGCCAAAACCGCTTTATATTTTTTTTGAACCCTCACCCTAGCTTAAGTAAATTACATACAATCGAGCATTCCTCCCAAAAATACCCTATAAAAGCCTCGCCATTGCCTCCTTATTTTTGGGATCGCTACTAGACTTCCTATATTTAGGGACCAAAAATCGCTCATAATTTCTCAAAGCTCCCATATGATAATCATAACTAAATTATATACAATCGAGCACTTCTCCCCAAAACATATTATAAGAGCCTTACAATATGTTCTCCATTTTTGAGATTGCGACTAGACTCCCTATATTTAGGAAGCCAAAATCACTCCATTTTTTTTTGAACCCCCACCCAACAACCTTAATTAAATTATATATAATCGAGCATTCTACCTAAAAATAACCTATAAAAGCCACGCCATTGCATTCCAAAAATACCCCTAAAATTATAAGTAAATTATATATAAATCAAGCACTCCACCCTAAAACACCCTCTAAGAGCCTCGCAATATGCTTTTCTATTTTTAGGATTGCTACTAGACTCCCTATATTTAGGGAGCCAAAACCGCTCCATATTTTTTTGAACCCCCACTCGATAACCGTTAATAAATTATATACAATCGAACATTCCTTCCAAAAACACCCTCTAATAGCCTCGCAATATGCTCTCTATTTTTGGGATTGCTAATAGACTCTCTATATATAGGGATCCAAAATAGCTCCATATTTTTTTGAACCCCCACCCGTCAACCTTAATTAAATTATATATAATTGAGCACTCTTCCCTAAAATACCATCTAAGTGCCTCCCAATATAGACTCTATTTTTGGAATTGCTACAAGACTCTCAATATTTAAGGAGCCAAAACCGCTCTATATTTTTTTTTAACCCCCACCGGACATATTTAAGTGAATTATATAAAATCGAGCACTCCTCTTTAAAACACCCTCTCAGAGCCTCACAATATGCTGTCTAATTTTGGGATTGTTACTAGACTCCCTATATTTAGGGAGCAAAAACTGCTCCATATTTTTATTGAACCTGCACCCAACAACCTTAAGTAAATTATATACAATCGAGCATTCCTTCAAAAAACGCCCTCTAAGAGTCTCACCATTGCCTCCCGAAAAGACCCTAAAATCATAAGTAAATTATATATAAATCAAGTACTTCTTCCTAAAACACCCACTAAGAGCCTCGCAATATGCCATTCTATTTTTGGGATTGATACTAGACTACCTATATTTAGGTAGCCAAAACCGATTCATATTTTTTTTGAATACCCACCCAATGACCTTAAGTAAATTATATACAATCGAGCAGTCCTCCATAAAACAGCCTATAAGAGTCTCGTAATATGCTCTCTATTTTTGGGATTGGTATTAGACTCCCTATAATTAGGGAGCCAAAACTGCTACTATTTTTTTTGAACCCCCACCCGTCAACCTTATGTAAATTATATACCATAGAGCATTCATCCCAAAAACACCCCCTAATAGCCTTGCATTATGCTCTATATTTTTGGGATTTCTACTAGACTCCCTATATTTAGGGAGCCAAAACCGTTCCATATTTTTTTTGAACACCCACCCGACAACCTTAAGTAAATTATATACAATCGAGCACTCCTCCCTAAAACACCCTCTAAGAGACTCGCAATATGCTCTCTATTTTTGAGATTGCTACTAGACTCTCTATATTTAGGGAGCCAAAATCACTCCATATTTTTTTTGAACCCCCACCCAACAACCTTAAGTGAATTATATACAATCGATCACTCCTCCCTAAAAGACTGTCTTAGAGACTCGCAATATACTTTCTATTTTTGGGATTGCTACTAGACACCCAATATTTAGGAAGCCAAAATTACTCCGTATTTTTTTTGAACCTCCACCCAACAACCTTAAGTAAATTATATACAATCAAATATTCCTCCCGAAAACACCCTCTAAGAGCCTCGCCATTGCCTTCCAAAAATACCCTAAAATCATAAGTAAATTATATATAAATCAAGCACTCTTTCCTAAAACACCCTCTAAGAGACTCGCAATATGCCTTTCTATTTTTAGGATTACTACAAGACTCCTAATATTTAGGGAACCAAAACCGCTCCATATTTTTTTTGAACGCCAACTCGACAACCTTAGGAAAATTATATACAATCAAGCACACCTTCCAAAAATACCCTCTAAGAGCCTGGTAATATGATCACTATTTTTGGGACCGCAACTAGACTCTCTATACTTAGGGAACTAAAACTGCTCCATATTTTTTTTAAATCCCTACCCATCAACCTTAAGTAAATTATATACAATTGAGCATTCCTCCCAAAAACACTGTCTAAAAGACTTTCCATTGCCTTTAAAAAATTCCCAAAAATTATAAGTAAATTACATATTAATCAAGAACTCCTTCCTAAAATACCCTTTAAGTGCCTCGCAATATGCCTCTCTATTTTTAGGATTGCTACTAGACTACCTATATTTAAGGAGCAAAAATCGCTCAATATTTTTTTGAAACCCTACACGACAACCTTAAGTAAATTATATACAATTGAGCACTCCTCCCTAAAACACTCTCTAAGAGCCTCACAATATGCTCTCTATTTTTTGGGATTGCTACTAGACTCCCAAAATTTAGGGAGCCAAAACCGCTCTATATTTTGTTTGAACCCCCACCCGACAACCTTAAGTAAATTATATACAATCGAGCATTCCTCCCAAAAACACCCTCTAAGAGCCTCGCCATTGCCTCCTAAAAACACCGTAAAATCATAAGTAAATTATAAATAAATCAAACACTCCTCCCTAAAATACCCTCTAATAGCCTCGCAATATGCCTCTTTATTTTTGGGATTGCTACTAGACTCCCTATATTTAGGGAGCCAAAATCGCTCCATATTTTGTTTAAACCCCCACCCGACAACCTTAAGTAAATTATATACAATCGAGCATTCCTCCCAATAACACCCTCTAAGAGTCTCATCATTGCCTACCAAAAATACTCTAAAATCATAAGTAAATTATATATAAATCAAGCACTCCTCCCTAAAACACCCTATAAAAGCCTCACAATATGCTTTTCTATTTTTGGGATTGCTAATAGGCTCCCTATATTTTGGTAGCAAAAATTGCTCTATATTTTTTTTGAATGCCCACCCGACAACCTTAAGTAAATTATATACAATCGAGCACTCTTCCCTAAAACACCATCTAAGGGCCTCGCAATATGCTCTCTATTTTTGGGATTGCTACTAGACTCCCTATTTTTAGGGAGCCAAAATCGCTCCATATTTTTTTTGAACCCCTACCCGTTAACCTTAAGTTAATTATATATAATCTAACATTCCTGCCAAAAACACCTCATATGAGCCTCGATATTGCCTCTTTATTTTTGGGATCCCTACTTGACTCACAATATTTGGGGAGCCAAAATCGCACCCAATTTCTCGAGGCACCCACCCGATAATTATAACTAAATTATATACAATCGAGCACTCTTCTCTAAAACACTTTCTAAAAGCCTCACAATATTCTCTCTATTTTTGGGATTGCTACTAGACTCCCAATATTTAGGGTGCCAAATCACTCTATATTTTTTTTAAACCCTCACCCGATAACCTTTATTAATTATATATAATCGGGCATTCCACCTAATAATACCCTCTAAGAGCCTCGTCATTGCCTCCCAAAATACCCAAAAATCATAATTAAATTATATATAAATCAAGCACTCCTTCCTAAAATACCCTCAAATAGTCTCGCAATATGCCTCTCTATTTTTAGGAATGCAACTAGACTGTTTATATTTAAGGAGCCAAAACCGCTCCTTATTTTTTTTGAACCCCCACCCGACAACCTTAAGTAAATTATATAAAATCAAATACTTCTCCCTAAAATATTATCTAAAAGCATCGCAATAAATTCTCTATTTTTTGGGATTGCAACTAGACTCCCTATATTTAGGGAGTCAAAACCGCTCTATGTTTTGTTTGAACCCCCACCTGACAACTTAAAGTAAACTATACAAAATCGAGCATTCCTCCCAAAAACACCCACTAAGAGCCTCGCTATTGCCTCCCAAAAACACCCTAAAATCATAAGTAAATAATATATAAATCAAGAACTCCCCTCTAAAACACACTTTAAGAGCCTCGCAATTTGCCTCTATATTTTTGGGATTGCTATTAGACTCACTATATTTAGGGAGTCAAAACTGCTCTATATTTTTTTTGAACCCCCACCCGACAACCTTATGTAAATTATATACAATCGAGAACTCCTCCCTAAAACACCCTCTAAGAACCTAATAAACTCTCTATTTTTGGGATTGCTACGAAACTTCCTATATTTAGGGAGCCAAATCTGATCCATATTTTTTTTGAACCCCCACCCGATAACCTTAAGTAAATTATATACAATCGAGCATTCCTCTTAAAACTACTCTCTAATAGCCTCGCAATATGCTCTCTATTTTTGGGATTGCTACTAGACACCCTATATTTAGGGAGCCAAAACCGCTCCATATTTTTTTTGAACCCCCATTCGACAACCTTAAGTAAATTATATACAATCGAGCGCTCCTCCCTAAAACACCATCTCAGAGTCTCGCAATATGCTTTCTATTTTTGGGAATACTACTAAACTCCCTATATTTAGGGTGCCAAAAATGTCCCATATTTTTTTTGAACCCCCACCTGACAACCTTAAGTGAATTATATATAATCGAGCACTCCTCTCTAAAAGACCCTCTAAGAGAATCACAATATGCTCTTTATTTTTGGGATTACTACTAGACTCATTATATTTAGGGAGCCAAAATTGCTCTATTTTTTTTTTAACCCACACCCGATAACCTTAATTAAATTATATATAATCAAGCATTCCTCCCCTAAATACCCTCTAAGTGCCTCACCACTGCCTCCCAAAAATACTCTAAACTCATAAGTAAATTATATATAAATCTAGCTCGCCTCCCTAAAACAACCTCTAAGAGACTTGCAATATGCCTTTCTATTTTGGGATTGCTAATAGACTTTCTATATTTAAGGAGCCAAAACCGCTTCTTTTTTTTTTAAATGCCTACCCGAAAACCTTAATTAAATTATATACAATCAAGCACTCCTTCTTAAAATACCCTCTAAGAGCCTGGTAATATGCACTTTATTTTTGGGATTGCTACTAGACTCCCTATATTTAGGGAGCCAAGACCGCTCCATATTTTTTTTAAACCCCCATTTGCTAATCTTAAGTAAATTATATATAATCGAGCATTCCTACAAAAAATACCCTTTAAGAGCCTCGCCATTGCCTCCCAAAAATACCCAAAACTCCTAAGTAAATTATATATAAATCAAGCACTCCTTCCTAAAACACCCTCTAAGAGCCTCGCAATATGCCTCCCTATTTTTAGAATTGCTACTAGACTCCCTATATTTAAGAAGCCAAAACCGCTCCATATTTTTTTTTAACCCCCACCCGAAAAGCTTAAGTAAATTATATACGTTTGAGCACTCCTCCGTAAAACACCCTCTAAGAGCCTCGTAATATGCTATCTATTTTTTGGGATTGCTACAAGACTCCGTATAATTAGGGAGCCAAAATCGCTCTATGTTTTGTTTGAACCCCCACCCGACAACCTTAAGTAAATTATACACATTCAAGCATTCCTCCCAAAAACACCCTCGCTATTGCCTCCAAAAATATCCTAAAATCATAAGTAAATTATACATAAATCAAGCACTCTTCCCTAAAAAACCCTCTAAGAGCCTCGCAACATGCCTCTCTATTTTTGGGATTGCTACTAGATTCCCTATATTTAGAGAGCCAAAATCGCTTCATATTTTTTTTGAACCCCCACTTTACAACCTTAAGTAAATTATATGCAATCGAGCACTCTTCCCTAAAACACCATCTAAGAGCCATACAATATGCTCTCTATTTTTGGGATTGCTATTAGACTCCTTATATTTAGGGAGCCAAAACCGCTCTATATTTTTTTTGAACCCCCACCAGACAACCTTAAGTAAATTATATAAAATCGAGCATTACTTCCGACAACACCATCTAATAGCCTTGCAAAATGCTCTTTATTTTTGGGATTGCTACTAGACTCCCTATATTTAGGGATACAAAACCGCTCCATATTTTTTTTAAACCTCCACCCGACAACCTTAAGTAAATTATATACAATCAAGCACTCCTTCCTAAAATACCATTTAAGAGCCTTGCAATATGCTTTCTATTTTTGGGATTGCTACTAGACACCCTATATTTAGGGAGCCAAAATCGCTCCATATTTTTTTTAAACCCCCACCAAATAACCTTAAGTGAATTATATACAATCGAGTACTCATCCCTAAAATATCCTCGAAGAGCCTCGCAATATGCTCTCTATTTTTGGGATTGCTACAAGACTCTCTATATTTATGGACCCAAAACTGCTTCATATTTTTTTTGAACCCCTATTCATTAACCTTAAGTAAATTATATACAATTAAGCAATTCTCCAAAAAACACCCTCTAAGTGCCTTGCCTTTGCCCTCCAAAAACGCCATAAAATCAAAAGTAAATTATATATAAATCAAGCACTCCTCCCTAAAACACCCTCTAATAGCCTCGCAATATGCCTTTCTATTTTTGGGATTGCTACTAGACTCCCTATATTTAGGTAGCCAAAATCGCTCAACATTTTTTTTGAATGCCCACCCGACAACCTTTAGTAAATTATATACAATCGAGTACTCCTCCTTAAAACACTCTGTAAGTGCCTCACAATATGTTCTCTATTTTTGGGATTGCTACTAGACTCCCTATATTTAGGGAGCAAAAATTGCTCCATATTTTTTTTGAACCCCCACCCGTCAACCTTAAGTAAATTATATACAATCAAGCATCCCTCCCAAAAAGATCTTATATGAGCCTCACCTTTGCCTCCATATTTTTGGGATCGCTACTAGACTCCCTATATTTGGGGAGCCAAAATCGCTCCTAATTTGGCAAGGCTCCTAGCCGATAATCATAACTAAATTATATACAATCGAGCACTCCTCCCTAAAATACTCTTTAAGAGCTTCGCAATATGCTCTCTATTTTTTGGGATTGCTACTAGACTCCCTATATTTAGGAAGCCAAAATAGCTCCTTATTTTGTTTAAACCCTCACCCGACAACCTTAAGTAAATTATATACAATCAAGAATTTCTACCAAAAATACCCTCTAAGAGCCAAGCCATTGCCTTCCAAAAACACCCTAAAATCATAAGTAAATTATATATAAATCAAGCACTCCTCCCTAAAACACCCTCTAAGAGCCTCGCAATATACCTCTCTATTTTTGGGATTGCTACTAGACTCCTTATATTTAGGGAACAAAAACCGTTCCATATTTTTTTAAACCCCCACCCGACAACCTAAAGTAAATTATATACAATCGAGCACTCCTCCCTAAAACACCCTCTAAGGGCCTAATATGCTCTCTATTTTAGCGATTGCTACTAGACTCCCTATATTAGGGAGCCAAAACTGCTCCATATTTTTTTTGAACTCTCATACGACAACCTTAAGTAAATTATATACAATAGAGGATTTCACCTAAAAACACCTTCTAGTAACCTCACAATATGCAATCTATTTTTGGGATTGCTACTAGACTCTTCATATTTAGGGAGTCAAAACCGCTCCATATTTTTTTAGAATCCCCACACAACAACCTTAAATAAATTATATATAATCAAGTACTCCTTCCTAAAACACCCTCTAAGATCCTCGTAATATGCTCTTTATTTTTGGGATTACTATTTGACTTCCTATATTTTGGGAACCAAACCGCCCCATATTTTTTTTAACCTTCACCCAACAACCATAAGTGAATTATATACAATCGAGCACACCTCCCTAAAACACCCTCTAAGAGACTCGCAATATGCTCTCTATTTTCGGGATTGCTTCTAGACTCCCTATATTTAAGGAACCAAAACCGCTCCATATTTTTTTTGAATCCCCACTCGACAACCTTAAGTATATTTAACACAATCGAGCATTCCTCCCAAAAAAACCCTCTAAGACCCTCGCCATTGCCACCCAGAAATACCCTAAAATCATAAGTTAATTATATATAAATCAAGCACTTCTCCCTAAAATACCTTCTAAGTGCATGGTGACATACTCTCTATTTTTGGGATTGCTACTAGACTCCCTATATTTAGGGAGCCAAAACCGCTCCATATTTGTTTTTTAATCCCTACCCGTCAACCTTAAGTAAATTATATATAATCAAGCATTGGTCCCAAAAACACCCTCTATGAGCCTTGTCATTACCTCTCAAAAACACCCAAAAATCATATGTAAATTATAAATAAATCAAGCACACCTCCCAAAAACAGCTTCTAAGAGCCTCGCAATATGCCTTTCTATTTTTAGGATTACCACTAGACTTCCTATATTTAAGGAGCCAAAATTGGTTCATATTTATTTTGAACCCCCACCCGACAACCTTAAGTAAATTATATACGATTGAGCACTCCTCCCTAAAATACCCTCTAAGAGCCTCGCAATATGCTTTCTATTTTTTTGAGATTGCTTCTAGAATCCCTATATTTAGGGAGCCAGAACAGCTCCAAATTTTCTTTGAACCCCCACCCGACAACCTTAAGTAAATTATAAATAATCAAGCATTCCTTCCAAAATCACCCTCTAAGAGCCTTGCCATTGCTTCCCAAAAACACCCTAAAATCATAAGTAAATTATATATAAATCTAGCACTCCTCTCTAAAATACCCTCTAAGAGCCTTGCAAGATGCCCCTCTATTTTTGGGATTTCTACTAGTCTCCCTATATTTAGGGAGCCAAAATCGCTCCATTTTTTTTTTAACCCCCACCCTACAACCTTAAGTAAATTTTATACAATCAAGCACTCCTCCATAAAATACACTCTAAGAGCCTTGCAATATGCTTTTTATTTTTGGAATTACTAATAGACTCCCTATATTTAGGGAGCCAAACTTGCACCATATTTTTTTTGAATCCCCACCCGACAACCTTAAGTAAATTATATGTAATCGAGCATTCCTCTAAAAAATACAATCTAATAGCATCGTAAGATGCTCTATATTTTTTGGATTGCTACTAGACTCCCTATATTTAGGGAGGCAAAACCGCTTCATATTATTTTTGAACCCCCACCCGACAACCTTAAGTAAATTATATACAATCGAGCACTCCTCCCTAAAAAACCCTCTAAGAGTCTCATAATATGCTCTTTATTTTTGGGATTGCTACTAGACTCCCTATATTTAGGGAGCTAAAATCTCTCCATATTTTTTTTGAACCCCCACAGGACAACCTTAAATGAATTATATACAATCGAGCACTCCTCCCTAAATCACTCTCTGACAGCCTCGCCATTGCCTCCCAAAAATACTCTTAAAGCATAAGAAAAGTTTATATAAATCAACTACTCCACTCTAAAACACCCTCTAAGAGCCTCTAATATGCCTTTCTATTTTTAGGATTGCTACTAGACTCCCTATATTTAGGTAGCCAAAATCGCTCCATACTTTTTTTGAACACCCACCTGAAATCCTTAAGTAAATTATATACAATCGAGCACTCCTCCCTAAAACACCCTCTAAGAGCCTCGTATTATGCTATCTAGTTTTTAGATTGCTACTAGATTCCTTATATTTAGGGAGCCAAAATTGCTCCATATTTTTTTTGAATCCTACCCGTCAATCTTATATAAATTATATATAATGAAGCATTCCTCCAAAAAAACACCTTATATAAACCTCTCCATTGCCTCCTTATTTTTGGGATCGCTACTAAACTCCTTATATTTAGAGAGCTAAAATCGCACCTAATTACTCAAGGGTCCCACCCGATAATCAAAACTAAATTATATACAATCGAGCACTCCTCCCTAAAACACTTTCTAAGAGCCTCAGAATACGCTCTCTATTTTTGGGATTGCTATTAGAGTTCCTATATTTAGGGAGCCAAAACCGCTCTATATTTGTTTTGAACCCCCACGCTACAATCTTTAGCAAATTATATATAATCGAGCATTTTGCCCAAAAATACCCTCTAAGAGCCTTGATATTGCCTCCTAAAAAAACTCTAAAATCATAAGTAAATTATATATAAATCAATCACTCCTCCCTAAAATACACTCTAAGAGCCTCGCAATATACCTCTCTATTTTTGAGATTGCTACTATTCTCCCTATATTTAAGGAGCCAAAATTGCTATATATTTTTTTTGCACCCCCATCCGAAAACCTTAAGTAAATTATATATAATTGAGCACTCCTCGCTAAAATACTCTCTAAGAGCCTCACAATATGCTCTCTATTGTTTGGGATTGCTACTAGACTCCCTATATTTAGGGTGCCAAAACTGTTCCATATTTTATTTAAACCCCCACTCGAGAATCTTATGTAAATTATACACAATCGAGCATTCCTCCCAAAAACACCCTCTAAGAGCCTCGCCATTGCCTCCAAAAAATACCCTAAAATCATAAGTAAATTAAATATAAATCAAGTACTCATCCCTAAAACACCCTTTAAGTGCCTCGCAATATGCCTTTCTAATTTTTGGATTACTACTAGACTCCTTATATTTAGGTAGCCAAAACCGCTCTATTTTTTTTGAATACCCACTCGAAAACCTAAAGTAAATTATATACAATCGAGTACTCCTCCCTAAAACACCCTCTAAGAGCCTCACAATATGCTCTTTATTTTTGGGATTGCTATTAGACTCCCTATATTTAGGGAGCCAAAACTGTTCCATATTTTTTTTGAACCCCCACCCGTCAGCCTTAAATAAATTATATACAATCGAGAACTCTTTCAAAAAACACCTTATATGAACCTCGCCATTGCCTCCTTATTTTTGGGATCGCTACTAGGATCCCTATATTTGGAGAGCCAAAATCGCTTCCAATTTCTCAAGGCTCCCACCCGATAATCATAACTAAATTATATACAATTGAGCACTCTTCCCTAAAACACTTGCTAAGAGCCTCGCAATATGCTCTATATTTTTAGGATTGCTACTAGACTCCCTATATTTAGGGAGCCAAAACCGCTATATATATTTTTTGAATCCCCACCCAACAACCTTTACTAAATTATATATAATCGAGCATTTCTCCCAAAAACACCCTCTAAGAACCTCATCATTGCCTCCCAAAAATACCCTAAAATCATATAGAAATTATATATAAATCAAGCACTCCTCCCTATATTTAAGGAGCCAAAACCGCTCTATAATTTTTTTGCACCCCTACCCGGCAACCTTAAGTAAATTATATACAATCAAGCACTCCTCCCTAAAACACTCTCTAAGAGCCTCACAATTTGCTATTTATTTTTTGGGATTGCTACTAGACTCCTTATAGTTAGGGAGCCAAAACCGCTCTATATTTTATTTGAACCCCCATCCGATAACCTAAAGTAAATTATACATAATCGAGCTTTCCTCCCAAAAACACACTATAAGAGCCTCGACATTGCCTCCCAAAATTACCCTAAAATCATAAGTAAATTATATATAAGTCAAGCATTCCTCCCTAAAACACCCTCTAAGTGCCTCGCAATATGCCTTTCTACTTTTAGGATTGTAACTAGACTCCCTATATTTAGGTAGCCAAAACCGCTCCATATTTTTTTTAAACCCCCACCTAACAACCATAAGTAAATTATATACAATCGAGCACTCCTCCCTAAAACACTCTCTAAGAGCCTCGCAATATACTTTCTATTTTTGGGATTGCTACTAGACTTTCTATATTTAGGGAGCCAAAACCGCTCCATATTTTTTTAGAACCCCCACCAGACAATCTTAAGTGAATTATATACAATCGAGCTCTCATCCCCAAAACACTCTCTAAGAGCCTCGCAATATATTCTCTATTTTTGGGATTGATACTAGACTCCCTATATTTATAAAGCCAAAATCGCTCTAATTTTTTTTTGAACCCCTACTCGACAACCTGAAGTAAATTATATACAATCAAGCACTTCTCGCTGAAATATCCTCTAAGAGCCTCACAATATGCTCTCTATTTTTGGGACTGTTACTAAACTTTCTATATTTAGGGAGCCAAAATTATTCCATATTTAAAAAAAACCCCTACCGGACAATCTTAAGTGAATTATATACAATTGAGCACTCCTTCATAAAACAACCTCTAAGAGCCTCGCAATATGCTCTCTATTTTTGGGATCGCTACTAGACCCCCAATATTTAGGGAGCCAAAACCGCTCCATATTTTTTTTGAACCGCCACTCGACTACCTTAAGTAAATTATATACAATCGAGCATTCCTCCCTAAAAAACCATCAAATAGCCTTATAATATGCTCTCTATTTTTGGGATTGCTACTAGATTCCCTATATTTAGGGAGGCAAAATCGCTCCATATTTGTTTTGAACCCCCACCCAACAACCTTAAGTAAATTATATACAATTGAGTACTCCTCCCTAAAATACCCTCTAAGAGCCTCGCAATATGCTCTCTATTTTTATGATAGCTACTAGACTTCCTATATTTAAGGAGCCAAAACTATTCCATATTTTTTTTTAACTCCCACAGGACAACCTTAAGTTAATTATAAACAATCACGCACTCCTCCCTAAAGCACCATCTAAGAGCCTCACAATATGCTCTCTATTTTTAGGATTGCTACTAGACTCCCAATATTTATGGAGCCAAAACCGCTGCATATTTTTTTTAAACCCCCACCCGACAACCTTAAGTAAATTATATACAATCAAGCATTCCTCCCAAAAATACCCTCTAAGAGCCTCGTTCTTTCCTCACAAAAACACCCTAAAATCAAAAGTAAATTAAATATAAATCAAGAACTTCTCCCTAAAACACCCTCTAACAGCCTTGCAATATGCCTTTCTATTTTTGGGATTACTTATAGACTCCTTATATTTTGGTAGCCAAAATCGTTCCATAGTTTTTTTGAATGCCCATTCAATAACCTTAAGTAAATTTTATACAATAGAGCACTCCTTCCTAAAAAACCCTTTAAGAGCCTCGTAATATGCTCTCTATTTTGGGATTGCTACTAGACTCCCTATTTTTAGGGAGCCAAAACTGCTCCATATTAGTTTTGAACCCCCACCCGTCAACATCAAGTAAATTATATACAATCGAGCATTTCTCCCAAAAACACCTTATATGAGCCTCGCCATTGCCTCCTTATTTTTGGGTCCCTACTTAAATCATAATATTTGTGGAGCCAAAATCTCTCCAAATTTCCCAAGCCTCCCACCCGATAATCATAACTAAATTATATATAATCGAGTACTCTTCCCTTAAACACTTTCTAAGAGCCTCACATTATTCTCTCTATTTTGGGATTGCTAATAGACTCCCTATATTTAGGGAACTAAAATTGCTCTATAATTTTTTTGAACCCCCACCTGATAACCTTTATTAATTATATATAATTGAGCATTCCTCCTAAAAACACCCTCAACGAGCCTCGTTATTGTCTCCCAAAAACACCCTAAAATCATAAGTAAATTATATATAAATCAAGCACTCCTCCCTAAAATACCTTTAAAGGGCCTCGCAATATGCTCTCTATTTTTGGGATTGCTACTAGACTTCCTATATTTAAGAAGCTAAAACCACACTCCTTATTTTTTTAAACCCCCACCCGACAACCTTAAGTAAATTATATACAATCGAGCATTCCTTCCAAAAACACCTTCTAAGTGCCTCGCCATTGTCTCCCAAAAACACCCTAAAATCATAAGTAAATTATATATAAATCAAGCACTCCTCCCTAAAATACCCACAAGGAGCCTCGAAATATGCCTCTCTATTTATAGGATTGCTACTAGATTCCCTATATTTAAGGAGCTAAAACCGCTCCTTATTTTTTTTGAACCCCCACCTGATAACCTTAAGTAAATTATATAAAATCGAGCACTCCTCCCTAAAAAACACTCTAAGAGCCTCACAATATGCTCTCTATTTTTTTGGATTGCTACTATACCCCCTATATTTAGGGAGCCAAAATCGCTCCATATTTTATTTGAACCCCCACCGACAACTTTAAGTAAACTATACACAATCGAGCATTCCTCCCAAAAACACCCTCTATTTTTTTGGATTGCAACTATACTCCCTATATTTAGGGAGCCAAAACTGCTCCTTATTTTTTTTGAATCCCCACCCGACAACCTTAAGTAAATTATATACAATCGAACATTTCTTCCAAAAATACCCTCTAAGTGCCTCGCCATTGCCTCCAAAAAACACCGTAAAATCATAACTAAATTATATATAAATCAAGCACTCCTCCCTAAAATACCCTCAAAGAGCCTCGCAATATGACTCTCTATTTTTGGGATTGCTACTAGACTCCCTATATTTAGGAAGCCAAAATCGCTTTATATTTTTTTTTAACCCCCACCCGACAACTTTAAATAAATTATATACAATCGAGCACTTCTCCTTAAAACACCCTCTTAGAACCTAATATGCTATCTATTTTTGGGATTGCTACTAGACTTCCTATATTTAGGGAGCTAAAATCGATCCATATTTTTTTTGAACCCCCACCCGACAACCTTAAGTAAATTATATACAATCGAGTATTCCTCCTAAAAATACACTCTAATAACCTCGCAATATGCTCTCTATTTTTAGGATTGCTACTAGATACCCTATATATAGGGAGCTAAAACCGCTCAATATTTTTTTTGAACCCCCACTCGACAACCTTAAGTAAATTATATTCAATCGAGCACTCCTTCCTAAAATACTCTCTAAGAGCCTCGCAATATGCTCTCTTTTTTTGGGATTGCTACTAAACTCCCTATATTTAGAGAGCTAAAACCACCCCATATTTTTTTTGAACCCCACCTGACAATCTTAAGTGAATTATATACAATCGAGCACTACTCCCTAAAACACCCTCTACGTGACTCGCAATATGCTCTTTATTTTTAGGATTTCTACTAGACTCCCTATATTTAAGGAGCCAAAACCACTAAATTTTTTTTTGAACCCACACCCTACAACCTTAATTAAATTATATATAATCGAGCATTCCTCTCATAAACACCCTCTAAGAGCCTCACCATTGCCTCCTAAAAACACCCTACAATCATAAGTAAATTATATATAAATCAAATACTCCTACCTAAAACACCCTCTAAGATACTCACAATATACCTTTCTATTTTTTGGATTGCTAAAAGACTTCCAATATTTAGGGAGCCAAAACCGCTCCTTTAGTTTTTAAACACCCACCCGACAACTTTAAGTAAATTATATACAATCGAGCACTCCTTCCTAAAACACCCTCTAAGAGCCTAGTAATATGCACTTTATTTTTGGGATTACTACTACACTCCCTATATTTAGGGAGCCAAAATCGCTCGATATTTTTTTTAAACCCCCACCTATCAATTTTAAGTAAATTATATATAATCGAGCATTCCTCCTAAAAATACCCTTTAAGAGCCTCGCCATTGCCACCCAAAAACACCAAAAAATCATAACTAAATTATATATATATCAAGAACTCCTCCTTAAAATACACTCTAAGAGTCTCGCAATATGTCTCTCTAATTTTGGAATTGCTACTAGACTCCCTATATTTAAGGAGCCAAAAATGCACTATATTTTTTTTCAACCCACACCCGACAACCTTAAGTAAATTATATATGTTTGAGCACTCCTCCCTAAACCACCCTCTAAGAGCCTCGCAATATGCTCTTTACTTTTTGGAATTGCTAGTAGACTCCCTATATTTAGGGAGCCAAAACCACTCTATGTTTTTTTTGAACCCCCACCCTGACAACCTTAAGCAAATTATACACAACAGAGCATTCCTCCCAAAAACACCCTCTAAGAGCCTCGCTATTGCCTCCAAAAAACATCCTAAAATTATAAGTAAATTATATATAAATCAAGCACACTTCCCTAAAACACCCTCTAAGAGCCTTGCAACATGCCTCTCTATTTTTGGGATTGTTACTAGATTCCTTATATTTCGAGAGCCAAAATCGCTCTATATTTTTTTTGAACCCCCACCCAACAACCTTAAGTAAATTAAACACAATCGAGCACTCCTCCCTAAAACACCCTCTAAGAGCATCACAATATTCTCTCTATTTTTGGGATTGCTACTAGACTCCCTATATTTAGGGAGCCAAAACCGCTCTATATTTTTTTTGAACCCCACTAGGTAACCTTAAGTAAATTACATAAAATCGAGCATTCCTTCCAAAAACACTATCTAATAGTCTCACAAAATGCTCTCTATTTTTGGGATTACTACTAGACTCTCGATATTTAGGGATGCAAAACGGCTCCATATTTTTTTTGAACCCCCACCCGATAAACTTAAGTAAATTATATACAATCGAGCACTCCTCCCTAAAATACCCTCTAAGAGCCTCACGTTATTCTTTCTATTTTTGGGATTGCTACTAGACTCCCTATATTTAGGGAGCCAAAATTGCTCCATTTTTTTTTTGAACCCCCACCAGATAACCTTAAGTGAATTATATACAATCGAGCACACCTACCTAAAACACCCTCTAACTGCCTCGCAATATGCTCTCTATTTTTGGGATTGCTAGTAGACCCCCTATATTTATGGAGCCAAAATTGCTCTATATTTTTTTTAAACCCCCACCCGATAACCTTAAGTAAATTTTATACAATCAAGCAATTCTCCCAAAAACACTCTCTAAGAGCCTCACAATATACTCTCTATTTTTTGGGATTGCTACTAGACTCCCTATATTTAGGGAGCCAAAATCACTCCATATTTTGTTTGAACCCTCACCTGACAACCTTAAGTAAATTATATACAATAGAGCATTTCTACCAAAAATACACTCTAAGAGCCTCGACATTGCCTCCTAAAAATATCCTAAAATCATAAGTAAATTATATATAAATCAAGCACACCTCCCTAAAACACCCTCTAAGAGACTCATAATATACCTCTCTATTTTTGGGATTGCTACTAGACTCCATATATTTAGGGAGCCAAAACCACTACATACTTTTTTTGAACCCACCCGACAACCTAAAGTAAATTATATACAATCGAGCACTCCTCCCTAAAACACCCTCTAAGGGACTAATATACTCTTAATTTTTGGGATTACTACCAGACTCCCTATATTTAGGGAGCTAAAACTACTTCATATTTTTTTTTTTGATTTTCTACCCGATAACCTTAAGTAAATTATATATAATCGAGGATTCCTTCTACAAACACCTTCTAATAACCTTGAAATAAGCACTATATTCTTTGGATTGCTACTAGACTCCCTATATTTAGGGAGCCAAAATTGCTCTATATTTTTTTGGAACCCCCACCCGACAACCTTAAGTAAATTATATACAATCAAGTACTCCTCCCTAAAATACCCTCTAAGATCCTCGCAATTTGCTCTCTATTTTTGGGATTGCTATTAGACTCTCTATATTTTAGGAGCCAAACCGCCCCATATTTTTTTTAACCTTTACCCAACAACCTTAAATGAATTATATACAATCGAGTACGCCTCCCTAAAATACCCTCTAAGAGACTCACAATATGCTCTCTATTTTTGGGATTGCTACTAGACTCCCTTTATTTAAGGAGCCAAAACTGTTCTATATTTTTTTTGAACCCCCACCCGACAACCTTAAGTAAATTTAATATAATCGAGTATTCCTCCCAAAAAACCCTCTAAGATCCTTGCCATTGCCTCCCAGAAACACCCTAAAATTATAAATTAATTATAAAAATCAAGCACTCCTCCCTAAAAATTACTCAAAGAGACTCGCAATATGCCTTTCTATTTTTGGGATTACTACTAGACTCCCTATATTTAGAGAGCTAAAATTGCTCCATATTTCTTTTGAATGCCCACCTGACAACCTTAACTAAATTATATTCATTCGAGCAATCCATCCTAAAACACCCTCTAAGAGTATGGTAACATACTCTCTATTTTTTGGATTGCTACTAGACTCCCTATATTTAGGGAGCCAAAACCGCTCCATATTTTTTTTGAACCCCCACCCATCAACCTTAAGTAAATTATATACAATTGAGCAATCCTCCCAAAAACACCTTCTAAGAGCCTCGCCATTGCCTCCCAAAAACACCCAAAAATTAAATGTAAATTATATATAAATTAAGCACTCCTCCCTAAAACACCTTTTAAGATCCTCGCAAAATGCCTCTCTTTTTAGGATTACTACTAGACTCCTTATCTTTAAGGAGCCAAAATCGCTCCATATTTTTTTTGAACCCCCACCCAAAAACCTTAACCAAATTATATACAATTGAGCACTCCTCCCTAAAACACCCTCTAAGAGCCACGCAATATGCTCTCTATTTTTTGGGATTGCTACTAGACTACCTATATTTAGGGAGCCAAAATATCTCTATATTTTGTTTGAACCCCCACCCGACAACCTTAAGTAAATTATATACAATCGAGCATTCCTTCCAAAAATACCCTCTAAGAGCCTCGCCATTGCTTCCCAAAAATACCCTAAAATCATAAGTAAATTATATATAAATCTAGCACTTCTCCCTAAAACAACCTTTTAGAGCCTTGTAATATGCCCTTCTATTTTTGGGATTGCTACTAGACTGCCTATATTTAGGGAGCCAAAATCTCTATATATATTTTTTGAACGCCCACCCTACAACCTTAAGTAAATTAAATACAATCGAGCACTCCTCCATAAAACAAACTCTATGAGCCTCGTAGTCTACTCTTTATTTTTGGAATTGCTACTAGACTCCATTTATTATGGGAGTCAAAATCGTACTATATTTTTTTTGAACCCCCACCCGACAACCTAAGTAAATTATATATAATTGAGCATTCCTCCTAAAAACACAATCTCATAGCCTTGCAATATGCTCTCCATTTTTTGGATTGCTACTAGACTCCCTATATTTAAGGAGGCAAAACCGCTTCATATTTGTTTTGAACCCCCAACCGATAACCTTAAGTAGATTATATACAATCGAGCATTCCTCCTTAAAAAAACCATCTAAGAGCCTCGTAATATGCTCTTTTTTTTTGGGATTGCTACTAGACACCCTATATTTAGGGAGCCAAAACCAATCTATATTTTTTTTGAACCCCCACAGGACAACCTTAAATGAATTATATACAATTGAGCACTCCTCCCTAAATCACCATCTAACAGCCTTGCCATTGCCTCCCAAAAATACCTTAAAATCATAAGAAAATTATATATAAATCAAGCACTCCTTCCTAAAACACCCTCTAAGAGCCTCTAATATGCCTTTCTATTTTTAGGATTGCTATTAGACTCCCTATATTTAGGTAGCCAAAATCGCTCTATATTTTTTTTGAACACCCACCCGACAACCTTAAATAAATTATATATAATCGAGCACTCCTCCCTAAAAGACCCTCTAAGAGCTTTATATTATGCTATTTATTTTTTGGATTGCTACTAGACTCCTTATATTTTGGTAGCCAAAATTGCTCCATATTTTTTTTGAACCCCACCTGTCAACCTTAAGTAAATTATATACAATCGAGCATTCCTCCAAAAAACACCTTATATGAGCCTCGCCATTGCCTCATTATTTTTGGAATCGCTACTAGACTCTTTATATTTAGAGAGTCAAAATTGCACCCAATTTCTCAAGGCTCCCACCCGATAATCATAACAAAATTATATACAATCGAGCACACCTCTGTAAAATACTTTCTAAGAGCCTCAGAATATGCTCTCTATTTTTGGGATTGCTACTCGACTTCCTATATTTAGGGAGAATAAACCGCTCTATATTTTTTTTGAACCCCCACCCGATAATCTTTAGTAAATTATATATAATCAAGCTTTCATCCCAAAAACACCCTCTAAGAGCCTCGCTATTGCCTCCCATAAAAACCCTAAAATCATAAGTAAATTATATATAAATCAAGCACTCCTCCCTAAAATACCTTCTAAGGGCCTCACAATATGCCTCTCTATTTTTTGGATTGCTACTAGTCTCCCAATATTTAAGGAGCCAAAATTGCTCTATATTTTTTTTGCTCCCCCACCCGACAACCTTAAGTAAATTATATATAATAGAGCACTCCTTGCTAAAACACTCTCTAAAAGCCTCGCAATATACTCTCTATTATTTGGGATTGCTACTAGACTCCTTATATTTAAGGAACCAAAACCGCTCCATATTTTATTTGAACCCCTACCGACAACCTTAAGTAAATTATACACAATTGAGCATTCCTTCCAAAAACACCCTCTAAGAGCCTCACCATTGCCTCCCAAAAACACCATAAAATCATAAGTAAATTATATATAAATCAATCACTCATCCCTAAAACACCCTCTAAGTGCCTTGCCATATGCCTTTCTATTTTTGGGATTGCTATTAGACTCCTTATATTTAAGTAGCCAAAACCGCTCTTTTTTTTTTTTTGAATGACCACCTGAAAACCTTAACTAAATTATAAACAATTAAGCACTCCTCCCTAAAACATCCTCTAAGAGCCTCGCAATATGCTCTCTACTTTTGGGATTGCTACTAGACTCCCAATATTTAGGGAGCCAAAATCGCTCCATATTTTTTTTGAACTTCCACCCGTTAACCTTAAATAAATTATATACAATCGAGCATTTCTCCAAAAAACACCATATATGAGCCTCGCCATTGCCTCCTTATTTTTGGGATCACTACTAGACTCCCTATATTTGGGTAGCCAAAATCGCTATTAATTTCACAAAGCTCCTACCCGATAATCAGAGCTAAATTATATACAATCAAGCACTCTTCCCTAAAACACTTTCTAAGAGCCTCACAATATGCTCTTTATTTTTGGGATTGCTACTAAACTCCCTATATTTAGGGAGACAAAACCACTCTATATTTTTTTTGAACCCCTACCTAAAAACCTTTAGTAAATTATATATAATCGTGCATATCTCCCAAAAACACCCTCTAAGAGCCTCATCATTGCCTCCCAAAAACACCCTAAAATCATATATAAATTATATATAAATCAAGCACTCCTTCCAAAAATAACCTCTAAGAGCCTCGCAATATGCGTTTCTATTTTTGGGATTGCTACTAGACTCACTATATTTAAGGAGCCAAAACTGCTCCTTATTTTTTTTGCACCCCTACCCAGAAACCTTAGGTAAATTATATACAATCAAACACTCCTCCCTAAAACACTCTCTAAGAGCCTTGCAATATGCTCTCTATTTTTTGGGATTACTACTAGACTCCCTAAATTTAGGGTACCAAAACCGCTCCATATTTTTTTTGAACCCCCACCGACAACTCTAACTAAATTATACATAATCGAGCATTTCTTCCAAAAATACGCTCTAAGAGCCTCACCATTGCCTCCCAAATATACCCTAAAATCATAAGTAAATTATATATAAATCAAGCATTCCTCCCTAAAACACCCTATAAAAGCCTTACAATATGTCTTTCCATTTTTAGGAGTGCTACTAGACTCCCTATATTTAGGTAGCCAAAACCGCTCCATAATTTTTTTGACCCCCCACCTGACAGCCTTAAGTAAATTATATACAATCGAGCACTCCTCACTAAAAGACTCTATAAGAGCCTCGCAATATACTCTTTATTTTTAGGATTGCTACTAGACTTTCTATATTTAGGGAGCCAAAACTGCTCCATATTTTTTTAGAACCTCCACCGGACAATCTTAAGTGAATTATATACAATCACGCACTCCTCCCCAAAACACCCTCTAAGTGTCTCGTAGTATGCTCTCTATTTTTGGGATTGCTACCAGACTCCCTATATTTAGGTAGCCAAAATCGCTCTATATTTTTTTTGAACCCCCACCCGACAACCTTAAGAAAATTATATACAATCGATCATTTCTCCCAAAAATATCCTCTAAGAGCCTCGCAATATGCTCTCTATTTTTGAGATTGCTACTATACTTTCTTATTTAGGGAACCAAAATCGCTCCATATTTTTTTAGAACCCCTACCGGACAATCTTAAGTGAATTATATACAATCGAGCACTCCTTCCCAAAACACCCTCTATGAACCTCGCAATATGCTCCCTAATTTTGGGATTGCTACTAGACTCCTAATATTTATGGAGCCAAAATTGTTCCATATTTTTTTTAAACCCCCACCCGATAACCTAAAGTAAATTATATACAATCAAGCATTCCTCCCAAAAACACCCTCTAAGAGCCTCACCACTGCCTCCCAAAAACACCCTAAAATCATAAGTACATTATATATAAATTAAGCACTCCTCCTAAAACACCCTCTATGAGCCTTGCAATATACCTTTATATTTTTGGGATTGCTACTAGACTTCCTATATTAAGGTAGCCAAAACCGCTCCATATTTTTTTTGAATGCCCATCCGATAACTTTAAGTAGATTATATACAATCGAGCACTCCTCCCTAAAACTCCTTCTAAGAGCTTCACAATATTCTCTTCATTTTTGGGATTTCTACTAGACTCCCTATATTTAGGGAGCCAAAACCACTACATATTTTTTTGAACCCCCACCCATCAACTTTAAGTAAATTATATACAATCAAGAATTCCTTCTAAAAATACCTTATATGAGCCTCCCTATTGCCTCCTTATTTTTGTGATCGCTATTAGAATCCCTATATTTGGGGAGCTAAAATCGCTCCTAATTTCTTAAGGCTCCAACCCGATAATCATAACTAAATTTTATACAATCAAGCACTCCTCCCTAAAACACTCTCTGAGCCTCGCAAAATACTCTCTATATTTTAGGATTACTACTAGACTCCATATATTTAGGGAGCCAAAACTACTCCATATTTTGTTTGAACCCCTACCCGATAACCTTAAGTAAATTATATACAATCAAGCACTCCTTCTTAAAACAGCCTTTAAGAACCTAATATGCTCTCTATTTTTAAGATTGCTACTAGACTCCCTATATTTAGGAAGCTAAAACTGCTCTATATTTTTTTTGAACCCCCACCCGACAACCTTAAATAAATTATATACAATCAAGCATTCCTCCTAAAAACACCCTCTAATAGCCACGCAATATGCTCTCTATTTTTGGGATTGCTACTAGACTCTCTATATATAGGGAGCCAAAAACCGCCCCATATTTTTTTGAACCCCCACCCGATAACTTAATGTAAATTATATACAATCAAGTACTCCTTCCTAAAACACCCTCTAAGAGCCTTACAATATGCTCTCTATTTTTGGAATTGCTACTAGACTCCCAATATTTAGGGAGCCAAAACCGCCCATATTTTTTTTGAACCCCCACCCAATATCCTTAAGTGAATTATATACAATCGAGCACGCCTCCCCAAAACACCCTTTAAGAGATTCGCAATATGCTCTCTATTTTTGGGATTGCTACTAGACTCTCTATATTTAGGGAGCCAAAACCACCTCATATTTTTTTTAACCCCCACCCGATAACCTTAAGTAAATTATATAAAATAGAGCATTCCTCGTAAAAACACCATTTAAGAGCCTCGCTATTGTAACCCAAAAACAATCTAAAATCATAAGTAAATTATATATAAATCAAACACTCTTTCCTAAAACACCCTCTAAGAGACTCGCAATATACCTTTATATTTTTGGGATTGCTACTAGACTCCCTATATTTACAGAGCCAAAACCGCGCTATATTTTTATTTAACGCCCACCCGACAAACTTAAGTAAATTATATACAATCGAGCACTCCTTCCTAAAACACCCTCTAAGAGCCTGGTAATATGATATCTATTTTTGGGATTACTACTAGACTCCTTATATTTTGGGAGCCGACACCGCTCTATATTGTTTTGAACCCCCACCCGAGAACCTTAAGTATATTATATATACTCGAGCATTCATCCCAAAAACACCCTCTAAGAGCCTCACCATTGCCTCACAAAAACATCCTATAATCATAAGTAAATTAGATATAAATCAAGCACTTCTCCCTAAAATACCCTATAAGAGTCTCGCAATATGCCTTTCTATTTTTGGGATTGCAACTACACTCCCTATATTTAGGTAGCCAAAATGCTAGCTCTATTTTATTTTTGAATGCCCACCTGACAACCATAAGAAAATTATATACAATCGAGCACTCCTCCCTCAAATACCCTCTAAAAGTCTCGTAATATGCTCTCTATTTTTGGGATTGCTACTAGACTCCCTATATTTAGGGAGCCAAATCCGTTCCATATTTTTTTTGAACCCCCACCCGACAACCTTAAGTAAATTATATAAAATTGATCACTCCTCCCAAAATTATCCTCTAAGAGCCTCGTAATATGCTTTCTATTTTTGGGATTGCTACTAGAATTCCTTTATTAGAGAGCCAAAACTGCTCCATATTTTTTTAGAACCCCCACAAGACAATCTTAAGTGAATTATATACAATCGAGCACTCCTCCTAAAAACACTATCTAAGAGCCTCGCAATATGCTCTCTATTTTTGGGATTGCTACTAGACTCCATATATTTATGGAGCCAAAACTGCTCCATATTTTTTTTGAACCCTCACCCGACAACCTTAAGTAAATTATATACAATCGAGCATTCCTCCCAAAAACACCCTATAAGAGCCTCGCCATTGCCTCCCAAAAATACCCTAAAATCATTAGTAAATTATATATTAATTAAGCACTCCTCCCTAAAACACCCTCTAAGAGCCTCGTAATATGCCATTCTATTTTTGGGATTGCTACTAGACTCCCTAAATTTAGGTAGCCAAAAATGCTCTATATATTTTTTTAACGCCCACCCGACAACCTTAAGTAAACTATATACAATCGAGCACTCCTCCCTAAAACACCCTCTAAGTGCTTCACAATATGCTCTTTATTTTTAGGATTACTAATAGACTCCCTATATTTAGAGAGCCAAAACCGCTCCATATTTTTTTTGAACCCCCACCAGTAAACCTTAAGTAAATTATATACAATTGAGTATTTATCCCAAAAATACCATATATGAGCCTTGTCATTGCCTTGTTATTTTTGGGATCGCTACTAGAATCCCTATATTTGGGGAGCCAAAATCGCTCCTAATTTTATAAGGCTCCCATCCAATAATCATAACTAAATTATATACATTCGAGCACTCATCCCTAAAACAATTTCTAAGAGCCTCACAATATGCTCCTATTTTTTGGGATAGCTACTAGACTCCCTACATTTAGTTAGCCAAAACTGTTCTATATTTTTTTTGAACCCCCACCCAATAACCTTTAGTAAATTATTTACAATCGAACATTCCTACCAAAAACACCCTCTAAGAGCCTCATCATTGCCACCCAAAAATACCCTAAAACCATAAGTAAATTATATATAAATCAAGCGCTCCTCCCTAAAATACCCTCTAAGAGTCTTGTAATATGCCTCTCTACTTTTTGGATTGCTACTAGACTTCCTATATGTAAGGAGCCAAAACTGCTCCATATTTTTTTTGAACCCCCACCTGACAACCTTAAGTAAATTATATACAATCGAACACTCCTCCCTAAAACACTCTTTAAGAGCCCACAATATGCTCTCTATTTTTCTTGATTGCTACTAGACTCCCTATATTTAGGGAGCCAAAACCATTCCATATATTTTTTGAACCCCCATCCGATAATATTAAGTAAATTATATATAATCGAATATTTCTCCCAAAAATACCCACTAAGAGCCTCGCCATTGCCTTACAAAAACACCCTAAAATCATAAGTAAATAATATATAAATCAAGCACTACTCCTTAAAACACCCTCTAAGAGCCTCATAATATGCCTCATTATTTTTCGGATTGCTACTAGACTCCCTATATTTAGGGAGCCAAAACTGCTTCATATTTTTTTTGAAGCCCCACTCGACAACCTTAAGAAAATTATAAACAATCAAGCAATCCTCCATAAAATAGCCTCTAAGAGCATAATATGCTCTCCATTTTTGGATTGCAACTAGACTCCCTATATTTAGGGAGCCAAAACTGCACCATATTTTTTTTGAACCTCACCCGATAACCTTAAGTAAATTATATATAATCGAGCATTTCTCCCAAAAACACCCTCTAATAGCCTCGAAATATGCTCTCTATTTTTGGGATTGCTACTAGACTCCCTATATTTAGGGAGCCAAAATCGCTCCATATTTTTTTTAAACCACCACCTGACCATATTAAATAAATTATATGCAATCGAGCATACTTCCCTAAAACACCCTCTAAGAGCCTCACAATATGCTCTCAATTTTTTGGGATTGCTACTGGAATTCCTATATTTAGGGAGCCAAAAACAACTCCCTATTTTGTTTGAACCCCCACCCAATAATATTAAGTAAATTATACACAATCGAGCATTCCTCCCAAAAACACCCTCTAAGAGCCTCACCATTACCTCCCAAAAAAACCCTAAAATCATAAGTAAATTATATATAAATCAAACACTCCTCCCTAAAACACCCTCTAAGAGCCTCGCAACTTGCCTCTCTAATTTTGTGATTGCTACTAGACTCCCTATATTTAGGGAGCCAAAATTGCTCCATAATTTTTTTGAACCCCCACCCGATAAGCTTAAGTAAATTATATACAATCAAGCACTTCTCCCTAAAACACCCTCTAAGAGCCTAATATGCTCTTTATTTTTGGGATTGTTACTAGACTCCTTATATTTATGGAGCCAAAACCGCTCTATATTTTTTTTGAACCCCCACCCGACAACCTTAAGTAAATTATATACAATCGAGCATTCCTCTTAAAAACACCCTCTAATAGCCTCACAATATGCTATCTATTTTTGGGATTGCTACTAAACTCCCTAAATTTATGGAGCCAAAACCGCTCTATATTTTTTTTGAACCCCACCCGACAACCTTAAGTAAATTATATATAATCGAGCACTCCATCCTAAAACGCCCTCTAAGAGCCTCACATTATACTCTCTATTTTTGGGATTGCTACTAGACTCCTTATATTTAGGGAGCCAAAATCGTCCCATATTTTTTTTAAACCCCCACTCGACAACCTTAAGTGAATTATATACAATCGACCACTCCTCCCTAAAACACCCTTTCGAAGACTCGTAATATACTCTTTTTATTTGGGATCGCTACTAGACTACCTATATTTAGGGAGCCAAAATCGGTCTTTATTTTTTCTGAACCCACACCTGACAACGTTAAGTAAATTATATACAATCGAGCTTTCCTCCCAAAAACACCCTCTAAGAGCGCCATTGCATCCCAAAAATACCCTAAAATCATAAGTAAATTATATATAAATCAAGAACTCCTCCCTAATACACCATCTAAGAGACTCGCAATATGCCTTTTTATTTTTGGGATTGTTATTAGACTCTTTATATTTAGGTTGCAAAAACCACTCCATATTTTTTTTGAATGCCCACCCGACAACCTTAAGTAAATTATATACAATCGAGCACTCCTTACTAAAACACCCTCTAAGAGCCTGATAATATGCTCTCTATTTTTGGGATAGCTACTAGACTCCATATACTTAGGGAGCCAAAACCACTTCATATTTTTTCTGATCCCCCACCCGTCAATCTTAAGTAAAATATATACAATCGAGCATTACTCCTAAAAACACCCTCTAAAAGCCTCACCATTGCCTCCCAAAAACACCAAAAAGTCATAAGTAAATTATATATAAATCAAGCACACCTCACTAAAACACCGTCTAAGAGCCTCATAATATTCCTCTCTATTTTTAGGGTTACTACTAGACTCCCTATATTATGGGAGCCAAAACTGCTCTATATTTTTTTTGAACCCCCACCCGACAACCTTAAGTAAATTATATACAATCGAGCATTCCTTCCTAAAACACCCTCTAAGAGCCTCGCAATATACTCTCTATTTTTTGTGATTGCTACCAGACTCCCTATATTTAGGGAGCCAAAATCGCTCTATATGTTTTTTGAATGCCTACCCGATAACCTAAAGTAAATTATATAGAATCAAGAACTCCTTCCTGAAACACCCTATAAGAACCTGGTAATATGCTCTTTATTTTTGGAATTGCTACTTGACTCCCTATATTTAGGGAGCCAAAATCGCTCAATATTTTTTTTTAACCCCCACCCGTCAACCTTAAGTAAATTATATACAACTGAGTATTTCTCCAAAAAACACCCTCTAAGTGTCTCGCCATTGCCTCCTAAAAACACCCAAAATCATAAGTAAATTATATATAAATCAAGCATACCTCCCTAAAACACCCTCTAAGAGCCTCGCAATATGCTTCTCTATTTTTGTGATTTCTACCGGACTCCCTATATTTAGGGAGCCAAAACCACTCTATATTTTTTTTGAACCCCTACCCAACAATATTAAGTAAATTTTATACAATCGAGCACTCCTCCCTAAAACACCCTCTAAGAGCCTCGCAATATGCTCTCTATTTTTGGGATTGCTACTAGACTCCCTATATTTAGGGAGCCAAAACCGCTCCATATTTTTTTGAACCTCCACCCGATAATCTTTAGTAAATTATATAAAATCGAGCATTCCTCCTAAAAACACCATCTAATAGCCTCACAATATCCTCACTAGTTTTGGGATTACTACTAGACTCCCTATATTTAGGGAGGCAAAACCATTCCAAATTTTTTTTAAACGCCCACCCGACAACATTATGTAAATTATATACAATCATGCACTCCTCCCTAAAATACCCTCTAAGAACCCCGCAATATGATCTCTATTTTTGGGATTACTACTAGACTTCCTATATTTAAAGAGACAAAACCGCTCCATATTTTTTTTGAACCCCCATCGGACAATCTAAAGTGAATTATTTATAATCGAGCACTCCTCCCTAAAATACCCTCTAAGAGCCACACAATATGCTCTCTATTTTTAGGATTGCTACTAGACTCCCTATATTTATGGAGCCAAAACCGCTCTATATTTTTTTTGAACCCTCACACGACAACCTTACATAAATTATATACAATCGAGCAATTATCCCAAAAACACCATATAAGTGCCTCGCCATTGCCTCCTAAAAACACCAGAAAATCATAAGTAAATTATATATAAATCATGCACTTCTTATTAAAATACCCTTTAAGAGCCTTGTGATATCCTTTTTTCTTTTTGGGATTGCTACTAGACTCCCTATATTTAGGTAGCCAAAATCACTCTATATTTTTTTTGAATGCCCACTCTACAACCATAAGTAAATTATATACAATCGAGCACTCCTCACTAAAACACCCTCTAAGAGCCTCGCAATATGCTCTCTATTTTTAGGATTGCAACTAGACTCCCTATATTTAGGGAGCGAAAATCGCTCTATATTTTATTTGAACCACCACCCATCAACCTTAAGTAAATTATATACAATCGAGCATTCCTCCCAAAAACACCTTATATGAGCCTCGCCATTGCCTCCTTATTTTTGGGATCGCTACCAGACTCCCTATATTTGGGAAGCCAAAATCGCACCCAATTTATCAAGGCTCCCACCCGATAACCATAACAAAATTATATACAATCGAGCACTCCTCCCTAAAACACTTTCTAAGAGCCTCGCAATATGCTCTCTATTATTGGGATTGCTACTAGACTCCCTATATTTAGGGAGCCAAAACCGTTCTATATCTTTTTTGAACCCTCACCCGATAATCTTTAGTAAATTATATATGATCGAGCATTCCACCTAAAAACACCCTCTAAGAGCCTCGCCATTGCCTCCCAAAAACACCCTTAAATCATAAGTAAATATTATATAAATCAAGCACTCCTCCCTAAAATACCCTCTAAGAACCTCGCAATATGTCTCTATATTTTTGGGATTGTTACTAGACACCCTATATATAAGGAGCCAAAACCGCTCTATATATTTTTTCAACCCCCACCCGATAACCTTAAGTAAATTATATACAATCGAGCACTCCTCGCTAAAATGCTCTCTAAGAGCCTTGCAATATGCTTCCTATTTTTTGGGATTGCTACTAGACTCCCTAAATTTAGGGAACCAAAACCGCTCTATATTTTTTTGAACGCCCATATAACAACCTTAAGTAAATTATACACAATTGAGCATTCCTTCAAAAAACACCCTCTAAGAGCCTCGCCACTGCCTTCCAAAAACAACCTAAAATCATAAATAAATTATATATAAATCCAGCACTCTTTCCTAAAACACCCTCTAACATACTCGCAAAATGCCTTTCTATTTTTGGGACTTCTACTAGATGCCCTATATTTAGGGAGCCAAAACTGCTCTATATTTTTTTTGAACACCCACCCGACATCCTTAAGTAATTTATATACAATCAAGCACTCTTTTCTAAAACACCTCTAAGAAATTAGTAATATGCTCTCTATTTTTGGGATTGCTACTTGACTCCATATATTTTGGGAGCCAAAACCATTCCATATTTTTTTTGAACCCCCACTTATCAACCTTAAGTAAATTATATACTATCAACCATTCCTCCCAAAAATATCCTTAAGTGCCTCGCCATTGCCTCCCAAAAATACTAAAAAAACATAAGTATATTATATATAAAGCAAACACTCCTCCTTAAAATACCCTCTAAGAGCTTCACGATATGCCTCTCTATTTTTAGGATTGCTACTTGACTTCCTATATTTAAGGAGTCAAAATCGCTCCATATTTTTTTTTAACCCCCACCCGATAACCTTAAGGAAATTATATACGATTAAGCACTCCTCCCTAAAACACCCTCTAAGAGACTCGCAATATGCTCTTATTTTTTGGGATTGATACTAGACTCCCATATTTAGGAAGCCAAAATAGCTCCATATTTTGTTTAAACCCCCACCCGACAACCTTAAGTAAATTATACGCAATCAAGCATTCCCCCCAAAGATACCCTCTAGTAGCGTCGTCATTGCCTCCCAAAAACATCCTAAAATTATAAGTAAATAATATATAAATAAAGCACTCCTCCCTAAAATACCCTCTAAGAGCCTCGCAATACACCTCTCTATATTTGGGATTGCTACTAGACTCCCTATTTTTAGGAAGCCAAAATAGCTCCATATTTTTTTTGAACCCCCACCCGATAACCTTAAGTATATTATATACAATCGAGCACTCTTCCATAAAACACCCTCTAAGGACCTCACAATATGTTCTCTATTTTTGGCATTGCTACTAGACTCCCTATATTTAGGGAGCCAAAATCGCTCCATTATTTTTTTAAACCCCAACCCGACAACCTTAGTAAATTATATACAATCGAGCATACCTTAAAATACTATCTAAAAGACTTGCAATATGCTCTCTATTTTTGGGATTTCTACTAGACTCCCTATATTTAGGGAGCCAAAATAACTCCATATATTTTTTGAACCCCTATCCGACAATCTTAAGTAAATTATATACAACCGAGCATTCCTCAAAAAAACACCCTCTAATAGCCTCGTCATATGCTCTTTATTTTTGGGATTGCTACTAGACTCCCTATATTTAGGATGCCAAAATCCCTCTATATTTTTTTTGAACCCCAACCCAACAACCTTACGTAAATTATATACAATCGAGCACTCCTCCCTAAAATAACAACTAAGAGCCTCACAATATGCTATGCTCTCTATTTTTGGGATTGCTACTAGACTCCCTATATTTAGGGAGCCAAAACTGCTCTATATTTTTTTCGAACCCCCACCCGACAACCTTAAGTGAATTATATACAATCGAGCACTCCTCTTTAAAACACCCTCTAAGATCCTAACAATATGAGGTCTATTTTAGGGATTGCTACTAGACTCCTTATATTTAGGGAGCCAAAACCGCACTATATTTTTTTTGAACCCCCACCCGACAACCTTAAGTAAATTATATACAATCGAGCATTCCTTCCAAAATTACACTCCATAAAGCACTTTTGTTTAAATAACCCTCTAAGAGCCTGACAATATGCTTTTCTATTTTTGGGATTGCTACTAGACTCCCTATATTTAGGTAGTCAAAACCGTTCTATATTTTTTTTCAACTCCTACCCAATAACCTTAAGTAAATTATATACAATCGAGCACTCCTCCCTAAAATACGCTCTAAGAGCCTCGCAATATTCTCTCTTTTTTTGAAATTGCTACTAGACTCCCTATATTTAAGGAGCCAAAACCGCTTTATATTTTTTTTGAACCCTCACCCATCAACCTTAAGTAAATTACATACAACCGAGCATTCCTCCCAAAAATACCCTATAAAAGCCTCGCCATTGCCTCCTTATTTTTGGGATCGCTACTAGACTTCCTATATTTAGGGACCAAAAATCGCTCATAATTTCTCAAAGCTCCCATATGATAATCATAACTAAATTATATACAATCGAGCACTTCTCCCCAAAACATATTCTAAGAGCCTTACAATATGTTCTCCATTTTTGAGATTGCGACTAGACTCCCTATATTTAGGAAGCCAAAATCACTCCATTTTTTTTTGAACCCCCACCCAACAACCTTAATTAAATTATATATAATCGAGCATTCTACCTAAAAATAACCTATAAAAGCCACGCCATTGCATTCCAAAAATACCCCTAAAATTATAAGTAAATTATATATAAATCAAGCACTCCACCCTAAAACACCCTCTAAGAGCCTCGCAATATGCTTTTCTATTTTTAGGATTGCTACTAGACTCCCTATATTTAGGGAGCCAAAACCGCTCCATATTTTTTTGAACCCCCACTCGATAACCGTTAATAAATTATATACAATCGAACATTCCTTCCAAAAACACCCTCTAATAGCCTCGCAATATGCTCTCTATTTTTGGGATTGCTAATAGACTCTCTATATATAGGGATCCAAAATAGCTCCATATTTTTTTGAACCCCCACCCGTCAACCTTAATTAAATTATATATAATTGAGCACTCTTCCCTAAAATACCATCTAAGTGCCTCCCAATATAGACTCTATTTTTGGAATTGCTACAAGACTCTCAATATTTAAGGAGCCAAAACCGCTCTATATTTTTTTTAACCCCCACCGGACATACTTAAGTGAATTATATACAATCGAGCACTCCTCTTTAAAACACCCTCTCAGAGCCTCACAATATGCTGTCTAATTTTGGGATTGTTACTAGACTCCCTATATTTAGGGAGCAAAAACTGCTCCATATTTTTTTTGAACCTCCACCCAACAACCTTAAGTAAATTATATACAATTGAGCATTCCTTCAAAAAACGCCCTCTAAGAGTCTCGCCATTGCCTCCCGAAAAGACCCTAAAATCATAAGTAAATTATATATAAATCAAGTACTTCTTCCTAAAACACCCACTAAGAGCCTCGCAATATGCCATTCTATTTTTGGGATTGATACTAGACTACCTATATTTAGGTAGCCAAAACCGATTCATATTTTTTTTGAATACCCACCCAATGACCTTAAGTAAATTATATACAATCGAGCAGTCCTCCATAAAACAGCCTATAAGAGTCTCGTAATATGCTCTCTATTTTTGGGATTGGTATTAGACTCCCTATAATTAGGGAGCCAAAACTGCTACTATTTTTTTTGAACCCCCACCCGTCAACCTTATGTAAATTATATACCATAGAGCATTCATCCCAAAAACACCCCCTAATAGCCTTGCATTATGC
This sequence comes from Chamaelirium japonicum, assembly GCA_947650365.1. Classification (NCBI taxonomy): domain Eukaryota; kingdom Viridiplantae; phylum Streptophyta; class Magnoliopsida; order Liliales; family Melanthiaceae; genus Chamaelirium; species Chamaelirium japonicum. The sequence goes on from OX393560.1 coordinate 62,817,562, forward strand.
TCTATATTTTTGGGATTTCTACTAGACTCCCTATATTTAGGGAGCCAAAACCGTTCCATATTTTTTTTGAACACCCACCCGACAACCTTAAGTAAATTATATACAATCGAGCACTCCTCCCTAAAACACCCTCTAAGAGACTCGCAATATGCTCTCTATTTTTGAGATTGCTACTAGACTCTCTATATTTAGGGAGCCAAAATCACTCCATATTTTTTTTGAACCCCCACCCAACAACCTTAAGTGAATTATATACAATCGATCACTCCTCCCTAAAAGACTGTCTTAGAGACTCGCAATATACTTTCTATTTTTGGGATTGCTACTAGACACCCAATATTTAGGAAGCCAAAATCACTCCGTATTTTTTTTGAACCTCCACCCAACAACCTTAAGTAAATTATATACAATTAAATATTCCTCCCGAAAACACCCTCTAAGAGCCTCGCCATTGCCTTCCAAAAATATCCTAAAATCATAAGTAAATTATATATAAATCAAGCACTCTTTCCTAAAACACCCTCTAAGAGACTCGCAATATGCCTTTCTATTTTTAGGATTACTACAAGACTCCTAATATTTAGGGAACCAAAACCGCTCCATATTTTTTTTGAACGCCAACTCGACAACCTTAGGAAAATTATATACAATCAAGCACACCTTCCAAAAATACCCTCTAAGAGCCTGGTAATATGATCACTATTTTTGGGACCGCAACTAGACTCTCTATACTTAGGGAACTAAAACTGCTCCATATTTTTTTTAAATCCCTACCCATCAACCTTAAGTAAATTATATACAATTGAGCATTCCTCCCAAAAACACTGTCTAAAAGACTTTCCATTGCCTTTAAAAAATTCCCAAAAATTATAAGTAAATTACATATTAATCAAGAACTCCTTCCTAAAATACCCTTTAAGTGCCTCGCAATATGCCTCTCTATTTTTAGGATTGCTACTAGACTACCTATATTTAAGGAGCAAAAATCGCTCAATATTTTTTTGAAACCCTACACGACAACCTTAAGTAAATTATATACAATTGAGCACTCCTCCCTAAAACACTCTCTAAGAGCCTCACAATATGCTCTCTATTTTTTGGGATTGCTACTAGACTCCCAAAATTTAGGGAGCCAAAACCGCTCTATATTTTGTTTGAACCCCCACCCGACAACCTTAAGTAAATTATATACAATCGAGCATTCCTCCCAAAAACACCCTCTAAGAGCCTCGCCATTGCCTCCTAAAAACACCGTAAAATCATAAGTAAATTATAAATAAATCAAACACTCCTCCCTAAAATACCCTCTAATAGCCTCGCAACATGCCTCTTTATTTTTTGGATTGCTACTAGACTCCCTATATTTAGGGAGCCAAAATCGCTCCATATTTTGTTTAAACCCCCACCCGACAACCTTAAGTAAATTATATACAATCGAGCATTCCTCCCAATAACACCCTCTAAGAGTCTCATCATTGCCTACCAAAAATACTCTAAAATCATAAGTAAATTATATATAAATCAAGCACTCCTCCCTAAAACACCCTATAAAAGCCTCACAATATGCTTTTCTATTTTTGGGATTGCTAATAGGCTCCCTATATTTTGGTAGCAAAAATTGCTCTATATTTTTTTTGAATGCCCACCCGACAACCTTAAGTAAATTATATACAATCGAACACTCTTCCCTAAAACACCATCTAAGGGCCTCGCAATATGCTCTCTATTTTTGGGATTGCTACTAGACTCCCTATTTTTAGGGAGCCAAAATCGCTCCATATTTTTTTTGAACCCCTACCCGTTAACCTTAAGTTAATTATATATAATCTAACATTCCTGCCAAAAACACCTCATATGAGCCTCGATATTGCCTCTTTATTTTTGGGATCCCTACTTGACTCACAATATTTGGGGAGCCAAAATCGCACCCAATTTCTCGAGGCACCCACCCGATAATTATAACTAAATTATATACAATCGAGCACTCTTCTCTAAAACACTTTCTAAAAGCCTCACAATATTCTCTCTATTTTTGGGATTGCTACTAGACTCCCAATATTTAGGGTGCCAAATCACTCTATATTTTTTTTAAACCCTCACCCGATAACCTTTATTAATTATATATAATCGGGTATTCCACCTAATAATACCCTCTAAGAGCCTCGTCATTGCCTCCCAAAATACCCAAAAATCATAATTAAATTATATATAAATCAAGCACTCCTCCCTAAAATACCCTCAAATAGTCTTGCAATATGCCTCTCTATTTTTAGGAATGCAACTAGACTGTTTATATTTAAGGAGCCAAAACCGCTCCTTATTTTTTTTGAACCCCCACCCGACAACCTTAAGTAAATTATATAAAATCAAATACTTCTCCCTAAAATATTATCTAAAAGCATCGCAATAAATTCTCTATTTTTTGGGATTACAACTAGACTCCCTATATTTAGGGAGTCAAAACCGCTCTATGTTTTGTTTGAACCCCCACCTGACAACTTAAAGTAAACTATACAAAATCGAGCATTCCTCCCAAAAACACCCACTAAGAGCCTCGCTATTGCCTCCCAAAAACACCCTAAAATCATAAGTAAATAATATATAAATCAAGAACTCCTCTCTAAAACACACTTTAAGAGCCCCGCAATATGCCTCTATATTTTTGGGATTGCTATTAGACTCACTATATTTAGGGAGTCAAAACTGCTCTATATTTTTTTTGAACCCCCACCCGACAACCTTATGTAAATTATATACAATCGAGAACTCCTCCCTAAAACACCCTCTAAGAACCTAATAAACTCTCTATTTTTGGGATTGCTACGAAACTTCCTATATTTAGGGAGCCAAATCTGATCCATATTTTTTTTGAACCCCCACCCGATAACCTTAAGTAAATTATATACAATCGAGCATTCCTCTTAAAAATACTCTCTAATAGCCTCGCAATATGCTCTCTATTTTTGGGATTGCTACTAGACACCCTATATTTAGGGAGCCAAAACCGCTCCATATTTTTTTTGAACCCCCATTCGACAACCTGAAGTAAATTATATACAATCGAGCGCTCCTCCCTAAAACACCATCTCAGAGTCTCGCAATATGCTTTCTATTTTTGGGAATACTACTAAACTCCTTATATTTAGGGTGCCAAAAACGTCCCATATTTTTTTTGAACCCCCACCTGACAACCTTAAGTGAATTATATATAATCGAGCACTCCTCTCTAAAAGACCCTCTAAGAGAATCGCAATATGCTCTTTATTTTTGGGATTACTACTAGACTCATTATATTTAGGGAGCCAAAATTGCTCTATTTTTTTTTTAACTCACACCCGATAACCTTAATTAAATTATATATAATCAAGCATTCCTCCCCTAAATACCCTCTAAGTGCCTCACCACTGCCTCCCAAAAATACTCTAAACTCATAAGTAAATTATATATAAATCTAGCTCGCCTCCCTAAAACAACCTCTAAGAGACTTGCAATATGCCTTTCTATTTTGGGATTGCTAATAGACTTTCTATATTTAAGGAGCCAAAACCGCTTCTTTTTTTTTTAAATGCCTACTCGAAAACCTTAATTAAATTATATACAATCAAGCACTCCTTCTTAAAATACCCTCTAAGAGCCTGGTAATATGCACTTTATTTTTGGGATTGCTACTAGACTCCCTATATTTAGGGAGCCAAGACCGCTCCATATTTTTTTTAAACCCCCATTTGCTAATCTTAAGTAAATTATATATAATCGAGCATTCCTACAAAAAATACCCTTTAAGAGCCTCGCCATTACCTCCCAAAAATACCCAAAACTCCTAAGTAAATTATATATAAATCAAGCACTCCTTCCTAAAACACCCTCTAAGAGCCTCGCAATATGCCTCCCTATTTTTAGAATTGCTACTAGACTCCCTATATTTAAGAAGCCAAAACCGCTCCATATTTTTTTTTAACCCCCATCCGAAAAGCTTAAGTAAATTATATACGTTTGAGCACTCCTCCGTAAAACACCCTCTAAGAGCCTCGTAATATGCTATCTATTTTTTGGGATTGCTACAAGACTCCGTATAATTAGGGAGCCAAAATCGCTCTATGTTTTGTTTGAACCCCCACCCGACAACCTTAAGTAAATTATACACATTCAAGCATTCCTCCCAAAAACACCCTCGCTATTGCCTCCAAAAATATCCTAAAATCATAAGTAAATTATACATAAATCAAGCACTCTTCCCTAAAAAACCCTCTAAGAGCCTCGCAACATGCCTCTCTATTTTTGGGATTGCTACTAGATTCCCTATATTTAGAGAGCCAAAATCGCTTCATATTTTTTTTGAACCCCCACTTTACAACCTTAAGTAAATTATATGCAATCGAGCACTCTTCCCTAAAACACCATCTAAGAGCCATACAATATGCTCTCTATTTTTGGGATTGCTATTAGACTCCTTATATTTAGGGAGCCAAAACCGCTCTATATTTTTTTTGAACCCCCACCAGACAACCTTAAGTAAATTATATAAAATCGAGAATTACTTCCGACAACACCATCTAATAGCCTTGCAAAATGCTCTTTATTTTTGGGATTGCTACTAGACTCCCTATATTTAGGGATACAAAACCGCTCCATATTTTTTTTAAACCTCCACCCGACAACCTTAAGTAAATTATATACAATCAAGCACTCCTTCCTAAAATACCATTTAAGAGCCTTGCAATATGCTTTCTATTTTTGGGATTGCTACTAGACACCCTATATTTAGGGAGCCAAAATCGCTCCATATTTTTTTTAAACCCCCACCAAATAACCTTAAGTGAATTATATACAATCGAGTACTCATCCCTAAAATATCCTCGAAGAGCCTCGCAATATGCTCTCTATTTTTGGGATTGCTACAAGACTCTCTATTCTTATGGACCCAAAACTGCTTCATATTTTTTTTGAACCCCTATTCATTAACCTTAAGTAAATTATATATAATTAAGCAATTCTCCCAAAAACACCCTCTAAGTGCCTTGCCTTTGCCCTCCAAAAACGCCATAAAATCAAAAGTAAATTATATATAAATCAAGCACTCCTCCCTAAAACACCCTCTAATAGCCTCGCAATATGCCTTTCTATTTTTGGGATTGCTACTAGACTCCCTATATTTAGGTAGCCAAAATCGCTCAACATTTTTTTTTGAATGCCCACCCGACAACCTTTAGTAAATTATATACAATCGAGTACTCCTCCTTAAAACACTCTGTAAGTGCCTCACAATATGTTCTCTATTTTTGGGATTGCTACTAGACTCCCTATATTTAGGGAGCAAAAATTGCTCCATATTTTTTTTGAACCCCCACCCGTCAACCTTAAGTAAATTATATACAATCAAGCATCCCTCCCAAAAAGATCTTATATGAGCCTCACCTTTGCCTCCATATTTTTGGGATCGCTACTAGACTCCCTATATTTGGGGAGCCAAAATCGCTCATAATTTGGCAAGGCTCCTAGCCGATAATCATAACTAAATTATATACAATCGAGCACTCCTCCCTAAAATACTCTTTAAGAGCTTCGCAATATGCTCTCTATTTTTTGGGATTGCTACTAGACTCCCTATATTTAGGAAGCCAAAATAGCTCCTTATTTTGTTTAAACCCTCACCCGACAATCTTAAGTAAATTATATACAATCGAGAATTTCTACCAAAAATACCCTCTAAGAGCCAAGCCATTGCCTTCCAAAAAGACCCTAAAATCATAAGTAAATTATATATAAATCAAGCACTCCTCCCTAAAACACCCTCTAAGAGCCTCGCAATATACCTCTCTATTTTTAGGATTGCTACTAGACTCCTTATATTTAGGGAACAAAAACCGTTCCATATTTTTTTAAACCCCACCCGACAACCTAAAGTAAATTATATACAATCGAGCACTCCTCCCTAAAACACCCTCTAAGGGCCTAATATGCTCTCTATTTTAGGGATTGCTACTAGACTCCCTATATTAGGGAGCCAAAACTGCTCCATATTTTTTTTGAACTCTCATACGATAACCTTAAGTAAATTATATACAATAGAGGATTTCACCTAAAAACACCTTCTAGTAACCTCACAATATGCAATCTATTTTTGGGATTGCTACTAGACTCTTCATATTTAGGGAGTCAAAACCGCTCCATATTTTTTTAGAACCCCCACACAACAACCTTAAATAAATTATATACAATCAAGTACTCCTTCCTAAAACACCCTCTAAGATCCTCGTAATATGCTCTTTATTTTTGGGATTACTATTTGACTTCCTATATTTTGGGAACCAAACCGCCCCATATTTTTTTTAACCTTCACCCAACAACCATAAGTGAATTATATACAATCGAGCACACCTCCCTAAAACACCCTCTAAGAGACTCGCAATATGCTCTCTATTTTCGGGATTGCTTCTAGACTCCCTATATTTAAGGAACCAAAACCGCTCCATATTTTTTTTGAACCCCCACTCGACAACCTTAAGTATATTTAACACAATCGAGCATTCCTCCCAAAAAAACCCTCTAAGACCCTCGCCATTGGCACCCAGAAACACCCTAAAATCATAAGTTAATTATATATAAATCAAGCACTTCTCCCTAAAATACCTTCTAAGTGCATGGTGACATACTCTCTATTTTTGGGATTGCTACTAGACTCCCTATATTTAGGGAGCCAAAACCGCTCCATATTTGTTTTTTAACCCCTACCCGTCAACCTTAAGTAAATTATATATAATCAAGCATTGGTCCCAAAAACACCCTCTATGAGCCTTGTCATTACCTCTCAAAAACACCCAAAAATCATATGTAAATTATAAATAAATCAAGCACACCTCCCAAAAACAGCTTTTAAGAGCCTCGCAATATGCCTTTCTATTTTTAGGATTACCACTAGACTTCCTATATTTAAGGAGCCAAAATTGGTTCATATTTATTTTGAACCCCCACCCGACAACCTTAAGTAAATTATATACGATTGAGCACTCCTCCCTAAAATACCCTCTAAGAGCCTCGCAATATGCTTTCTATTTTTTTGAGATTGCTTCTAGAATCCCTATATTTAGGGAGCCAGAACAGCTCCAAATTTTCTTTGAACCCCCACCCGACAACCTTAAGTAAATTATAAATAATCAAGCATTCCTTCCAAAATCACCCTCTAAGAGCCTTGCCATTGCTTCCCAAAAACACCCTAAAATCATAAGTAAATTATATATAAATCTAGCACTCCTCTCTAAAATACCCTCTAAGAGCCTTGCAAGATGCCTCTCTATTTTTGGGATTGCTACTAGTCTCCCTATATTTAGGGAGCCAAAATCGCTCCATTTTTTTTTTAACCCCCACCCTACAACCTTAAGTAAATTTTATACAATCAAGCACTCCTCCATAAAATACACTCTAAGAGCCTTGCAATATGCTTTTTATTTTTGGAATTACTAATAGACTCCCTATATTTAGGGAGCCAAACTTGCACCATATTTTTTTTGAATCCCCACCCGACAACCTTAAGTAAATTATATGTAATCGAGCATTCCTCTAAAAAATACAATCTAATAGCATCGTAATATGCTCTATATTTTTTGGATTGCTACTAGACTCCCTATATTTAGGGAGGCAAAACCGCTTCATATTATTTTTGAACCCCCACCCGACAACCTTAAGTAAATTATATACAATCGAGCACTCCTCCCTAAAAAACCCTCTAAGAGTCTCATAATATGCTCTTTATTTTTGGGATTGCTACTAGACTCCCTATACTTAGGGAGCTAAAATCTCTCCATATTTTTTTTGAACCCCCACAGGACAACCTTAAATGAATTATATACAATCGAGCACTCTTCCCTAAATCACTCTCTGACAGCCTCGCCATTGCCTCCCAAAAATACTCTTAAATCATAAGAAAAGTTTATATAAATCAACTACTCCACTCTAAAACACCCTCTAAGAGCCTCTAATATGCCTTTCTATTTTTAGGATTGCTACTAGACTCCCTATATTTAGGTAGCCAAAATCGCTCCATACTTTTTTTGAACACCCACCTGAAAACCTTAAGTAAATTATATACAATCGAGCACTCCTCCCTAAAACACCCTCTAAGAGCCTCGTATTATGCTATCTAGTTTTTAGATTGCTACTACATTCCTTATATTTAGGGAGCCAAAATCGCTCCATATTTTTTTTGAATCCTACCCGTCAATCTTATATAAATTATATATAATGGAGCATTCCTCCAAAAAAACACCTTATATAAACCTCGCCATTGCCTCCTTATTTTTGGGATCGCTACTAAACTCCTTATATTTGGAGAGCTAAAATCGCACCCAATTACTCAAGGGTCCCACCCGATAATCAAAACTAAATTATATACAATCGAGCACTCCTCCCTAAAACACTTTCTAAGAGCCTCAGAATACGCTCTCTATTTTTGGGATTGCTATTAGAGTTCCTATATTTAGGGAGCCAAAACCGCTCTATATTTGTTTTGAACCCCCACGCTACAATCTTTAGCAAATTATATATAATCGAGCATTTTGCCCAAAAATACCCTCTAAGAGCCTTGATATTGCCTCCTAAAAAAACTCTAAAATCATAAGTAAATTATATATAAATCAATCACTCCTCCCTAAAATATACTCTAAGAGCCTCGCAATATACCTCTCTATTTTTGAGATTGCTACTATTCTCCCTATATTTAAGGAGCCAAAATTGCTACATATTTTTTTTGCACCCCCACCCAAAAACCTTAAGTAAATTATATATAATTGAGCACTCCTCTCTAAAATACTCTCTAAGAGCCTCACAATATGCTCTCTATTGTTTGGGATTGCTACTAGACTCCCTATATTTAGGGTGCCAAAACCGTTCCATATTTTATTTAAACCCCCACTCGAGAATCTTATGTAAATTATACACAATCGAGCATTCCTCCCAAAAACACCCTCTAAGAGCCTCGCCATTGCCTCCAAAAAATACCCTAAAATCATAAGTAAATTAAATATAAATCAAGCACTCATCCCTAAAACACCCTTTAAGTGCCTCGCAATATGCCTTTCTAATTTTTGGATTACTACTAGACTCCCTATATTTAGGTAGCCAAAACCGCTCTATTTTTTTTGAATACCCACTCAAAAACCTAAAGTAAATTATATACAATCGAGTACTCCTCCCTAAAACACCCTCTAAGAGCCTCACAATATGCTCTTTATTTTTGGGATTGCTATTAGACTCCCTATATTTAGGGAGCCAAAACTGTTCCATATTTTTTTTGAACCCCCACCCGTCAGCCTTAAATAAATTATATACAATCGAGCACTCTTTCAAAAAACACCATATATGAACCTCGCCATTGCCTCCTTACTTTTGGGATCGCTACTAGGATCCCTATATTTGGAGAGCCAAAATCGCTTCCAATTTCTCAAGGCTCCCACCCGATAATCATAACTAAATTATATACAATTGAGCACTCTTCCCTAAAACACTTGCTAAGAGCCTCGCAATATGCTCTATATTTTTAGGATTGCTACTAGACTCCCTATATTTAGGAAGCCAAAACCGCTATATATATTTTTTGAATCCCCACCCAACAACCTTTACTAAATTATATATAATCGAGCATTTCTCCCAAAAACACCCTCTAAGAACCTCATCATTGCCTCCCAAAAATACCCTAAAATCATATAGAAATTATATATAAATCAAGCACTCCTCCCTATATTTAAGGAGCCAAAACCGCTCTATAATTTTTTTGCACCCCTACCCGGCAACCTTAAGTAAATTATATACAATCAAGCACTCCTCCCTAAAACACTCTCTAAGAGCCTCACAATTTGCTATTTATTTTTTGGGATTGCTACTAGACTCCTTATAGTTAGGGAGCCAAAACCGCTCTATATTTTATTTGAACCCCCATCCGATAACCTAAAGTAAATTATACATAATCGAGCTTTCCTCCCAAAAACACACTATAAGAGCCTCGACATTGCCTCCCAAAATTACCCTAAAATTACCCTAAAATTATACATAATCAAGCATTCCTCCCAAAAATACCCTCTAAGAGCCTCGTTCTTTCCTCACAAAAACACCCTAAAATCAAAAGTAAATTAAATATAACTCAAGAACTTTTCCCTAAAACACCCTCTAACAGCCTTGCAATATGCCTTTCTATTTTTGGGATTACTTATAGACTCCTTATATTTTGGTAGCCAAAATCGTTCCATAGTTTTTTTGAATGCCCATTCAATAACCTTAAGTAAATTTTATACAATAGAGCACTCCTTCCTAAAAATCCCTCTAAGAGCCTCGTAATATGCTCTCTATTTTGGGATTGCTACTAGACTCCCTATTTTTAGGGAGCCAAAACTGCTCAATATTAGTTTTGAACCCCCACCCGTCAACATCAAGTAAATTATATACAATCGAGCATTCCTCCCAAAAACACCTTATATGAGCCTCGCCATTGCCTCCTTATTTTTGGGTCCCTACTTAAATCATAATATTTGTGGAGCCAAAATCTCTCCAAATTTCCCAAGCCTCCCACCCGATAATCATAACTAAATTATATATAATCGAGTACTCTTCCCTTAAACACTTTCTAAGAGCCTCACATTATTCTCTCTATTTTGGGATTGCTAATAGACTCCCTATATTTAGGGAACTAAAATTGCTCTATAATTTTTTTGAACCCCCACCTGATAACCTTTATTAATTATATATAATTGAGCATTCCTCCTAAAAACACCCTCAAAGAGCCTCGTTATTGTCTCCCAAAAACACCCTAAAATCATAAGTAAATTATATATAAATCAAGCACTCCTCCCTAAAATACCTTTAAAGGGCCTCGCAATATGCTCTCTATTTTTGGGATTGCTACTAGACTTCCTATATTTAAGAAGCTAAAACCACACTCCTTATTTTTTTTAAACCCCCACCCGACAACCTTAAGTAAATTATATACAATCGAGCATTCCTTCCAAAAACACCTTCTAAGTGCCTCGCCATTGTCTCCCAAAAACACCCTAAAATCATAAGTAAATTATATATAAATCAAGCACTCCTCCCTAAAATACCCACAAGGAGCCTCGCAATATGCCTCTCTATTTATAGGATTGCTACTAGATTCCCTATATTTAAGGAGCTAAAACCGCTCCTTATTTTTTTTGAACCCCCACCTGATAACCTTAAGTAAATTATATAAAATCGAGCACTCCTCCCTAAAAAACACTCTAAGAGCCTCACAATATGCTCTCTATTTTTTTGTATTGCTACTATACCCCCTATATTTAGGGAGCCAAAATCGCTCCATATTTTATTTGAACCCCCACCGACAACTTTAAGTAAACTATACACAATCGAGCATTCCTCCCAAAAACACCCTCTATTTTTTTGGATTGCAACTGTACTCCCTATATTTAGGGAGCCAAAACTGCTCCTTATTTTTTTTGAATCCCCACCCGACAACCTTAAGTAAATTATATACAATCGAACATTTCTTCCAAAAATACCCTCTAAGTGCCTCGCCATTGCCTCCAAAAAACACCGTAAAATCATCACTAAATTATATATAAATCAAGCACTCCTCCCTAAAATACCCTCAAAGAGCCTCGCAATATGATTCTCTATTTTTGGGATTGCTACTAGACTCCCTATATTTAGGAAGCCAAAATCGCTTTATATTTTTTTTTAACCCCCACCCGACAACTTTAAATAAATTATATACAATCGAGCACTCCTCTTTAAAACACCCTCTTAGAACCTAATATGCTATCTATTTTTGGGATTGCTACTAGACTTCCTATATTTAGGGAGCTAAAATCGATCCATATTTTTTTTGAACCCCCACCCGACAACCTTAAGTAAATTATATACAATCGAGTATTCCTCCTAAAAATACACTCTAATAACCTCGCAATATGCTCTCTATTTTTAGGATTGCTACTAGATACCCTATATATAGGGAGCTAAAACCGCTCAATATTTTTTTTGAACCCCCACTCGACAACCTTAAGTAAATTATATTCAATCGAGCACTCCTTCCTAAAATACTCTCTAAGAGCCTCGCAATATGCTCTCTATTTTTGGGATTGCTACTAAACTCCCTATATTTAGAGAGCTAAAACCACCCCATATTTTTTTTGAACCCCACCTGACAATCTTAAGTGAATTATATACAATCGAGCACTACTCCCTAAAACACCCTCTACGTGACTCGCAATATGCTCTTTATTTTTAGGATTTCTACTAGACTCCCTATATTTAAGGAGCCAAAACCACTAAATTTTTTTTTGAACCCACACCCTACAACCTTAATTAAATTATATATAATCAAGCATTCCTCCCATAAACACCCTCTAAGAGCCTCACCATTGCCTCCCAAAAACACCCTACAATCATAAGTAAATTATATATAAATCAAATACTCCTACCTAAAACACCCTCTAAGATACTCACAATATACCTTTCTATTTTTTGGATTGCTAAAAGACTTCCAATATTTAGGGAGCCAAAACCGCTCCTTTATTTTTTAAACACCCACCCGACAACCTTAAGTAAATTATATACAATCGAGCACTCCTTCCTAAAACACCCTCTAAGAGCCTAGTAATATGCACTTTATTTTAGGGATTACTACTACACTCCCTATATTTAGGGAGCCAAAATCGCTCGATATTTTTTTTAAACCCCCACCTATCAATTTTAAGTAAATTATATATAATCGAGCATTCCTCCTAAAAATACCCTTTAAGAGCCTCGCCATTGCCACCCAAAAACACCAAAAAATCATAACTAAATTATATATATATCAAGAACTCCTCCTTAAAATACACTCTAAGAGTCTCGCAATATGTCTCTCTAATTTTGGAATTGCTACTAGACTCCCTATATTTAAGGAGCCAAAAATGCACTATATTTTTTTTCAACCCACACCCGACAACCTTAAGTAAATTATATATGTTTGAGCACTCCTCCCTAAACCACCCTCTAAGAGCCTCGCAATATGCTCTCTACTTTTTGGAATTGCTAGTAGACTCCCTATATTTAGGGAGCCAAAACCACTCTATGTTTTTTTTGAACCCCCACCCTGACAACCTTAAGCAAATTATACACAACAGAGCATTCCTCCCAAAAACACCCTCTAAGAGCCTCGCTATTGCCTCCAAAAAACATCCTAAAATTATAAGTAAATTATATATAAATCAAGCACACTTCCCTAAAACACCCTCTAAGAGCCTTGCAACATGCCTCTCTATTTTTGGGATTGTTACTAGATTCCTTATATTTCGAGAGCCAAAATCGCTCTATATTTTTTTTGAACCCCCACCCAACAACCTTAAGTAAATTAAACACAATCGAGCACTCCTCCCTAAAACACCCTCTAAGATCATCACAATATTCTCTCTATTTTTGGGATTGCTACTAGACTCCCTATATTTAGGGAGCCAAAACCGCTCTATATTTTTTTTGAACCCCACTAGGTAACCTTAAGTAAATTACATAAAATCGAGCATTCCTTCCAAAAACACTATCTAATAGTCTCACAAAATGCTCTCTATTTTTGGGATTACTACTAGACTCCCGATATTTAGGGATGCAAAACGGCTCCATATTTTTTTTGAACCCCCACCCGATAAACTTAAGTAAATTATATACAATCGAGCACTCCTCCCTAAAATACCCTCTAAGAGCCTCACGTTATTCTTTCTATTTTTGGGATTGCTACTAGACTCCCTATATTTAGGGAGCCAAAATTGCTCCATTTTTTTTTGGAACCCCCACCAGATAACCTTAAGTGAATTATATACAATCGAGCACACCTACCTAAAACACCCTCTAACTGCCTCGCAATATGCTCTCTATTTTTGGGATTGCTAGTAGACCCCCTATATTTATGGAGCCAAAATTGCTCTATATTTTTTTTTAAACCCCCACCCGATAACCTTAAGTAAATTTTATACAATCAAGCAATTCTCCCAAAAACACTCTCTAAGAGCCTCGCAATATACTCTCTATTTTTTGGGATTGCTACTAGACTCCCTATATTTAGGGAGCCAAAATCACTCCATATTTTGTTTGAACCCTCACCTGACAACCTTAAGTAAATTATATACAATAGAGCATTTCTACCAAAAATACACTCTAAGAGCCTCGACATTGCCTCCTAAAAATATCCTAAAATCATAAGTAAATTATATATAAATCAAGCACACCTCCCTAAAACACCCTCTAAGAGACTCATAATATACCTCTCTATTTTTGGGATTGCTACTAGACTCCCTATATTTAGGGAGCCAAAACCACTACATACTTTTTTTGAACCCACCCGACAACCTAAAGTAAATTATATACAATCGAGCACTCCTCCCTAAAACACCCTCTAAGGGACTAATATACTCTCAATTTTTGGGATTACTACCAGACTCCCTATATTTAGGGAGCTAAAACTACTTCATATTTTTTTTTTTGATTTTCTACCCGATAACCTTAAGTAAATTATATACAATCGAGGATTCCTTCTACAAACACCTTCTAATAACCTTGAAATAAGCACTATATTTTTTGGATTGCTACTAGACTCCCTATATTTAGGGAGCCAAAATTGCTCTATATTTTTTTGGAACCCCCACCCGACAACCTTAAGTAAATTATATACAATCAAGTACTCCTCCCTAAAATACCCTCTAAGATCCTCGCAATTTGCTCTCTATTTTTGGGATTGCTATTAGACTCCCTATATTTTGGGAGCCAAACCGCCCCATATTTTTTTTAACCTTTACCCAACAACCTTAAATGAATTATATACAATCGAGTACGCCTCCCTAAAATACCCTCTAAGAGACTCACAATATGCTCTCTATTTTTGGGATTGCTACTAGACTCCCTTTATTTAAGGAGCCAAAACCGTTCTATATTTTTTTTGAACCCCCACCCGACAACCTTAAGTAAATTTAATATAATCGAGTATTCCTCCCAAAAAACCCTCTAAGAGCCTTGCCATTGCCTCCCAGAAACACCCTAAAATTATAAATTAATTATAAAAATCAAGCACTCCTCCCTAAAAATTACTCAAAGAGACTCGCAATATGCCTTTCTATTTTTGGGATTACTACTAGACTCCCTATATTTAGAGAGCTAAAATCGCTCCATATTTCTTTTGAATGCCCACCTGACAACCTTAACTAAATTATATTCATTTGAGCAATCCATCCTAAAACACCCTCTAAGAGTATGGTAACATACTCTCTATTTTTTGGATTGCCACTAGACTCCCTATATTTAGGGAGCCAAAACCGCTCCATATTTTTTTTGAACCCCCACCCATCAACCTTAAGTAAATTATATACAATTGAGCAATCCTCCCAAAAACACCTTTTAAGAGCCTCGCCATTGCCTCCCAAAAACACCCAAAAATTAAATGTAAATTATATATAAATTAAGCACTCCTCCCTAAAACACCCTTTAAGATCCTCGCAAAATGCCTCTCTTTTTAGGATTACTACTAGACTCCTTACTTTAAGGAGCCAAAATCGCTCCATATTTTTTTTGAACCCCCACCCGAAAACCTTAACCAAATTATATACAATTGAGCACTCCTCCCTAAAACACCCTCTAAGAGCCACGCAATATGCTCTCTATTTTTTGGGATTGCTACTAGACTACCTATATTTAGGGAGCCAAAATATCTCTATATTTTGTTTGAACCCCCACCCGACAACCTTAAGTAAATTATATACAATCGAGCATTCCTTCCAAAAATACCCTCTAAGAGCCTCGCCATTGCTTCCCAAAAATACCCTAAAATCATAAGTAAATTATATATAAATCTAGCACTTCTCCCTAAAACACCCTTTAAGAGCCTAGTAATATGCCCTTCTATTTTTGGGATTGCTACTAGACTGCCTATATTTAGGGAGCCAAAATCTCTATATATATTTTTTGAACGCCCACCCTACAACCTTAAGTAAATTAAATACAATCGAGCACTCCTCCATAAAACAAACTCTAAGAGCCTCGTAGTCTATTCTTTATTTTTGGAATTGCTACTACACTCCATTTATTCTGGGAGTCAAAACCGTACTATATTTTTTTTGAACCCCCACCCGACAACCTAAGTAAATTATATATAATTGAGCATTCCTCCTAAAAACACAATCTCATAGCCTTGCAATATGCTCTCCATTTTTTGGATTGCTACTAGACTCCCTATATTTAAGGAGGCAAAACCGCTTCATATTTGTTTTGAACCCCCAACCGATAACCTTAAGTAGATTATATATAATCGAGCATTCCTCCTTAAAAAAACCCTCTAAGAGCCTCGTAATATGCTCTTTATTTTTGGGATTGCTACTAGACACCCTATATTTAGGGAGCCAAAACCAATCTATATTTTTTTTGAACCCCCACAGGACAACCTTAAATGAATTATATACAATTGAGCACTCCTCCCTAAATCACCATCTAACAGCCTTGCCATTGCCTCCCAAAAATACCTTAAAATCATAAGAAAATTATATATAAATCAAGCACTCTTTCCTAAAACACCCTCTAAGAGCCTCTAATATGCCTTTCTATTTTTAGGATTGCTATTAGACTCCCTATATTTAGGTAGCCAAAATCGCTCTATATTTTTTTTGAATACCCACCCGACAACCTTAAATAAATTATATATAATCGAGCACTCCTCCCTAAAAGACCCTCTAAGAGCTTTATATTATGCTATTTATTTTTTGGATTGCTACTAGACTCCTTATATTTTGGTAGCCAAAATTGCTCCATATTTTTTTTGAACCCCACCTATCAACCTTAAGTAAATTATATACAATCGAGCATTCCTCCAAAAAACACCTTATATGAGCCTCGCCATTGCCTCATTATTTTTGGAATCGCTACTAGACTCTTTATATTTAGAGAGTCAAAATTGCACCCAATTTCTCAAGGCTCCCACCCGATAATCATAACAAAATTATATACAATCGAGCACACCTCTGTAAAATACTTTCTAAGAGCCTCAGAATATGCTCTCTATTTTTGGGATTGCTACTCGACTTCCTATATTTAGGGAGAATAAACCGCTCTATATTTTTTTTGAACCCCCACCCGATAATCTTTAGTAAATTATATATAATCAAGCTTTCATCCCAAAAACACCCTCTAAGAGCCTCGCTATTGCCTCCCAAAAAAACCCTAAAATCATAAGTAAATTATATATAAATCAAGCACTCCTCCCTAAAATACCTTCTAAGGGCCTCACAATATGCCTCTCTATTTTTTGGATTGCTACTAGTCTCCCAATATTTAAGGAGCCAAAATTGCTCTATATTTTTTTTGCTCCCCCACCCGACAACCTTAAGTAAATTATATATAATAGAGCACTCCTTGCTAAAACACTCTCTAAAAGCCTCGCAATATACTCTCTATTATTTGGGATTGCTACTAGACTCCCTATATTTAAGGAACCAAAACCGCTCCATATTTTATTTGAACCCCTACCGACAACCTTAAGTAAATTATACACAATTGAGCATTCCTTCCAAAAACACCCTCTAAGAGCCTCACCATTGCCTCCCAAAAACACCATAAAATCATAAGTAAATTATATATAAATCAATCACTCATCCCTAAAACACCCTCTAAGTGCCTTGCCATATGCCTTTCTATTTTTGGGATTGCTATTAGACTCCTTATATTTAAGTAGCCAAAACCGCTCTTTTTTTTTTTATGAACGACCACCTGAAAACCTTAACTAAATTATAAACAATTAAGCACTCCTCCCTAAAACATCCTCTAAGAGCCTCGCAATATGCTCTCTACTTTTGGGATTGCTACTAGACTCCCAATATTTAGGGAGCCAAAATCGCTCCATATTTTTTTTGAACTTCCACCCGTTAACCTTAAATAAATTATATACAATCGAGCATTTCTCTAAAAAACACCATATATGAGCCTCGCCATTGCCTCCTTATTTTTGGGATCACTACTAGACTCCCTATATATGGGTAGCCAAAATCGCTATTAATTTCACAAAGCTCCCACCCGATAATCAGAGCTAAATTATATACAATCAAGCACTCTTCCCTAAAACACTTTCTAAGAGCCTCACAATATGCTCTTTATTTTTGGGATTGCTACTAAACTCCCTATATTTAGGGAGACAAAACCACTCTATAATGTTTTTGAACCCCTACCTAAAAACCTTTAGTAAATTATATATAATCGTGCATATCTCCCAAAAACACCCTCTAAGAGCCTCATCATTGCCTCCCAAAAACACCCTAAAATCATATATAAATTATATATAAATCAAGCACTCCTTCCAAAAATAACCTCTAAGAGCCTCACAATATGCGTTTCTATTTTTGGGATTGCTACTAGACTCACTATATTTAAGGAGCCAAAACTGCTCCTTATTTTTTTTGCACCCCTACCCAGAAACCTTAGGTAAATTATATACAATCAAACACTCCTCCCTAAAACACTCTCTAAGAGCCTTGCAATATGCTCTCTATTTTTTGGGATTACTACTAGACTCCCTAAATTTAGGGTACCAAAACCGCTCCATATTTTTTTTGAACCCCCACCGACAACTCTAACTAAATTATACATAATCGAGCATTTCTCCCAAAAATACGCTCTAAGAGCCTCACCATTGCCTCCCAAATATACCCTAAAATCATAAGTAAATTATATATAAATCAAATATTCCTCCCTAAAACACCCTATAAAAGCCTTACAATATGTCTTTCCATTTTTAGGAGTGCTACTAGACTCCCTATATTTAGGTAGCCAAAACCGCTCCATAATTTTTTTGACCCCCCACCCGACAGCCTTAAGTAAATTATATACAATCGAGCACTCCTCACTAAAAGACTCTATAAGAGCCTCGCAATATACTCTTTATTTTTAGGATTGCTACTAGACTTTCTATATTTAGGGAGCCAAAACTACTCCATATTTTTTTAGAACCTCCACCGGACAATCTTAAGTGAATTATATACAATCACGCACTCCTCCCCAAAACACCCTCTAAGTGTCTCGTAGTATGCTCTCTATTTTTGGGATTGCTACCAGACTCCCTATATTTAGGTAGCCAAAATCGCTCTATATTTTTTTTGAACCCCCACCCGACAACCTTAAGAAAATTATATACAATCGATCATTTCTCCCAAAAATATCCTCTAAGAGCCTCGCAATATGCTCTCTATTTTTGAGATTGCTACTATACTTTCTTATTTAGGGAACCAAAATCGCTCCATATTTTTTTAGAACCCCTACCGGACAATCTTAAGTGAATTATATACAATCGAGCACTCCTTCCCAAAACACCCTCTATGAACCTCGCAATATGCTCCCTAATTTTGGGATTGCTACTAGACTCCTAATATTTATGGAGCCAAAATTGCTCCATATTTTTTTTAAACCCCCACCCGATAACCTAAAGTAAATTATATACAATCAAACATTCCTCCCAAAAACACCCTCTAAGAGCCTCACCACTGCCTCCCAAAAACACCCTAAAATCATAAGTACATTATATATAAATTAAGCACTCCTCCTAAAACACCCTCTATGAGCCTTGTAATATACCTTTATATTTTTGGGATTGCTACTAGACTTCCTATATTAAGGTAGCCAAAACCGCTCCATATTTTTTTTGAATGCCCATCCGATAACTTTAAGTAGATTATATACAATCGAACACTCCTCCCTAAAACTCCTTCTAAGAGCTTCACAATATTCTCTTCATTTTTGGGATTTCTACTAGACTCCCTATATTAAGGGAGCCAAAACCACTACATATTTTTTTGAACCCCCACCCATCAACTTTAAGTAAATTATATACAATCAAGAATTCCTTCTAAAAATACCTTATATGAGCCTCCCCATTGCCTCCTTATTTTTGTGATCGCTATTAGAATCCCTATATTTGGGGAGCTAAAATCGCTCCTAATTTCTTAAGGCTCAAACCCGATAATCATAACTAAATTTTATACAATCAAGCACTCCTCCCTAAAACACTCTCTGAGCCTCGCAAAATACTCTCTATATTTTAGGATTACTACTAGACTCCATATATTTAGGGAGCCAAAACTGCTCCATATTTTGTTTGAACCCCTGCCCGATAACCTTAAGTAAATTATATACAATCAAGCACTCCTTCTTAAAACAGCCTTTAAGAACCTAATATGCTCTCTATTTTTAAGATTGCTACTAGACTCCCTATATTTAGGAAGCTAAAACTGCTCTATATTTTTTTTGAACCCCCACCCGACAACCTTAAATAAATTATATACAATCAAGCATTCCTCCTAAAAACACCCTCTAATAGCCACGCAATATGCTCTCTATTTTTG
Organism: Chamaelirium japonicum; assembly: GCA_947650365.1. Classification (NCBI taxonomy): domain Eukaryota; kingdom Viridiplantae; phylum Streptophyta; class Magnoliopsida; order Liliales; family Melanthiaceae; genus Chamaelirium; species Chamaelirium japonicum. The sequence goes on from OX393560.1 coordinate 62,837,928, forward strand.
GGATTGCTACTAGACTCTCTATATATATGGAGCCAAAAACCGCCCCATATTTTTTTGAACCCCCACCCGGTAACTTAATGTAAATTATATACAATCAAGCACTCCTTCCTAAAACACCCTCTAAGAGCCTTACAATATGCTCTCTATTTTTGGAATTGCTACTAGACTCCCAATATTTAGGGAGCCAAAACCGCCCATATTTTTTTTGAACCCCCACCCAATATCCTTAAGTGAATTATATACAATCGAGCACGCCTCCCCAAAACACCCTTTAAGAGATTCGCAATATGCTCTCTATTTTTGGGATTGCTACTAGACTCTCTATATTTAGGGAGCCAAAACCACCTCATATTTTTTTTAACCCCCACCCGATAACCTTAAGTAAATTATATAAAATAGAGCATTCCTCGTAAAAACACCATTTAAGAGCCTCGTTATTGTAACCCAAAAACAATCTAAAATCATAAGTAAATTATATATAAATCAAACACTCTTTCCTAAAACACCCTCTAAGAGACTCGCAATATACCTTTATATTTTTGGGATTGCTACTAGACTCCCTATATTTACAGAGCCAAAACCGCACTATATTTTTATTTAACGCCCACCCGACAAACTTAAGTAAATTATATACAATCGAGCACTCCTTCCTAAAACACCCTCTAAGAGCCTGGTAATATGATATCTATTTTTGGGATTACTACTAGACTCCTTATATTTTGGGAGCCGACACCGCTCTATATTGTTTTGAACCCCCACCCGAGAACCTTACGTATATTATATATACTCGAGCATTCATCCCAAAAACACCCTCTAAGAGCCTCACCATTGCCTCACAAAAACATCCTATAATCATAAGTAAATTAGATATAAATCAAGCACTTCTCCCTAAAATACCCTATAAGAGTCTCGCAATATGCCTTTCTATTTTTGGGATTGCAACTACACTCCCTATATTTAGGTAGCCAAAATGCTCTATTTTATTTTTGAATGCCCACCTGACAACCATAAGAAAATTATATACAATCGAGCACTCCTCCCTCAAATACCCTCTAAAAGTCTCGTAATATGCTCTCTATTTTTGGGATTGCTACTAGACTCCCTATATTTAGGGAGCCAAATCCGTTCCATATTTTTTTTGAACCCCCACCCGACAACCTTAAGTAAATTATATAAAATCGAGCACTCCTCCCAAAATTATCCTCTAAGAGCCTCGTAATATGCTTTCTATTTTTGGGATTGCTACTAGACTTCCTTTATTAGAGAGCCAAAACTGCTCCATATTTTTTTAGAAACCCCACCAGACAATCTTAAGTGAATTATATACAATCGAGCACTCCTCCTAAAAACACTCTCTAAGAGCCTCGCAATATGCTCTCTATTTTTGGGATTGCTACTAGACTCCATATATTTATGGAGCCAAAACTGCTCCATATTTTTTTTGAACCCTCACCCGACAACCTTAAGTAAATTATATACAATCGAGCATTCCTCCTAAAAACACCCTCTAAGAGCCTCGCCATTGCCTCCCAAAAATACCCTAAAATCATTAGTAAATTATATATTAATTAAGCACTCCTCCCTAAAACACCCTCTAAGAGCCTCGTAATATGCCATTCTATTTTTGGGATTGCTACTAGACTCCCTAAATTTAGGTAGCCAAAAATGCTCTATATATTTTTTTAACGCCCACCCGACAACCTTAAGTAAACTATATACAATCGAGCACTCCTCCCTAAAACACCCTCTAAGTGCTTCACAATATGCTCTTTATTTTTAGGATTACTAATAGACTCCCTATATTTAGAGAGCCAAAACCGCTCCATATTTTTTTTGAACCCCCACCAGTAAACCTTAAGTAAATTATATACAATTGAGTATTTATCCCAAAAATACCATATATGAGCCTTGTCATTGCCTTGTTATTTTTGGGATCGCTACTAGAATCCCTATATTTGGGGAGCCAAAATCGCTCCTAATTTTATAAGGCTTCCATCCAATAATCATAACTAAATTATATACATTCAAGCACTCATCCCTAAAACAATTTCTAAGAGCCTCACAATATGCTCCTATTTTTTGGGATAGCTACTAGACTCCCTACATTTAGTTAGCCAAAACCGTTCTATATTTTTTTTGAACCCCCACCCAATAACCTTTAGTAAATTATTTACAATCGAACATTCCTACCAAAAACACCCTCTAAGAGCCTCATCATTGCCACCCAAAAATACCCTAAAACCATAAGTAAATTATATATAAATCAAGCGCTCCTCCCTAAAATACCCTCTAAGAGTCTTGTAATATGCCTCTCTACTTTTTGGATTGCTACTAGACTTCCTATATGTAAGGAGCCAAAACTGCTCCATATTTTTTTTGAACCCCCACCTGACAACCTTAAGTAAATTATATACAATCGAACACTCCTCCCTAAAACACTCTTTAAGAGCCCACAATATGCTCTCTATTTTTCTTCATTGCTACTAGACTCCCTATATTTAGGGAGCCAAAACCATTCTATATATTTTTTGAACCCCCATCCGATAATATTAAGTAAATTATATATAATCAAATATTTCTCCCAAAAACACCCACTAAGAGCCTCGCCATTGCCTTACAAAAACACCCTAAAATCATAAGTAAATAATATATAAATCAAGCACTACTCCTTAAAACACCCTCTAAGAGCCTCATAATATGCCTCATTATTTTTTGGATTGCTACTAGACTCCCTATATTTAGGGAGCCAAAACTGCTTCATATTTTTTTTGAAGCCCCACTCGACAACCTTAAGAAAATTATAAACAATCAAGCAATCCTCCATAAAATAGCCTCTAAGAGCATAATATGCTCTCCATTTTTGGATTGCAACTAGACTCCCTATATTTAGGGAGCCAAAACTGCACCATATTTTTTTTGAACCTCACCCGATAACCTTAAGTAAATTATATATAATCGAGCATTTCTCCCAAAAACACCCTCCAATAGCCTCGAAATATGCTCTCTATTTTTGGGATTGCTACTAGACTCCCTATATTTAGGGAGCCAAAATCGCTCCATATTTTTTTTAAACCACCACCTGACCACATTAAATAAATTATATGCAATCGAGCATACTTCCCTAAAACACCCTCTAAGAGCCTCACAATATGCTCTCAATTTTTTGGGATTGCTACTAGAATTCCTATATTTAGGGAGCCAAAAACAACTCCCTATTTTGTTTGAACCCCCACCCAATAATATTAAGTAAATTATACACAATCGAGCATTCCTCCCAAAAACACCCTCTAAGAGCCTCACCATTACCTCCCAAAAAAACCCTAAAATCATAAGTAAATTATATATAAATCAAACACTCCTCCCTAAAACACCCTCTAAGAGCCTCGCAACTTGCCTCTCTAATTTTGTGATTGCTACTAGACTCCCTATATTTAGGGAGCCAAAATTGCTCCATAATTTTTTTGAACCCCCACCCGATAAGCTTAAGTAAATTATATACAATCAAGCACTTCTACCTAAAACACCCTCTAAGAGCCTAATATGCTCTTTATTTTTGGGATTGTTACTAGACTCCTTATATTTATGGAGCAAAACCGCTCCATATTTTTTTTGAACCCCCACCCGACAACCTTAAGTAAATTATATACAATCGAGCATTCCTCTTAAAAACACCCTCTAATAGCCTCACAATATGCTATCTATTTTTGGGATTGCTACTAAACTCCCTATATTTATGAAGCCAAAACCGCTCTATATTTTTTTTGAACCCCACCCGACAACCTTAAGTAAATTATATATAATCGAGCACTCCTTCCTAAAGCGCCCTCTAAGAGCCTCACATTATACTCTCTATTTTTGGGATTGCTACTAGACTCCTTATATTTAGGGAGCCAAAATCGTCCCATATTTTTTTTAAACCCCCACTCGACAACCTTAAGTGAATTATATACAATCGACCACTCCTCCCTAAAACACCCTTTCGAAGACTCGTAATATACTCTTTTTATTTGGGATCGCTACTAGACTACCTATATTTAGGGAGCCAAAACCGGTCTTTATTTTTTCTGAACCCACACCTGACAACTTTAAGTAAATTATATACAATCGAGCTTTCCTCCCAAAAACACCCTCTAAGAGCGCCATTGCATCCCAAAAATACCCTAAAATCATAAGTAAATTATATATAAATCAAGAACTCCTCCCTAATACACCATCTAAGAGACTCGCAATATGCCTTTTTATTTTTGGGATTGTTACTAGACTCTTTATATTTAGGTTGCAAAAACCACTCCATATTTTTTTTGAATGCCCACCCGACAACCTTAAGTAAATTATATACAATCGAGCACTCCTTACTAAAACACCCTCTAAGAGCCTGATAATATGCTCTCTATTTTTGGGATTGCTACTAGACTCCATATACTTAGGGAGCCAAAACCACTTCATATTTTTTCTGATCCCCCACCCGTCAATCTTAAGTAAAATATATACAATCGAGCATTACTCCTAAAAACACCCTCTAAAAGCCTCACCATTGCCTCCCAAAAACACCAAAAAGTCATAAGTAAATTATATATAAATCAAGCACACCTCACTAAAACACCGTCTAAGAGCCTCATAATATTCCTCTCTATTTTTAGGGTTACTACTAGACTCCCTATATTATGGGAACCAAAACTGCTCTATATTTTTTTTGAACCCCCACCCGACAACCTTAAGTAAATTATATACAATCGAGCATTCCTTCCTAAAACACCCTCTAAGAGCCTCGCAATATACTCTCTATTTTTTGTGATTGCTACCAGACTCCCTATATTTAGGGAGCCAAAATCGCTCTATATGTTTTTTGAATGCCTACCCGACAACCTAAAGTAAATTATATAGAATCAAGAACTCCTTCCTGAAACACCCTATAAGAACCTGGTAATATGCTCTTTATTTTTGGAATTGCTACTTGACTCCCTATATTTAGGGAGCCAAAATCGCTCAATATTTTTTTTTAACCCCCACCCGTCAACCTTAAGTGAATTATATACAACTGAGCATTTCTCCAAAAAACACCCTCTAAGTGTCTCGCCATTGCCTCCTAAAAACACCCAAAATCATAAGTAAATTATATATAAATCAAGCATACCTCCCTAAAACACCCTCTAAGAGCCTCGCAATATGCTTCTCTATTTTTGTGATTTCTACCAGACTCCCTATATTTAGGGAGCCAAAACCACTCCATATTTTTTTTGAACCCCTACCCAACAATATTAAGTAAATTTTATACAATCGAGCACTCCTCCCTAAAACACCCTCTAAGAGCCTCACAATATGCTCTCTATTTTTGGGATTGCTACTAGACTCCCTATATTTAGGGAGCCAAAACCGCTCCATATTTTTTTGAACCTCCACCCGATAATCTTTAGTAAATTATATAAAATCGAGCATTCCTCCTAAAAACACCATCTAATAGCCTCACAATATCCTCACTATTTTTGGGATTACTACTAGACTCCCTATATTTAGGGAGGCAAAACCATTCCAAATTTTTTTTAAACGCCCACCCGACAACATTATGTAAATTATATACAATCATGCACTCCTCCCTAAAATACCCTCTAAGAGCCCCGCAATATGATCTCTATTTTTGGGATTACTACTAGACTTCCTATATTTAAAGAGACAAAACCGCTCCATATTTTTTTTGAACCCCCACCGGACAATCTAAAGTGAATTATTTATAATCGAGCACTCCTCCCTAAAATACCCTCTAAGAGCCACACAATATGCTCTCTATTTTTAGGATTGCTACTAGACTCCCTATATTTATGGAGCCAAAACCGCTCTATATTTTTTTTGAACCCCCATACGACAACCTTACATAAATTATATACAATCGAGCAATTATCCCAAAAACACCATATAAGTGCCTCGCCATTGCCTCCTAAAAACACCATAAAATCATAAGTAAATTATATATAAATCATGCACTTCTTATTAAAATACCCTCTAAGAGCCTTGTGATATCCTTTTTTCTTTTTGGGATTGCTACTAGACTCCCTATATTTAGGTAGCCAAAATCACTCTATATTTTTTTTGAATGCCCACTCTACAACCATAAGTAAATTATATACAATCGAGCACTCCTCACTAAAACACCCTCTAAGAGCCTCGCAATATGCTCTCTATTTTTGGGATTGCAACTAGACTCCCTATATTTAGGGAGCAAAAATCGCTCTATATTTTATTTGAACCACCACCCATCAACCTTAAGTAAATTATATACAATCGAGCATTCCTCCCAAAAACACCTTATATGAGCCTCGCCATTGCCTCCTTATTTTTGGGATCGCTACCAGACTCCCTATATTTGGGAAGCCAAAATCGCACCCAATTTATCAAGGCTCCCACCCGATAACCATAACAAAATTATATACAATCGAGCACTCCTCCCTAAAACACTTTCTAAGAGCCTCGCAATATGCTCTCTATTATTGGGATTGCTACTAGACTCCCTATATTTAGGGAGCCAAAACCGTTCTATATCTTTTTTGAACCCTCACCCGATAATCTTTAGTAAATTATATATGATCGAGCATTCCACCTAAAAACACCCTCTAAGAGCCTCGCCATTGCCTCCCAAAAACACCCTTAAATCATAAGTAAATATTATATAAATCAAGCACTCCTCCCTAAAATACCCTCTAAGAACCTCGCAATATGTCTCTATATTTTTGGGATTGTTACTAGACACCCTATATATAAGGAGCCAAAACCGCTCCATATATTTTTTCAACCCCCACCCGATAACCTTAAGTAAATTATATACAATCGAGCACTCCTCGCTAAAATGCTCTCTAAGAGCCTTGCAATATGCTTCCTATTTTTTGGGATTGCTACTAGACTCCCTAAATTTAGGGAACCAAAACCGCTCTATATTTTTTTGAACGCCCATATAACAACCTTAAGTAAATTATACACAATTGAGCATTCCTTCAAAAAACACCCTCTAAGAGCCTCGCCACTGCCTTCCAAAAACAACCTAAAATCATAAATAAATTATATATAAATCCAGCACTCTTTCCTAAAACACCCTCTAACATACTCGCAAAATGCCTTTCTATTTTTGGGATTTCTACTAGATGCCCTATATTTAGGGAGCCAAAACTGCTCTATATTTTTTTTGAACACCCACCCGACATCCTTAAGTAATTTATATACAATCAAGCACTCTTTTCTAAAACACCTCTAAGAAATTGGTAATATGCTCTCTATTTTTGGGATTGCTACTTGACTCCATATATTTTGGGAGCCAAAACCATTCCATATTTTTTTTGAACCCCCACTTATCAACCTTAAGTAAATTATATACTATCAACCATTCCTCCCAAAAATATCCTTAAGTGCCTCGCCATTGCCTCCCAAAAATACTAAAAAAACATAAGTATATTATATATAAAGCAAACACTCCTCCTTAAAATACCCTTTAAGAGCTTCACGATATGCCTCTCTATTTTTAGGATTGCTACTTGACTTCCTATATTTAAGGAGTCAAAATCGCTCCATATTTTTTTTTAACCCCCACCCGACAACCTTAAGGAAATTATATACGATTAAGCACTCCTCCCTAAAACACCCTCTAAGAGACTCGCAATATGCTCTTATTTTTTGGGATTGATACTAGACTCCCATATTTAGGAAGCCAAAATAGCTCCATATTTTGTTTAAACCCCCACCCGACAACCTTAAGTAAATTATACGCAATCAAGCATTCCCCCCAAAGATACCCTCTAGTAGCGTCGTCATTGCCTCCCAAAAACATCCTAAAATTATAAGTAAATAATATATAAATAAAGCACTCCTCCCTAAAATACCCTCTAAGAGCCTCGCAATACACCTCTCTATATTTGGGATTGCTACTAGACTCCCTATTTTTAGGAAGCCAAAATAGCTCCATATTTTTTTTGAACCCCCACCCGATAACCTTAAGTATATTATATACAATCGAGCACTCTTCCATAAAACACCCTCTAAGGACCTCACAATATGTTCTCTATTTTTGGCATTGCTACTAGACTCCCTATATTTTGGGAGCCAAAACCGCTCCATTATTTTTTTAAACCCCAACCCGACAACCTTAGTAAATTATATACAATCGAGCATACCTTAAAATACTATCTAAAACACTTGCAATATGCTCTCTATTTTTGGGATTTCTACTAGACTCCCTATATTTAGGGAGCCAAAATAACTCCATATATTTTTTGAACCCCTATCCGACAATCTTAAGTAAATTATATACAACTGAGCATTCCTCAAAAAAACACCCTCTAATAGCCTCGTCATATGCTCTTTATTTTTGGGATTGCTACTAGACTCCCTATATTTAGGATGCCAAAATCCCTCTATATTTTTTTTGAACCCCAACCCGACAACCTTACGTAAATTATATACAATCGAGCACTCCTCCCTAAAATAACAACTAAGAGCCTCACAATATGCTATGCTCTCTATTTTTGGGATTGCTACTAGACTCCCTATATTTAGGGAGCCAAAACTGCTCTATATTTTTTTCGAACCCCCACTCGACAACCTTAAGTGAATTATATACAATCGAGCACTCCTCTTTAAAACACCCTCTAAGATCCTAACAATATGAGGTCTATTTTAGGGATTGCTACTATACTCCCTATATTTAGGGAGCCAAAACCGCACTATATTTTTTTTGAACCCCCACCCGACAACCTTAAGTAAATTATATACAATCGAGCATTCCTTCCAAAATCACACTCCATAAAGCACTTTTCTCTAAATCACCCTCTAAGAGCCTCACAATATGCTTTTCTATTTTTGGGATTGCTACTAGACTCCCTATATTTAGGTAGTCAAAACCGTTCTATATTTTTTTTCAACTCCTACCCAATAACCTTAAGTAAATTATATACAATCGAGCACTCCTCCCTAAAATACGCTCTAAGAGCCTCGCAATATTCTCTCTATTTTTAAAATTGCTACTAGACTCCCTATATTTAAGGAGCCAAAACCGCTTTATATTTTTTTTGAACCCTCACCCGTCAACCTTAAGTAAATTACATACAATCGAGCATTCCTCCCAAAAATACCCTATAAAAGCCTCGCCATTGCCTCCTTATTTTTGGGATCGCTACTAGACTTCCTATATTTAGGGACCAAAAATCGCTCATAATTTCTCAAAGCTCCCATATGATAATCATAACTAAATTATATACAATCGAGCACTTCTCCCCAGAACATATTCTAAGAGCCTTACAATATGTTCTCCATTTTTGAGATTGCGACTAGACTCCCTATATTTAGGAAGCCAAAACCACTCCATTTTTTTTTGAACCCCCACCCAACAACCTTAATTAAATTATATATAATCGAGCATTCTACCTAAAAATAACCTATAAAAGCCATGCCATTGCATTCCAAAAATACCCCTAAAATTATAAGTAAATTATATATAAATCAAGCACTCCACCCTAAAACACCCTCTAAGAGCCTCGCAATATGCTTTTCTATTTTTAGGATTGCTACTAGACTCCCTATATTTAGGGAGCCAAAACCGCTCCATATTTTTTTGAACCCCCACTCGATAACCGTTAATAAATTATATACAATCGAACATTCCTTCCAAAAACACCCTCTAATAGCCTCGCAATATGCTCTCTATTTTTGGAATTGCTAATAGACTCTCTATATATAGGGATCCAAAATAGCTCCATATTTTTTTGAACCCCCACCCGTCAACCTTAATTAAATTATATACAATTGAGCACTCTTCCCTAAAATACCATCTAAGTGCCTCCCAATATAGACTCTATTTTTGGAATTGCTACAAGACTCTCAATATTTAAGGAGCCAAAACCGCTCTATATTTTTTTTTAACCCCCACCGGACATACTTAAGTGAATTATATACAATCGAGCACTCCTCTTTAAAACACCCTCTCAGAGCCTCACAATATGCTGTCTAATTTTGGGATTGTTACTAGACTCCCTATATTTAGGGAGCAAAAACTGCTCCATATTTTTTTTGAACCTCCACCCAACAACCTTAAGTAAATTATATACAATCGAGCATTCCTTCAAAAAATGCCCTCTAAGAGTCTCGCCATTGCCTCCCGAAAAGACCCTAAAATCATAAGTAAATTATATATAAATCAAGTACTTCTTTCTAAAACACCCACTAAGAGCCTCGCAATATGCCATTCTATTTTTGGGATTGATACTAGACTACCTATATTTACGTAGCCAAAACCGATTCATATTTTTTTGTAATACCCACCCAATGACCTTAAGTAAATTATATACAATCGAGCAGTCCTCCATAAAACAGCCTATAAGAGCCTCGTAATATGCTCTCTATTTTTGGGATTGGTATTAGACTCCCTATAATTAGGGAGCCAAAACTGGTACTATTTTTTTTGAACCCCCACCCGTCAACCTTATGTAAATTATATACCATAGAGCATTCATCCCAAAAACACCCCCTAATAGCCTTGCATTATGCTCTATATTTTTGGGATTTCTACTAGACTCCCTATATTTAGGGAGCCAAAACCGTTCCATATTTTTTTTGAACACCCACCCGACAACCTTAAGTAAATTATATACAATCGAGCACTCCTCCCTAAAACACCCTCTAAGAGACTCGCAATATGCTCTCTATTTTTGAGATTGCTACTAGACTCTCTATATTTAGGGAGCCAAAATCACTCCATATTTTTTTTGAACCCCCACCCAACAACCTTAAGTGAATTATATACAATCGATCACTCCTCCCTAAAAGACTGTCTTAGAGACTCGCAATATACTTTCTATTTTTGGGATTGCTACTAGACACCCAATATTTAGGAAGCCAAAATCACTCCGTATTTTTTTTGAACCTCCACCCAACAACCTTAAGTAAATTATATACAATCAAATATTCCTTCCAAAAATACCCTCTAAGAGCCTCGCCATTGCCTTCCAAAAATACCCTAAAATCATAAGTAAATTATATATAAATCAAGCACTCTTTCCTAAAACACCCTCTAAGAGACTCGCAATATGCCTTTCTATTTTTAGGATTGCTACAAGACTCCTAATATTTAGGGAACCAAAACCGCTCCATATTTTTTTTGAACGCCAACTCGACAACCTTAGGAAAATTATATACAATCAAGCACACCTTCCAAAAATACCCTCTAAGAGCCTGGTAATATGATCACTATTTTTGGGACCGCAACTAGACTCTCTATACTTAGGGAACTAAAACTGCTCCATATTTTTTTTAAATCCCTACCCATCAACCTTAAGTAAATTATATACAATTGAGCATTCCTCCCAAAAACACTGTCTAAAAGACATTCCATTGCCTTCAAAAAATTCCCAAAAATTATAAGTAAATTACATATTAATCAAGAACTCCTTCCAAAAATACCCTTTAAGTGCCTCGCAATATGCCTCTCTATTTTTAGGATTGCTACTAGACTACCTATATTTAAGGACCAAAAATCGCTCAATATTTTTTTGAAACCCTACACGACAACCTTAAGTAAATTATATACAATTGAGCACTCCTCCCTAAAACACTCTCTAAGAGCCTCACAATATGCTCTCTATTTTTTGGGATTGCTACTAGACTCCCAAAATTTAGGGAGCCAAAACCGCTCTATATTTTGTTTGAACCCCCACCCGACAACCTTAAGTAAATTATATACAATCGAGCATTCCTCCCAAAAACACCCTCTAAGAGCCTCGCCATTGCCTCCTAAAAACACCGTAAAATCATAAGTAAATTATAAATAAATCAAACACTCCTCCCTAAAATACCCTCTAATAGCCTCGCAATATGCCTCTTTATTTTTGGGATTGCTACTAGACTCCCTATATTTAGGGAGCCAAAATCGCTCCATATTTTGTTTAAACCCCCACCCGACAACCTTAAGTAAATTATATACAATCGAGCATTCCTCCCAATAACACCCTCTAAGAGTCTCATCATTGCCTACCAAAAATACTCTAAAATCATAAGTAAATTATATATAAATCAAGCACTCCTCCCTAAAACACCCTATAAAAGCCTTACAATATGCTTTTCTATTTTTGGGATTGCTAATAGGCTCCCTATATTTTGGTAGCAAAAATTGCTCTATATTTTTTTTGAATGCCCACCCGACAACCTTAAGTAAATTATATACAATCGAGCACTCTTCCCTAAAACACCATCTAAGGGCCTCGCAATATGCTCTCTATTTTTGGGATTGCTACTAGACTCCCTATTTTTAGGGAGCCAAAACCGCTCCATATTTTTTTTGAACCCCTACCCGTTAACCTTAAGTTAATTATATATAATCTAACATTCCTGCCAAAAACACCTCATATGAGCCTCGATATTGCCTCTTTATTTTTGGGATCCCTACTTGACTCACAATATTTGGGGAGCCAAAATCGCACCCAATTTCTCGAGGCACCCACCCGATAATTATAACTAAATTATATACAATCGAGCACTCTTCTCTAAAACACTTTCTAAAAGCCTCACAATATTCTCTCTATTTTTGGGATTGCTACTAGACTCCCAATATTTAGGGTGCCAAATCACTCTATATTTTTTTTAAACCCTCACCCGATAACCTTTATTAATTATATATAATCGGGCATTCCACCTAATAATACCCTCTAAGAGTCTGGTCATTGCCTCCCAAAATACCCAAAAATCATAATTAAATTATATATAAATCAAGCACTCCTCCCTAAAATACCCTCAAATAGTCTCGCAATATGCCACTCTATTTTTAGGAATGCAACTAGACTGTTTATATTTAAGGAGCCAAAACCGCTCCTTATTTTTTTTGAACCCCCACCTGACAACCTTAAGTAAATTATATAAAATCAAATACTTCTCCCTAAAATATTATCTAAAAGCATCGCAATAAATTCTCTATTTTTTGGGATTGCAACTAGACTCCCTATATTTAGGGAGTCAAAACCGCTCTATGTTTTGTTTGAACCCCCACCTGACAACTTAAAGTAAACTATACAAAATCGAGCATTCCTCCCAAAAACACCCACTAAGAGCCTCGCTATTGCCTCCCAAAAACACCCTAAAATCATAAGTAAATAATATATAAATCAATAACTCCCCTCTAAAACACACTTTAAGAGCCTCGCAATATGCCTCTATATTTTTGGGATTGCTATTAGACTCACTATATTTAGGGAGTCAAAACTGCTCTATATTTTTTTTGAACCCCCACCCGACAACCTTATGTAAATTATATACAATCGAGAACTCCTCCCTAAAACACCCTCTAAGAACCTAATAAACTCTCTATTTTTGGGATTGCTACGAAACTTCCTATATTTAGGGAGCCAAATCTGATCCATATTTTTTTGAACCCCCACCCGATAACCTTAAGTAAATTATATACAATCGAGCATTCCTCTTAAAAATACTCTCTAATAGCCTCGCAATATGCTCTCTATTTTTGGGATTGCTACTAGACACCCTATATTTAGGGAGCCAAAACCGCTCCATATTTTTTTTGAACCCCCATTCGATAACCTTAAGTAAATTATATACAATCGAGCGCTCCTCCCTAAAACACCATCTCAGAGTCTCGCAATATGCTTTCTATTTTTGGGAATACTACTAAACTCCCTATATTTAGGGTGCCAAAAACGTCCCATATTTTTTTTGAACCCCCACCTGACAACCTTAAGTGAATTATATATAATCGAGCACTCCTCTCTAAAAGACCCTCTAAGAGAATCGCAATATGCTCTTTATTTTTGGGATTACTACTAGACTCATTATAATTAGGGAGCCAAAATTGCTCTATTTTTTTTTTTAACCCACACCCGATAACCTTAATTAAATTATATATAATCAAGCATTCCTCCCCTAAATACCCTCTAAGTGCCTCACCACTGCCTCCCAAAAATACTCTAAACTCATAAGTAAATTATATATAAATCTAGCTCGCCTCCCTAAAACAACCTCTAAGAGACTTGCAATATGCCTTGCTATTTTGGGATTGCTAATAGACTTTCTATATTTAAGGAGCCAAAACCGCTTCTTTTTTTTTTAAATGCCTACCCGAAAACCTTAATTAAATTATATACAATCAAGCACTCCTTCTTAAAATACCCTCTAAGAGCCTGGTAATATGCACTTTATTTTTGGGATTGCTACTAGACACCCTATATTTAGGGAGCCAAGACCGCTCCATATTTTTTTTAAACCCCCATTTGCTAATCTTAAGTAAATTATATATAATCGAGCATTCCTACAAAAAATACCCTTTAAGAGCCTCGCCATTGCCTCCCAAAAATATCCAAAACTTCGAAGTAAATTATATATAAATCAAGCACTCCTTCCTAAAACACCCTCTAAGAGCCTCGCAATATGCCTCCCTATTTTTAGAATTGCTACTAGACTCCCTATATTTAAGAAGCCAAAACCGCTCCATATTTTTTTTTAACCCCCACCCGAAAAGCTTAAGTAAATTATATACGTTTGAGCACTCCTCCGTAAAACACCCTCTAAGAGCCTCGTAATATGCTATCTATTTTTTGGGATTGCTACAAGACTCCGTATAATTAGGGAGCCAAAATCACTCTATGTTTTGTTTGAACCCCCACCCGACAACCTTAGGTAAATTATACACATTCAAGCATTCCTCCCAAAAACACCCTCGCTATTGCCTCCAAAAATATCCTAAAATCATAAGTAAATTATACATAAATCAAGCACTCTTCCCTAAAAAACCCTCTAAGAGCCTCGCAACATACCTCTCTATTTTTGGGATTGCTACTAGATTCTCTATATTTAGAGAGCCAAAATCGCTTCATATTTTTTTTGAACCCCCACTTTACAACCTTAAGTAAATTATATGCAATCGAGCACTCTTCCCTAAAACACCATCTAAGAGCCATACAATATGCTCTCTATTTTTGGGATTGCTATTAGACTCCTTATATTTAGGGAGCCAAAACCGCTCTATATTTTTTTTGAACCCCCACCAGACAACCTTAAGTAAATTATATAAAATCGAGCATTACTTCCGATAACACCATCTAATAGCCTTGCAAAATGCTCTTTATTTTTGGGATTGCTACTAGACTCCCTATATTTAGGGATACAAAACCGCTCCATATTTTTTTTAAACCTCCACCCGACAACCTTAAGTAAATTATATACAATCAAGCACTCCTTCCTAAAATACCATTTAAGAGCCTTGCAATATGCTTTCTATTTTTGGGATTGCTACTAGACACCCTATATTTAGGGAGCCAAAATCGCTCCATATTTTTTTTAAACCCCCACCAAATAACCTTAAGTGAATTATATACAATCGAGTACTCATCCCTAAAATATCCTCGAAGAGCCTCGCAATATGCTCTCTATTTTTGGGATTGCTACAAGACTCTCTATATTTATGGACCCAAAACTGCTTCATATTTTTTTTGAACCCCTATTCATTAACCTTAAGTAAATTATATACAATTAAGCAATTCTCCCAAAAACACCCTCTAAGTGCCTTGCCTTTGCCCTCCAAAAATGCCATAAAATCAAAAGTAAATTATATATAAATCAAGCACTCCTCCCTAAAACACCCTCTAATAGCCTCGCAATATGCCTTTCTATTTTTGGGATTGCTACTAGACTCCCTATATTTAGGTAGCCAAAATCGCTCAACATTTTTTTTTGAATGCCCACCCGACAACCTTTAGTAAATTATATACAATCGAGTACTCCTCCTTAAAACACTCTGTAAGTGCCTCACAATATGTTCTCTATTTTTGGGATTGCTACTAGACTCCCTATATTTAGGGAGCAAAAATTGCTCCATATTTTTTTTGAACCCCCACCCGTCAACCTTAAGTAAATTATATATAATCAAGCATCCCTCCCAAAAAGATCTTATATGAGCCTCACCTTTGCCTCCATATTTTTGGGATCGCTACTAGACTCCCTATATTTGGGGAGCCAAAATCGCTCCTAATTTGGCAAGGCTCCTAGCCGATAATCATAACTAAATTATATACAATCGAGCACTCCTCCCTAAAATACTCTTTAAGAGCTTCGCAATATGCTCTCTATTTTTTGGGATTGCTACTAAACTCCCTATATTTAGGAAGCCAAAATAGCTCCTTATTTTGTTTAAACCCTCACCCGACAACCTTAAGTAAATTATATACAATCGAGAATTTCTACCAAAAATACCCTCTAAGAGCCAAGCCATTGCCTTCCAAAAACACCCTAAAATCATAAGTAAATTATATATAAATCAAGCACTCCTCCCTAAAACACCCTCTAAGAGCCTCGCAATATACCTCTCTATTTTTGGGATTGCTACTAGACTTCTTATATTTAGGGAACAAAAACCGTTCCATATTTTTTTAAACCCCCACCCGACAACCTAAAGTAAATTATATACAATCGAGCACTCCTCTCTAAAACACCCTCTAAGGGCCTAATATGCTCTCTATTTTAGGGATTGCTACTAGACTTCCTATATTAGGGTGCCAAAACTGCTCCATATTTTTTTTGAACTGTCATACGACAACCTTAAGTAAATTATATACAATAGAGGATTTCACCTAAAAACACCTTCTAGTAACCTCACAATATGCAATCTATTTTTGGGATTGCTACTAGACTCTTCATATTTAGGGAGTCAAAACCGCTCCATATTTTTTTAGAACCCCCACACAACAACCTTAAATAAATTATATACAATCAAGTACTCCTTCCTAAAACACCCTCTAAGATCCTCGTAATATGCTTTTTATTTTTGGGATTACTATTTGACTTCCTATATTTTGGGAACCAAACCGCCCCATATTTTTTTTAACCTTCACCCAACAACCATAAGTGAATTATATACAATCGAGCACACCTCCCTAAAACACCCTCTAAGAGACTCGCAATATGCTCTCTATTTTCGGGATTGCTTTTAGACTCCCTATATTTAAGGAACCAAAATCGCTCCATATTTTTTTTGAACCCCCACTCGACAACCTTAAGTATATTTAACACAATCGAGCATTCCTCCCAAAAAAACCCTCTAAGACCCTCGCCATTGCCACCCAGAAACACCCTAAAATCATAAGTTAATTATATATAAATCAAGCACTTCTCCCTAAAATACCTTCTAAGTGCATGGTGACATACTCTCTATTTTTGGGATTGCTACTAGACTCCCTATATTTAGGGAGCCAAAACCGCTCCATATTTGTTTTTTAACCCCTACCCGTCAACCTTAAGTAAATTATATATAATCAAGCATTGGTCCCAAAAACACCCTCTATGAGCCTTGTCATTACCTCTCAAAAACACCCAAAAATCATATGTAAATTATAAATAAATCAAGCACACCTCCCAAAAACAGCTTCTAAGAGCCTCGCAATATGCCTTTCTATTTTTAGGATTACCACTAGACTTCCTATATTTAAGGAGCCAAAATTGGTTCATATTTATTTTGAACCCCCACCCGACAACCTTAAGTAAATTATATACGATTGAGCACTCCTCCCTAAAATACCCTCTAAGAGCCTCGCAATATGCTTTCTATTTTTTTGAGATTACTTCTAGAATCCCTATATTTTGGGAGCCAGAACAGCTCCAAATTTTCTTTGAACCCCCTTCCGACAACCTTAAGTAAATTATAAATAATCAAGCATTCCTTCCAAAATCACCCTCTAAGAGCCTTGCCATTGCTTCCCAAAAACACCCTAAAATCATAAGTAAATTATATATAAATCTAGCACTCCTCTCTAAAATACCCTCTAAGAGCCTTGCAAGATGCCCCTCTATTTTTGGGATTGCTACTAGTCTCCCTATATTTAGGGAGCCAAAATCGCTCCATTTTTTTTTAACCCCCACCCTACAACCTTAAGTAAATTTTATACAATCAAGCACTCCTCCATAAAATACACTCTAAGAGCCTTGCAATATGCTTTTTATTTTTGGAATTACTAATAGACTCCCTATATTTAGGGAGCCAAACTTGCACCATATTTTTTTTGAATCCCCACCCGACAACCTTAAGTAAATTATATGTAATCGAGCATTCCTCTAAAAAATACAATCTAATAGCATCGTAATATGCTCTATATTTTTTGGATTGCTACTAGACTCCCTATATTTAGGGAGGCAAAACCGCTTCATATTATTTTTGAACCCCCACCCGACAACCTTAAGTAAATTATGTACAATCGAGCACTCCTCCCTAAAAAACCCTCTAAGAGTCTCATAATATGCTCTTTATTTTTGGGATTGCTACTAGACTCCCTATATTTAGGGAGCTAAAATCTCTCCATATTTTTTTTGAACCCCCACAGGACAACCTTAAATGAATTATATACAATCGAGCACTCCTCCCTAAATCACTCTCTGACAGCCTCGCCATTGCCTCCCAAAAATACTCTTAAATCATAAGAAAAGTTTATATAAATCAACTACTCCACTCTAAAACACCCTCTAAGAGCCTCTAATATGCCTTTCTATTTTTAGGATTGCTACTAGACTCCCTATATTTAGGTAGCCAAAATCGCTCCATACTTTTTTTGAACACCCACCTGAAAACCTTAAGTAAATTATATACAATCGAGCACTCCTCCCTAAAACACCCTCTAAGAGCCTCGTATTATGCTATCTAGTTTTTAGATTGCTACTACATTCCTTATATTTAGGGAGCCAAAATCGCTCCATATTTTTTTTGAATCCTACCCGTCAATCTTATATAAATTATATATAATGGAGCATTCCTCCAAAAAAACACCTTATATAAACCTCGCCATTGCCTCCTTATTTTTGGGATCGCTACTAAACTCCTTATATTTGGAGAGCTAAAATCGCACCCAATTACTCAAGGGTCCCACCCGATAATCAAAACTAAATTATATACAATCGAGCACTCCTCCCTAAAACACTTTCTAAGAGCCTCAGAATATGCTCTCTATTTTTGGGATTGCTATTAGAGTTCCTATATTTAGGGAGCCAAAACCGCTCTATATTTGTTTTGAACCCCCACGCTACAATCTTTAGCAAATTATATATAATCGAGCATTTTGCCCAAAAATACCCTCTAAGAGCCTTGATATTGCCTCCTAAAAAAACTCTAAAATCATAAGTAAATTATATATAAATCAATCACTCCTCCCTAAAATACACTCTAAGAGCCTCGCAATATACCTCTCTATTTTTGAGATTGCTACTATTCTCCCTATATTTAAGGAGCCAAAATTGCTACATATTTTTTTTGCACCCCCACCCGAAAAACTTAAGTAAATTATATATAATTGAGCACTCCTCGCTAAAATACTCTCTAAGAGCCTCACAATATGCTCTCTATTGTTTGGGATTGCTACTAGACTCCCTATATTTAGGGTGCCAAAACCGTTCTATATTTTATTTAAACCCCCACTCGAGAATCTTATGTAAATTATACACAATCGAGCATTCCTCCCAAAAACACCCTCTAAGAGCCTCGCCATTGCCTCTAAAAAATACCCTAAAATCATAAGTAAATTAAATATAAATCAAGCACTCATTCCTAAAACACCCTTTAAGTGCCCCGCAATATGCCTTTCTAATTTTTGGATTACTACTAGACTCCCTATATTTAGGTAGCCAAAACCGCTCTATTTTTTTTGAATACCCACTCGAAAACCTAAAGTAAATTATATACAATCGAGTACTCCTCCCTAAAACACCCTCTAAGAGCCTCACAATATGCTCTTTATTTTTGGGATTGCTATTAGACTCCCTATATTTAGGGAGCCAAAACTGTTCCATATTTTTATTGAACCCCCACCCGTCAGCCTTAAATAAATTATATACAATCGAGCACTCTTTCAAAAAACACCTTATATGAACCTCGCCATTGCCTCCTTACTTTTGGGATCGCTACTAGGATCCCTATATTTGGAGAGCCAAAATCGCTTCCAATTTCTCAAGGCTCCCACCCGATAATCATAACTAAATTATATACAATTGAGCACTCTTCCCTAAAACACCTGCTAAGAGCCTCGCAATATGCTCTATATTTTTAGGATTGCTACTAGACTCCCTATATTTAGGGAGCCAAAACCGCTATATATATTTTTTGAATCCCCACCCAACAACCTTTACTAAATTATATATAATCGAGCATTTCTCCCAAAAACACCCTCTAAGAACCTCATCATTGCCTCCCAAAAATACCCTAAAATCATATAGAAATTATATATAAATCAAGAACTCCTCCCTATATTTAAGGAGCCAAAACCGCTCTATAATTTTTTTGCACCCCTACCCGGCAACCTTAAGTAAATTATATACAATCAAGCACTCCTCCCTAAAACACTCTCTAAGAGCCTCATAATTTGCTATTTATTTTTTGGGATTGCTACTAGACTCCTTATAGTTAGGGAGCCAAAACCGCTCTATATTTTATTTGAACCCCCATCCGATAACCTAAAGTAAATTATACATAATCGAGCTGTCCTCCCAAAAACACACTATAAGAGCCTCGACATTGCCTCCCAAAATTACCCTAAAATCATAAGTAAATTATATATAAATCAAGCATTCCTCCCTAAAACACCCTCTAAGTGCCTCGCAATATGCCTTTCTATTTTTAGGATTGTAACTAGACTCCCTATATTTAGGTAGCCAAAACCGCTCCATATTTTTTTTGGACCCCCACCTAACAACCATAAGTAAATTATATACAATCGAGCACTCCTCCCTAAAACACTCTCTAAGAGCCTCGCATTATACTTTCTATTTTTGGGATTGCTACTAGACTTTCTATATTTAGGGAGCCAAAACCGCTCCATATTTTTTTAGAACCCCCACCAGACAATCTTAAGTGAATTATATACAATCGAGCTCTCATCCCCAAAACACTCTCTAAGAGCCTCGCAATATATTCTCTATTTTTGGGATTGATACTAGACTCCCTATATTTATGAAGCCAAAATCGCTCTAATTTTTTTTTGAACCCCTACTCGACAACCTGAAGTAAATTATATACAATCAAGCACTTCTCGCTGAAATATCCTCTAAGAGCCTCACAATATGCTCTCTATTTTTGGGACTGTTACTAAACTTTCTATATTTAGGGAGCCAAAATCATTCCATATTTAAAAAAAACCCCCACCGGACAATCTTAAGTGAATTATATACAATTGAGCACTCCT
Source organism: Chamaelirium japonicum (assembly GCA_947650365.1). Taxonomy (NCBI): domain Eukaryota; kingdom Viridiplantae; phylum Streptophyta; class Magnoliopsida; order Liliales; family Melanthiaceae; genus Chamaelirium; species Chamaelirium japonicum. The sequence goes on from OX393560.1 coordinate 62,859,116, forward strand.
TCATAAAACAACCTCTAAGAGCCTCACAATATGCTCTCTATTTTTGGGATCGCTACTAGACCCCCAATATTTAGGGAGCCAAAACCGCTCCATATTTTTTTTGAACCGCCACTCGACTACCTTAAGTAAATTATATATAATCGAGCATTCCTCCCTAAAAAACCATCAAATAGCCTTACAATATGCTCTCTATTTTTGGGATTGCTACTAGATTCCCTATATTTAGGGAGGCAAAATCGCTCCATATTTGTTTTGAACCCCCACCCAACAACCTTAAGTAAATTATATACAATTGAGTACTCCTCCCTAAAATACCCTCTAAGAGCCTCGCAATATGCTCTCTATTTTTATGATAGCTACTAGACTTCCTATATTTAAGGAGCCAAAACTGTTCCATATTTTTTTTGAACTCCCACAGGACAACCTTAAGTTAATTATAAACAATCACGCACTCCTCCCTAAAGCACCATCTAAGAGCCTCACAATATGCTCTCTATTTTTAGGATTGCTACTAGACTCCCAATATTTATGGAGCCAAAACCGCTGCATATTTTTTTTAAACCCCCACCCGACAACCTTAAGTAAATTATATACAATCAAGCATTCCTCCCAAAAATACCCTCTAAGAGCCTCGTTCTTTCCTCACAAAAATACCCTAAAATCAAAAATAAATTAAATATAAATCAAGAACTTCTCCCTAAAACACCCTCTAACAGTCTTGCAATATGCCTTTCTATTTTTGGGATTACTTATAGACTCCTTATATTTTGGTAGCCAAAATCGTTCCATAGTTTTTTTGAATGCCCATTTAATAACCTTAAGTAAATTTTATACAATAGAGCACTCCTTCCTAAAAAACCCTCTAAGACCCTCGTAATATGCTCTCTATTTTGGGATTGCTACTAGACTCCCTATTTTTAGGGAGCCAAAACTGCTCCATATTAGTTTTGAACCCCCACCCGTCAACATCAAGTAAATTATATACAATCGAGCATTCCTCCCAAAAACACCTTATATGAGCCTCGCCATTGCCTCCTTATTTTTGGGTTCCCTACTTAAATCATAATATTTGTGGAGCCAAAATCTCTCCAAATTTCCCAAGCCTCCCACCCGATAATCATAACTAAATTATATATAATCGAGTACTCTTCTTTCTAAGAGCCTCACATTATTCTCTCTATTTTGGGATTGCTAATAGACTCCCTATATTTAGGGAACTAAAATTGCTCTATAATTTTTTTGAACCCCCACCTGATAACCTTTATTAATTATATATAATTGAGCATTCCTCCTAAAAACACCCTCAAAGAGCCTCGTTATTGTCTCCCAAAAACACCCTAAAATCATAAGTAAATTATATATAAATCAAGCACTCCTCCCTAAAATACCTTTAAAGGGCCTCGCAATATGCTCTCTATTTTTGGGATTGCTACTAGACTTCCTTTATTTAAGAAGCTAAAACCACACTCCTTATTTTTTTTAAACCCCCACCCGACAACCTTAAGTAAATTATATACAATCGAGCATTCCTTCCAAAAACACCTTCTAAGTGCCTCGCCATTGCCTCCCAAAAACACCCTAAAATCATAAGTAAATTATATATAAATCAAGCACTCCTCCCTAAAATACCCACAAGGAGCCTCGCAATATGCCTCTCTATTTATAGGATTGCTACTAGATTCCCTATATTTAAGGAGCTAAAACCGCTCCTTATTTTTTTTGAACCCCCACCTGATAACCTTAAGTAAATTATATAAAATCGAGCACTCCTCCCTAAAAAACACTCTAAGAGCCTCACAATATGCTCTCTATTTTTTTGGATTGCTACTATACCCACTATATTTAGGGAGCCAAAATCGCTCCATATTTTATTTGAACCCCCACCGACAACTTTAAGTAAACTATACACAATCGAGCATTCCTCCCAAAAACACCCTCTATTTTTTTGGATTGCAACTATACTCCCTATATTTAGGGAGCCAAAACTGCTCCTTATTTTTTTTGAATCCCCACCCGACAACCTTAAGTAAATTATATACAATCGAACATTTCTTCCAAAAATACCCTCTAAGTGCCTCGCCATTGCCTCCAAAAAACACCGTAAAATCATAACTAAATTATATATAAATCAAGCACTCCTCCCTAAAATACCCTCAAAGAGCCTCGCAATATGACTCTCTATTTTTGGGATTGCTACTAGACTCCCTATATTTAGGAAGCCAAAATCGCTTTATATTTTTTTTTAACCCCCACCCGACAACTTTAAATAAATTATATACAATCGAGCACTCCTCCTTAAAACACCCTCTTAGAACCTAATATGCTATCTATTTTTGGGATTGCTACTAGACTTCCTATATTTAGGGAGCTAAAATCGATCCATATTTTTTTTGAACCCCCACCCGACAACCTTAAGTAAATTATATACAATCGAGTATTCCTCCTAAAAATACACTATAATAACCTCGCAATATGCTCTCTATTTTTAGGATTGCTACTAGATACCCTATATATAGGGAGCTAAAACCGCTCAATATTTTTTTTGAACCCCCACTCGACAACCTTAAGTAAATTATATTCAATCGAGCACTCCTTCCTAAAATACTCTCTAAGAGCCTCGCAATATGCTCTCTATTTTTGGGATTGCTACTAAACTCCCTATATTTAGAGAGCTAAAACCACCCCATATTTTTTTTGAACCCCACCTGACAATCTTAAGTGAATTATATACAATCGAGCACTACTCCCTAAAACACCCTCTACGTGACTCGCAATATGCTCTTTATTTTTAGGATTTCTACTAGACTCCCTATATTTAAGGAGCCAAACCACTATTTTTTTTTTTGAACCCACACCCTACAACCTTAATTAAATTATATATAATCGAGCATTCCTCCCATAAACACCCTCTAAGAGCCTCGCCATTGCCTCCCAAAAACACCCTACAATCATAAGTAAATTATATATAAATCAAATACTCCTACCTAAAACACCCTCTAAGATACTCACAATATACCTTTCTATTTTTTGGATTGCTAAAAGACTTCCAATATTTAGGGAGCCAAAACCGCTCCTTTATTTTTTAAACACCCACCCGACAACCTTAAGTAAATTATATACAATCGAGCACTCCTTCCTAAAACACCCTCTAAGAGCCTAGTAATATGCACTTTATTTTTGGGATTACTACTACACTCCCTATATTTAGGGAGCCAAAATCGCTCGATATTTTTTTTAAACCCCCACCTATCAATTTTAAGTAAATTATATATAATCGAGCATTCCTCCTAAAAATACCCTTTAAGAGCCTCGCCATTGCCACCCAAAAACACCAAAAATCATAACTAAATTATATATATATCAAGAACTCCTCTTTAAAATACACTCTAAGAGTCTCGCAATATGTCTCTCTAATTTTGGAATTGCTACTAGACTCCCTATATTTAAGGAGCCAAAAATGCACTATATTTTTTTTCAACCCACACCCGACAACCTTAAGTAAATTATATATGTTTGAGCACTCCTCCCTAAACCACCCTCTAAGAGCCTCGCAATATGCTCTCTACTTTTTGGAATTGCTAGTAGACTCCCTATATTTAGGGAGCCAAAACCACTCTATGTTTTTTTTGAACCCCCACCCTGACAACCTTAAGCAAATTATACACAACAGAGCCTTGCAACATGCCTCTCTATTTTTGGGATTGTTACTAGATTCCTTATATTTCGAGAGCCAAAATCGCTCTATATTTTTTTTGAACCCCCACCCAACAACCTTAAGTAAATTAAACACAATCGAGCACTCCTCTCTAAAACACCCTCTAAGAGCATCACAATATTCTCTCTATTTTTGGGATTGCTACTAGACTCCCTATATTTAGGGAGCCAAAACCGCTCTATATTTTTTTTGAACCCCACTAGGTAACCTTAAGTAAATTACATAAAATCGAGCATTCCTTCCAAAAACACTATCTAATAGTCTCACAAAATGCTCTCTATTTTTGGGATTACTACTAGACTCCCGATATTTAGGGATGCAAAACGGCTCCATATTTTTTTTGAACCCCCACCCGATAAACTTAAGTAAATTATATACAATCGAGCACTCCTCCCTAAAATACCCTCTAAGAGCCTCACGTTATTCTTTCTATTTTTGGGATTGCTACTAGATTCCCTATATTTAGGGAGCCAAAATTGCTCCATTTTTTTTTGAACCCCCACCAGATAACCTTAAGTGAATTATATACAATCGAGCACACCTACCTAAAACACCCTCTAACTGCCTCGCAATATGCTCTCTATTTTTGGGATTGCTAGTAGACCCCCTATATTTATGGAGCCAAAATTGCTCTATATTTTTTTTTAAACCCCCACCCGATAACCTTAAGTAAATTTTATACAATCAAGCAATTCTCCCAAAAACACTCTCTAAGAGCCTCGCAATATACTCTCTATTTTTTGGGATTGCTACTAGACTCCCTATATTTAGGGAGCCAAAATCACTCCATATTTTGTTTGAACCCTCACCTGACAACCTTAAGTAAATTATATACAATAGAGCATTTCTACCAAAAATACACTCTAAGAGCCTCGACATTGCCTCCTAAAAATATCCTAAAATCATAAGTAAATTATATATAAATCAAGCACACCTCCCTAAAACACCCTCTAAGAGACACATAATATACCTCTCTATTTTTGGGATTGCTACTAGACTCCCTATATTTAGGGAGCCAAAACCACTACATACTGTTTTTGAACCCACCCGACAACCTAAAGTAAATTATATACAATCGAGCACTCCTCCCTAAAACACCCTCTAAGGGACTAATATACTCTCAATTTTTGGGATTGCTACCAGACTCCCTATATTTAGGGAGCTAAAACTGCTTCATTTTTTTTTTTTTGATTTTCTACCCGATAACCTTAAGTAAATTATATACAATCGAGGATTCCTTCTATAAACACCTTCTAATAACCTTGAAATAAGCACTATATTTTTTGGATTGCTACTAGACTCCCTATATTTAGGGAGCCAAAATTGCTCTATATTTTTTTGGAACCCCCACCCGACAACCTTAAGTAAATTATATACAATCAAGTACTCCTCCCTAAAATACCCTCTAAGATCCTCGCAATTTGCTCTCTATTTTTGGGATTGCTATTAGACTCCCTATATTTTGGGAGCCAAACCGCCCCATATTTTTTTTAACCTTTACCCAACAACCTTAAATGAATTATATACAATCGAGTACGCCTCCCTAAAATACCCTCTAAGAGACTCACAATATGCTCTCTATTTTTGGGATTGCTACTAGACTCCCTTTATTTAAGGAGCCAAAACCGTTCTATATTTTTTTTGAACCCCCACCCGACAACCTTAAGTAAATTTAATATAATCGAGTATTCCTCCCAAAAAACCCTCTAAGAGCCTTGCCATTGCCTCCCAGAAACACCCTAAAATTATAAATTAATTATAAAAATCAAGCACTCCTCCCTAAAAATTACTCAAAGAGACTCACAATATGCCTTTCTATTTTTGGGATTACTACTAGACTCCCTATATTTAGAGAGCTAAAATCGCTCCATATTTCTTTTGAATGCCCACCTGACAACCTTAACTAAATTATATTCATTCGAGCAATCCATCCTAAAACACCCTCTAAGAGTATGGTAACATACTCTCTATTTTTTGGATTGCTACTAGACTCCCTATATTTAGGGAGCCAAAACCGCTCCATATTTTTTTTGAACCCCCACCCATCAACCTTAAGTAAATTATATACAATTGAGCAATCCTCCCAAAAACACCTTCTAAGAGCCTCGCCATTGCCTCCCAAAAACACCCAAAAATTAAATGTAAATTATATATAAATTAAGCACTCCTCCCTAAAACACCCTTTAAGATCCTCGCAAAATGCCTCTCTTTTTAGGATTACTACTAGACTCCTTATCTTTAAGGAGCCAAAATCGCTCCATATTTTTTTTGAACCCCCACCCAAAAACCTTAACCAAATTATATACAATTGAGCACTCCTCCCTAAAACACCCTCTAAGAGCCACGCAATATGCTCTCTATTTTTTGGGATTGCTACTAGACTACCTATATTTAGGGAGCCAAAATATCTCTATATTTTGTTTGAACCCCCACCCGACAACCTTAAGTAAATTATATACAATCGAGCATTCCTTCCAAAAATACCCTCTAAGAGCCTCGCCATTGCTTCCCAAAAATACCCTAAAATCATAAGTAAATTATATATAAATCTAGCACTTCTCCCTAAAACACCCTTTAAGAGCCTTGTAATATGCCCTTCTAGTTTTGGGATTGCTACTAGACTGCCTATATTTAGGGAGCCAAAATCTCTATATATATTTTTTGAACGCCCACCCTACAACCTTAAGTAAATTAAATACAATCGAGCACTCCTCCATAAAACAAACTCTAAGAGCCTCGTAGTCTACTCTTTATTTTTGGAATTGCTACTAGACTCCATTTATTCTGGGAGTCAAAACCATACTATATTTTTTTTGAACCCCCACCCGACAACCTAAGTAAATTATATATAATTGAGCATTCCTCCTAAAAACACAATCTCATAGCCTTGCAATATGCTCTCCATTTTTTGGATTGCTACTAGACTCCCTATATTTAAGGAGGCAAAACCGCTTCATATTTGTTTTGAACCCCCAACCGATAACCTTAAGTAGATTATATACAATCGAGTATTCCTCCATAAAAAAACCTCGAAGAGCCTCGTAATATGCTCTTTATTTTTGTGATTGCTACTAGACACCCTATATTTAGGGAGCCAAAACCAATCTATATTTTTTTTGAACCCCCACAGGACAACCTTAAATGAATTATATACAATTGAGCACTCCTCCCTAAATCACCATCTAACAGCCTTGCCATTGCCTCCCAAAAATACCTTAAAATCATAAGAAAATTATATATAAATCAAGCACTCCTTCCTAAAACACCCTCTAAGAGCCTCTAATATGCCTTTCTATTTTTAGGATTGCTATTAGACTCCCTATATTTAGGTAGCCAAAATCGCTCTATATTGTTTTTGAACACCCACCCGACAACCTTAAATAAATTATATATAATCGAGCACTCTTCCCTAAAAGACCCTCTAAGAGCTTTATATTATGCTATTTATTTTTTTGATTGCTACTAGACTCCTTATATTTTGGTAGCCAAAATTGCTCCATATTTTTTTTGAACCCCACCTGTCAACCTTAAGTAAATTATATACAATCGAGCATTCCTCCAAAAAACACCTTATATGAGCCTTGCCATTGCCTCATTATTTTTGGAATCGCTACTAGACTCTTTATATTTAGAGAGTCAAAATTGCACCCAATTTCTCAAGGCTCCCACCCGATAATCATAACAAAATTATATACAATCGAGCACACCTCTGTAAAATACTTTCTAAGAGCCTCAGAATATGCTCTCTATTTTTGGGATTGCTACTCGACTTCCTATATTTAGGGAGAATAAACCGCTCTATATTTTTTTTGAACCCCCACCCGATAATCTTTAGTAAATTATATATAATCAAGCTTTCATCCCAAAAACACCCTCTAAGAGCCTCGCTATTGCCTCCCAAAAAAACCCTAAAATCATAAGTAAATTATATATAAATCAAGCACTCCTCCCTAAAATACCTTCTAAGGGCCTCACAATATGCCTCTCTATTTTTTGGATTGCTACTAGTCTCCCAATATTTAAGGAGCCAAAATTGCTCTATATTTTTTTTGCTCCCCCACCCGACAACCTTAAGTAAATTGTATATAATAGAGCACTCCTTGCTAAAACACTCTCTAAAAGCCTCGCAATATACTCTCTATTATTTGGGATTGCTACTAGACTCCCTATATTTAAGGAACCAAAACCGCTCCATATTTTATTTGAACCCCTACCGACAACCTTAAGTAAATTATACACAATCGAGCATTCCTTCCAAAAACACCCTCTAAGATCCTCACCATTGCCTCCCAAAAACACCATAAAATCATAAGTAAATTATATATAAATCAATCACTCATCCCTAAAACACCCTCTAAGTGCCTTGCCATATGCCTTTCTATTTTTGGGATTGCTATTAGACTCCTTATATTTAAGTAGCCAAAACCGTTCTTTTTTTTTTTTTGAACGACCACCTGAAAACCTTAACTAAATTATAAACAATTAAGCACTCCTCCCTAAAACATCCTCTAAGAGCCTTGCAATATGCTCTCTACTTTTGGGATTGCTACTAGACTCCCAATATTTAGGGAGCCAAAATCGCTCCATATTTTTTTTGAACTTCCACCCGTTAACCTTAAATAAATTATATACAATCGAGCATTTCTCCAAAAAACACCATATATGAGCCTCGCCATTGCCTCCTTATTTTTGGGATCACTACTAGACTCCCTATATTTGGGTAGCCAAAATCGCTATTAATTTCACAAAGCTCCCACCCGATAATCAGAGCTAAATTATATACAATCAAGCACTCTTCCCTAAAACACTTTCTAAGAGCCTCACAATATGCTCTTTATTTTTGGGATTGCTACTAAACTCCCTATATTTAGGGAGACAAAACCACTCTATATTTTTTTTGAACCCCTACCTAAAAACCTTTAGTAAATTATATATAATCGTGGATATCTCCCAAAAACACCCTCTAAGAGCCTCATCATTGCCTCCCAAAAACACCCTAAAATCATATATAAATTATATATAAATCAAGCACTCCTTCCAAAAATAACCTCTAAGAGCCTCGCAATATGCGTTTCTATTTTTGGGATTGCTACTAGACTCACTATATTTAAGGAGCCAAAACTGCTCCTTATTTTTTTTGCACCCCTACCCAGAAACCTTAGGTAAATTATATACAATCAAACACTCCTCCCTAAAACACTCTCTAAGAGCCTTGCAATATGCTCTCTATTTTTTGGGATTACTACTAGACTCCCTAAATTTAGGGTACCAAAACCGCTCCATATTTTTTTTGAACCCCCACCGACAACTCTAACTAAATTATACATAATCGAGCATTTCTCCCAAAAATACGCTCTAAGAGCCTTACCATTGCCTCCCAAATATACCCTAAAATCATAAGTAAATTATATATAAATCAAGCATTCCTCCCTAAAACACCCTATAAAAGCCTTACAATATGTCTTTCCATTTTTAGGAGTGCTACTAGACTCCCTATATTTAGGTAGCCAAAACCGCTCCATAATTTTTTTGACCCCCCACCCGACAGCCTTAAGTAAATTATATACAATCGAGCACTCCTCACTAAAAGACTCTATAAGAGCCTCGCAATATACTCTTTATTTTTAGGATTGCTACTAGACTTTCTATATTTAGGGAGCCAAAACTGCTCCATATTTTTTTAGAACCTCCACCGGACAATCTTAAGTGAATTATATACAATCACGCACTCCTCCCCAAAACACCCTCTAAGTGTCTCGTAGTATGCTCTCTATTTTTGGGATTGCTACCAGACTCCCTATATTTAGGTAGCCAAAATCGCTCCATATTTTTTTTTAACCCCCACCCGACAACCTTAAGAAAATTATATACAATCGATCATTTCTCCCAAAAATATCCTCTAAGAGCCTCGCAATATGCTCTCTATTTTTGAGATTGCTACTATACTTTCTTATTTACGGAACCAAAATCGCTCCATATTTTTTTAGAACCCCTACCGGACAATCTTAAGTGAATTATATACAATCGAGCACTCCTGCCCAAAACACCCTCTATGAACCTCGCAATATGCTCCCTAATTTTGGGATTGCTACTAGACTCCTAATATTTATGGAGCCAAAATTGCTCCATATTTTTTTTAAACCCCCACCCGATAACCTAAAGTAAATTATATACAATCAAGCATTCCTCCCAAACACACCCTCTAAGAGCCTCACCACTGCCTCCCTAAAATCATAAGTACATTATATATAAATTAAGCACTCCTCCTAAAACACCCTCTATGAGCCTTGCAATATACCTTTATATTTTTGGGATTGCTACTAGACTTCCTATATTAAGGTAGCCAAAACCGCTCCATATTTTTTTTGAATGCCCATCCGATAACTTTAAGTAGATTATATACAATCGAGCACTCCTCCCTAAAACTCCTTCTAAGAGCTTCACAATATTCTCTTCATTTTTGGGATTTCTACTAGACTCCCTATATTTAGGGAGCAGAAACCACTACATATTTTTTTGAACCCCCACCCATCAACTTTAAGTAAATTATATACAATCAAGAATTCCTTCTAAAAATACCTTATATGAGCCTCCCCATTGCCTCCTTATTTTTGTGATCGCTATTAGAATCCCTATATTTGGGGAGCTAAAATCGCTCCTAATTTCTTAAGGCTCCAACCCGATAATCATAACTAAATTTTATACAATCAAGCACTCCTCCCTAAAACACTCTCTGAGCCTCGCAAAATACTCTCTATATTTTAGGATTACTACTAGACTTCATATATTTAAGGAGCCAAAACTGCTCCATATTTTGTTTGAACCCCTACCCGATAACCTTAAGTAAATTATATACAATCGAGCACTTCTTCTTAAAACAGCCTTTAAGAACCTAATATGCTCTCTATTTTTAAGATTGCTACTAGACTCCCTATATTTAGGAAGCTAAAACTGCTCTATATTTTTTTTGAACCCCCACCCGACAACCTTAAATAAATTATATACAATCAAGCATTCCTCCTAAAAACACCCTCTAATAGCCACACAATATGCTCTCTATTTTTGGGATTGCTACTAGACTCTCTATATATAGGGAGACAAAAACCTCCCCATATTTTTTTGAACCCCCACCTGATAACTTAATGTAAATTATATACAATCAAGCACTCCTTCCTAAAACACCCTCTAAGAGCCTTACAATATGCTCTTTATTTTTGGAATTGCTACTAGACTCCTTATATTTTGGGAGCCGACACCGCTCTATATTGTTTTGAACCCCCACCAGAGAACCTTAAGTATATTATATATACTCGAGCATTCATCCCAAAAACACCCTCTAAGAGCCTCACCATTGCCTCACAAAAACATCCTATAATCATAAGTAAATTATATATAAATCAAGCACTTCTCCCTAAAATACCCTATAAGAGTCTCGCAATATGCCTTTCTATTTTTGGGATTGCAACTACACTCCCTATATTTAGGTAGCCAAAATGCTCTATTTTATTTTTGAATGCCCACCTGACAACCATAAGAAAATTATATACAATCGAGCACTCCTCCCTCAAATACCCTCTAAAAGTCTCGTAATATGCTCTCTATTTTTGGGATTGCTACTAGACTCCCTATATTTAGGGAGCCAAATCCGTTCCATATTTTTTTTGAACCCCCACCCGACAACCTTAAGTAAATTATATAAAATCGAGCACTCCTCCCAAAATTATCCTCTAAGAGCCTCGTAATATGCTTTCTATTTTTGGGATTGCTACTAGACTTCCTTTATTAGAGAGCCAAAACTGCTCCATATTTTTTTAGAACCCCCACCAGACAATCTTAAGTTAATTATATACAATCGAGCACTCCTCCTAAAAACACTCTCTAAGAGCCTCGCAATATGCTCTCTATTTTTGGGATTGCTACTAGACTCCATATATTTATGGAGCCAAAACTGCTCCATATTTTTTTTGAACCCTCACCCGACAACCTTAAGTAAATTATATACAATCGAGCATTCCTCCCAAAAACACCCTCTAAGAGCCTCTCCATTGCCTCCCAAAAATACCCTAAAATCATTAGTAAATTATATATTAATTAAGCACTCCTCCCTAAAACACCCTCTAAGAGCCTCGTAATATGCCATTCTATTTTTGGGATTGCTACTAGACTCCCTAAATTTAGGTAGCCAAAAATGCTCTATATATTTTTTTAACGCCCACCCGACAACCTTAAGTAAACTATATACAATCGAGCACTCCTCCCTAAAACACCCTCTAAGTGCTTCACAATATGCTCTTTATTTTTAGGATTACTAATAGACTCCCTATATTTAGAGAGCCAAAACCGCTCCATATTTTTTTTGAACCCCCACCAGTAAACCTTAAGTAAATTATATACAATTGAGTATTTATCCCAAAAATACCATATATGAGCCTTGTCATTGCCTTGTTATTTTTGGGATCGCTACTAGAATCCTTATATTTGGGGAGCCAAAATCGCTCCTAATTTTATAAGGCTCCCATCCAATAATCATAACTAAATTATATACATTCGAGCACTCATCCCTAAAACAATTTCTAAGAGCCTCACAATATGCTCCTATTTTTTGGGATAGCTACTAGACTCCCTACATTTAGTTAGCCAAAACCATTCTATATTTTTTTTGAACCCCCACCCAATAACCTTTAGTAAATTATTTACAATCGAACATTCCTACCAAAAATACCCTCTAAGAGCCTCATCATTGCCACCCAAAAATACCCTAAAACCATAAGTAAATTATATATAAATCAAGCGCTCCTCCCTAAAATACCCTCTAAGAGTCTTGTAATATGCCTCTCTACTTTTTGGATTGCTACTAGACTTCCTATATGTAAGGAGCCAAAACTGCTCCATATTTTTTTTGAACCCCCACCTGACAACCTTAAGTAAATTATATACAATCGAACACTCCTCCCTAAAACACTCTTTAAGAGCCCACAATATGCTCTCTATTTTTCTTGATTGCTACTAGACTCCCTATATTTAGGGAGCCAAAACCATTCCATATATTTTTTGAACCCCCATCCGATAATATTAAGTAAATTATATATAATCGAATATTTCTCCCAAAAATACCCACTAAGAGCCTCGCCATTGCCTTACAAAAACACCCTAAAATCATAAGTAAATAATATATAAATCAAGCACTACTCCTTAAAACACCCTCTAAGAGCCTCATAATATGCCTCATTATTTTTCGGATTGCTACTAGACTCTCTATATTTAGGAAGCCAAAACTGCTTCATATTTTTTTTGAATCCCCACTCGACAACCTTAAGAAAATTATAAACAATCAAGCAATCCTCCATAAAACAGCCTCTAAGAGCATAATATGCTCTCTATTTTTGGATTGCAACTAGACTCCCTATATTTAGGGAGCCAAAACTGCACCATATTTTTTTTGAACCTCACCCGATAACCTTAAGTAAATTATATACAATCGAGCATTTCTCCCAAAAACACCCTCTAATAGCCTCGAAATATGCTCTCTATTTTTGGGATTGCTACTAGACTCCCTATATTTAGGGAGCCAAAATCGCTCCATATTTTTTTTAAACCACCTCCTGACCACATTAAATAAATTATATGCAATCGAGCATTCTTCCCTAAAACACCCTCTAAGAGCCTCACAATATGCTCTCAATTTTTTGGGATTGCTACTGGAATTCCTATATTTAGGGAGCCAAAAACAACTCCCTATTTTGTTTGAACCCCCACCCAATAATATTAAGTAAATTATACACAATCGAGCATTCCTCCCAAAAACACCCTCTAAGAGCCTCACCATTACCTCCCAAAAAAACCCTAAAATCATAAGTAAATTATATATAAATAAAACACTCCTCCCTAAAACACCCTCTAAGAGCCTTGCAACTTGCCTCTCTAATTTTGTGATTGCTACTAGACTCCCTATATTTGGGAGCCAAAATTGCTCCATAATTTTTTTGAACCCCCACCCGATAAGCTTAAGTAAATTATATACAATCAAGCACTTCTCCCTAAAACACCCTCTAAGAGCCTAATATGCTCTTTATTTTTGGGATTGTTACTAGACTCCTTATATTTATGGAGCCAAAACCGCTCTATATTTTTTTTGAACCCCCACCCGACAACCTTAAGTAAATTATATACAATCGAGCATTCCTCTTAAAAACACCCTCTAATAGCCTCACAATATGCTATCTATTTTTGGGATTGCTACTAAACTCCCTATATTTATGGAGCCAAAACCGCTCTATATTTTTTTTGAACCCCACCCGACAACCTTAAGTAAATTATATTTAATCGAGCACTCCTTCCTAAAACGCCCTCTAAGAGCCTCACATTATACTCTCTATTTTTGGGATTGCTACTAGACTCCTTATATTTAGGGAGCCAAAATCGTCCCATATTTTTTTTAAACCCCCACTCGACAACCTTAAGTGAATTATATACAATCGACCACTCCTCCCTAAAACACCCTTTCGAAGACTCGTAATATACTCTTTTTATTTGGGATCGCTACTAGACTACCTATATTTAGGGAGCCAAAACCGGTCTTTATTTTTTCTGAACCCACACCTGACAACGTTAAGTAAATTATATACAATCGAGCTTTTCTCCCAAAAACACCCTCTAAGAGCGCCATTGCATCCCAAAAATACCCTAAAATCATAAGTAAATTATATATAAATCAAGAACTCCTCCCTAATACACCATCTAAGAGACTCACAATATGCCTTTTTATTTTTGGGATTGTTACTAGACTCTTTATATTTAGGTTGCAAAAACCACTTCATATTTTTTTTGAATGCCCACCCGACAACCTTAAGTAAATTATATACAATCGAGCACTCCTTACTAAAACAACCTCTAAGAGCCTGATAATATGCTCTCTATTTTTGGGATTGCTACTAGACTCCATATACTTAGGGAGCCAAAACCACTTCATATTTTTTCTGATCCCCCACCCGTCAATCTTAAGTAAAATATATACAATCGAGCATTACTCCTAAAAACACCCTCTAAAAGCCTCACCATTGCCTCCCAAAAACACCAAAAAGTCATAAGTAAATTATATATAAATCAAGCACACCTCCCTAAAACACCGTCTAAGAGCCTCATAATATTCCTCTCTATTTTTAAGGTTACTACTAGACTCCCTATATTATGGGAGCCAAAACTGCTCTATATTTTTTTTGAACCCCCACCCAACAACCTTAAGTAAATTATATACAATCGAGCATTCCTTCCTAAAACACCCTCTAAGAGCCTCGCAATATACTCTCTATTTTTTGTGATTGCTACCAGACTCCCTATATTTAGGGAGCCAAAATCGCTCTATATGTTTTTTGAATGCCTACCCGACAACCTAAAGTAAATTATATAGAATCAAGAACTCCTTCCTGAAACACCCTATAAGAACCTGGTAATATGCTCTTTATTTTTGGAATTGCTACTTGACTCCCTATATTTAGGGAGCCAAAATCGCTCAATATTTTTTTTTAACCCCCACCCGTCAACCTTAAGTAAATTATATACAACTGAGCATTTCTCCAAAAAACACCCTTCAAGTGTCTCGTCATTGCCTCCTAAAAACATCCAAAATCATAAGTAAATTATATATAAATCAAGCATACCTCCCTAAAACACCCTCTAAGAGCCTCGCAATATGATCTCTATTTTTGGGATTACTACTAGACTTCCTATATTTAAAGAGACAAAACCGCTCCATATTTTTTTTGAACCCCCATCGGACAATCTAAAGTGAATTATTTATAATCGAGCACTCCTCCCTAAAATACCCTCTAAGAGCCACACAATATGCTCTCTATTTTTAGGATTGCTACTAGACTCCCTATATTTATGGAGCCAAAACTGCTCTATATTTTTTTTGAACCCCCACACGACAACCTTACATAAATTATATACAATCGAGTAATTATCCCAAAAACACCATATAAGTGCCTCGCCATTGCCTCCTAAAAACACCATAAAATCATAAGTAAATTATATATAAATCATGCACTTCTTATTAAAATACCCTCTAAGAGCCTTGTGATATCCTTTTTTCTTTTTGGGATTGCTACTAGACTCCCTATATTTAGGTAGCCAAAATCACTCTATATTTTTTTTGAATGCCCACTCTACAACCATAAGTAAATTATATACAATCGAGCACTCCTCACTAAAACACCCTCTAAGAGCCTCGCAATATGCTCTCTATTTTTGGGATTGCAACTAGACTCCCTATATTTAGGGAGCGAAAATCGCTCTATATTTTATTTGAACCACCACCCATCAACCTTAAGTAAATTAAATACAATCGAGCATTCCTCCCAAAAACACCTTATATGAGCCTCGCCATTGCCTCCTTATTTTTGGGATCGCTACCAGACTCCCTATATTTGGGAAGCCAAAATCGTACCCAATTTATCAAGGCTCCCACCCGATAACAATAACAAAATTATATACAATCGAGCACTCCTCCCTAAAACACTTTCTAAGAGCCTCGCAATATGCTCTCTATTATTGGGATTGCTACTAGACTCCCTATATTTAGGGAGCCAAAACCGTTCTATATCTTTTTTGAACCCCCACCCGATAATCTTTAGTAAATAATATATGATCGAGCATTCCACCTAAAAACACCCTCTAAGAGCCTCGCCATTGCCTCCCAAAAACACCCTTAAATCATAAGTAAATATTATATAAATCAAGCACTCCTCCCTAAAATACCCTCTAAGAACCTCGCAATATGTCTCTATATTTTTGGGATTGTTACTAGACACCCTATATATAAGGAGCCAAAACCGCTCCATATATTTTTTCAACCCCCACCCGACAACCTTAAGTAAATTATATACAATCGAGCACTCCTCGCTAAAATGCTCTCTAAGAGCCTTGCAATATGCTTCCTATTTTTTGGGATTGCTACTAGACTCCCTAAATTTAGGGAACCAAAACCGCTCTATATTTTTTTGAACGCCCATATAACAACCTTAAGTAAATTATACACAATTGAGCATTCCTTCAAAAAACACCCTCTAAGAGCCTCGCCACTGCCTTCCAAAAACAACCTAAAATCATAAATAAATTATATATAAATCCAGCACTCTTTCCTAAAACACCCTCTAACATACTCGCAAAATGCCTTTCTATTTTTGGGATTTCTACTAGATGCCCTATATTTAGGGAGCCAAAACTGCTCTATATTTTTTTTGAACACCCACCCGACATCCTTAAGTAATTTATATACAATCAAGCACTCTTTTCTAAAACACATCTAAGAAATTGGTAATATGCTCTCTATTTTTGGGATTGCTACTTGACTCCATATATTTTGGGAGCCAAAACCATTCCATATTTTTTTTAAACCCCCACTTATCAACCTTAAGTAAATTATATACTATCAACCATTCTTCCCAAAAATATCCTTAAGTGCCTCGCCATTGCCTCCCAAAAATACTAAAAAAACATAAGTATATTATATATAAAGCAAACACTCCTCCTTAAAATACCCTCTAAGAGCTTCACGATATGCCTCTCTATTTTTAGGATTGCTACTTGACTTCCTATATTTAAGGAGTCAAAATCGCTCCATATTTTTTTTAACCCCCACCCGACAACCTTAAGGAAATTATATATGATTAAGCACTCCTCCCTAAAACACCCTCTAAGAGACTCGCAATATGCTCTTATTTTTTGGGATTGATACTAGACTCCCATATTTAGGAAGCCAAAATAGCTCCATATTTTGTTTAAACCCCCACCCGACAACCTTAAGTAAATTATACACAATCAAGCATTCCCCCCAAAGATACCCTCTAGTAGCGTCGTCATTGCCTCCCAAAAACATCCTAAAATTATAAGTAAATAATATATAAATAAAGCACTCCTCCCTAAAATACCCTCTAAGAGCCTCGCAATACACCTCTCTATATTTGGGATTGCTACTAGACTCCCTAGTTTTAGGAAGCCAAAATAGCTCCATATTTTTTTTGAACCACCCACCCGATAACCTTAAGTATATTATATACAATCGAGCACTCTTCCATAAAACACCCTCTAAGGACCTCACAATATGTTCTCTATTTTTGGCATTGCTACTAGACTCCCTATATTTAGGGAGCCAAAACCGCTCCATTATTTTTTTAAACCCCAACCCGACAACCTTAGTAAATTATATACAATCGAGCATACCTTAAAATACTATCTAAAAGACTTGCAATATGCTCTCTATTTTTGGGATTTCTACTAGACTCCCTATATTTAGGGAGCCAAAATAACTCCATATATTTTTTGAACCCCTATCCGACAATCTTAAGTAAATTATATACAACCGAGCATTCCTCAAAAAAACACCCTCTAATAGCCTCATCATATGCTCTTTATTTTTGGGATTGCTACTAGACTCCCTATATTTAGGATGCCAAAATCCCTCTATATTTTTTTTGAACCCCAACCCGACAACCTTACGTAAATTATATACAATCGAGCACTCCTCCCTAAAATAACAACTAAGAGCCTCACAATATGCTATGCTCTCTATTTTTGGGATTGCTACTAGACTCCCTATATTTAGGGAGCCAAAACTGCTCTATATTTTTTTCGAACCCCCACCCGACAACCTTAAGTGAATTATATACAATCGAGCACTCCTCTTTAAAACACCCTCTAAGATCCTAACAATATGAGGTCTATTTTAGGGATTGCTACTAGACTCCCTATATTTAGGGAGCCAAAACCGCACTATATTTTTTTTGAACCCCCACCCGACAACCTTAAGTAAATTATATACAATCGAGCATTCCTTCCAAAATCACACTCCATAAAGCACTTTTCTCTAAATCACCCTCTAAGAGCCTCACAATATGCTTTTCTATTTTTGGGATTGCTACTAGACTCCCTATATTTAGGTAGTCAAAACCGTTCTATATTTTTTTTCAACTCCTACCCAATAACCTTAAGTAAATTATATACAATCGAGCACTCCTCCCTAAAATACGCTCTAAGAGCCTCGCAATATTCTCTCTATTTTTGAAATTGCTACTAGACTCCCTATATTTAAGGAGCCAAAACCGCTTTATATTTTTTTTGAACCCTCACCCGTCAACCTTAAGTAAATTACATACAATCGAGCATTCCTCCCAAAAATACCCTATAAAAGCCTCGCCATTGCCTCCTTATTTTTGGGATCGTTACTAGACTTCCTATATTTAGGGACCAAAAATCGCTCATAATTTATTAAAGCTCCCATATGATAATCATAACTAAATTATATACAATCGAGCACTTCTCCCCAAAACATATTCTAAGAGCCTTACAATATGTTCTCCATTTTTGAGATTGCGACTAGACTCCCTATATTTAGGAAGCCAAAACTACTCCATTTTTTTTTGAACCCCCACCCAACAACCTTAATTAAATTATATATAATCGAGCATTCTACCTAAAAATAACCTATAAAAGCCACGCCATTGCATTCCAAAAATACCCCTAAAATTATAAGTAAATTATATATAAATCAAGCACTCTACCCTAAAACACTCTCTAAGAGCCTCGCAATATGCTTTTCTATTTTTAGGATTGCTACTAGACTCCCTATATTTAGGGAGCCAAAACCGCTCCATATTTTTTTGAACCCCCACTCGATAACCGTTAATAAATTATATATAATCGAACATTCCTTCCAAAAACACCCTCTAATAGCCTCGCAATATGCTCTCTATTTTTGGGATTGCTAATAGACTCTCTATATATAGGGATCCAAAATAGCTCCATATTTTTTTGAACCCCCACCCGTCAACCTTAATTAAATTATATACAATTGAGCACTCTTCCCTAAAATACCATCTAAGTGCCTCCCAATATAGACTCTATTTTTGGAATTGCTACAAGACTCTCAATATTTAAGGAGCCAAAACCACTCTATATTTTTTTTTAACCCCCACCGGACATACTTAAGTGAATTATATACAATCGAGCACTCCTCTTTAAAACACCCTCTCAGAGCCTCACAATATGCTGTCTAATTTTGGGATTGCTACTAGACTCCCTATATTTAGGGAGCAAAAACTGCTCCATATTTTTTTTGAACCTCCACCCAACAACCTTAAGTAAATTATATATAATCGAGCATTCCTTCAAAAAACGCCCTCTAAGAGTCTCGCCATTGCCTCCCGAAAAGACCCTAAAATCATAAGTAAATTATATATAAATCAAGTACTTCTTCCTAAAACACCCACTAAGAACCTCGCAATATGCCATTCTATTTTTGGGATTGATACTAGACTACCTATATTTAGGTAGCCAAAACCGATTCATATTTTTTTTTGAATACCCACCCAATGACCTTAAGTAAATTATATACAATCGAGCAGTCCTCCATAAAACAGCCTATAAGAGCCTCGTAATATGCTCTCTATTTTTGGGATTGGTATTAGACTCCCTATAATTAGGGAGCCAAAACTGCTACTATTTTTTTTGAACCCCCACCCGTCAACCTTATGTAAATTATATACTATAGAGCATTCATCCCAAAAACACCCCCTAATAGCCTTGCATTATGCAATATATTTTTGGGATTTCTACTAGACTCCCTATATTTAGGGAGCCAAAACCGTTCCATATTTTTTTTGAACACCCACCCGACAACCTTAAGTAAATTATATACAATCGAGCACTCCTCCCTAAAACACCCTCTAAGAGACTCGCAATATGCTCTCTATTTTTGAGATTGCTACTAAACTCTCTATATTTAGGGAGCCAAAATCACTCCATATTTTTTTTGAACCCCCACCCAACAACCTTAAGTGAATTATATACAATCGATCACTCCTCCCTAAAAGACTGTCTTAGAGACTCGCAATATACTTTCTATTTTTGGGATTGCTACTAGACACCCAATATTTAAGAAGCCAAAATCACTCCGTATTTTTTTTGAACCTCCACCCAACAACCTTAAGTAAATTATATACAATCAAATATTCCTCCCGAAAACACCCTCTAAGAGCCTCGCCATTGCCTTCCAAAAATACCCTAAAATCATAAGTAAATTATATATAAATCAAGCACTCTTTCCTAAAACACCCTCTAAGAGACTCGCAATATGCCTTTCTATTTTTAGGATTGCTACAAGACTCCTAATATTTAGGGAACCAAAACCGCTCTATATTTTTTTTGAACGCCAACTCGACAACCTTAGGAAAATTATATACAATCAAGCACACCTTCCAAAAATACCCTCTAAGAGCCTGGTAATATGATCACTATTTTTGGGACCGCAACTAGACTCTCTATACTTAGGGAACTAAAACTGCTCCATATTTTTTTTAAATCCCTACCCATCAACCTTAAGTAAATTATATACAATTGAGCATTCCTCCCAAAAACACTGTCTAAAAGACTTTCCATTGCCTTCAAAAAATTCCCAAAAATTATAAGTAAATTACATATTAATCAAGAACTCCTTCCTAAAATACCCTTTAAGTGCCTCGCAATATGCCTCTCTATTTTTAGGATTGCTACTAGACTACCTATATTTAAGGAGCAAAAATCGCTCAATATTTTTTTGAAACCCTACACGACAACCTTAAGTAAATTATATACAATTGAGCACTCCTCCCTAAAACACTCTCTAAGAGCCTCACAATATGCTCTCTATTTTTTGGGATTGCTACTAGACTCCCAAAATTTAGGGAGCCAAAACCGCTCTATATTTTGTTTGAACCCCCACCCGACAACCTTAAGTAAATTATATACAATCGAGCATTCCTCCCAAAAATACCCTCTAAGAGCCTCGCCGTTGCCTCCTAAAAACACCGTAAAATCATAAGTAAATTATAAATAAATCAAACACTCCTCCCTAAAATACCCTCTAATAGCCTCGCAACATGCCTCTTTATTTTTGGGATTGCTACTAGACTCCCTATATTTAGGGAGCCAAAATCGCTCCATATTTTGTTTAAACCCCCACCCGACAACCTTAAGTAAATTATATACAATCGAGCACTCCACCCTAAAACACCTTCTAAGAGCCTCACAATATGCTCTCTATCTTTGGGATTGCTATATATTTTTTGAACTGCCACCCAACAACATTAAGTAAATTATATATAGTCAAGCATTCCTCCGAAAAACACTATCTAATAGCCTCGCAATATGCTCTCTATTTTTGGGATTGCTACGAGACTCCCTATATTTAGGGAGCTAAAACCACCCCATATTTTTTTTGAACCCCAACACGATAACCTTAAGTGAATTATATACAATCAAGCACTCCTCCATTAAACACCATCTAAAAGCCTCACAATATGCTCTCTAATTTTGGGATTGCTACTAGACTCCCTATATTTAGAGTGCCAAAACCGATCCATATTTTGTTTGAACCCCAACCCAACAACCTTAAGTAAATTATAAATAATCGAGCATTCCTCCCAAAACATCCACTAAAAGCCTCGCCATTGACTCCCAAAAACACCTTAAAATCATAAGTAAATTATATATAAATCAATTACAATTCCTTAAAACACCCTATAATAGCCTCACAATATGCCTTTCTATTTTTGGGATTGCTACTAGACTCCCTATATTTAGGAAGCCAAAATCACTCGATTTTTTTTTTGAATGTCCACCCGACAACTTTAAGAAAATTATATACAATCGAGCACTCCTCCCTAAAACACCCTCTAAGAGCCTCGTACTTTTCTCTCTATTTTTGGCATTGCTACTAGACTCACTATATTTAGGGAGCCAAAACCTCTCCATATTTTTTTTAATCCCCACCCGACAACCTTAAGTAAATTATATACAATCGAGCATTCCTCCCCAAAACACCATCTAATAGCCTCGCAATATGCCCTCTATTTTTGGGATTGCTATTAGACTTCCTATATTTAGGGAGCCAAAACCGCCCCATATTTTTTTTGAACCCCCACCTGACAACCTTAAGTGAATTATATACAATCGAGCACTCCTTCCTAAGACACCCTCTAAGAGCCTCGCAATATGCTCTCTATTTTTGGGATTACTACTAGACTCCTTATATTTAGGGTGCCAATATCATACCATATTTTTTTTGAACCCTCACCTGACAACCTTAAGTAAATTATATACAATCGAGCATTTCCCCTAAAAATACCCTCTTAGAGCCTTGTCATTGCCTCTAAAAAACACCTTAAAATCATAAGTAAATTATATATAAATCAAACACTTCTCCCTAAAACACCCTCTAAGAACCTCGCAACATTCCTCTCTATTTTTAGGATTGCTACTAGACTCCCTATATTTAGGGAGCTATAACCACTACATATTTTTTTTGAATCCCCACCCGACAACCTTACGTAAATTATTAATAATCGAGCACTCCTTAAAACACCCTCTAAGAGCCTCGGAATATGCTCTCTATTTTTGAGATTTCTACTATACTCTGTATATTTAGGGAGCCAAAACAACTCCATATTTTTTTTAACCTTTACCCGACAACCGTAAGTAAATTATATACAATCGAGCATTCCTTTTAAAAACACCATCTAATAGCCTCGTAATATGCTCTCTATTTTTGGGATTGCTTCTAGACTCCTTATATTTAGGGAGCCAAAATCGCACCATATTTGTTTTGAACCCCCACCCGACAACCTTAAGTAAATTGTATATGATTAGTACTACTCCCTAAAATACCCTCTAAGAGCCTCACAATATGCTTTCTATTTTTGGGATTGCTACTAGACTTCCTATATTTACGGTGCCAAAACCGCTCCATATTTTTTTTGAACCTCCACCCGACAACCTTAAGTGAATTATATACAATCGAGCACTCCTTCCTAAAACACCCTATAAGTGCCTCGCAATATGCTATCTAATTTTCGGATTGCTACTAGAGTCCCTATATCTAGGGAGCCAAAATAGCACCATATTTTTTTTGAACCCCCACCCGACAACCTTATATTAATTATATACAATCGAGCATTCCTCCCAAAAACACCCTCTACGAGCCTCACCATTGCCTCCTAAAAATACCCTAAAATCATAAATAAATTAAATATAAATCAAGCACTTCTTCCTAAAACACCCTCTAAGAGCCTCGCAATAAGCCTTTCTATTTTTGGGATTGCTACTAGACTCTCAATAATTAAGAAGCCAAAACTGCTTCATATTTTTTTTGAACACCCACCCGGTAACCTTAAGTAAATTATATACAATCGATCACTCATCCTTAAAACACACTCTAAGAGCCTCGCACTATTCTCTATATTTTTGGGATTGCTACTAGATTCCCTATATTTAAGGAGCTAAAACCGCTCTTTTTTTTTTTGAACCCCTACCCGTCAACCTTAATTAAATTATATACAATCGAGCATTCCTCTTAAATATACCCTATAGGAGCCTCGCCATTGCCTCCTTATTTTTGGGATTGCTACTAGGTTTCCTATATTTGGGGAGCCAAAATCACTCCCAATTTCACAAGGCTCCCACCCGATAATCATAACTAAATTATATACAATCGAGCACTCCTCCCTAAAATACCCCCTTAGAGCCTCGTATTATTCTCTCTATTTTCGGGATTGCTACTGGACTCCCTATATTTAAGGAACCAAAACCGCTCTATATTTTTTTTGAACCCCCACCCGTCAACCTTAAGTAAATTACATACAATTGACCACTCCTCCCAAAAACACTCGATAAGATATTCTCCATTGCCTCCTTATTTTTTGGATCGCTACTAGACTCCTTATATTTGGGGAGCTAAAATCGTTCTTAATTTCTTAAGTCTCCCATACTATAACCATAACTAATTATATACAACCGAGCACTTCTCCCTAAAACACCCTCTAAGAGCCTCGCAATATCCCTCTCTATTTTTGGGATTGCTACTAGACTCCCTATATTTAGAGAGTCAAAATCGCTCCATATTCTTTTTTAACCCCCACCCGATAACCTTAACTAAATTATATACAATCGAGCACTCATCCCTAAAATACACTGTAAGATCCTCGTAATATGCTCTCTATTTTTGGGATTCCTACTAGACTCCCTCTATTTAGGAAGCCAAAATCACTCTATATTTTTTTTGAACCCCCACTCAATAACCTTAACTAAATTATATACAATCGAGCATTCCTCCCAAAAACACAATATAATAGCCTCGCAATATATTCTCTATTTTTGGGATTGATATAAGACTCCCTATATTTAGGGAGCTAAAACCACCCAATATTTTTTTTGAACTGCCACCCGATAGCCATTAGTAAATTATATATAATCGAGCACTCCTCTCTAAAACACCATCTAAAAGCCTCGCAATATGTTGTCTAATTTTGGGATTGCTACTAGACTCCTATATTTAGGGAGCCAAAACTGCCCCATATTTTGTTTGAACCCCCACCTGACAAACTTAAGTAAATTATACACAATCAAGCATTCATCCCAAAAACACCCACTAAAAGCCTCGCCATTGCCTCCCAAAAATACTATAAAATCATAAGTAAATTATTTATAAATTAAGCACTATTCCCTAAAATACCCACTAAGAGCCTCGCAACATGCCTCTCTATTTTTAAGATTGCTACTAGACTCCTTATATTAAGGGAGCCAAAGTCGCTCTTTATTTTTTTTGAACCCCCACTCGACAACCTTAAGTAAATTATATTCAATCGAGCACTCCTCCCTAAAACACACTCTAAGAGCCTCGCAATATGCTCTCTATTTTTTGGATTACTACTAGACTTCCTATATTTAGGGAGCCAAAACCGCTCCATATATTTTTTTGAACACCCACTCGACAACCTTAAGTAAATAATATACAATTGAGCATTCCTTCCAAAAACAACATCTAATAGCCTCGCAATATGCTCTCTATTTTTGGGATTGCTACTAGACTCCCTATATTTAGTAAGCCAAAACCACCCCATATTTTTTTTGAACCCCCACCAGACAACTTAAGTGAATTATATACAATCGAGAACTCCTCCCCAAAACACTATCTAAAAGCATTGTAATGTGCTCACTTTTTTTGGGATTGCTACTAGACCCCCTATATTTAGGAAGCCAAAACCGCTTAATATGTTTTTTGAACCACCCAACAACCTTAATTAAATTATATACAATCGAGCATTTTTTCCAAAAATACCCTTTAAGAGCCTCGCCATTGCCTTCAAAAAACACCCTAAAATCATAAGTAAATTACACAAAAATAAAGCACTCCTCCCTAAAATACCCTCTAAGAACCTCGTAACATGCCTCTCTATTTTTGGGATTGCTACTAGACTCCCTATATTTAGGGTGCCAAAACCACTTCATATTTTTTTTGAATCCCCACCCAATAATCTTAAGAAAATTATAAATAATTGAGCACTTTTTAAAACAACCTCTAAGAGCTTCACAATATGCACTTTATTTTTGGGATTGCTACTAGACTACCTATATTTAGGGAGCCAAAACAACTCCATATTTTTTTGAACCCCCATCTGATAACCTTAGGTAAAATATATACAATCAAGCTTTCCTCCCAAAAACACAATCTAATAGCCTCGTAATATGCTCTCTATTTTTGGGTTTGCTACTAGACTCCTTATATTTAGTGAGCCAAAATTGCTTCATATTTTTTTTTGAATCCCTACCCGATAATCTTATGTAAATTATATACAATCGAGTACTCATTCCTAAAATACCCTCTTAGTGCATCACAATATGCTTTCTATTTTTGGGTTTGCTACTAGATTCCTTATATTTAAGGACCCAAAATCGCTCCATACTTTTTTTGAACCTCCACCGGACAACCTTAACTGAATTATATATAATTAAGCACTCCTTCCTAAAACACCGTCTAAGAGCCTCACAATATGCTCTCTATTTTTGGGATTGCTACTGGAGTCACTATATTTTGGGAGCAAAAATTGCTCCATATTTTTTTGAACCCCGACCTGACAACCTTAAGTAAATTATATACAATTGAGCATTCTTCCCAAAAACATTCTCTACGAGCCTCGCCATTGCCTTCTAAAAACACCCTAAAACTATAAATTAATTAAATATAAATCAAGCATTCCTATCTAAAACACCCACTGAGAGCCTCGCAATATGCCTTTCTATTTTTGAGATTGCTACTAGACTCCCTATATTTAAGAAACCAAAACTGCTCCATATTTTTTTTTAACGGCCACCTGACAACCTTAAGTAAATTATATACAATCGAGCACTCCTTCTAAAAACATCCTTCAAGAGCCTCGCAATAATATCTCTATTTATGGGATTGCTACTAGACTCCCTATATTTAAGGAGCCAAAATCGCTCCATATTTTTTTTGAACCCCAACCCGTCAACCTTAGGTAAAATACATACAATCGAGCATTCCTCCCAAAAACACCCTATAAGAGCCTCGCCATTGCCTCCTTATTTTTGGGATCGCTACTAGACTTCTTATATTTGAGATCCAAAATCGCTCCTAAATTCTCAAAGCTATTACCCGATAATCATAACTAAATTATATACAATCGAGCACTCCTCCACAAAATATACTCTAAGAGCCTTGCAATATGCTCTCTATTTTTGGGATTGTTACTAAACTCCCTATATTTATGAAGCCAAAATCGCTATATATTTTTTAAAACCCCCACCCAACAACCTTAAGTAAATTATATACAATCGAGCATTCCTTCCAAAAACACCCTCTAAAAGCCACACCATTGCCTCCCAAAAATACCCAAAATCATAAGTAAATTATATATAAATCAAGCATTCATCCCAAAAATACCCTCTAATTGCCACGCAATATGCCTCTCTATTTTTGGGATTGCTACTAGACTCCTTATATTTAGAGAGCCAAAAACGCCCCATAATTGTTTTGAACCCCAACCCGACAACCTTAAGTAAATTATATACAATCGAGTATTCCACCCAAAACTATCCTCTAATAGCCTCGCAATATGCTATCTATTTTTGGGATTGCTACTAAACTTCCTATATTTAGGGATCCAAAACCGCTCTATATTTTTTTTGAACCCCCACCTGATAATCTTAAATAAATTATATACAATCGAGCACTCCTCTCTAAAATACCCTCTAAGAGCCTCGCAATATGCTCTCTATTTTTGGGACTGCTACTAGAGACCCTATATTTAGAGAGCCAAAACTGGTCTATATTATTTTTTGAACCCCCACCCGACAACCTTAAGTGAATTATATATAATCAAGTACTCCTCCCTAAAACACCCTATAAGAGCCTTGCAATATGCTCTCTATTTTTGGGAATGCTACTAGACTCCCTATATTTAGGGATCCAAAACCACCCCATATTCTTTTGAACCCCCACTCGACAACCTTAAGTTAATTATATACAATAGAGCACTCCTCCCTAAAACACCCTCTAAGAGACTCGTAATATGATATCTATTTTTGAGATTACTACTAGACTCCCTATATTTAAGGAGTCAAAATCACTTCATATTTTTTTTGAACCCCCACTCGTCAACCTTAAGTAAATTATATACAATTGAGTATTCCTCCCAAAACCACCCTCTAAGAGCCTCGTCATTGCCTCGCAAAAATACCCAAAAATCATAAGTAAATTATATATAAAGCAAGCACTCCTCCCTAAAACAACCTCTAAGAGCCTTATAATGTGCCTCTCTATTTTTATGATTGCTACTAGATTCCCTATATTTAAGAAGCCAAAATAGCTCCATTATTTTTTTGAACTACCACCCGACAACTTTAAGTAAATTATATACAATTGAGCACTCCACCCTAAAACACCCTCTAAGAGCTTCACAATATGCTCTCTATTTTTTGGAATTGTTACTAGACTCCCTATTTTTAGGGAGCCAAAACCGCTCCATATTTTATTTGAACCCCCACCCGATAACCTGAAGTAAATTATAAATAATCGAGCATTCCTTCCAAAAACACCCTCTAAGTGCCTCGCCAATTCCTCCCAAAAACAAGCTAAAATCATAAGTAAGTTATATATTAATCAAGCACTCCACCCTAAAACACCCTTTAAGAGCCTCACAATATGCCTTTCTATTTTTGGAATTGCTACTAGACTCCTTATGTTTAGGGAGCCAAAATTGCTCCATATTTTTTTTGAACCCCCATTCGACAATATTATATAAATTATAGACAATAGAGAAGTCCTCCCTAAAATACCCTCTAAGAATCTTGTAATATGCTCGCTATTTTTGGATTACTACTAGACTCCCTATATTTAGGGAGCCAAAATCGCTCCATATGTTTTTTGAACCCCCACCCGACAACCTTAAGTAAATTATATACAATCGAGCATTCCTCCTAAAAACACTACCTAATATCCTCGCAATATGCTCTCTATTTTTGGGATTACTACTAGACTCCCTATATTTTAGGAGGAAAAACTGCTCCATGTTTTTTTTAAACCCCCCTCGACAACTTTAAGTAAATTATATATAATAGAGCACTCCTCCCTAAAATACCCCCTAAGAGCCTCGCAATACGCTCTCTATTTTCTGGGATAGCTATTAGACTCCCTATATTTAGGGAGCCAAAATAGCTTCATATTTTTTTCAACCCCTACCCGACAACCTTAAGTAAATTATACACAATCAAGTATTCCTCCCAAAAATGCCCTCTAAGAGCCTCGCCATTGCCTCCCAAAAACATCCTATAATCATAAGTAAATTATATATAAATCAAGCACTCCTCCCTAAAACATCATCGAAGAACCTCGCAATATGTCTTTCTATTCTTGGGATTGCTACTAGACTATCCTATATTTGTGTAGCCAAAACTGCTCCATATTTTTTTGGAATACCCACCCGACAACCTTAAGTAAATTATATACAATCAAGTACTCCTCCCTAAAATACCCTATAAGAGCCTCGCAATATGCTCTGTATTTCTGGGATTACTACTAGACTCCTTATATTTAGCGAGCCAAAACCGCTCCATATTTTTTTTGAACCCCCACCCGTCAACCTTAAGTAAATTATATACAATTGAGCATTCCTCCCAAAAACACCTTATATTAGCCTTGCCATTGCCTCCGTTTTTTTGGATCGCTATTAGACACCCTATATTTATAGAGCCAAAATTGCACCCAATTTCTCAAGGCTCCCACCCGATATTCATAACTAAATTATATTCAATCAAGCCCTCCTCCCTAAACACTTTCTAAGAGCCTTGCAATATGCTCTCTATTTTTGGGATTGCTACTAGACTCCTTATATTTACGGAGCCAAAACAACTCTATATTTTTTTTGAGCCCCACCCGATAATTTTTAGTAAATTATATATAATCGACTATTTCTCCCAAAAATCACCCTTTAAGAGCCTCGCCATTACCTCTCAAAAATACCTGAAAATCACAAGTAAATTATATATAAATCAAACACTCCTCCTTAAAATACCCACTAAGAGCCTCGTAATATGCCTCTCTATTTTTGGGATTGTTACTAGACTCCCTAAATTTAAGGAACCAAAATCGCTCCATATTTTTTTGAACCCCCACCCGACAACCTTAAGTAAATTATATACAATCGAGCACTCCTCCCTAAAACACGCTATAAGAGCCTCGCAATATGCTCTCTATTTTTTGGGATTGCTACTAGACTCCCTATATTTAGGGAGCCCAAACCGCTTTATATTTTGTTAAAACCCCCATCCGACAACCTTAAGTAAATTATACACAATCGATCATTCTTTCTAAAAACACCCTCTAAGTATCTCGCCATTGCCTCCCAAAAAAACCCTAAAATCATAAGTAAATTATATATAAATCAACACTCCTCCATAAAACACCATCTAAGTGCCCCACAATATGCCTCACTATTTTTGGGATTGCTACTAGACTCCCTATATTTAGGGAGCCAAAACCGCTCCATATTTTTTTTGAAGCCTCACCCGACAACCTTAAGTAAATTATATATAATAGAGCACTCATCCGTAAAACACCCTCTAAGAGCCTAATATCTCTCTATTTTTCGGATTGCAACTAGACTCTCTATATTTATGGAGCCAAAATAGCTTTCTATTTTTTTTGAACCCCCACCTGACAACTTAAGTAAATTATATGCAATCGAGCATTCCTCCCAAAAACACCCTCTAATAGCCTCATAATATGCTCTCTATTTTTGGGATTACTACTAGACTCTCTATATTTAAGGAGCCAAAATCGCTCTATATTTTTTTAAACCCCCACTCGACAACCTTCAGTAAATTATATGCAATCGAGCACTCCTCCCTAAAACACCCTCTAAGAGCCTTGCAATAAGCTCTCTATTTTTGGGCTTGCTACTAGACTCATTATATTTAGGGAGTCAAAACTGCCCCATATTTTTTTTTAACCCCCACCAGGCAATCTTAAGTGAATAATATACACTCGATCACTCTTCCCTAAAACACCTTCTAAGAGCTTCACAATATGCTCTCTATTTTTGGGATTTCTACTAGACTCCCTATATTTAGGGAGCCAAAACCGCTCTATTATTTTTTGTACCCCAACCCGACAACCTTAAGTGAATTATATACAATCGAGCATTCCTTCCAAAAACACCCTCTAAGAGCCTTGCCATTACCTCCCAAAAATACCCTAAAATCATAAGTAAATTATATATAAATCAAGCACTCCTCCCTAAAACACCCTCTAAAAGCCTTGCTACATGCCTCTCTATTTTTGGGATTGCTACTAGACTCCCTATGTTTAGGGAGCTAAAACCGCTCTATATTTTTTTTGAACCCATACCTGACAATCTTAAGTAAATTTTAAACAATTAAGCACTCCTTAAAACACCCTCTAAGGGCCTTACAATATTCTATCTATTTTTGGAATTGCTACTAGACTCCCTATATTTAGGGAGCCAAAGCCACTCCATATTTTTTTCAAACCCCAACCCGACAAACTTAAGTAATTTATATATAATCGAGCATTCCTCCCAAAAATACAATCTAATAGCCTCGTAATATGCTCTCTATTTTTGGGATTGCTACTAGACTTCCTATATTTAGGAAGCTAAAATCGCTCCATATTTTTTTTGAACCCCTACCCGATAACCTTAAGTAAATTATATACAATCGATCACTTCTCCCTAAAATACCCTCTAAGAGCCTCGTAATATGGTCTTTTTTTTTGGGATTGCTACTAGACTTTCTATATTTAGGGAGCCAAAATAGCTCCATATTTTTTTTAACCCCTACCTGATAACCTTAAGTGAATTATATGCAATCGAGCACTCCCTAAAACATCCTCTAAGAGCTTCACAATATGCTCTCTATTTTTGGGATTACTACTAGACTCCCTATATTTAATAAGCCAAAAGCACTTTATATTTTTTTTGAACCCCCACCCGACAACCTTAAGTAAATTATATACAACCTAGCATTACTCCCAAAAACATATTCTACGAGCCCCGCCATTGCCTCCCAAAAACCCCCTAAAATTATAAATAAATTATATATAAATCAAGCACTCCTCCCTAAAACACTTTCTAAGAGCCTCTTAATATGTCTTTCTATTTTTGGGATTGCTACTAGACTCCCTATATTTAGGTTGTCAAAACCGCTCCATATTGTTTTTGAATGTCCACCCGACAATCTTAAGTAAATTATATACAATCAAGCACTCCTTCCTAAAATATCCTCTAAGAGCCTCGAAATATTCTCTCTATTTTTGGGATTGCTACTAGACTCCCTATATTTAAAGAGCCAAAACCACACTATATTTTTTTTGATCCCTCACCCATTAACCTTAAGTAAATTACATACAATCAAGTATTCCTCTAAAAAATACCCTATAAGAGCCTCGCTTTTGCCTTCTTATTTTTAGGATCGCTACTAGACTCCCTATATTTGGGGAGCCAAAATTGCTTCAAATTTCTCTAGGCTCCCACCTGATAATAATAACTAAATTATGTATAATCGAGCACTCCTCCATAAAACACACTATAAGAGCCTCACAATCTGCTCTTTATTTTTGGGATTGCTACTATACTCCCTGTATTTAGGGAGCCAAAACCGCTTCAGATTTTTTTTGAACCCCCACCCGACAACCTTAAATAAATTATATACAATAGCGCATTCCTTCCAAAAATACCCTCTAAAAGCCTCACTATTGCCTCACAAAATTACCCAAAATTAGAAGTAAATTATATATAAATCAAGCACTCCTCTTTAAAATACCCTTTAAGAGCCTCGTAATATGCCTCTTTATTTTTGGGATTGCTACTAAACTCCCTATATTTAAAGAGCCAAAACCGCTCTATATTTTTTTTAAACCACAACCCGACAATCTTAAGTAAATTATATACAATCGAGCATTCCTCCCAAAAACACCATCTAATAGCCTTGCAAGATGCTCTCAATTTTTGGGATTGCTACTAGACACCCTATATTTAGGGATCCAATATTTTTTTTAAACCCCCACCCGACAACCTTAAGTAAATTATATAGAATCAAGCATTCCTTCCTAAAATACTCTCTAAGAGCCTCGCAATATGCTCTCTATTTTTGGGATTGCTACTAGACTCCCTATATTTAGGATGCCAAAACTGCTCTATATATTTTTTTAATCCCCACCCGACAATATTAAGTGAATTATATACAATTAAGCACTCCTTTATAAAATACCCTCTA
The DNA here is from genome assembly GCA_947650365.1 of Chamaelirium japonicum. Lineage (NCBI taxonomy): Eukaryota > Viridiplantae > Streptophyta > Magnoliopsida > Liliales > Melanthiaceae > Chamaelirium > Chamaelirium japonicum. Next base: position 62,892,450 of record OX393560.1, read on the forward strand.
AGAGCCTCGCAATATGCTATCTATTTTTTGGATTGCTACTAGACTCCCTATATTTAGGGAGCCAAAAGCACTCCATATTTTTTTTGAACCCCCACCCGTCAACCTTAAGTAAATTATATACAATCGAGCATTTCACCCAAAAACACCCTCTAAGAGCCTCGCCATTGCCTCCCAAAAATACCCTAAAATCATAAGTAAATTATATATAAACAAATTACTCCTCCCTAAAACACCCTCTAAGAGCCTCGCATTATGTCTTTTTATTTTTGGGATTGCTACTAGACTCCCTATATTTAAGGAGCCAAAATCTCACCATATTTTTTTTGAACCCCCACCCGACAACCTTATGTAAATTATATACAATCGAGCACTCCTCCCTAAAATACCATCTTAGAGCCTCTCAATATGCTCTCTATTTTTGGGATTGCTACAAGACTCCCTATATTTAGGGAGCCAAGACCACTCTATATTTTTTTGAACCTCCACCCATCAACCTTAAGTAAATTATATACAATCGAGCATTCCTTCCAAAAATACCCTCTAAGAGCCTCGCCATTGCCTCCTAAAAATGCCCTAAAATCATAATTAAATTATATATATATATATATAAAGCACACCTTCCTAAAACACCCTCAAAGAGCTTCTCATTATGTCTCTCTATTTTTGGGATTGCTACTAGACTCCCTATATTTAAGGAGCCAAAACCACTCCATATTTTTTTTGAACCCCTACCTGATAACCTTATGTAAATAATATACAATCGAGCACTCCTTTCTAGAATACCGTCTTAGAGCCTTGCAATATGCTCTCTATTTTTGGGATTGTTACTAGACTCCCTATATTTAGGGACCCCAAACCACTCCATAATTTTTTTTGAACCCCCACCCGACAACCATAAGTGAATTATATGCAATCGAGCACTCCTCTCAAAAACACCCTCTAAGAGTCTCCCAATATGCTCTCTATTTTTAGGATTGCTACTAGACTTCCTTTATTTAGGGAGCCAAAACCGCTCCATATTTCTTTGAACCCCCACCCGACAACCTTAAGTAAATTATATACAATCGAGCAGTCATCCCAAAAACACCCTTTAAGAGGCCCACCATTGTCTCCCAAAAACACCCTAAAATCATAAGTAAATTATAGAAATCAAGCACTCTACCCTAAAACACCCTATAAGAGCCTCGCAATATGTCTTTCTATTTTTGGGATTACTACTAGACTCCCTATATTTAGGTAGCCAAAACTGCTCTAAATTTTTTTTGAACGGCCACTCAACAACCTTAAGTAAATTACATACAATCGAGCACTCCTCCCTAAAACATCCTCTAAGAGGCTTTCAATATGGTTTCTATTTTTGAGATTGCTACTAGACTCCCTATATTTAGGGAGCCAAAATTGCACCATTTTTTTTTTGAAAACCTACCCATCAATCTTAAATAAATTATCTACAATCGAGCATTCCTCCCAAAAACACCCTCTAAGAGCCTCACCATTGCCTTCCAAAAACACCCAAAAATCAAAAGTAAATTATATATAAATCTAGCACTCCTCCCTAAAACAACCTCTAAGAGCCTCACAATATGCCTCTCTATTTTTAGGATTTCTACTAGACTCCCTATATTAAAGGAGCCAAAACTGCTCCATATTTTTTTTGAACCCCCACCCGACAACCTTAAGTAATTTATAAACAATCGAGTACTACTCCCTAAAACACCCTCCAAGAGCCTTGCTATATGCTCTCTACTTTTTGGGATTGCTACTAGACTCCCTATATTTAGGGAGCCAAAACTGCTCCATATTTATGTTGAACCCCTACCCAACATCCTTAAGTAAATTATATACAATCGAGTACTCCTCCCTAAAACACCCTCTAAGAGCCTCACAATATGCTCTTTATTATTGGGATTGCTACTAGACACCCTATATTTAGTAAGCCAAAACCACTCCATATTTTTTTTAAACCCCCACCCGACGACCTTAAGTAAATTATATACAATCGAGCATTCCTCCCAAAAATACCATCTAATAGCCTTGCAATATACTCTCTATTTTTGGGAATGCTACTAGACATCCAATATTTAGTAAGGCAAAATCGCTTGATATTTTTATTGAACCCCCACCCAACAACCTTAACTAAATTATATACAATCGAGCACTCCTCCCTAAAATACCCACTAAGAGCCTCGCAATATGCGCTCTATTTTTAGGATTGCTACTAGACTTTCTATATTTAGGGAGTCAAAACTGCTCCATCTTTTTTTTGAACCCCTACCGGACAACTTTAAGTGAATTATATACAATCGAGCACTCCTCCATTAAAACACCCTCTAAGAGCCTCACAATATGCTTGCTATTTTTGGGATTGCTATTAGACTCCCTATATTTATGGAGCCAAAACAACTCTATATTTTTTTGAACCCCCACCCGATAACCTTAACTAAATTATATACAATCGAGCATTCCTCCTAAAAACACCCTCTATGAGCCTCACGATTGACTCCCAAAAATACACTAAAATTATAAGTAAATTATATATAAATCAAGCACTCCTCCCTAAAACACTCTCTAAGATACTCACAATATATCTTTCTATTTTTGGGATTGCTACTAGACTCCCTATATTTAGGTAGCCAAAACCACTCCATATTTCTTTTTAACGCCCACCCGACAATCTTAAGTAAATTATATACAATCGAGCACTCCTTTCTAAAACACCCTCTAAGAACCTCACAATATGCTCTTTATTTTTGGGATTGCTACTAGACTCCCTAAATTTAGTGAGCCAAAACTGCTTTATATATTTTTTGAACCCCCACCCGTCAACCTTAAGTAAATTATATATAATCGAGCATTCTTTCCAAAAACACCGTATATGAGCCTCGCCATTGCCTTTTTATTTTTGGGATCGCTACTAGACTCCCTATATTTGGGGAGCCAAAATCGTCCCAATTTCTCAAGGCTCCAACCTGATAATTATAACTAAATTATATACAATCGAGCACTCCTCCCAAAAATACATTCTAAGAGCCTCGCAATATGCTCTATATTTTTAGGAATACTACTAGGCTCCCTATTTTTAGGGACCCAAAACTGCTCCATATTTTGTTTGAACCTCCACCCGACAACCTTAAGTGAATTATATATAATCGAGCACTCCTCTCCAAAATACCCTCTAAGAGCCTCGCAATATGCTCTCTATTTTTGGGATTGCTACTAGACTCCCTATATTTATGGAGCCAAAACTGCTCCATATTGTTTTTTGAACCCCCCACCCGACAACCATAAGTAAATTATATACAATTGAGCATTTATCCCAAAAATACCCTCAAAGAGCCTCACCATTGCCTCCCAAAAATATCCTAAAATCATAAGTAAATTATATATAAATCAAGCACTCCTCTCTAGAATACCCTATAAGAGCCTCGCAATATGCCTTTCTATTTTTAGGATTGCAGCTAGACTCCCTATATTTAGGTAGCCAAAATTGCTCTATATTTTTTTTGAATACCCACCCGACAACCTTAACTAAATTATATACAATCATGTACTCCTCTCTAAAATACCCTCTAAAAGCCTCATAATATACTCTCTATTTTTGGGATTACTACTAGACTCTCTATATTTAGGGAGCCAAATTTGCTTCATATTTTTTTTGAACACCCACCCGTCAATATTAAGTAAATTATATACAATTCAGTATTCCTCCCCTAAGAGCCTCGCCATTGCCTTTCAAAAAGAACCAAAAATTATAAGTAAATTATATATAAATCAAGCACTCCTCCTAAAAACACCCTCTAAGAGCCTCGTAATATGCCTCTATATTTTTAGGATTGCTACTAGACTGCCTATATTTAAGGAGCCAAAACCGCTCTATATTTTTTTTAAGCCCCCACCCGACAACCTTAAGTAAATTATATACAATTGAGTACTCCTCCCTAAAACACCCTCTAAGAGCCTTGTAATATGCACTCTATATTTTGGGATTACTACAAGACTCCCTATATTTAGGGACCCAAAACCGCTCCATATATTGTTTGAACTCTCACTCGACAACCTTAAGTAAATTATACATAATCGAGCATTCCTCCAAAAAACACCCTTTAAGAGCTTCGCAATTGCCTCCCAAAAATACCCTAAAATCATAAGTAAATTATATATAAATCAAGCACTCCTCCCTAAAACACCCCCTAAGAGCCTTGCAATATGCCTCTCTAATTTTGGGATTGCACTAGACTCCCTATATTTGGGGAGCCAAAATCACTCCATATTTTTTTGAACCCCCACCCAACAACCTTATGTAAATTATATACAATCGAGGATTCCTCCCTAAAATACTATTTAAGAGCCTCGCAGTATGCTATCTATTTTTGGGATTGCTACTAGACTCCCTGTATTTAGGGAGCAAAAATCACACCATATTTTTTTTCAACCCCCACCCGACATCCTTAAGTAAATTATATACAATCGATCATTACTCCAAAAAACTCCCTCACGAGCCTTGCAATATGCTCTTTATTTTTTGGATTGCTACTATATTCTCTATATTTAGGAAGCTAAAACTGCTCTATATTTTTTTTGAACCACCACCGGACAACCTTAAGTGAATTATATACAATCGAGCACTCCTCCCTAAAACACCATCTAAGAGCCTTGCAATATTCTCTCTATTTTTGGGATTGCTACTAGACTCGCTATATTTATAAAGGCAAAATCGCTCTATATTTTTTTTGAACCCCCACACGATAACCTTATACAATCAAGCATTTCTCTCAAATATACCCTTTAAGAGCCTCGCCCTAAAACAATCGAGTACTCCACCCTAAAACACTTTCTAAGAGCCTCACTATATGCTCTCTATTTTTAGGATTGCTACTAGACTCCCTATATTTAGGGAGCCAAAACCGTTCTATATTTTTTTTAAACCCCCACTCGACAACCTTTAGTAAATTATATATAATCGAGCATTCCTCCAGCCTCGCCATTGCCTCCCCAAAATATCCTAAAATCATAGGCAAATTATATATAAATCAAGCACTCCTCCCTAAAATATCCTCTAAGAAACTCGCAATATATATCTCTATTTTTGAGATTACTACTAGACTCTCTATATTTAAGGAGCCAAATCTGCTCCATATTTTTTTTGAACCCCCACCTGACAACCTGAAGTAAATTATATACAATCAAGCACTCCTCCCTAAAACACTCTCTAAGAGCCTCATAATATGCTCTCTATTTTTTGGGATCGCTACTAGACTCCCTATATTTAGGAAGCCAAAATCGCTCCATATTTTGTTTGAACCCCCACCCAACAACCTTAAGTAAATTATATACAATCGAGTATTCCTCTATAAAATACCCTCTAAGAGCCTCGCCATTGCCTCCTAAAAACACCCTAAAATCATAAAAAAATTATATATAAATCAAGCACTCATTCCTAAAACACCCTCTAAAAGTCATGCAATATGCTTATCTATTTATGGGATTACTACTAGATTCCATATATTTAAAGAACCAAAACCGCTCCATATTTTTTTTAAACCCCCACCCAACAACCTTAAGTAAATTATATACAATTGAGCACTCCTCCCTAAAACACCCTCTAAGTGCCTAATATGCGCTCTATTTTTTGGATTTCTACTAGACTCCCTATATTTAGGGAGTCAAAACCGCTCCATATTTTTTTTTGAACCCCCACCCAACAACCTTAAGTAAATTATATACAATCAAGCATTCCTCCCAAAAACACACTCTAATAGCCTCGCAATATGCTCTCTATTTTGGGATTGCTACTAGACTACCTATATTTTGGTAGCCAAAATTGTTCCATATTTTTTTTGAATCCCCACCCGACAACCTTAAGTAAATTATATATAATCGAGCACTCCTATCTAAAATACCCTCTAAGAGCCTTGCAATATGCTCTCTATTTTTGGGATTGCTACTAGACTCCCTATATTTAGGGAGCCAAAACTGTCCTATATTTTTTTTGAACCCCCACCCAACAACCTTAAGTGAATTATATACAATCGAGCACTCCTCCCTAAAACACCTTCTAAGAACCTCGCAATATGCTCTCTATTTTTATGCTACTAGACTCCTTATATTTAGGGAGCCAAAATCGCTCCATATTTTTTTTGAACCCCCACTCGACAACCTTAAGTAAATTATTTATAATCGAGAATTCCTTCCAAAAATACCCTCTAAGAGCTTCACCATTGCCTCCCAAAAACACCCTAAAATCATAAGTACGTAAATTATTTATAAATCAAGCCTTCCTCCGTAAAACACCCTCTAAGGGACTCGTAATATGCCTTTCTATTTTTAGGATTGCTACTAAACTCCCTATATTTAGGGAGCCAAAATCACTCCATATTTTTTTTGAATGCCCACCCGACATCCTTATGTAAATTATATACAATCGAGCACTTCTTCCTAGAACACCCTCTAAGAGCATGGTAATATACTCTCTATTTTTGGGATTGCTACTAGACTCCTTATATTTAGGGAGCCAAAATCGCTTTATATTTTTTTTGAACCCCCACTCATCAACCTTAAGTAAATTATATAAGTTGAGCATTCCTCCCAAAAACACCCTCTAAGAATCTCGCCATTGCCACCTTATTTTTGGGATCGCTACAAGACTCCCTATATTTGGAGAGCCAAAATCGCTCCCAATTTCTCAAGACTCCTACCCCATAATCTTAACTAAATTATATATAAATCAAGCACTCCTTCCATAAACACCCTCCAAGAGTCTTATCGTGTGCTTCCCTACTTTCTTAGGACCCCCCATCTGATAATCAAATATAAATTATATACAAATCAAGCACTCCTTCCCAAAATACACTTTAAACAGGCTCGATATTTCCCAACGTATTTTAATATCGCTACCAGACTCCTTATATTTTGGGAATAAAAATCACTTCCTATTGTTTTAGGATACTCACACGATAATCATAAGTAAATTATATACAAATTGAGCACTCCTTCCCAAAATAACCTTCAAGATCCTTACCACATGTCTTCCTACTTTTGGAATCGTTGCCAGACTCCTTATATTTGCGTAACCAAAAATCGATTTCTATTTTTTCAGGACCCCCACCCCACAACCGTAAGTAAAATAATTTATAAATCGAGCAGTCATCCCTAAAACACCCTCCAAGAGCCTCGTAATGTGCCTCTATATTTTTTAGGATAGCTACCAGACTCCCTACATTTGGAGTTCTAATATGGTTCCCTATTTTTTTAGGATCCCTACCCGTTAATTAAAAGTAAATTATACACAAATCAAATATCTTTCCCAAAATATCCTTCATGGGACTTGCAATAAGCTTTCCTATTTTTAAGATCGCTCCCAGACTTTCTATACTTGGGGCGCCTAAACCACTCCCTATTTTCTTAGGACCCCCACTGGACAACCTAAAATAAATTATACATAAATCGAGCACTCATCTTCTAAATACCCTTCAAAAGCCTCATCATATGCCTCCCTATTTTGGGATTTCTACCAAACTCCTTATATTTGGGGAGCCAAAATCGCTCCCTAATTTCTCAGCACCCCCACCCGATAAGTATAAGTAAATTATATACAAATTATGCACTCCTCCACAAAGCACCCACAAGGATCCTCACTAAGTACTTCCCTATATTTGGGGAGACAAAATTGCTCCCTAAAACCACTTCCATATTTTTTTTAAACCCCCACCCAATAACCATAAATAAATTATATATAATCAAACATTCATCCTAAAAATACCCTCTAAGAGCCTCGTCATTGCCTCCCAAAAACACCCTAAAATCATAAGTAAATTATAAATAAATCAAGCACTCCTCCCAAAAACACCCTCTAAGAGTCTCGCAATATCCCTCTCTATTTTTGGGATTACTACTAGACTCCCTATATTTAGGGAGCCAAAATTACTCCTTATTTTTTTTGAACCCCCACCCGACAATCTTAAGTGAATTATATACAATCGAGCATTCCTTCCTAAAACACCCTCTAAGAGCCTCGCAATATGCTTTATATTTTTGGGATTTCTACTAGACTCCATATATTTATGGAGCCAAAACCGCTCCATATTTTTTTTGAACCCCCACCCGACAACTTTAAGTAAATTATATACAATCGAGCATTCATACCAAAAACACCCTCTAAGAGCTATGCCATTGTCTCCTAAAAACACCCTAAAATTATAAGCAAATTATATATAAATCAAGCACTCCTCCCTAAAAAACCCCTCTAAGAGACTCGCAATATTCCTCTCTATTTTTGGGATTGCTACTAGACTCTCTATATTTAGGGAGCCAAAATTACTCCATAATTTTTTTAACCCCCACCCGACATCCTTAAGTAAATTATATACAATCGAGCACTCCTCCTTAAAACACCCTCTAAGAGCCTCGCAGTATGCTCTCTATTTTTGAGATTACTATTAGACTCCCTATAGTTAGGGAGCCAAAACTGACCCATATTTTTTTGAACCTTTACCCCGACAACCTTACGTAAATTATATACAATAGAGCACTCCTCCCTAAAATATCCTATAAAAGACTCGCAATATGCTATCTATTTTTGGGATTGCTACTAGACTCCCTATATTTAGGGAGCCAAAACCGCTCCATATTTTTTTTAAACCCCCACACAACAACCTTATATAAATTTTACACAATCGAGCATTCCACCCAAAAATACCCTCTAAGAGCTTCGCCATTGCCTCCCAAAAACACCTAAAATAATAAGCAAATAATATACAAATCAAGAACACCTCCCAAAACACCCTCTAAGAGCCTCATAACATTCCTCTCTATTTTTGGGATTGCTACTAGACTCCTATATTTAAGGAGCCAAAACCGCTCTATATTTTTTTTGATCCCCCACTCGACAACCTTAAGTAACTATGTCGTACTATTCTTCCTTCTGTACATTAGACCATGCATCTCCGTTATCAAGTGAAAAGACCTCTCCCCATGTGAAATACCATGCATTTCAATTTCCTATATCTTTCCATACCATTGGCTCCTTGCCCTTGCTCATTCTCTCCTCATACTCTTTTGCTGATGTTTCTCTTATTGCCACATTGCTAATTATACTGCTTCTTAATACAGTTGAATCCCTTCTATGTTTATCGTCACTTGTAATCTCTATACATTGATCATCCTTTCCATTGCTCTCAATATCTCCAAACAACAGCAATTCGAGCTCGAGTAGCTCTTTCTTCCTTCCAAAAAAATTAGTATTTCGTGGAAATAAGAATTCCTCCTCAGCCAACTCCTTGCACCTCTTCACCTTCTCCGCCACACTCCTCATTCCCAATCCCATCCCAGGCTGTGCAACCGGATCCAAGATGCAGTCTCTAAAGTTGTCCACACTCGTTTCCAACCTCGCATTCGTCCGTGAAAGCCCTTTCATCGTCTCCCACCAATCACCATTCTTCCTCCTCTTACTTGCCATTCAAAAGAGAATATACCAAAGGACCTTAATTACAACCATTGATGGCTCTTTATGAGGGAAATCAGGTGAAGAGGAGAGGGGGATCGGGTGGGATTTAATTTCAATTTGGAGCTGATGGCATCAATTATGCTCGCTGAGGAGTTGGAGGGAAGAGGAGACGGGAATCCGATGGTAGTCAGTTATGCCTTTCTTTCTCTCTATTAACCGATCGTTGCCCTCTACATCGGCAGGTAAAATCAATTATGAATAGCTGAGATCGAAAAATCGAGAGAGACAGAGAGAGAGAGATAATTGGGGAGATCGAGATTTAAGAGGGCTGGTTCGATTGAATGCATTGGATATCTGAGATCGAAATATGTTGATTTGTTGGATGCATTGGACGGTTGAGATCGGAATAGGTTAGAGTCATAGTCTTGCTGATCCAGTGATCGTTTCCTTTTTGGGAAATCTGGATATCAGGATTTAAAATTGTTCGATGCAATGGAAGGTTGAGATCGGGTAGTTTATCGCCTGGGGTGAATGTTCACATGGGTTTAAATCCTAGCCTTTTATTTTAAATGAATCATGGCCGTTGTTTGTACCCCCATAAAACTGTCCCCTATATATATATATATATATATATATATATATATATATATATATATATATATATATATATATATATATATATATATATATATATATATATATATATATATATATATATATATATATATATATATATATATATATATATATATATATATATATATATATATATATATATATATATATATATATATATATATATATATATATATATATATATATATATATATATATATATATATATATATATATATATATATATATAGATATAGGGAGGGATACTCTCACTAATGGCCTCTTACTAATGATCTGGACCATCCGTTCCGATCATGATGGTCCAGATCATCCCTCTCCCTCTCTCTCTATCTCTCTCTCTCATTTGGTAAACCCAGCCACCCCCCCGATCCCCCCGACCCCAACCCCACGCCCGACCCCCCTGACCACCCCTTCCGGTGCCGGCCATCCCCCTCGACCGTAGCCCCCCGCCGATCCGTGCCCCCCGTCGGCCCGCGCCCCCGCCGGTGATGCACCCCCCGTCGGCCCGGCTGCCCGCCGTCGGCCCGCCTGCCCATGCCCCCCGCCGGTGTCACCGGAGGGGAAGGTGGTCGGGGTCGGGGCTATGGGGGGGATCGTCGGAGCCGGAGGGGATAGGGGGGAAGGTCAGGGTTGGGGAGGGGGTCGGGGGCTGGGTATGCACCATAGAGAGAGAGAGAGAGTGGGCCGGAGAGGGAGTGCAAATCAGAGCCATCCAACAAATCCGATGGATGGCTGGGATCATTTGTAAGCCCCATTAGTAAGAGGCCATTAGTGAGAGTATCCCTCCCCTATATATATATATATATATATATATATATATATATATATATATATATATATATATATATATATATATATATATATATATATATATATATATATATATATATATATATATATATAATACAATGGAAGGTTTTATGGGGGTACTAGGGATGGCAACGGTGCGGTTTAAAATCGAGAACCGCAAAAAACCACACACATGGTGCGGTTTTGGTTTGCCAAAATATAAAATCGTCGCGGTACGGTACGGTTTCGGTGTTGCGGTGCAGTTTCGGTTTTGCCCAAAATCGTAAAAAATCACACTGTTTAGACCATTATAATGTTAAACCGCAGTGCACTTCATGGTGCGATTTCAGTTTTACATATGCTACACCGTCGCGGTACGGTGTAGTTTCGGTGTGGTGGTTCGATGTTGCGGTTTCGATTTTGCCCAAAACCGCACCGAAACCACACCGTTGCCATCCCTAGGGGGTATAATGAATGGCCATGATCTATCTTCGAGAGGGGGATAGAATAAGGGAATGAGATAAATTGATGTTAGGGCATGTGAGAATCATATAGGAAGAGAGGAACGGCTAAGATTGAATCGAGTTGAAATGTGGGGATGAAATTAAGTTGATGAAGTAATAAATTAGTGAAGGACCTGATTGCAAGAAAAAAAAAATCGTTTGAAGGGCTTTTATATAAAAAAGACAGGGACGTGTTTTGTATTGATCCGATTATTCACATGTTTTCTTGCCAGAGTTAATTAGCTATGGCTGCCATCTATACGTGGTTCCCCTCCTACCATTAATTCGATATGTATCATAAGTAGTAACAAAAAAACCAAGAGAGAGTTCATCAGCCATTGCCGTCCATTTCACACACCATAGGGCTCAATTTTAAACCAATGTCAGGCGTCCGATTCATAAATCGATGCGTCCGGAACGGTTCGGATACCTAAGATCTATATATGGATCGAACAAGTTGGCTATAGATCGGGCTTACAATGACATAATTTAAAACGAATGATGCATATTAAATCAGGCAATCAAATATATGTGAATGCATATAAAGATAAGCGAGTCAGGTTTAGGTATAAAAAAATTGGGTCTGATATTAATGCAGTCGGGTCTGTATTAACACAATCGGGTTGAGCCTGCACTATGTGTTGTAGCTCGTGTGTCCTAAGCGTGGATTTTCTGCATTAACATTAATAAAGGTGACTTTGGTTATTGATTTAATTAAAATACTACTTTGGTGTATAATTATTCATATATATAATAAAGGATCCTAGGGAGCACAGTAGGCCGCTAAGGCGCATGGTGGATCCATGCTTGGGAGACTTAGTAGACCGGTTCTGCATAGATCTAGAATTAGTTCACAGCTTTGATGATGTCGGTCACTTCACCAAGAATAAGCTGTTGGCAGGTAGAGGATATGGTAAAGTCTCCACCACAGGAACATGAGATTCTCATTCACCTAACAAAGCACAATGATTATATTGAACAGGAACCAAGATGGTGCACAGTTCAGTGATTCAGACACTGGTGCATAAAACGTCTTATTACTATAGATAATATGTCCTTAACCCTGAGGGATCATGTACACTGAGTCAACTAGTTGAGTGGTGCTTTGATGTGCCAACGTGTGCAGACATACCATAATCCAATACCACGGTATGTTGGGTTACCCGGATGGCGCTAGAGTGGCATGCAATCCCTATAGGTTATCCGACGTCTAGTGTTGGATGGGTGCATTTTGATGAGTCAATCTGTCCACACAATTAACCTAGGCATAGTGGTTGTCAGTATGGCTAACGATGTTCCGGATGCTAGGCATAGCACCGAAAGGTGTGTGGTGTTATAGATGATAAGTCATCAAATTCTAGTCAGATGATCGATCGGGGTCTGACGGTGCTCCCTACCGCCCGAGTCAAATCATGGCACCAGTAATAGGAGGGACTAAGGATTATCAGAGTATAGTAGAGAATAGGGTTACGAGGGAGTAACATAAGTTTAGGATCACTAGAGTTCAATTCGCGTCGCACTCTGGGTGGCTATGCGGGTTAATCGGATTAGGACTGATTAATAAAACTTTCAGTGTGTGACCGGAACAAGTTAATCAGGGATCCGGTTGGAGCTAGAGATCCTGAACCTTGAAGGTTCTACCATGTCGTTGTATATAGAAATTATTCCCTAACTTGATTGGACACATTGGATGCGAAGTAGCACGATTGAACGCAAGCCCGAATCCTAAGAACCTAATTCACATGTATTGAGGGCCATAGGGATATTTTGATAAATACTAAAATATAGCTCAAAATATATTGAATATGGATCTTAAAATGAGCAGAATAATTTCAGAAGCTCATAGGCGCTGACGAAACTCGATTCTGAGTAGTGCGTCTCACTATATCTCTCTTACAGTGTTCCCCTTTTCGTGAGGGCATTTTCATCCAGGCTTCACGAGAGATAAGGGAAAACTGTAAAAACTGCCCCTCCTCATCCCTATCTCTAAGGGGCCGACCCTAGCTTGCGTAGAGTACTAGGGGCCCAGCCCTATAAGAGGAATAGAGAGAGAGGGGACCGGCCCTAAGGCTCTTCTCTATCCAAAAACCTGACCCCCCTCTCCTCTCTCCCTCTTTGAGGTTTCGGCCAAGGAAGAAAGAGGAAGAAGAAGGAGGAAGGAAAGAGAAGGGAGAAGAGAGAAAAAGAAGGAGGAGATTTCATGGCTCGCTATCATCGTCGTAACGTAGTCCCCCGTCGGCTCGTAGTCCTTGCACTCAGTGATAGGACTTCGAGGATTTCTCCATTCGCAAAGGACAAGGTGCTATCTAACAGCTTTCCTTGCAATTCACGTGCGATTCATTATCATTCTGTCCTTTTTGGATCATAGATCCATAAGGTATAATGGTTCTAAACACTTAACTACATGCATGCATATCTTCCGTAGATCGTAGTATGCCTCTAGGGTGTCCACAGATATACTAAGATCATAGATTCGTATATAGATTATTTGAAAGATAAATTGTAATGAAACATACACCATGAGATCATCGGATCTATCTTTTGTTTTCCTGTGACTCTTATAATATAATTCTATTCCAACAATTGGTATCAGAGCACGCTTCGGTGTATGTTTCATGCATGAATTCGAGAAAACATCATATGGATATATAATGTCATATGTTTTCATCGGGTTTGGCGTAAATCATATATATAAATTGTGCTATGTATCGTCTCTTTGCAGGTGCCGTGCTGAATAATAATTTATGATTGCATGCCCCCGGGGGTCGGACCCGGGTTTATTTTTGTATTGATTATTATTGTGTATCTGGTTTTTTAAGGCTCTAGATAGGCGGGGGTGGAGGTTGACTACCCTTGGTTCCCTAGTTATGTTTCTATGATTGTTTCTTTTCTTTCTAGCAAAATTGTACATGAACAAGCACTTGCTCGGAGCGTGTTAGTTTTTCGGTAACAGGAAGGAGATGAGTGATCCAAGATCCTACATCCATTGTTCGGGCAAGCGGTACCATGGAGTTCTAGGACCCGGCGAAAGCATGCACATTGGTAATAATCGGGATCGTTGTCAGGAGATCGTGCAGAACAAAAGAATAATATATATTAGCTGTGCTATTCAGGTTCAGGGGTCGGACCCTGGACTCAATTCAGTTTGGATGCCTTTTCTGTTATGCTATTTATTTAGTGTTTAGAGAACCCTGATGATAATTTGTTTATCAGTCATGCTTGTGAGTCAGTCTCTAGATCTAGCTTAGGGTTAGTACTTAGCTTATAGATTTATCAGTGTATCTATATATTTCTAACACATGCGAATCCGGTGGTTATCTAAAAGGAAAGGTGATAATCACCCTCGTGGTTGTTCAGGTAGCCGAGTACTGTGCACCGAGATAGACACAGTATTAGATTTGTTTAGAGATGACTAATGACCTCATAAGAGGTATGATAACCCCAGTGGGATGCCCTGTCCCCACATGGTCTTAGCGACCAAGTTAGGTTAGGATTCCAGTAAGTGATACCTGTTTCTAGTTGACATTTGATGGTAGTGTGAACTCATCATAATTTGGTTATTCCACCATTATGTTGAGATCCAACGGAGGTTGTCAGATGTCCCTATTTAGCCAGCATCGAAACCTATAGTGAGATGAGGTTCACTATGACATCAGGCATCAAATTATGAATGAGACGTTATGCTAATGGGAGTCATTTCCATGTTGACCTTAGGCTAGGCTCCAGATCTTAGGATTGTGAGCAGACTAGTGAAGTATCAAGACCCTTGGAATCTATGTAATGTAATCCTTGCGAGAAAGGCAAAAGCTAAGTATTCAAAGTAGGGACTATGATATTTTCCAAGGGTACTAATGCTTCGAGGGAAGGTTTGTAATCCTAGTGGGAGCACGGTAGACCAGGGTCTAGATCTAGGAGGTCGTAACCTTTCTAGACATGCATAAAACCTTATAAAAAAGGAATATGTAAGAGGTTCCCTCCAAAGGGGAGCCTCTAGCCTTCATAATCAACCGGCTAAGGGTCTGGGTGGGAGGTACACAGTCCGATATTCCCACTGGGTGAGAGCTGTGTTTCCTACCATGCTGGTTCGCTTAGTGAGTTTCTTCGGGACATGGAGAATATCGGTGGCAGTGGGTGACGGTTTTTTCTTGCACCGCGGGGGCCTATGAACTCTCCTACCGATACCACCTAGATTTGTGGGAAGTATCTGGAAGCTTTTGTGAAGCCATCGTTGCTACGCATGGCGGGTCATATAAAGTTGGCTAAAAGGAGTCTGGGAGGTCTTTCAGTTTGCCATGGGTAATTCTGATAAAGACTGGGTCGTAAACACCCATTGGCAGAAGCGGTTTCATGCTCTCACAAAGATACTGTCTCCAATTCAAGGCCGATAGTCTCAGTGCTCGAGCCATGAGAATTTTGATTCCTAGATATATCCACTGGAGGTGGTGAAGACATAACGGCTGAAGTAAACATTATATATTTTTAAATTCTATAAAATAGATTATAGTAAACCCTTATTTTTGTTTTGAACCATTATTTACAGAAAATATGACCAAGCTCGACCCCCTAGCCTTTATCCTTAATAATAACAAACTTAAGGGACCAAACTACAAGGACTAGAAGTGTAACCTAATGCTCATCCTAAGGGTTGGCAAACACTCGATTGCCTTAAGTACCCCTCAATCGGCCATGCCGGGACCAAGTGCTACTGAGGCCTAGTTGAATGAATGGAAAGACTGGCTAGACACTGATGAGATGTGCAAGTACTATATTGTGACATCCTTACAGACCGTCCTTCAGAAGCAAGTCGAAGACATGACCTTAACTTCAAACATGATGCACTATTTAAAGGAAATATTCGAGGGTCATAGTCGGGTAACTCGTTACCTGACCATCAAGAAATTGATGTCCACGAAGATAGCAGAGGGGACTTTAGTTTAGTATCATATGCTAAAATTGTTTAGGTATATAAATAAATTTGGTTCCTTCGATGTCATCTTGGATGCAAAGATCCTAACTGATATTTTTCTTGCGTCTCTGTCAGGAATGTTTGAGGCCTTTGTTACTAACTTTAACCTTAACCGGTTAAAGATGACTAATGCAGAGCTCCTAGCGGTGCTTTAGGTGGCAGAGGACAGGATAAAGGCAGATCCCAATCCCTGAACGTAGAGTGGATGTTTTTTCTGAAAGCCAAAGGCGAGTTTCAGAAAAGAAAGTCTAAGAAGCCCGTAAACGTGGGTCAGATGCAGTTGCAGGTTCTTAAGCAAGATGGTCCGATGAAGTCCAAAGGAAAATATTTTCGATGCGACAAGAAGGGGCACTGGAAGGGTGACTACTGCGCGGCTCCTAAGAAGGCTGAGACAGGTTATCTTAAATCCATGTAGTGGAATCCCTTGTAGCATCCAGTTGATCTCCAGTTTCATGGATTGTGGATTCTAGTTCCACTAACCATGCTTGCAATAATTTGCAGGGGTTCAAGGAAACAAGAAAACTAGGTGATGGGGAGATCATCCTAATCATGGGAACCGAGATCATGGGAGAAGCTGTGGCAGTTGGAGATATCGTCTTGCAGTTTTTTGATGGAAGAAGTTATTACTTAGAGACATACTTTATGTACTGTCCTTGCGACGAAACTTAATTTATGTTTCCTTATTGAATAATAAAAGTTTTTTAGTTTTATTTGATGCTTCTGGTGTGTCAATTAAATTGAATGGTTCCTTGGTTTGTAAAGGAAAGACACAAAATGGTTTCTAAGTAATCAACTCCACTCATAAGCATGATAACATAACTGAAGCATGTATGATTAATTCATCTAAAAGAAAAGATCACTCAGATAATCCAACAATCCTTTGGCATCTAAGTCTTGGACACAAAGCCTTAGACAAGATTCAAAGGTTGGTTAAGGTAGGACTTTTGAGTCCAGATGTTTTAGAAAACCTACCAACGTGTGAGTCTTGCCTAGAAGGCAAAATGACCAAAAGAACTTTCCGAGTCAAAGGTAGCAGATCTCAGGAGGTATTGGAGTTAGTACATACTGATGTATGTAGGCCCATAAGTGTCCATGCTATAGAAGGCTTCGAGTATTTTATCACCTTCATGGATGATCACTCGAGGTTTAGGTACATATACCTAATGCGATGGAAGTCTGAATCCTTTGATAAGTTCAAGGAGTTCAGAATTGAAGCAGAAAAGCAGATGGGTAAGAGTATCAAGTCTCTTCATTCGGATCAAGGAGACAAATACCTATCGGATAAATTTATTGGGTACCTGCGTGAGTATGAGATCGTATCCCAGTTGACTACACCAGGGATACCATAATAAAACGACGTATCTGAAAAGAGAAACCAAACTTTGTTAGGTATGGTTCGGACTATGATGAGTTATGCAACGTTGCCACCTAGTTTTTAAGGATATGCCTTAGAGACGACAATATATATCTTGAACTTTGTTCTATCAAAGGTAGTACCCTTGACTTCTTAGGAGCTGTGGTTGAAGCGAAAGTCAAGCCTGCAGCACTTTAGAATTTAGCTTTGTCCAGCACATGTGCAGAAGGACAAGCGAGATAAGATGGAGTCAAAGACTAAGGTATGCATATTTGTTGGGTATCCAAAAGGAACAAAGGGTGGTTTATTTTGTGATCCTAAAGATAAAAAGGTTATTATCTCGACGAACGCCGTATTCCTGGAGCATGATTATTTAATAGACCATAAGCCCACCAGTAAAGTAGTTCTTGAAGAATTACTTGGTATTGATGGGAGTACGCAGACAGAAAACAAAGTGGAAGCCGATACCACTGAGATTAACGATACTGTAGAATCGACTCCTATGGAACCACCACAGGCTTATCGCAGTGGGAGGACCACAAGAGCTCCTGATAGATATATTGGAGAAACCTTCTTGGTGGATCAAGAGTTTCAGGAGGATGATCCTCTGAACTACGACGAAGCGATGATATCCTCTGACCATGCATCATGGCAGAAAGTCATGGAGGCAGAACTGACATCGATGTCCCAAAACTTGGTATGGATACTTATAACCAGGGGCGGACCTACATTGGGCCCAGGGGGGCTCAAGCCCCCCCTCACTTTGGGAAAATTACAAAGGTTAGTTATACCTACCCCCTTAAAGTTTAGCTCAAAAACACTTAACCCCCTTATAGTTTATTTTGTTCCAAATCACTCTCTAAAATATAAAATATTAGCACAATACCCCTTTTGTCAACTACTTGATTTCCTCATTTGGTAATTTTTATATGATCGAAGCTGAATTGACGGAGGGTAAAATGTTGTTTTTTAACTATAGAGGGGTTAAAATGTTTTTGAGCTAAACTTTAGGAGGGGGGTAAGAGCAAAGTGTAATTTATAAAAAAAAAAAAAATTCTAGCCAGCTTGTTTGTCAACTTTTGGTTGCCAACTTTACATGGAGGTGGCCACCACTAGCAGCCACCGCCCCACCAGCTACCACGCCCCACCAGCTACCACCCCCCGCCAGTCAATGTCCTTCACCATGCCGTCGACCACCACCCCACCGCCACAGGGGCCACCCGTCGTCGCCGGCCACCACCCATCGTCGCCACTAATATTGGTGACTAACGGCCTGCCTTGCTGTCCGTCGGCCACCACCCGTTGCTGGCCACCAACGCCCATTACTGTCCTGCCGACATCCATCGCTGTCTTCCACTATCCGTGCATATGGCATCCCCGTAGAGTTCATCACATGGCCCTTAGTAAATGAGAATCGAGTCAGAATCAGGGCGGAGCCCATTTATAGGTTTTTGGGGGTATGTATGAAATCTCCCCCCCCCCCCCACACACACACGCATAAAAAAAAAGAAGATCTGGTCTATTTTTTACAACCCATGCGCCCTGATCGAGTCGGCCAGTTATAGCTCCAAATTTTCGAAGGACTCCAAGGATCAAAATTCTCCTCCACTCGATGCAAAATCCTAATAGGTATTTTCCTGCGCGATCGAAGGAAGGGTAGGGATGTTGTCACGCCGCTTGCCTAAGCCTTCGATTATAAGGCAATGACTGTAACTTTTTAATAATTATGCCCTCCTGAGAAAAAATCCTGGGTCCGCCACTGCTTATAACACTGCCTCACAACATTAAACCTGTTGGGTGTACAAAAGAAAAAGAGATCCGGATAGTACCGTTGAGACTTACAAAGCTAGACTAGCCACAACGGTTATACCCAACGAGAAGGGATCGACTATGACAAAACCTTTTCGCCAGTGGCTGTGCTTAAGTCTATCCGGATCCTCTTATCCATTGCAGCTCATTATGATTGGGAGATCTGGCAAATAGACGTCAAGACCGCATTTCTCAACGGGGATATATATATATATATATATGTCTCAGCCTCCAGGCTTTGTCGCAAAAGGTCAGGAAAGTTTGGTTTGTAAGTTGCAAAGGTCTATTTATGGACTGAAGCAAGTATCTAGAAATTGGAACATGCATTTTGATCAAGCTATCTAGTCTTATAGATTTGAACAGAACGTGGATGAACCATGTATTTATAAAAGGAGCGATAAGACTGCAATAGTTTTTCTAGTTCTTTACATAGATGATATCCTACTCATTGGAAACGATGTTGGAACATTATCTACAGTGAAGGTGTGGTTATCCTCTCAATTTGGTATGAAAGACCTGGGTGAAGAGAGTTATGTTCTAGGGATCAAGGTAACTACAGATCACACTACAAGGAATAGGGTTTTTACCGACGGAAATTTATAATACCGTCGGTAATAATATATATTTTACCGACGGGAACAATATTTACCGTCGGTAATATAACTTATTAGTTCTGTCAGTAATATAGGTTATTACCGATGGAAATAAAACCGTCCATCGGCAATATATGTTATTACCAACGGTAATATAAAAGTCCGTCTCTAATAATATATTTTATATTTTACTATTTTTTTCGTTTATTTTTACCGACAGTAAATATATATCTGTCGGTATAATACTATGTTTTACCGACGGAATATATAGTATCCGTCGGTAAAGACCCTGCGATTTTTTCCAGAGACCCGCTCCCCCTTCATGTTTTTTTTTCGTTGATTTTTACCGACGGTATCTATATATCCGTCGATATAATTCTACGTTTTACTGATGGAATATATAATATCCATCGGTAAAGACCCTGCGATTTTTTCCAGAGACCCGCTCCCTCTTTATGTTTTTTTTTCGTTGATTTTTACCGACGGTATCTATATTTCTGTCGGTATAAGTCTACTTTTTACCGACGGAATATATAATTTCTGTCGGTAAAAACCCTACGATTAAATCAGATCAGCGATCCCCCTTTCTGTTTCTGTTTCGATCTATCCCTCCCTTCCCCCTTTCTCTCTCTCTCTCTAATTCCTCCCCCCTCCCCGGCCTCCCTCCCCTCTCTCTCTCGATCTAATTCTCCCCTTCCCGGCCTTTCTCCCCTCCCTCACGTGCCTCCGGCCTGCCACCCCTCCCCTCCCTTGCACCTCCGGCCACCCCTCCCCTTTCTCGCGCTACCGATCGGCGATGCCACTGTTCTTCCTCCTCCTTGAGGCCTACCTCTCCATCTCCGGTGAGCTCCTCCTCCTCCTCCCTCTCTCCCTTAGTTTATTTTGTTCCAAATTGCATCCTAAAGTTTGAAATATTAGCACAATACCCCTTTTGTCATCTACTTAATTCCCTTATTTGGTAATTTTTATCTTATCAAAACTGAATTGAATGGGGGGAATAGGGGGCAAAATATAGTTTTAAGACTAGGGTTCAGGATTGATTCTCGATAAAGGATTAGAGCGCACCAATATCTAGGGGTGAGCGTCGGTTTTGTCGGTCAGTTTAGGTATCGGTTTTGTCAGTTTTATTTTATTTCGGTTTACGAAATATCAAAACCGAAACCGAAATGGTCGGTTTTTGTCGGTTTGGTGTGATGGGTTTTCGGTTTGGTTTCGGTTGATATGAGGTATGCTAGAGCCCTCAACTCTTGAATCTTGATCGTCAATTCGTCACAAAACAGTGGATGATTATGCCCTTACATAGTGCCAAAATGAAAGTTCAAAGCAAAATCAACCGACGTTTACTCTTTTGAAGCATTGTAGATGTAACATAATTATTTCATACTTGCACTTACTAGAAACAAAAGTATTTTGGCCATTGGGTTTATGATTTAAGGAGTCGGGTCAGTTTTTTTGGTTTCGGTTCGGTGTTCCATACCCGGGAACCGAAACCGAAACCGAAATTGTGCGGAGTCTTATAGACATGGTTTGAAATTACTGCAGGTGTTGTATAGCCAGATAGACGAAGATGTCTTCGATCGATAAGAGTTGGATGCATAATTCGAATCGCATGAGCCAAGAGTACAGAGAAGGAGTCAGGAAATTTCTGGATTTTGCATTTGAGCGTCTTGCACCGCTTGATAAAAAAATTATGTGTCCCTGTATAGACTGCGGAAGGGTGACTAGGAAGGTTCGAGAGGAATATGAGGTTGATCTGGTAATGCATGGCATTGACATTAGGTTATACCCGTTGGTTCTCGCACGGTGAGGAGCTAGATGCAGTCCCTATAGCAGCTCCTCACGGTGAAACTGCAAACACAATGATCGATGATGATGATATTAATACAAACGATGACGATGACATGCAGGGTATGATACATGATTTGCAAGGTAGAATAGACATGGAAACACCATCAGGTGATCAACCCAATATTGAAGCGGACAAGTTCTACAAATTGCTTAAGGATGCCGAATAACCTCTATACCCAGGGTGTGAGAAGTTTTCAAAACTTTCTTTCACTATAAAGCTTCTTTATTTGAAGTGCCTCAATGGTTGGAGTAATAAGTCAATTAATATGTTGGTAGAGTTGTTGAAAGAGGCTTTTCCTATAGGTGAGACAGTACCGAAATCATTCTATGAGGCAAAAAAGACAATTAAAGATCTCAGTCTTGGTTATGACAAAATTAATGCATGCGTGAACGATTGTATGTATTACCGGAAGGAGTACAAACATGCGCGGTCATGCCACATATGCGGAGCAACGAGATATAAAGAGACGAATGCCGAGTCTAGTACCAATCGAAGGAAGAAAAATGTATCTGTAAAGGTTCTCCTATACTTCCTACTTAGGGATAGGCTTCAGAGGTTGTTTATGTCATCGAAGACTGCTGAGCACATGATGTGGCATGCACGAGAATGTACAGATGACAGGGTTATGAGACATCCGGCCAACTCTCTGACGTGGAAAGATTTTGATCAGATCTATCCGGAATTTGTATGTAAAGTTCGCAACATCAGGTTAGGGCTTGCTAGCGATGGCTTCAATCCCTTTGGGAATATGAGTGTGTTATACAGCATCTGGCCAGTTGTCCTAGTTCCATACAATTTGCCTCCCTGGATGTGCTTAAAAAAGCCATACATAATGCTCTCCTTGCTCATTGTCGGACCCAGGTCGTCTGGTAATGATATTGATGTTTACTTGCAACCGTTGATTAAGAAGTTAAATGAGTTATGGGAAGTTAGGACCGATACGTATGATGCCTCATTGCGCCAGAATTTTTGGATGCATGCAGCACTTCTATGGACCATCAATGATTTTCCTGCATATGCTAACTTATCTGGGTGGAGTACTAAAGGAAAATTGGCGTGTCCTATATGCAATAAGGAGACAGATTCATTATGGTTAAAGAATGGAGGCAAGTTCTGTTATATGGGCCATCGAAGATTCTTTGTTGACGACCATAAGTGGAGGCAGAACAAAAGAGCGTTCAACGGTAAGAAGGAACTTGCAAAGGCCCTGGAGCAGCTTTCGGGGGTATAAGTCTTGTGTGAATTGGAGCAGCTTGATGCAGTGGCACTTGGGAAAGGCAAAAAGAAGAGAACGTATGAAGAATTTGCACGTGAGCATAACTGGAAGAAGAAAAGTATTTTCTTTAAACTAACGTACTGGAGCAGCCTGCTCTTGCGACATAACTTGGATGTCATATATATCGAGAAAAATGTGTGTGCCAATATTATAGGAACACTACTGAATCTCGATGGTAAGACGAAGGATAATCTTAAACCTTGTCTCGATCTTAAGGAGTTAGGCATCCGAAAAGCACTTCATCCCCAAGAGATTGGGGATAAGTATGTGTTGCCAGTTGCATGCTACACCATGAGCTCATAGCAGAAGGCAGCCTTAAGTGCATTCCTACGGTCTGTGAAAACACCGAACGGTTACTCTTCGAATATCGTACGATGCGTGCAAGAGAACGGCCGAAAATTGTCTGGATTAAAGAGCCACAATTGTCATATTCTTATGCAGCGATTGTTATCTCTTGCTATACGTGGGAATTTAACCGAACAGGTGTCTGGTCCGTTAATTGAGCTCAGCACTTTTTTTAGACAGTTGTGCTCGAAGGTACTTAGACTGGACCAACTTGATCAGATGGAGAGGGATATTGCGATCACATTGTGCAAGCTAGAGATGATATTTCCACCTTCATTCTTTTATGTCATGATGCATTTGACCGTTCACTTGGCAAATGAGGCCAAACTCGACGGCCCAGTTCATTACCGCTGGATGTATTTTATCGAGAGGTAATCGGCTCGTCTCATTTTTTAATGTATTTGATCGTTTTTGATATATATATCCATAAATTTTTTTCTCAAATTAGGTACTTGTGAACATTGAAATCATATATTTGTAATAAAAGTCGTCCGAAGAGATCAATTGCTGAAGGATACCTAGCAGAAGAATGTCTGACATTCTGCTCAAGATACCTACATGGTATAGACACGCGATTCAATCAACTTGAGTGAAACTATGACGGTGGTCCAATAAACTTCGATGGGGGTCTATCTATATTTGTCGAAATGGGTAGACCTCTAGGAGGAGGCAAGACCCATCGATTATCTGTAGATGAGATTCAACAGGCACATATGTATGTATTGCACCAATGTGATGAAGTGTGGTCATTCATTGAGTAAGCATTTTACGATCATTTACTCATTCTTTCAGTCCATTCATTAAGTATATGTGCTAATTATAATCTAATTCATAACCTATAAAACAGGAAGCATAAAGCCATCATTAATAATCGGGGTACTCGAAATGCTCCAAAAATTCATAATCGTGAATTCCCATCGTGGTTCGAGAAACACGTAAATATTCACATCATTACTGAATTTTATTGATATCCATTACCGAATAATAATTATGTATTCATATCATGAATGTTATGTGGTTATTATAGGCACAACAGCTGCACGACAACCATGATCCGCTGATGAATGAGGATCTCTGGTGCTTATCTTGTAGTCCTTTGCAATACGCAATATCATTTGATGGTTATATCGTCAACGGTTATAGATTTCGAACGAAAGATAGTAAAAAATTATAAAGAACACAAAATAGTGGGGTTGTCATTAACGGTTAGCAAGAAGAATTAGGAAATATGGACTTCTATGGTGTCCTCAACGAGATTCTCGAGATTAAATTCCTTGGCCAAAATCGGATCGTATTATTCAAATGCGATTGGTATGATGTTAATAATCACGGGACTGGTTATAATGTCAACAAATACGATTTTATCAGTATCAATACTGGCAAGAGATTGAATACCCAATATCAAGATCCATTCATTCTTGCCTCTCAAGCGGAACAGATATTTTACGCACTGGATAATACCTCTCCAGATTGGCAAATTATAGTCAGGTCACCACCCAGAGATTTTTATGACATGGGAGACAAAGATGTGGGGGTCGTCGATGATGATTTGGATACATACCAGAATGATGAAATAATCGTTGTCGACGCAGTGCACGACGAAAATAAAGAGGTCGACAATATAAACTGGATAGTGAATGCAGATCAAATGATAAAAGAAGGATGTGATGAGAGTGACAGAGATGAGATACAAAATGACTAGACCGTATATAAATTAAACTATTTCATATGTAAATCAAATTGTTTCATATATAAATCATATTGTTTCATATATAAATTATATTGTTTCATATATCATATTATTTTATACTGTTTCATATGTAAATCAAACTATTTCATATTGTTTCATATGTAAATCCTACTATTTCATATGTAAATCAAACTGTTTCAGATGGCATCATGGTCGAGGGTTCGTAGAGGCAGGGGTGGGCTAGCTCGGAGCTAATCGGCTGCCACCCCAGGGTTCGAGGCCGAGCCCTTCAGATCTGGTAGTGCTGTTCCTCTCTCCACACCAGCTCCTGATGAGCTCGCAGCCTCCGGAGCTTCGAGCAGTGCTCAGTACTCGGCAACAACGTCTATGTCCACAGGTAATGTTTAGATCTAAAGTTTTATACATGTTGTAAATACTTATTCAGTACTGATGCATATTTTATTTGCAGGGTCGAGGATCACTAGGCACGTAGGCGACCGGGGCGTGACAACTGCCCGGTGTTTATCGAGCTTACGCGAGCCGCTTTCCCTACAGTGGTGCGGCAGGACCTTTGTGGGTGAGCACGCTTCTGACATCGCCACGTGGGTCGGTATGATAGTATGGGAGGAGAGGAATACCCCTATTATGGGGATAAAGGGGTGGAAAAACTGTTGAAATTGGATCCGCTTATCAGAGTCGCAGCGGAAGCAAAAGATAGATCCGAAGATCATACGGTGTATGTTTCATTACAATTGAATCTACAAAACAATCTACATGCAAATCTATGATCTTAGCATATGTACGGACACCCTAGAGGCATCCTACGATCTACGGAAGACATGCATGCATCTAGTTAGATATTTAGACTCATCATACCTTATGGATCTATGATCCGGAGATGACGGAACGATGAAGAACTGTGGGTGCAAATTTTGGCAAGAAGTCTGCAAACAGCGGGACCCACCGGCCCTGCCTGTTGGACCCTCGAAGACAACAGCGGGACCCACCGGCCCTGCCTGGTGGGCCCCCGGAGACCACAGCGGGACCCACCGGCCCTGCCTGGTGGGCCCCCGAAGACCACAGCGGGACCCACCGGCCCTGCCTGGTGGGCCCCCGAAGACCACAGCGGGACCCACCGGCCCTGCCTGGTGGGCCCCCGAAGACCACAGCGGGACCCACCGGCCCTGCCTGGTGGGCCCAATAACCTGTGGAATCCCCCAGGAGACGGTAGCAGGGCCCATCAGTTTTACCTGGAGAATCTCCAAATCTGATAGCAGAAAACCGCCATTTACCACCAGAGAATCCTATAAATAGCAGAGCCTTCAGAAGGAGAGGGGATCGAAAAACTCAGATCCGAAATCCGAAATTCCAGAACCAAAACCAGAGCTCTGATAATAGATCAGTGCCATCAGTTGATATCTATTTCAGAAACCAGAACCAAGAAATTTCTAACTCTTTGATCTTCTTTTTCTTGTCCTTGAAGAGGTCAAAGAGATTTCAGTGACACTCGGCCTGTCGAGGTCACTTCAAGTAAAGCATTAGTGAATTCGGGCTGCTCCCTATAGCACGGAGACGTAGGCTTCGGCTGAACTCCGAGATCACTTCTCGTGTCAACTCTCTCTCTCTGATTGCATCTCTCTGTTTACATATCAAAAACTTCAACTTCGATCAACAGATCGACCAACGATCTTCAACGTCAACTTCAACTTCAATTGACTGGTGAGGCAAGGTCTTCGGGTCGGCACGAAGATTTTCCCCCACAGTTTGGCGCCGTCTGTGGGATCCGAGCAAAAAGTCCAGCTCTCCGCTACTACTCGATCGGTTGAGCATACAACCAATCTTGATAGCCAAACTTCCTCGCCTCCTCGGTTGATCAGACAACCGATCGAACGTTGGTACTCTCGTTGCACCCTTCGCTCTCTGAATGGCGAGGACAAAACACCAGGGTCAACCAGAAGGAAGTAATACTCAACAACAAGCTCGTCCGGAGACTCGTTCAATGAGTCAAAGGCTCAACTTCGGACAGCCCCTTGCTGTTCCTGAGATGGGGGTTCGCTCAGGGAGTGGGAGATTGGTCGATCGACCTCTTGCCCATCCTGCACGACAATCGGTTGGGCAAACTGCCCCCACTCTTGCTAAAGACCCTCCATCGACCTATCAAATCTCTGCGGTCGACTTTCAACTGCTCCAATTGGCGAAGCAAAATGCCACCCTCACAGCTGAGAGGGATGCTCTGAAGAAAGCAGCTTCCGAGGCTGGGATCGCTCTACCTATTCCCTCTACAAGTGAGAGGGTTGATCTTCCTCGACATTCAATTCACTCCGAGCAACGGAGGTCAATGGGCACTGCTGCCCTCAAGAGGATCCGACGCAACCCAACTCCCTCTGCTGCCCCCTGGAAGCAGAGTGTGTGGGATCGCCTTGACGATGAGTCTTCCCAATCATCTTCTGGCCGCAACTGCGACAAGAGGGCACCTTCAAAGCTCAATATACCAAGGAAGCACCAAATGAAAGGCGCTCCTTCAAAGAGTAGAGTCTCCCCTTCCATTCCACTTCAACGTGGGCTTGGATCGGACCTCCGACATAGAATTCAACCGGCAAATACTTCAGTGCCTGAGCAAGACCTTGCGATCTTGCCTCTTGACCCATCTCTAGGTCGAGGACATGGTCGTAGGGATGGATATTCCTCTGCCGGGCCTCTATATCGAAGCCTTTTCGAGTCAACATTTCCAAGGGGATGGAGAACTCCTATCCTCCCCAAATTCAACTGCATACGAGGAGACCCTACTCTCCACATCCTCGCATTCAAGCAAGCTCTAACGCCACACGAAGAAGAAAATAATGTGCTCTGCCGTACTTTCGCAGGAAGTCTCGATGAACCGTCGCTCGACTGGTATCACAATCTCCGAGCTGGGTCCATCACCCAGTTTGATGTTTTGGCTAAACTCTTTGTGCAGCATTATCAGCTCAATCTGAAGCCCGAGAAGAAGCTCGACTCTCTCTATCGGTTAAGGATGGGTACTGATGAGACTCTCCGAAGTTTCACTAGGAGGTTTCGCAATGAGCATGCTGCCCTCTCTGGAAGACATCTGGATGATGAAGCCATCATGTTGGCTTTCCAGAACGCTCTCCACTTTGATCTACACATCTACAACGACTTCATCCGCAATCCTCCTCCTTCTCTGGGGGCTATGTTCGATCGAATCCAGAGAGAGATCGAGGTCGAAGATGACCAAGTCGCTCAGAAAGGGCGAGAAACAAAACGAAGACCTGCGGAGAGAGAAGCTCCCAAGTATGCTGCCAAGGCCCACAATGCTGAGGCAGCAGCCCCTCCAGCCAATAAACGATCAAAGAATGACGGGCGTCGATCTCCAACGAAGACCACTTTCACCGAGTGGAATATGACGGTCGAACAGATACTTGACCGCATTCAACACGAGGAGTTCCTTCGAAGGCCCAATCCACTTCAGCCAAACACTAAGTTCACGGCTGATAAAACTGTTTATTGTGATTTCCATCAAAGCCACGGCCATTCCACCGATCGGTGCTATCGGCTAAAGTTTCATCTCGAAGACTTGCTGAGAGAAGGCCATCTCCATGAATTCACTAGAGAAGGACAAGATCAACGTCGATCCTCTGCAAAGGGGAAGGAGGCTTGCTGGATCCATCAGATCTCTTCCAACCCATCACCTCTCACCGTGAATGCCAATGTCTTCGGCATTCATGGATCATTGCACAATCAATCAGTGACCGGGAAGGAAGTTGATCGGCAGATTCGGCGCATCTTCCATGTTCGATCTACTGCAAACAAAGAAGAAACCTGGATCGAGAAGCCCATCGAAGGTCTTGCTTGGCCGTCCATCGTCTTCAACGACACCGATCTTCAAGGAGTTCATACTCCACATCGAGACCCCCTGGTTTTGAAACTCATCATTGACGGAAGCACCGTCAATCGGATCCTCGTCGACACCGGGAGTTCTATCGATATTATGTTCTCAGACTGCTTCAAACGTCTGGGACATAAATATCAAAGTCTCGACGTCGTCCCGACCGTGATCACTGGCTTCAACGGCGAACAAAGCATCACGGTGGGCGAATCGAGATTCACTCTGGACCTCAGCCGAGAGACTTGAGTCTCGGTGAGGTTTGCCATTGTCGAAGGGGTCTCCAGTTACAACGCCATCCTCGGGCGACCATTCCTCCATCAGATCAATGCCATCTCCTCTTCTTATCATCAACTACTCAAATTTGCAACTGGCGAAGGCATCGTCTGCATCCGAGGTGATCAGCAAGCTGGAAGGTCTTGTGAGGCTGCAGCGGCTAAGACAGATCGCAAGATCAACATCGCTCCTCTAAAGCGGCCACGAGATGAAGCTGGTCCCTCTTCCAAATAGCAATCAAAGGAGATTCCGCTGACCAAACCTCCACCAATCGAATGGGAAGCATCACCTTCAGTAGAAGAAATCATCCCAATCAACATAAGCAGTAGAGATCTACCTCGACAAACTTTCATTGGTACCGGTCTTAGCGACGCAGAAGCGCAAGACATGGTATCCTTCCTCAAGTCCAACATCGACGTCTTCGCTTGGTGTTTCGAAGACATGCCTGGCATCAATCCAGATGACGCTTGTCACCGACTTGCGATCAAAGAAGAGGTAAAGCCTATCAAGCAGAAGCCACGCACCATTCGACCAGAGCTACAAGTTGCTGTTCAAGAAGAAATCACCAAGCTACTCGCAGCAGGCTTCATCCGTGAAGTAGAGTATCCTACTTGGATCTCAAATATTGTTGCTGTTCCGAAGAAGAATGGGAAGGTCAGAGTCTGCATCGACTTCACCAATCTCAACAAGGCTTGCCCCAAAGATCCATTCCCCATGCCAAGGATAGATAGACTCGTCGATGCCACTGCTGGCCACGAGCTATTGTCTTTCATGGATGGGTATTCTGGGTATAATCAAATTCCTCTTCACGCTGATGATCAAGAGAAGACATGTTTTGTGACTAGCCGAGGTCTCTACTGCTACAATGTCATGCCATTCGGCCTCAAGAATGCTGGTTCCACCTATCAAAGGTTAGTCACAAAGATGTTCGAAGATCAGATCGGTCGCAACGTCGAAGTCTATATTGATGATCTCCTCACCAAGAGCTCCGTGCGAAGCAAGCATCTTTCTAATCTGACGGAAACCTTTCAAGTTCTTCGAAAATATCGTATGAAGCTCAATCCAGCCAAGTGCGCTTTCGGAGTTCAATCTGGCAAATTCCTGGGTCATCTTTTAACCAGGAGAGGTATTGAAGCCAATCCCGATCAAATTCGAGCTATCCTCGACATGCCATCACCTACCAATCGAAAGGAAGTGCAGCGCCTCACTGGAAGACTTACTGCCCTCAATCGGTTCATCTCAAAGTCTTCCGACAAGTGTAAACCTCTCTTCGACAAACTTTGAAAGGCAGATACATCCGGCTAGAGTCCAATTTGTGAAGAAGCATTTCAAAGCATCAAGAAATATCTGGTGCAAGTTCCTATCCTGACGGCTCCACTTCCAAAAGAAGATTTGTGGCTTTATCTCACCGTAACCGATCAAGCAATCAGTGCGGTATTAGTCAGTAGAAGAAAAGGCGTCGAACATCCAGTCTATTACATCAGCCACACTCTTCTTCCGGCTGAAACTCGCTACTCAAGAACAGAGAAAGTCATCCTAGCCTTGCTCACTGCATCACGACGTCTTCAACCTTATTTCGTCTCCCACCAGATCACTGTCATCTCTGAACATTCGATCAAAGATATCGTCGACAAAGCTGGTCGAGCTGGTCGAATGACCAAATGGGTGATCGAAATGAGTGCTCTGGGGATTCAGTCGAACCTCGCACTTCTATCAAAGGTCAAGCTGTTGCTGATTTTCTAGCTGACTTTCCAGTTGAAGACCCCATCACTTGGGAAGAAGATGTCGACATGCGCTTAGAAGATGAGGACAATACTCCGATCAACCTTGCAACAAAAATTGATCCAAGTCTCGAAGCTATTGCTGCAACTCCTCCATGGAAGCTTTATACTGATGGAGCTTCAAGTTCGATCGGTTCGGGAACTGGGATAGTCTTAGTATCCCCCGAACTTGATCATCTACAGAAGGCCACTCTCCTAGGGTTCAACGCCACCAACAACGAAGTCAAATACGAAGCACTTATTTTCGGACTCGAAATGGCGGAATCCCTGGGGGTAGATCGAATCATCATCTATAGCGACTCCCAGTTGATCATAAGACAAATCAATGGAGAGTACACAGCTCGTGAAGAAAGAATGCAACTCTATTTAGCCTTAGTACGATGTCTTCAGCAACGTTTTACCATGACTAAGTTCGTTCAAATTCCGAGAGCAGAGAATCGTGAAGCAGATGCTTTAGCTAATGCTGCCTCCGTCCTCGGAGACTCGCTCGGAGGAAGGCAAATACAGATCGATTATCAGGAAGTGCCCAAGACCATCCCCGATCAACAGATCCTTGCTACTACAAAAGGATCTGGGGGTGGAGATCAACTGGCATCGATCCTCACTACTACGAGTAAGCTTGAAAACTGGAGACGATCAATTTTTGACTTCTTCAAGCATGGCAAAATGCCGGAAGATCCAAATCAAGCCCGAAGACTTCAAAGGAAGCTCCCCTGCTATACTATTCAAGGAGAAGATCTATATTTCAAATCTCATAACGGGATATTGCTCAAATGCCTTGGCCCAGAGTAAGCAAAGGCAATCCTGGTTGATATCCACTCTGGAGCTTGTGGAAATCATTCGGGAGGAAGATCTCTTGAAGCCAAGACGAAGCTACAAGGTTACTATTGGCCAACCATGGCAAGGGATGCTCAGCAAGTTGTTCAAAGATGCGAGCCATGCCAACGACACGCTCGAGCTATCCATCTCCCTGCAGATGAGCTTCACCAACTATCGAGCCCCTGGCCTTTCCATCAATGGGGGTTGGACTTCTTGGGTCCCTTTCCTCCAACCCCGAGCAAGAAGAAGTATTTACTGCTGGCCACTGATTACTTTACCAAATGGGTTGAAGCTGTGCCCCTCTTCCGAGAGACTGACGACGAAGTGATCAAATTCATTCGGCACAATATCTTCTCAAGGTTCGGTACACCTCAAGTTCTTGTTGCTGACAATGGAGCTCAATTTGATTCCGATAAATTCCGAGAGTTCTGTCTGAACAACGGTATCAAGCTATTCTATTCAACTCCAAGATATCCTCAATGCAATGGTCAAGCTGAAGCCTCCAATAGAGTTATTCTTGGTATACTCAAGAAGAAACTCAACGACAAGAAAGGATTGTGGGAACAGGTCCTACCTGAAGTTCTTTGGGGGTATCGCACAACTCCGAGAAGATCAACAGGGTTCTCACCCTTTCGTCTAACATATGGATCGGAAACAGTACTCCCAACAGAAAACATATCAAGTACTCTTAAGACCAGGGCAGTTGAAGAAGGAATCAACGAAGAGCTTCGGATCAATGATCTAGACTTCTCTGAAGAACTACGAGACCAAGCCTCCCTTCGTGTGGCCAAGTATCAGCAGAAGATCAAACGAGCCTACTACGAGAAAGTCTACAAAAGACAGTTCCCAGTGGGTAGTCTAGTTCTCAGAGCAGTTTTCTACAACACCAAAGAACACAGTAGTGGGAAGCTTGCTCCTAACTGGGAAGGTCCATATATCGTTGAATCAATAGGAGGCAAAGGTTCTTACAGACTGATCTCACCAGAAGGAGATAGATTGCCTCGAGCTTGGAATTCTAGACACCTCAAGTTGTTCTACCCATGATGTAAACTATGTGATGAATAAAGATCTCTTTCAAGTGTTCAAATGTGCAAGTGTTCAGCTCTTCAATTCAAGTTCTGAAGCAGTTTCAAATTATCTACATTCAAGTTGCCGAGTCGTTTAACAAGTTTGGGTGTTGAGTTGCGACTCAACCCCTTACTAAATGTTAAACTGACCTTCAAATTTCAAATATTCAATTTCAATCAATTTCAATATCATCTAACAGGTTTGGGTGCTTGAGTTGCGACTCAACCCCTCACATTCAAATGTTACACGAATTCAAGTTCAATTTTCAAGTTACAACAAGTTTGGGTAATCGAATTGCGATTCGACCCCTTACATTTCAAAGATTTTATCTATTTTAATGCCATCCAGAACACAGCATTCAAAGAGTTCAAACACAAGACATTCAACTCAAGAGACATTCAATTTTCAAATATCAAAAAGATATCTTCTATTATCAAAAATTTGTCAAGTACAATGTCAAGCTGCTACATATCAAAAGTTTACAAGAGTAAACAGCTAAGAAAAAGACAAACACATCAGGGCTTGGCTACGCTTGGAGCGCGCGACTTCTCCCCTTCAGATTCGCCACGAGCCTTACTCGCAACCGAAGCTTTAGAAGATCGGACACTGCTGACATGTGCCCTGAGTGCCTCTGCCGCTTTCTCAGTTGTCTCCTTGTAAATCTTGCATTCAGACAGCGCATGCTCCAACGCCTTCTTGGAAGTCTCCTCTTCGGCAGTAAAAGCAGCGTGTTGAGCAGCAAGTTGTTCTTTCAGCTCCTTGATCTCGTTGGCACGACCACAGGACACGTCCTCAACCTTGACGATCCGATTCTTCAAGGATTCGAGTTCGTGACTCTGCGCCTCGCAACGGTCCTACAGCCCCTTGATCTCCAGCTTCCCCTTGCGAAGATCCTCAATCTTGGTCTTGAGAGAGGTTTTCTTCGAAGTCAGGAGCTCCCTCAGCCTATCTCTCTCCTCGCTTGCAGTCTTCAGTTCGGCTGTCAAACGAGATACCTCAGATGCGGCCTCCTGTTCTCCTGCCTTCCTAGAGAGAGCGCTTGTGATTCTCAAAACTGCTGAGCTCTGCAGATGGATAGGAAGTTAGAATTATTCCAAAGACAACTCAAATATTCAATCAAGAAGATACACATACCACTACATCTAGCCTATCGAAGGCTTCTTCAAAAGTAGCTTCCGGAAGATTGCAAAGCTTCCGAATCACGCTAGTAGGGCGATTGATGTCAACATCACCCAAGCTCTTCATCTTTGGAGTCGAGCCAGCAGGCGTACCTGCAATCGACACAAGAATTCAAAGGGTTAGAATATTTTCGAGCTTCAACGGCAAGGCAATCAAAGCAAGTTAGTGCAGATACCTGAAGCCTCGACCTGAGGAGCCTTTCCCTTCCCACGGTCGGAGCTCTTACCCTTGGGGGTCGACTTCTCCTTGATGGGGGTTGGCTCTGACAAGGGTTGGGGGGTAGCCTCACCCACCCGGCTTCCTCTCTCCAAGTGAGCAGGAGAGGGAACATCCCGAGGAGGTGAAGCACCCCCTTCATCTTCTCGCCCGCTCGAATTACTGAGCCCTGCCACCATGGCAGCTACCTCCTCAGCCAGAGATCGTGAGGGGGGTGGGGGTTGTTCAACCTCCACACCCCCACTTGTAGTTGCCCCTTCGAGACGGGGAACCTCGGGAGGTACCTGATCGAGGGGTGTAGGGTTGCTTCCAACCCCGCCACTCCCCGATATCCTGATCTTGAAGCGAAGCGGGTTCTTTTTCAACTCCCCAAAGTCATAGGTAGGAATCACCTTAGGGCCATCGCCCGTTGCATCCATGACCGCTTCCATCTTGCGAGCTTTAACTTGGTCAATAAGGATCGGCTGCGAATCCTCATCAGCCTTACCAATGGGGGTGGAAGGAATTTCTTCCTCACCACCCCCATGTCCTTCGGTACCACCAGTGGGGGTGGGAGGAATTTCTTCCTCGCCACCCCCATGTCCTTCGCCCTCACCATCATCTCCATTTCCTTCACCACTGTCGCTGCTGTCGTCGGAATCATCATCATCACCATCATCTCCACCTTCCTCTTCACCTTCCTCTTCCTCCCCCTCTTCTTCTTTTTTCTTCTCCTCCTCAACTAGCACTTTCCTTTTCTTCTTCGCTGGCCCCTTCGGAGTTACCAGTTTCTCCTCCGAGGGAAGTGCGCGCCTGGCTCCATAAGCCTTCTTCTCGAACCGAAGCCTCCTAACAATTTTTCCAGACTGAGGATCCTCCTCGTAATCCGAGTAGATGACCTCATTGTCTTCATAGCGGGCCTTCGATCGGTGGAGAAGGTTGGTCTTGCCGTGTCGAACTGGGCAGTTCGAGAACTGCTTCCAAGATCGGGTCCCGCAGGTTAATTCCAGGAAGAGATTATCAACGGCCCCCACCTGCTTCGAAGACCATGCAAGAGCTCCTCCTACACTGAACATGTCTATTTCATTATGCACTTTGTATCGGGGAACCTCAGGAACAGACATCGGGGTCCAGGCACCAGACACCGACAACGGCCAGTCAGTGTAAAGCTTATCAGAACCGATAGTGTCAGCGATCGACCGAAGAGCAGACACACTCGTCAGATAGAAGAATGGGTTGTCTTTCCTCCAGGCCCATCGGTAGTGATAGAAAAAATATCCAAACTCTATCCGGGCTTCTTCACCTTCGGGGAGGCTGGAATAGCATTCCCTCAGCTCCTTCTGGAAGTCCGATTCTACGCGACAGAAAGCGTAGATGATCCTCCAGGAGTTTCCAGTCACCTACCCAGGACAGAGACCAGAGAGGTTCAGTAACCTCGCAGCAAAGGGAGGCAGTGGAAGGCGCAGTCCGCAGTTGAGCTGGCCGATCGTGACGATAGTCCCCATCACCTGCTCTTTGCTCGCGTACGAGACAAAGATTGTCCGCCTGTCAATGCCAAAATCTGACACAACTCCCGGAAGCGCTGGCCGGGCCTTCCCCTCAGTGAAACATGCTAACAGCTTCTGCAGTTTCTCCCTCTTCACGTCAGTGAGTTTGCCGCCAATGTTCTACCCAAATTCCGGTTCCACTGACAGAGGTAACTGCGGGCAGAGGACAAACTTTGCCTTGGGAATCTGCTCTGGCCTTGACGGTCCAGAAGCGAATCCCACTCCTTGGTGCCTCTTGCCCAGTTGGCCAAGCTCGATCAATTCGGCCCTTCGGAGCAGAAGAGACCTCGACAACTTCCTTGCCCTTCCTCTTGGAAGGAACTGCACTCTTCTTCGAACTGCACGAAGACGCCATTTGACCGATCGAAAGGAGACGAAGAACAAGAGAGGGGAAGTAAAGAGTCTGGACTTCGAAAAATTCTGAAAACGTGAGGCGAAAATGACAGTGAGAAAGACTTATATATCCAGGGTAAAACGGTACGCAAATCGAGAAGACACGTGTCTTCACCATATCAAATCGCGTGTTTTTGCAGGTACACGTGGCATCCATCCATAGCAAATCGCAAAAACAGACGAACCGTCGGACCAGACGAAGCGTCAGACCTACCGGTCCGCGTAAACCAACGGTCCAAACAAACCACCGGTATGAGTAAACCGGACCGCCGGTTCAAAGCCACATTCAAGACTGCCAAAGATCAAAGAAGAAGCACAAGCTATACCACTTCCTCAAAAGTACAGGTTCAAGACTTTAACCTTGACCGGTTGATTTTACCCGTTCGGTCAAAATCAACCGATCGGTCAATTTTCTACTAGATCTGGCAAAAAACTGAGGTTTTTTGCCGATCATCCAAACCTTGACCGGCTGATTTTAGCCGTTCGGTCAAATCTGACCGTTCGGTCAAAATCAACAGATCGGTCAATTTTCTACTAGATCTGGCAAAAAATTTAAGTTTTTTGCCGATCACCCAAACCTTGACTGGCTGATTTTAGCCGTTCGGTCAAATCTGACCGTTCGGTCAAAATCAACCGATCGGTCAATTTTCTACTAGATCTGACAAAAAACTGAGGTTTTTTGCCGATCACCCAAAACTTGACCGGCTGATTTTAGCCGTTCGGTCAAATCTGACCGTTCGGTCAAAATCAACCGAGCGGTCAATTTTCTACTAGATCTGGCAAAAAACTGAAGTTTTTTGCCGATCACCCAAACCTTGACCGGCTAATTTTAGCCGTTCGGTCAAATCTAACCGTTCAGTCAAAATCAACCGATCGATCAATTTTCTACTAGATCTGGCAAAAAACTGAGGGTTTTTGCCGATCACCCAAACCTTGACTGGCTGATTTTAGTCGTTCGGTCAAATCTGACCGTTCGGTCAAAATCAACCGATCGGTCAATTTTCTACTAGATCTGACAAAAAACTGAGGTTTTTTGCCGATCACCCAAACCTTGACCGGCTGATTTTAGCCGTTCGGTCAAATCTGACCGTTCGGTCAAAATCAACCAATCGGTCAATTTTCTACTAGATCTGGTAAAAAACTGAGGTTTTTTGCCGATCACCCAAACCTTGACCGGCTGATTTTAGCCGTTCGGTCAAATCTGACCGTTCGGTCAAAATCAACCGATCGGTCAATTTTCTACTAGATCTGACAAAAAACTGAGGGTTTTTGCCGATCACCCAAACCTTGACCGGCTTATTTTAGTCGTTCGGTCAAATCTGACCGTTCGGTCAAAATCAACCGATCGGTCAATTTTCTACTAGATCTGACAAAAAACTGAGGTTTTTTGCCGATCACCCAAACCTTGACCGGCTGATTTTAGCCGTTCGGTCAAATCTGACCGTTCGGTCAAAATCAACCGATCGGTCAATTTTCTACTAGATCAGGCAAAAAACTGAGGGTTTTTGCCGATCACCCAAACCTTGACCGGCTGATTTTAGCCGTTCGGTCAAATCTGACCGTTCGGTCAAAATCAACCGATCGGTCAATTTTCTACTAGATCTGGCAAAAAACTGAGGTTTTTTTGCCAATCACCCAAACCTTGACCGGCTGATTTTAGCCGTTCGGTCAAATTTGACCGAACGGTCAAAATCAACCGATCGGGCAATTTTCCACTGAATCGGTCAAAAAACCATGTTTTTTGACCGATCACCCAATCCTTGACCGGTTGAAATCGACCGTTCGGTCATAATTAACCGATCAGTCAAAATTGACCGAACGGTCAAATTTGACCGAACGGTCAAAATTGACCGATCAGTCTATTTTAACGCTAACACTCGACAAAGCTCCTCTGTGTGTGTGACAGGGGGTCGTTAGCTTTGCACCACGAATCCAAGCCAGCCAGATGATCTCTAGCTAACTTGGAGGGGGTAACTGTGGGTGCAAATTTTGGCAAGAAGTCTGCAAACAGCGGGACCCACCGGCCCTGCCTGTTGGACCCTCGAAGACAACAGCGGGACCCACCGGCCCTGCCTGGTGGGCCCCCGGAGACCACAGCGGGACCCACCGGCCCTGCCTGGTGGGCCCCCGAAGACCACAGCGGGACCCACCGGCCCTGCCTGGTGGGCCCCCGAAGACCACAGCGGGACCCACCGGCCCTGCCTGGTGGGCCCCCGAAGACCACAGTGGGACCCACCGGCCCTGCCTGGTGGGCCCAATAACCTGTGGAATCCCCCAGGAGACGGTAGCAGGGCCCATCAGTTTTACCTGGAGAATCTCCAGATCCGACAGCAGAAAACCGTCATTTACCACCAGAGAATCCTATAAATAGTAGAGCCTTCAGAAGGAGAGGGGATCGAAAAACTCAGATCCGAAATCCGAAATTCCAGAACCAAAACCAGAGCTCTGATAATAGATCAGTGCCATCAGTTGATATCTATTTCAGAAACCAGAACCCAGAATTTTCTAACTCTTTGATCTTCTTTTTCTTGTCCTTGAAGAGGTCAAAGAGATTTCAGTGACACTCGGCCTGTCGAGGTCACTTCAAGTAAAGCATTAGTGAATTCGGGTTGCTCCCTATAGCACGGAGACGTAGGCTTCGGCTGAACTCCGAGATCACTTCTCGTGTCAACTCTCTCTCTCTGATTGCATCTCTCTGTTTACATATCAAAAACTTCAACTTCGATCAACAGATCGACCAACGATCTTCAACGTCAACTTCAACTTCAATTGACTGGTGAGGCGAGGTCTTCGGGTCGGCACGAAGATTTTCCCCCACAAGAACCACACTTGAATCGCAAGGGAAACTGTCGGATAGCACCTTGTCCTTTGCGAATTGAAGAATCCTCGAAATCCCGTCTCTGAGTGCAAGGATTACGAGTCGACGGAGGAATCCGTTGCGAAGACGATGGCGAGCCGCGAGATTTTCTCCTCCTCTTTCTCCTTTCTTCCTTCTCTTTCCTTTTTCTTTCTTCTCCCTACTTCTTCCTCTCTTTTCCTTGGCCAAAACCACAAAGGAGGAGCAAAGGGGGGGTGTTCGGATTTTTAGAGGAGAGGAGACCATTAGGGCCGAACCTCCCTCTCCTTATTCCCTCATAGGGCCAGTCTCCCATGGCTTCAAGGAAGCTAGGGCCAGCCTTAGTAGGATTAGGATAGAGGGGGGGCGGTTTTTAGGGATTTCCAGTGTCTATCATGAAGCCTGGACGAAAACGCCCTTCACGAAAAGTGGAAAACTGAAAGAGAGACTGAGTGAGGTGCGCTACTCAGAATCGAGTTCCGTCAGTGCCTGCGAGCTCCTGGAATTATTCCGCTCAATCTAAGATCCATATTCAATATGTTCTGAGCCATATTTTAGTATTTACCAAAATACCCCTATGACCCGTAACACATGTGAATTAGGTTCTTTAGCTCCGGGCTTGCGCTCCATCGTGCTACTTCGTATCCAATGTATCCATCCAGGTCGGGGAACAATTCCTATACGCAACGACAGGGTGGAACCTTCAGGATTCAGGATCTCTAGCTCCAACCGGATCCCTGATTAACTGTTCCGGTGAAACACCGAAAGTTCCGTTAATCAGCCCTAATCCGATTAACCCGCGTAGCCACCCAGAGTGCGACGCGAGTTGAACTCTAGTGATCCTAAACTTATGTTACTCCCTCGTAACCCTGTTCTCTACTATACTTCGATAATCCGTAGTCCCTCCTATTACTGGTGCCATGATACGACTCGGGCGGTGGGGAGCACCGTCAGATCCTGATCGATCATCTGACTAGGGTTTGATGACTTGTCATCTATAACACCACACACCTTCTGGTGCTATGCCTAGCATCCGGAACATCGTCAGTCATACTGACAACCACCAGGCCTGGGTTAACTGTGTGGACAGATTGACTCATCAAAATACACCCATCCAACACTGGATGTCGGATAACCTGTAGGGATTACATGTCACTCAAGCGCCAGCCGGGTAACCCAACATACCGTGGTATTGGACTATGGAAGGTCCGCACATATTGGCACATCAAAGCACCACACAACTGGTTGGCCCAGTATACATGGTCCCTTATGGTTAAGGACGGATTATCTATAGTAGTAAGACGGTTTCTGCACCAGTGTCTGAATCACTGAACTGTGCACCATCTTGGTTCCTGTTCAACATGATCATCGTGCTTGGTCAGGTGAATGAGAATCCCACATTCCCGTGGTGGAGACTTCACCACATCCTCTATATGCCAACAGCTTGTTCTTGGTGAAGCGACCGGCATCACCTAAGCTGTGAACTAGTTCTAGGTCTACACAGAACTGGTCCACTGGGTCTCCCAAGCATAGATCCTCCATGCACCTCAGTGTCCTACTGTGTTCCCTATGGTCCTTTTATTATATGAGTATTATCATACACCAGAGTAGTATTCTAATTAAAGCAATAACTAAAGTCATCTTTATTAATATTAATACAAAAATTCCATGCTAAGGACATATGAGCTACAACAATCTCCCACTTGGCCTAGCGGGGAACAACAGTCTTAACTCCCATGGCATCCACGTCCTTCTCAAAAGCCTTGGTCGGTAACGCCTTTGTGAAAGGGTCCGCCATGTTATCTGTAGACGCCACCTGAGTCACTGCAACCTCCCCTCGCTTCTGCAAGTCCCGGATAATATAGTATTTCCGCTCGATATGCTTGTTCTTCTGGTGATATATATCTTGGCTCCTTGGATTGTGCTACCGCTCCACTATTGTCACAGTAAAGGACAATAGGATCTTGAGCTCCCAGTACGCATCCTAAGTCCGTGAGGAACTGCTTGAGCCACGCCGCCTCCTTAGCTGCTTTGCATGCCGCAACGTACTCAGCCTCTGTCGTCGAATCCGCGATGCATCCCTGCTTCACGCTCCTCCAACTGACAGCTCCTCCTCCTAATGAAAACACAAACCCTGACGTCGATCTCCTGGATTCCGGATCTGACGTAAAGTCAGAATCCGTATACCCAATCAGCGTCAGTTCCTGTGAAGAGTAAACTAACTCATAATCTCTCCTCCTACGGAGATACTTGAGTATACTTTTTACAGCAGTTCAGTGCCCTGGACCCGGATTTGACTGATACCTGCCCATCATGCCTACTGCATAGCATATATCTGGTCTCGTGTACTACATAGCATACATCAGACTCCCTACAGCCGAAGCATAAGGAATCTTCTGCATCTCTGCCCTCTCCTCAGGAGTCTTAGGACCCTGATCCTTGGACAATTTTATTCCATGTCTGAATGGAACTAGTCCCTTCTTGGATTTGTGCATATTGAATCTGACCAAGATAGTATCTATATAGGCTGACTGTGACAGCGAGAGAGTCTTGTTCTGGCGATCTCGAGTTACTTTGATCCCTAGAACATAACTCACTTCACATAGGTCTTTTATGTCAAATTGAGAGGATAACCACACCTTCATTGTAGACAACGTTCCAATATCGTTTCCAATGAACAGGATATCGTCTACGTAAAGCACTAGAAAAACTACTGCAGTCTTATCGCTCCTTTTATAAACACATGGTTCATCCACGTTCTGCTCAAATCCATAAGACTGGATAGCCTGATCAAAACGCATGTTCCAACTTCTGGATGCTTGCTTCAGTCCATAAATGGACCTTTGCAACTTGTACACCAGACTTTTCTGACCTTTTGCGACAAAGCCTGGAGGCTGAGACATATAGATGTCTTCTTCCAAATCCCCGTTGAGGAATGCGGTCTTGACGTCCAATTGC
Source organism: Chamaelirium japonicum (assembly GCA_947650365.1). Lineage (NCBI taxonomy): Eukaryota > Viridiplantae > Streptophyta > Magnoliopsida > Liliales > Melanthiaceae > Chamaelirium > Chamaelirium japonicum. The sequence continues at coordinate 62,934,637 of OX393560.1, forward strand.
CAGATCTCCCAATCATAATGGGCTGCAATGGACAAGAGGATCCGGATAGACTTAAGCATAGCCACTGGCGAAAAGGTTTCATCATAGTCGATCTCTTCTCGCTGGGTATAACCCTTAGCGACTAGTCTAGCTTTGTAAGTCTCAACGGTACCATCCGGACCTCTTTTCCTTTTATACATCCACTTACACCCAATAGGTTTAATGTTGTGAGGTGGTGTTACAAGTTTTCAGACCGAGTTTTGGGACATCGATGTCAGTTCTGCCTCCATGGCTTCCTGCCATGCTGCATGGTTAGAGGATACCATCGCTTCATCATAGTTCAGAGGATCATCCTCCTAAAACTCTAGATCTACCATAAAGGCTTCTCTAATGTATCTATCAGGTGCACTTGTGGTCCTCCCACTGCGACGAGCCTGCGGTGGTTCCATAGAAGTTGTCCAAGGATCTGGGTCCTAAGACTCCTGAGGAGAGGGCAGGGATGCAGAAGATACCTTATGCTTCGGCTGTAGGGAGTCTGATGTATGCTATGCAGTGCACGATACCAGATATATGCTATGCAGTAGGCATGATGGGCAGGTATCAGTCAAATCCAGGTCCAGGGCACTAGACTGCTGTGAAAAGTATACTCAAGTATCTTCGTAGGACAAGAGATTATGAGTTAGTTTACTCTTCACAAGAACTGACGCCGATTGGGTATACGGATTCTGACTTTACGTCAGATCCAGAATCCAGGAGATCGACGTCAGGGTTTGTGTTTTTATTAGGAGGAGGAGCTATTAGTTGGAGGAGCGTGAAGCAGGGATGCATCGTGGATTCGACGACAGAGGCTGAGTACGTTGTGGCGTGCGAAGCAACTAAGAAGGCGGTGTGGCTCAAGAAGTTCCTCACGGACATAGGATGCGTACTGGGAGCTCAAGATCCTATTGTCCTTTACTGTGACAATAGTGGAGCGGTAGCACAATCCAAGGAGCCAAGATATCACCAGAAGAGCAAGCATATCGAGCGAAAATACTACATTATCCGGGACTTGCAGAAGTGAGGGGAGGTTGCAGTAACTCAGGTGGCGTCTGCAGATAACATGGCAGACCCTTTCACAAAGACGTTACCGACCAAGGCTTTTGAGAAGCACATGGATGCCATAGGAGTTAAGACTGTTGTTCCCCGCTAGGCCAAGTGGGAGATTGTTGTAGCTCGTGTGTCCTTAGCGTGGATTTTCTGTATTAACATTAATAAAGATGACTTTGGTTATTGCTTTAATTAGAATACTACTCTGGTGTATGATAATACTCATATAATAAAAGGACCCTAGGGAACACAGTAGGCTACTGAGGCGCATGGAGGATCCATGCTTAGGAAACCTAGTGGACCAGTTCTGTGTAGACCTAGAACTAGTTCACAGCTTAGGTGATGTCGGTCGCTTCACCAAGAATAAGCTGTTGGCAGGTAGAGGATGTGGTGAAGTCTCCACCACGGGAACGTGGGATTCCCATTCACCTGACCAAGCACGATGATCGTGTTGAATAGGAACCAAGACGGTGTTCAGTGATTCAGACACTGGTGCATAAACTGTCTTACTACTATAGATAATCTATCCTTAACCCTGAGGGACCATGATCACTGGCCAACCAGTTGTGTGGTGCTTTGATGTGCCAACATGTGCGGACCTTCCATAGTCCAATACCACGGTACGTTGGGTTACCCGACTGGCGCTTGAGTGACATGTAATCCCTACAGGTTATCCGACGTCCAGTGATGGATGGGTGCGTTTTGATGAGTCAATCTGTCCATATAGTTAAACCAGACCTGGTGGTTGTCAGTATGATTGACGATGTTCCGGATGCTAGGCATAGCACCGGAAGGTGTGTGGTGTTATAGATAACAAGTCATCAAACCCTAGTCAAATGATCGATCGGGATCTGACGGTGCTCCCCACCGCCCGAGTCGAATCATGGCACCAGTAATAGGAGGGACTGAGGATTATCGAAGTATAGTAGAGAACAGGGTTACGAGGGAGTAACATAAGTTTAGGATTACTAGAGTTTAACTCGCGTCGCACTCTGGGTGGCTACGCGGGTTAATCGGATTAGGGCTGATTAACGGAACTTTCGGTGTGTCACCGGAACAATTAATCAGGGATCCGGTTGGAGCTATAGATCCCGAACCCTGAAGGTTCCACTCTGTCGTTGCGTATAGGAATTGTTCCCCGACCTAGTTGGATACGTTGGATGCGAAGTAGCGCGATGGAGCGCAAGCCCGAAGCCTAAGAACCTAATTCACATGTGTTACGGGCTATAGGGGTATTTTGGTAAATACTGAAATATGGCTCAGAACACATTGAATATGGATCTTAGAATGAGCAGAATAATTCCAGGAGCTCACAGGCGTTGACGGAACTCGATTCCGAGTAGCGCACCTCACTCAGTCTCTCTTTCAGTTTTTCACTTTTCGTGAAGGGCGTTTTCGTCCAGGCTTCACGATAGACATTGGAAATCCCTAAAAACTGACCCCCTCTATCCTTATCCTACTAGGGCTGGCCCTAGCTTCCTTGAAGCCATGGGAGACCGGACCTATAAAGGAATAGGGAGAGGGAGGGGCCGGCCTAATGGTCTCCTCTCCTCTAGAAAATCCGACCCCCCTAGTCCTCCTCCTTTGTGGTTTCGGTCAAGGAAAAGAGAGGAAGAAGAAGGGAGAAGAAAGGGGAAGGAAGGAGAAGGAAGAAAGGAGAAAGAGGAGGAGAAAATCTCGCGGCTCGGCATCATTTTCGCAACGGATTCCTCCGTCGGCTCGTAATCCCTGCACTCAGAGACGGGATTTCGAGGATTCTTCAATTCGCAAAGGACAAGGTGCTATCCGACAGTTTCCCTTGCGATTCAAGTGCGGTTCTTCATCGTTCCGTCATCTCCGGATCATAGATCCATAAGGTATGATGATTCTAAACACCTAACTAGATGCATGCATGTCTTCCGTAGATCGTAGTATGCCTCTAAGGTGTCCGCACATATGCTAAGATCATAGATTTGCATGTAGATTATTTTGTAGAATTAATTGTAATGAAACATACACCGTATGATCTTCGGATCTTTCTTTTGCTTCCTCTGCGACTTTGATAAGCGGATCCAATTCCAACAGCTACGTCATGGGTCGGCCATGTGCGAAGTGAAAAAGAAGAGCGAACCTACCTACCGGGGGCCATAGCTTCGTTACGAGACGGGCACACTCTAAAATAGAGGGAGGAGGTTCAAATCCCAAGTCCCCCTCTCTCTCGGTTGGCCGCGCAACAAGTAGCAAGGGGGAAGGCCCGAACCCCCCCCCCCCCCCTCTCTCTCTCTCTCTCTCTCTCTCTCGGTCGGTTGCGCAACAAGTAGCAAGGGGGGAGGCCAGAACCCCCCCCCCCCCCCTCTCCTCTTTCTCAGTCGGCTACGCAATAGGCAGCAAGGGGGGGAGGCCCGAACCCTCCTCTCTCTTGGTCGGTCGCGCAACAGGCAGAGAGGGGGGTGTGGGTCGGCCGCGCAACAGCCCCCCCCCCCTAGGGTCAGTCGGCCGCGCAACAGTCAGGGAGAGGGCAGGGGTCCAGCTCCCCCCCCCCCCCAAGTCGGCCATGCATTAAGGCGAAGAGGAGGGCGACGGTTGAACCCGGAAATCTCGGGCGCGTGGAGGTTACGGAGGGCTGACTACGCTCTCGTGATTTCCGGCCGAAGTTACCGGGTGTCGACCGCGAGCCACATCTCCACTACCACAGCGGTTGAGTTCATTGCAGGGACACGTCGTCTACCCGTCCCGTGCGGAGCGCTCCAACCGTCATCCCACCACTATAAAAGGGAACCTACCCCTTCAGCAGAGGGGACCGAATTCTGGACGAGGTGCTGCCAGTTTTATCCCGGGACTTGCGGAGCTAAAGAGATCGGTCGGTATCTTAGCTAAAGTTACCGCGGTCGGTCGGTAACTAAGTTCTGTCTGCAGAGGTCGGTAACTAAGTTCTGTCTGCAGAGGTCGGTAACTAAGTTCTGTCTGTAGAGGTCGGTAACTAAGTTGAGACTGCAGAGGCCGGTATCTTGAGAGACCGGACCTCAGGGTGTAATTGGGGTTAAGGTGAGAGATTGTAACCGCAACTATTGTTTTAGTGCATTCTCGCCCCACCCGTGGTTTTTTCCCCTTCGACGTTGAGAATGGGTTTTTCCACGTAATTCCTGGTTTTTCTTCTCTTTGACTTGTTAGATTGTGCTTGCCACCCGAATCGCCCGGTTCAATTAAAAACCCCCAACACATATCTCGAATGCGGATGTAACTCCGGAGACGTGATGGCAAACACTAACATCTAGCCACTTGCGAATCGCGCCGCATGATTTCTGATTCAACACCCGCCATTCCTCTTCGGACATCTTTTCTAGGCACTTCAAATCTCCACCTAATGGCAAGTACAAATCCTTGCAATACAAGATGTCTTCCATCTTCTCCTTCCAAATCGGCCATGAATTAATACCATTGAAGCAAAACATCCCTTCATTCTTGCTACCGTTGTTCTCATCCATCTTTGATTTCTCACAGACACAAGAACAAACACCGTGTGTGCACAACCCGTGCTCTGATACCACTTGATGGGAAAACCACACTAGCTCAACCACGAAACTGCCGATCTCTTTCCCGTGAGATGAAGCAAGGAGAGCAAACAACAACCCAATCATAAATGCAAAATAAAATCAATCACAAGCAAAGAAGATGACTTGAGGATTTACGTGGAAACCCTTGCGGGAAAAACCACGGTGAGCAAATGCTCGGGGATGACTTCACTATCAAAGGCGGCAAGCAAGACGAGAGTACAACCCGACTCCTTCTTCTCCCTCCTTCTAGATCTACATTTTCCCCCTTTTAGGGCTCAATAAGGAGACCCTAGCAAGCTTCAAAGAACATACCTCCTTCCAAGCTTCAATCCGATCAATCCGCCGAAGATCGATCCCTAAGGAAATCTTTTTCTTCCTTGTAGAAGAAAGATCTTCATCTCTCTTAGAAAATTAGCCTTCAAAGCCCTCTCCAATGGCTCTCAAAGCTAACCCAAGCCACACCCCAAAAGCCCCTTCAAAGAGCCTTAAAACACCCCAAAACGGGTCTATAGAAAAAACCAAGAAAAACAAATCCAACCCGACTTTGCCCAATCAGGTTTGCTGAATTTTCTGCCCATTTGTGGCTAAGGAACTCGTCCGGACGACTCGGCTGCAAGTCCAATTGGGAGGGAGCCATGCTCCCCTCCCCTTTGGGTCTCCTCCATGGGGATGGAACCCCAACAGGATGTCGCCGGGAAGTGGGTTGCGATGGAAGTCCCATCGTGGAAGGTGACGACAAACTCGGTCCTTCTCCTCTCTCTTCGCGCCGGGCTTGGATGGCTATTGCTTCACATTGATGTTCGTGTTGATAACGTGTCGATAAAAACCGTATCCCATCCATAGATGGGCATCTCTATTTTTAGAGTATTCAATAGATAAATATCATACAAATAATATGATAAAGATAAGGCTTTATTAAACAAACCCTTATCTTATGAAGATGGGAATCCACATCCGGATTCACCATTTCGTAACAATTTGAACAAATTGAGGAACAAGCTGTTGACAACTCCACTTGAAGAGGAGAGTTGGTACCTCCTGATTGGCGGAACGATGGGCCAAATGGGATGAACCCTAGGGGGATGCCATGTGTGTGTCGGTGGTGGCTGCTAGCGGTGATCGACGGTGGTAGAGGCGGCCAATGAGGCAGTGGTTGGTGGACGACGACGTTGGTGGTCGACGGTGGGTCGCTGGTGACGGGCGGTGGGGGTGGTGGCCGATGGGGAGACGATGGTCAGTGAGGGTGGTTGCAGACGGCGACGGTTGGTGGTGACTGGCGGGAGTAGTGGCCAGATGGAAGGTGGCGGTCGGTGGTGGTGGCATCTCCATAGGATTCTTCCCATGGCCGATAGTTCGACCAATCAGGAGATGCCAACGCACCTCATCAAATGGAGCTGTCAATAGCCCAAAATAGAATCAGATGGATGTTGTTAGAATTGATTCCGATAGACTCTGTGGATAAAACCAATGTTTTCAAAATCAAACCGTTCATCAAACCGGAAAGGGGATCGGGTTACGGGTTACCGGTTCAACCGTCGGACAAACCCGTGGATGTAATGCGACATCATCAGGATATCATAACTAAATTAATTTATTATTAGTTAATTTTAAAAATATTTTTTATTAGTATTTTTTAAAGAATTATAATGTTACCTAAAAATAATTAACTTCTAGCAAACGTGCCAAAGAGGTAAAGAGAATAAAAAAATGGTTTAAGATCCTTTTAATATACAAGGGATCACTGATCCGTTGAACAGTTCATGCGGGTCGGTAGTTCAACCGGTGGGTTGGTGGTTTTGCTGTGTAAACCGGGTTTATGATAATTCTGGTTCTTGTATTTTTCATACCTAGAATCTGGACCGGTTCACGGGTAAAGTGGTTGAATCGTCCGATCCGGTTCAGGTTTTAAAACATCGGATAACCCTTTAAAAAATTATCCTCAATTCAAACTCAAATGGAAATCTTTTACCAACAAACATATCAACATGGTTGACACCGTAATGTTTCTTTCTTCCCACCTCTCTATATAAACCACCATCTCCGTTTCTCTTCTCTTCAACCCCCGTTCTCTCTCATCTCTCACAATGGCTCACCACCACTTCCTTCTCCTCCTCCTCCTCCTCCTCCTCACCGTCGTCTCCGCCACCACCGCCGCCCCTTCCCTCGCCCACAAGCCCTTCGGCTATGTCTGCGACCCGAAGCGCCACGCCGATCACGGCCTGAAAGTCGCCGCCTTCCCATTCTGCAACATATCGCTGCCCTTTGCCCAGCGGGCGAAGAGCCTCGTCGACAGCATGAACCTCACCGAGAAGGTCGCCCAGCTCGGGAACACGGCCGCGGGCGTGGGGCGGCTCGGGATCCCCCCCTACAACTGGTGGTCCGAGGCCCTCCACGGCATCTCCTTCGTTGGACAGGGGACCAACTTCACCGCTGCCATCCCCGCCGCCACCAGTTTCCCCACCCCCATCACCTCCGGCGCGGCCTTCAATGAGTCCTTGTGGAAATCTATCGGTCAGGTCAGGTTTCCTACACCCCGGCCTAAACCCACCCTTTAACAAGAGTGATTTGAACTATAATTAAGTTTTCTTTCTTTCTTTGTTATAGGCTGTATCGACTGAAGGAAGGGCAATGCACAATGTGGCTGGAGGAGGGCTAACATTTTGGAGCCCTAACATCAATGTTGTTAGGGATCCGAGGTGGGGAAGAACCCTAGAGACCCCCGGCGAAGACCCTTACATGGTCGGCCGTTACGCCGTTAACTATGTCAGGGGCCTGCAAGATGTTGAGGGCCATGAATCGGCCGAAGATCTGAACACCAGACCGCTGAAGGTTTCGGCTTGCTGCAAGCACTATGCGGCCTATGACGTCGATCATTGGTTCGGCCCCGGGAACGGCATCTTCGATCGGCAATCTTTCAATGCAAATGTAATCTTCATTAGCATTTGATTAATTATTTTTTATAGTTTGGATAGCTATTATAATTCAATTAATTCAATTCATATTATTGTTCGAAGTAATACGATTTTATTTTGTGGAATTTAAAGGTAACAGAGCAAGACATGGTGGAGACATTCCTTCGCCCTTTCGAGATGTGTGTGAAGGAGGGTGACGTTAGTAGTGTAATGTGCTCATATAACAACATTGATGGCATTCCAGCTTGTGCTGACGCGCGGCTCTTGAGGGGAACCATCAGAGGGGATTGGAATCTTCATGGGTATTTTCTCTCTCTCTCTCTCTCTATATATATATATATATTAGTCTTCATGCGCGTGCAATACATAAGAGAGAGAAAGAGTATACTGATTTCATTTCTATATATATTTGTTTAGTAATTATTATACTAAGTTTTGTTTCACAATCATGATAAATCAATTGTTTAACTTCATGTTTATCACCATAACATTATTTTGGGTATTTAAAGTTACATTTTATCAATAAATATATCTATTTTTCAAAATGATAAAAAATAGTATTGTCTGCCCCAAAATTTGTCTATAGGGTCTGAAAATAGGCCATCATGCCCCCAATATTTTTTTTTTTTTTGTTTTGGCCGTTAAATTTTTCCATAAGATCCTTTATCTTTATATTTATGAGGTCCGGGATGCTGAACTCAAGTTACTATTCAACTGAATGGAAAACTGTCATGTATGCGTTGAAAGTCAACAATTGCGGTTGTGTGATATGTACTCCATTTGACTGGTGAATTATATTTCACAAAACCTTTTTCATATATATATATATATATATATATATATATATATATATATATATATATAATGCGGCATACGGTAAGTGCGGCACCACACTACAACCGTCTGATGCACCGCTGCGTGCATGCGATGCACACAGCGGGTGCATCAGACAGTTGCGGTACCGCACTTACCACATGCCGCATTATAGCATGCCCATATATATATATATATATATATATATATATATATATATATATATATATATATATATATATATAATATATATATATATATATATATATATATATATATATATATATATATATATATATATGGGAAACGGTAGCCTACTCCATGGAGTAGGCTACTTACCTACTCCATGGCTTAAATAGACGCCACATGACACTTTTTAATCGGGTATTTTGTTGATGTATGGTCAATACAAAATGGATAGATTAGGATTATGAAAAAAAATCCGAAGAAAAATATCTAAATCAACCCGATCAAGTTGTAACAAATTTAACGGTAAACTGTGCATTGTAAAAATATTTTTTTTTGCATGCTAAAAATACCACTTAGCATGTGTTTTTCTCAAATTTTTTTCTTGACAATTGTTGGGAGGGATGAACCTAAATTGACAAAGTCTTAACTCCGGTTAAAAAGTGCCACATAACATCCATTTAACTCATGGAGTAAATAAGTTACATACTCCATGGAGTAGGCTACCTTGCCTCTCTCTCTCTCTCTCTCTCTCTTCTCTCTCTCTCTCTCTCTCTCTCTCTCTCTATATATATATATATATATATATATATATATATATATATATATATATATATATATATATATATATATATATATATATATATATATATATATATATATATATATATATATATATATATATATATATATATATATATATATATATATATATCCGAGGAAATGGGAAATGTGTAGCTAGTCTATTTCAGCAAAATTGGCAGCCACCCATTTGAAGCCCTTAGGAGTTTTAGAATGTGCTATTTTTTTTGTGAGCATAAGCAACCTACCTTAGATAGAACACCCACCCACAAAAAATCGATCAGCACATTCTAAACTCCTAGGGACATCAAATGTTAGAAGTTTTATCGAACGACCGTTGTAACCGTTAATCTGAAATATTACATTTGATGTCCCTAAAAGGTTTAGAATATACTGATTTTTTGTGGGTGTTCTAAGGTAAGGTGTTTATCCTCACAAAAAATCAGCACATTCTAAAACTCCTATGGGCATCAAATAGGTTGCTGCCCATTTCGTCGAAATAGGCTGCCAGCCTATACCCCGTAGCCTCTATATTTCCTTCAAATATTATGTTCTTGTATTTCCTTCTAATATTTAATTGGGAAATTATAAACTAAAAAATTTCAAACTACTGGTGTACTTTTTTTTAATTTATTCTGCTAATCGGGTGTATTGATAATTGTATATACACATTGTTATCGTTGCAGATATCTTATACTTCACAATGGATTATATACTATTTTTACACCGAAACAAAAGTTATCTATTATAATTAATATTACAAACCAATTTACTACCTACTTTTCCACAGATATATCGTCTCAGACTGTGACTCGGTCGAGGTCATAGTTGACAATCAAAAATTCCTCAACGATGCACCAGAGGATTCCGTTGCACAGACTCTTCGTGCCGGTCAGACTCACAGGAACTGATAATCATTATTATTAACCTAACTAATTCATCAACATTGAGAAATAAGTTATTACCCCCTTTTAACTAATTGATTATGTAGGTCTTGACTTGGATTGTGGAAGTTATTATCCCCAATATCTGGAGTCAACCGTGACGAAAGGACTAGTTAAAGAAAGCGATGTCGACCAGGCCTTGATCAACAATTATCTTGTCCTCTTGAGGCTTGGCTATTTTGACGGCAGTTCGATGTACAAATCCCTAGGGGCTTCCGATGTGTGCTCGACGGAGCATCTCAAGTTAGCCGCAGACGCAGCGAGGCAAGGTGTTGTTTTGCTCAAGAACAATCTGGTTTTGCCTCTAAGCTCTGGCTCGATAAAAAGTGTCGCGCTCGTCGGCCCTCATGCTAATGCCACAACTGTAATGATCGGAAATTACGAAGGTATTGTCACACATAAGAATAGCCATTTTTCAAAATCATCACTGTTTTTTTTTTTTTTTTGAGAAATGAGAAAATCCCTCTAGATGTGGGTGGGTAGGTGGGTATATGTGTGTGTTTAGGGGGGTGATATTTGATAATATACGGTTTTTTAGGATGATTATTGTGATTAGGTGATCCATGCCGTCTCGTCTCTCCGATCGATGGCTTCTCAAAGTATGCGAAGGTGGACTACAAGATGGGATGCGGTGAAGTTCAGTGCAGGAACGAGAGTTTAATCTGGCCAGCGGTGAAGGCCGCAATGGCTGAGGACGCGACGATCATTTTTGTGGGCTTGAGTCGAGATGTCGAGGATGAAAGTAGGGACCGGAGCAATCTCCAACTCCCCGGATACCAGAACCAACTCATTCGACAAGTGTCTAGCAAGGCAAAGGGGCCGGTTGTCCTCGTCATCCTCTCGGCCGGTGGTGTGGATATCTCTCCCTTTGTTGGCTCTGACGACATCGACGCTATCCTATGGGCTGGTTATCCTGGGGAGGAGGGCGGTCAGGCGATCGCTGATGTTGTGTTTGGGAAATACAATCCAGGTTCTCATCCATTAATTCTAATCCCTCTCTCTTTAAGTGTAATTGTTTTCCTATATATTTTCTGCTGATCTGCATCAAACTACGTACATTCTGTTCTGTTCCATGACGAACAGGTGGAAGGCTCCCGGTTACCTGGTACACTTCCGACTACCTGCTGCAATTGCCGATGATATCGATGCCACTCCGCCCGATCGATGAGCTGGGGTATCCCGGGAGGACATACAAGTTCTACAATGGCTCCACCATCTACCCATACGGCTACGGGTTGAGCTACACAAACTTCACCTACACTCTGGTCTCCACCCAGAGGTTTGTGGAGAAGCAGCTCGCCTTTACTCAGCATTGCCTGGTCCTCCACTACAACCAGTCAGCCTACGTCCCTCCGTGCCACGCCGCTCTGGTCGACGACCTGAGCTGCGACGACGACGACGTCACCATCGAGATCGAGCTGGCAAACACCGGGAAATTGGGCGGCAGCGACGTCGTGATGCTGTACTCTCGGGCCCCGGAGGGCATCGTGGGTGCTCCTATCAAGCAGCTGGTGGGATTCCAGCGGGTGTTTGTCGCGGCTGGGGAGAGCGAGACGGTGACGTTCAAGCTCAGCTCGTGCAAGAGCCTGAGCATCGTGACGGAGTCGGCGTATGTGGCCCTGCCGCACGGCGAGCACAGGTTCGTGATTGGGGTTGGAGACAACTCTGTTGAGTTCCCCTTCCATGTGTACTTGAAGAAGTAGCTAGGAAGCCGATTAAGATCAGCTTTAGGCTTTGGACAGCCTGGTCTTGCATTGGGAAATAGGTAATGGAGTTGGTTTTGATAACATTTATATATATATCTTCATTTAAGTTTGTTATTTTATATGCATGAGTTCTTGACGGAATAGTTATGCTATAGATGAAAATTGTAATGAATGCTTGAGTCAGACTTCACAATTAATAATAGGATGTGTTAGTCATATATATATATATATATATATATATATATATATATATATATATAGAGAGAGAGAGAGAGAGAGAGAGAGAGAGAGAGAGAGAATACGGGGTATGAGCTGACAGTCCATTTGCTCAAATGGGTTGTCACCGGTAGTCGTCCGATCGATGAGATCAGACCGTCCATTAATTAAAAATAAAAACCAAAAATCACAGGTGTTCTCTCTCTCTCGATCTCGAGCAACAGCCGCCCGACCCCCCTCTCCTCTGGCCCGGCTCCCTCCCTCCGGCTCCGGCGTCCACCCTCCGGCTTCGGCTTCCCTCTCCGGCTCCGGCGTCACCCCCCTCTGGCAGCACCCTCTGGCGTCACCTCCCCCGATCGAATTTGGTGCGACGGTGCCGGAGGAGAGGGGGACTGCGATCGGCCGGCGCCGGAGGAGCAGGCGGTCGAGCGAAGGCCGAAGGGGAGCGGGAGGGTGGACGCCGGAGCGGGCTTGGGCCGGAGGGGGAGCCGGAGCCGGAGGGAGGGAGCCGGGCCGGAGGGGGTGGTGGACGCCTGAGGGGGAGTCGAAGCCGGAGGGAGGGATCCGGGCCGGCGGTCGGGCGGCTGCTGCTGTTGCTCGAGATCGAGAGAGAGAGAGAGAGAGAGAGAGAGAGAGAGAGAGAGAGAGAGAGAGAGAGAGAGAGAGAGAGAGAGAGAGAGAGAGAGAGAGAGAGAGAGGACGCCGGAGCGGGCTTGGGCCGGAGGGGAGCCGGAGCCAGGCCGGAGGGGGTGGTGACGCCGGAGGGGAAGCCGGAGCCGTAGAGTGGACGCCGGAGCCAGAGGGAGGGAGCCGGGCCGGAGGAGAGGGGGGTTGGGCGGCTGTTGCTCGAGGTCGAGAGAGAGAGAACACCTGTGATTTTTGGTTTTTATTTTTAATTAATGGACGGTCTGATCTCATCGATCAGACGGCTATCGGTGACAGCCCATTTGAGCAAATGAGTTGTCAGCTCATACCCCGTATTCTCTCTCTCTCTCTCTCTCTCTCTCTCTCTCTCTCTCTATATATATATATATATATATATATATATATATATATATATATATATATATATATATATATATATATATATATATTGTAGGTTATACATGCCTGTTCTACGTATGGGACTCATTCCCTACATATACACGATTGTATATATATGTTGGCTACAGGGCTGGCAATTTCAGACCGACACGGCAGACACAACACGAAGTTAGCGGGTCTGGGTCAGGTCTAAACGGGTTCGGGTCGTAAACGGATCGACAAAATAGACCCGTTTAATAAATGGGTCGGGTCCGGGTTTAGGGTCTGGACACGGTAGACCCGGGAAGACCCGTTTAAAATTCACCGCGTCGTGTCGGGTCGGTTCGGGTCTACCCGCAATCCGATACTATAATATATAGTATCAGCGGGTCTATTGGGTAATGTCGGGTTGAGTCGGATCGAGTCGGATCGGATCAACTGAATAAATCTGTGTGGTAAACGGGTCTTATCGGGCTACCCGTTTATAAACGGGTCGGGTACGGGTTTAGAATATAGGCACGATTAGTTAAACAGGTTGGGTCTGGGTGTAGGGGTTTTTGACATGACCCAAAACTAGACACGATCGACACGACCCATTGCCACCCGTAGTTGGCTATTGCCAATACTAGTAATATTTGTGCCTGTCCGCACGCACATTCAACGAGAGCGTGATAATTTTGAGGGGGTGATAAAATTTTGAGGGTTGCAATAATAATTCAAAAGAGGTGATAAAATTTCAAGAGAGGTAAGATATTTCGAGGACGGCAACATAAAAGAAATGTGAAGATGATCATATCACACACACATTCGTCATATTTACTGAAGGTGCCCATATATACCGAAGGCACCCATATTTATCAGGGATGACCACATTCTGTGAAGGCGAGCCACAATTTGCGGGAGCAAAAAAATTTGTTTGGGGACTCCCACATTCGGCGAGGGCGCCCACATCAGGCGCAACCTACTCTAAACCAATGTGTTACAGTATAGAGAGGCGCGTGATTTAGGGTGCGATTAAAAAGTGCTGACAGGCACTGGTTTTTCAGAGGCCGGGACACGAGATATGTAGAACTTGATGTGGTGGTGGTAGATCAGAGATGCGTGGGGGTCCATAAATGTGGGATAAACAATCATGTGTGCATTGCAGCGGCCGCCTTCGTCGGCGACAACAATGCCAACAGGTAAGGAAAATTTTTAAGAGACGTGAAATTTTGTATTGGGGATGAATGCATTTGATCTTCGTGCCCATTTCAATAGGGGCGCCGGCCACATTCTGTGAAGGCGCGCCACAATCTGCAGGAGCGGAAAAATTGTTCGGGGACACCCACATTCGGTGAGGACGCCCACATCAGGCGCAACCTACTCTAAACCAATGTGTTACAGTTTAGATAGGCGCATGATTTGGGGTGCGATTAAGAAGTGCTGACAGGCACGGGTTGTTTCAGAGGCTAGGGCGCGAGATCTGCAGAACTTGATATGGTAGTGGTAGATCGTAGAGGCATGGGGGTCCATAAATGTGGGATAAACAATCATGCGGGCATTGCAGCAGCTGCCTTCGTTGGTCACGACAGTACCAACAGGCAAGGAAAATTTTTAAGATACGTAAAATTTTGTATTGGGAATGCATATATTTGATCTTCGTTCCCATTTCAACAGGGGCGGCCACATTCGACGGTAATCATCCGGTTGAAAATGGCCACATGTATGTAGCGGGGATGATGAAGGCTCTGTAAATACCCCCACTACCCCGAATACACCCGGTGATCGATGTCAACAACCACCCATACCCCAGTAGCAACGATCACCATGGCATTCACATAGGATCCATCGATCTGTCCAAACTAGAGTTCCAATAGAATTGATTTAGCCAGTTCCTTTTGAAAACCGTGGATCCTCATGACCGGACGTACCAATGGAATTTATATATTCAATTTATCATCCCATTAGTATTAGATTTTCTATGTTTGATTCTTGACCTTCCGGTTAACATCATGCTGTGAAAGTGGAAAATACTTAACAAAAAGAAGCAAATTAAGTCAGGGTCCTTATTTAAAATAGGGGTAATGTGTAAGCAGTCCCCGAAAACATATCGTTTCGGTAAACAACTAGGACATGTGTAAGATCCCATTAGCGGTTAGCCTTGGGTTTCTGATTTCTTTCAAAAATCCAAAAATGCCCTCACTGCTCTCCTTCTCCCTTTTCTCTCTAGCGTGAGCAGAGGTGGCGGCAGTGTGAGCGACCTCAGGTTGCAACTAAGGCAGCAGCAGCGAGCAGCGGAGACGAGAAGGAACCAAAAATAGGGGATTCGGTCAAGTTCGGTTACGTTTAGGATTCCTAGGTCAAGGGTTCATCCCATGGCCTATAGATCTTAGGTTTAGGGTTAGGGTTAGGGTTAGGGTTAGGTTTATGTTCGGTTCGGCGATAGCAAGCAGTGGAGGCGAGAAGCCTCGGCGGCGGATCAAGGTTAGTTAGGTGAATGAAATCAATGGTGTTCAAGTAAAAATTTAAATTACTACTGAGGGTATTTTTGTCCACATCATTTGTTTATCTTTTAGCTAAAATTGATATTCTTAAAAGGCCTTATTGCTAAGTTTCCCTTTAAAATAAGAAAAATACCATTTATACCGAAAGGGTCTTACGACTCTTACCGAATGACGTGGCATGATCACAGCTGCCCGTTTTCACCCAGCCCAGATTAGTGATCGCACTCTTTCTGGAGCGGCAGAAAAAAGGGGCGTTGTGACTGCTGGGTGCCATATTGTCATTCGGTAAGAGTTTCGGTATGAATAACATTGTTATTTAAATAAGGTGAACACATGAGTCTTTTTTGCGTAAATTGACATATAAAGTGAAAATCAACATTCATAATCTGAGAGATCGATGCAAAGATGTGATTCTAACCTTGGTGGGTTACCAACGGTACCTTTGCATGAGGGTACGTTCTTTCTCCCTCTCCTATATGCAGAGGTTCCATATTCGACTCCCTTTTTATCCAACTACGTAAGCTCCGATCTTGCATGTGGCCTTTGGAATCGTAGCAACCAAAAACGGTGCAGGGTCTTAATTGTTGAACCAACAAGTTCGATGAGAGATTGGTGATTACAGGCCAGGTTGTTGAGCATGCCTTGGCCCTCAGCACTGAGTTTTGACGCTTGGAGTTGCCTACGTTTTTGGAGCTTTTAACTGCCACGATTTGTTGTTAATCCTCAGCGACGTTGATCCTGCACAACTTCTCTTGCTCTTGCTCTGACTAGATCATGATCTATTTTGGAAGTAGGTCGCACAGCAAAGTTGGCCTTTTGGAGTACTCGGGTCCATCTTGTCACAATTTGAATCGTGCCGTCGCCGCCGGCAATAGTTTCCCATAACTCCTTTATCGATCGCCTATAAGCAAATCTCCATCATGGGAGATCTCATCAAACCAAATGAGATCTGACACAAAGATCGGATCTACCCATAGCGGAAGCGAAGAGATGTACCTCCGGCCATAACGCGCCGGGTGACGTACCGCAAGTAGATAACTCCTCGATGTGATGCGTCTCCCACGTATCCGAAATCCTCATCGACGTTCTCCTCACGCCGAAGCCGTCGCAAGATCGGAAGAGAAGGGAGGAGAGGGAGAGGTATTTCTTGTTTAGTTCTTGGCCATCAAGAGATCAACTACATCGATGACATCAGATAGATACCTAATAGATGGGAGGCATCTTATTTATAACTAAACCAGGACACCATCTCAAAACCCTAATAATCGGAATCAATCCAACCATCCACTGGATTGATCTAAGGGCTAGGACTCATCACTTAACCACATCATTAACGGGTACAACTTTAGTTAAGGCCCATTAGGTTTTAAACCCAAAGGCCCATGGTGGGTTTGTACCGGGCCATCCTCACGCCGCAAGCGGCTAACCCAACACTCTCCCACTTGGACCTACAAACACACATTTGAAAAACAACCATTTATTTTAAAGAAAACAAAACTCTAATGGGCCAAAAGCGATAAAAACTTCAATATGCGCATACGAAAAATTCCAGAAAATAAAAGCACCTGTAATGCCTTATATGGTATCCTTTAGTTTAAACTGAAGACACCAACTACATGAATCATGGCGGTCGTATCCTAACAAATAGACACTTCCTTCCATATATTACTATGTAGTATGATCAGTCCAGTTAAATACTTTATGTGATGAATTACTTTATGAGTGAATGCATGCTTCACTTTGTGTCAAAACTATATGTCTCAAACTTTAGTGCACAAACAGAGACCATTATACTTTATTCACTGCAGTAAAAGAAATAATAGGCTCATAATACATAATCTTTAAGAGTACAATGAGCTAACCAGACCCATCAGATCCACATGACCTCTATAAAGGTTTGGTGGTAATCCTTTGGTCAGTGGATCAGCCACCATAAGCTTAGTACCAATATGCTCAATTTGAATGTTATATTTTGCTACATCTTCTTTAACAAGGTACTTTATGTTGATGTGCTTGTTTTGACTTCCACTTTTGTTGTTTTTGGAGAAGAACACTGCAGTAAAATTATCATAGTAGATCTTTAGAGGTCTGGATATGGAATCCATGATCCTTATCCCTATGATAAAATTTCTTAGCCAAGACGCATGTGTGGTTGCCTCATAAAGTGCAACATACTCTGCCTCCATAGTCGACGATACCGTAATGGTCTGCTTGATACTCTTCCAGGAGATAGCACCACCAGCCAAAAGGTAGATATAACTCGATGTCGACTTTATAGAGTCAATGCAATCGCAAAGTCCAAATTAGAGTACTTGATCAGCTCTAAATGATCAGAGTGGCTGTATATAAACATGAAGTCATTGGTCCTTTATAAATTTCTTATGACCTTCTTAGCAGCCCTCCAGTGATCCATGCCTGGATCACTCTGGTACCCCTAACATCCCTACTGCAAATCCGATATCTGATCTTGTGCAGACCTCCAAATACATCAAACTGTCAACTGCAGATGCATAAGGAATGTTAGCCAGAGCCTCTCTTTCAAAAGAGTTTTTTGGGCATTGGGACAAACTGAATCTATCACCCTTGACAATGGGAGTAATGTTGAGTGAGTAGTTCTGCATATTAAATCTTTCTAGAGCTTTATTAACGTAGGCCTTTTGAGACAATCTTAGAACCCTTTGGGATCGATCCCTATGGATCTTTATCCCTATAATATAGGATGCCTCGCCTAAGTCTTTCATATTAAAGTTCTGTGAGAGAAACTACTTTGTCTCACGTAGCATCCCCAAGTCATTACTGGCTAGCAGAATATCGTCAATATAGGACTAGAAATGTGTAACGGTTCCCATTAGTCTTAAGGTATATACATTCATCCATAATGTTCTCTACAAAACCGAAAGGAGTTGTGATATTGTGGAACTTTAAATACCACTGTCGGGAAGCCTGTTTCAGTCCGTATATAGACTTCTTGAGTCTGTAAAGCAGTTGACTCCCTTTATCTGAAGAAAAGCCTTCAGGCTAGAGCATGTATACCTCCTCCTCAAGATCCCCATTCAGGAAAGCCATTTTCACATCCATCTGTTATAACTCTAGGTCATAATGAGCTACCAAAGCCATGATTATCCTTAATGAATCCTTCTTGGAAATTGGAGAGAAGGTGTCATGATATTCAATGTCGATCCTTTGAGTGAAATTCTTAGCCACAAGTCTTGCCTTATGGCTTTCAACATTACCAGTGGCATCCGTTTTGGTCTTATAGACCCATTTACAGCCAATTGGCCTAGCACCTCTGGGTAACTTTATTAGTTCACAGACTTGATTGTCAACCATGGATTTTAACTCTTCCAGTATGGCATCATACCATTTCATGGAATTACCTCCACTCATGGCTTGTGAAAACATTTGTGGGTCTTGAAGTCTAACTGAGTCGTCGGACTCTTGCAGGTATACCTCGTAGTCATTAGAAATTGTAGGTTTTCTTTTTCTTGAGGATCTCCTCGTTTTTGTTGGTACCACAACTTATGGTTCTGGAGCAACAATGTCAATAGGTTTTATGGCAACCTGCTTCTCTTGGGCTGGGAGAACTTGGGCTAGTTGCTCGTGAATCACTTGAGGTGGTTCTTCCTAATGAGCAATATGCCCACCCTCGATTATGGGTGTGATCACCGGAACCCGTATTTCCTCAAACACAATTGATTGTGTTGGGACACTCCCACTGAGGTTGTCATCCTCAAGAAATCTGGCATTTCTAGCTTCTACGACTTTAGGAGTGTGCGAGGGACAATAGAACCTATAACCCTTGGACTTCTCGGCATAACCGATGAAGAAACCACTCACAGTCCTAGGGTCAAGCTTCTTCTCATGTGGGTTGTACACCCTAACCTCAACTGGACAACCCCATATGTGCATGTGTCCTAAACTAGATTTTCATCCATTCCATAACTCAAAAGGTATTTTAGGAATGGCTTTAGATTGAATCCTATTTAGCACATACATAGCGGTTTTTAAGGCCTCACTCCACATATTGAGAGGAAGGAAGAAGTTACAAATCATGATCCTCACCATATCCATCAAAGTGTAGTTCCTCCTTTCAGCAACACCATTTTATTGCGGTGTGTCAGGCATTGTGTACTGAGCCACAATGCCGTGTTCTTCCAGGAACTTTGCAAATGGACCAGATCTTTCAACTCTCTGTGTACCTTTTATAGTATTCCCCACCTCTGTCGAATCTTACAATTTTGATACTATTTCCAGATTATTTTTCTACCTCCGTCTTATAGATTTTGAAAGTATCAAATGCCTTCGTTTTATCATTTAAGAGGTAGAGATATATGTATCAACAATGGTCATCTATAAAGGTAATAAAATACCTCTGATCGTTCAGACAGGGTGTACTAAATGGTCCATAGAGATCAATGTGAATGATCCCTAATTCTCATTATTCCTCGTGGCACCCTTAGTGGACTTGTTAGTCTGCTTTCCCTTTGTGCAGTCTATACAAGTCCCAAAGTCAGTGAAGTCAAGAGTCTTTAAGACTACATTCTTCACTAACCTCTTTAGACACTCTATGGAGATGTGAGTCAATCTCCTATGCCACAATGTAGAGGAATCTCCATTCACATTCATCATAAAACATTCAAGAGAAAAATTTAGAGAAATATAATATAAACCATCCATCAAAGAACCTGACCCAATGGTTACTTTATATTTAATAATCAGAAAAGATGAATCTTTGAATTGAAAATCAAAGCCATATGGAACTAGTCTTGATACAGATACTAGATTCTTAGAGAAACTGGGAATATAAAATATCTTCTCTAGATCTAAGGTGTACCCTGTTTGGAGACGAAACCTATATATCCCCACACCTTCAACTCTTGAACTTATCTTATTGTCAGAGTAGATGATGTGTTTCTCATCAATTGGTTCTCTTAGATTGAGGAACCCCTGCAAGATGGTAGAAACATTGATTGTAGATCTGGAGTCAATCCACTAGGAGTCATTATGAGAATCAACCAAATTTGATTCATAACACACTAGGGTCATGGGATTACCTTCATACTCTCTTTTAGCGAGCCACTTCTAGTACTTGGTGCAGTCCTTCTTGAGATGTCCCGTTTTTTTACAGAAGAAGCAGTTCACCTCTTTATGGGTGCCATCAGTTTTCTTTATTGGCACTCATTGGCCTTACTTCTTCTTGGAGACTACCTTGTGAGGCTTGGACTGCCCTGTCTTATGAGAAACGAGGTGAGCCAGCTTCAATTTCTCCTGCTTCAGTCTCCCTTCCTCCTGAACACACATAACTAACATATCATTTACTAACCAGTTTGTTGAATGAGTGTTGTAGGAGATCTTGAATTACCCATACTGAGTGGGCAGGGAGTTCAGTATGAAGTGCACCAGGAACGACTCGTTGATATCTATCTTCATGCCCTTTAGCTGAGATGCTATATCACGCATCTGCATGATGTGCTCTCGCATACTCTTATCTCTAGTTAGTCTGATGGATGATAGTTTGGCCATTAAGGTACTAGCAAAGGCTTTATCGGAGCTTTTAAATTGCTCCTCGATAGCCTTCATAAAGTCCTTGACCAGTCGGCACTCAGGGATAGAACCCCTGATGCTCTTATCAATATGGGTCTGGATGAGCATCATACTCAAGCGGTTGGATCGCTCCCACCGCTCGTATGATGCAACCTCAGTTGGCGTACTTTTCTTCATTGGAGGAGTAGGCTCCTCCACACGGAGCGCTAAGTCCAGATTCATATACCCCAGGACCAAGAGTATCTTGTCTTTCCAATCTGAATAATTATCACTAGACAAAAATAGAAGGGGCTAGGTAGAGTCATTGATAAAGGACATAGCTGAAAAGAAACATACAAAGCTTACATTAATACGAGGAAATAAACCATATCTGACAATTAACCCATGTTAAGGTCAGTCAGTGAAAATTCGAATCTCCCTTTGGGCAAAGGTCGTAAGCTATATGAATCCTACTGTGTTCTTTAGAAACTACAAGGTTTCCAATAAGGCTAGAGTGTTGTACCATGACATGGACTGACAATCCATTATCTGTAGGCATTAGAACTGTCTCCGTTTCACCATGCAATACTCAGCCCTATCCTAATTACATGATGCTGACAGCTGCCTCCCTTTGGGGCCGAGCAACGATCATTATCATGTAATTAGAATGTGACCATCATAGTAACTTTATGTGACCCTATGCATCCCATGATGCACCTTTGAGGAGTCACTCATCAAAATTAACCCAGGACGCTTTGGCCAATCCTGAGTCAGTTTCGATGATTATCTTTACTGTCATGATGATCAAGAACAAGCAAGATTAATCAAATAGCTTGGAAAACAAACAAATAGCATTAATGAGTTAACTTGGGCTATTAAGGCTTGACCAAGATCCCACAATCACAAACAACATAGACATTCACATTTTGCATTAGCGCAACCCTGTATTATTAAAAAATTGGAAGCACTATACATACAGGCCCCATAAAAAATAATAATTTTGCTGTATCAAAACTCCGTGCAAGCTCCTTCGCACCTGTGAAAACAATCTATATATACAAGCCACATTCGATCCCTGGCCAGCCCAAGCAACAAGCACAAGATGCCCAATCCTTATGTTAACTTATTAACTACTACCGGGTTTAATCGATTCTGAATCGCTCAAAAAATAGCACGCCAATAGGCACATAAATTTAGAAGCCTATTTTTATGGTCCAACATCGATCCCATTTGAGTCCATACTATATGTCGAATGATAGCTCTCGAGAAGAGCTTCGAAATAACTATTCATGGGCAAAAAACGGAATGAAACTGGGCCTGAAATAAGGCTTCAAAATTTACGGGTCTAAAGCCTTTAAAGGATCGGGTCAGATCGGATCGGATTAAAGCCAAGTACAGCAGAACGAATGAAAAATGATGACTGAATTTGACTTTAAAGAGGGGCAAAAGGGTAAAGCAAATGTGTTTAGGGTTAAAAGAAACTCTAACCTCACCACCCTCTCTCACACAGCATCAGCCGCCACCCTCATGCATGGCATGCGAGACATCGGCTCGAGATCGACATGGGCTCCGTCCAATCGGTCGGACATCACACTACTACAATCGGCCCAAGCCTCATGCACCATGTCGCGTCGACCGACCTCACTGTTGCGTGCACGAGGACGGGTGGGATCCCGAACCTCGCCGATGCCGATGACTTCAACATCACCGGCTCTGATCCAACGATGATTGAAACCCAAAAAATTCAGAGATCGAAAACCCGGAGAAAAGATCGAGCAAACCATGGCACTGATACCAGTGTAAGCAAATCTCCATCATGGGAGATCTCATCAAACCAAATGAGATCTGACACGAAGATCGGATCTACCTATAGCGGAAGCGAAGAGATGTACCTCCGGCCATAATGCGTCGGGTGACGAACCGCAGGTAGATAACTTCTCGATGCAATGCGTCTCCTACATATCTGAAATCCTCATTGACGTTTTCCTCACGCCGAAGCCGTCGTAAGATCGAAAGAGAAGGGAGGAGAGGGAGAGGTATTTCTGGTTTAGTTTTTGGCCGTCAAGAGACTAGATGACATCAGAAAGATACCTAATAGATGAGAGGCATCTTATTTATAACTAAACTAGAACACTATCTCAAAACCCTAATAACCGGAATCAATCCAACCATCCACTGGATTGATCTAAGGGCTAGGACTTATCACTTAACCACATCATTAACGGGTACAACTTTAGTTGAGGCCCATTAGGTTTTAAACCCAAAGGCCCATGGTGGGTTTGTACCGGGCTATCCTCATACCGCAAGCGGCTAACCCAACATCGCCTTCTCAGATATCATCATGAAGACGATGGCAAACCTCCATAAATGAACGAGTGAACCTCAACAGACTTTTTTTTGAAGTGGAATCGCTACTTATATTTTGTTGATGAAGATGACGGCACTTGAGACATGCATCTATATAACATGCTACGACGGTCTGAATTGCACTCCTCTCCGCTGAGAGTATTTTTGTTGGACGGTATTTTGTTGATGAAGATGACGGCACTTGAGACATGCATCAATATAACATGCTACGACGGTCTAAATCGCACTCCTCTCCGCTGAGAGTATTTTTGTTGGACAATTGGTTTGCTGCACTTATTGCAACAAAATTGATTTGCTGCACTTATTACGACCCAATCGTGGAGTGTCACATTGTCCCAATTGATTTGCTGCACTTATCACAGCCCAATCTTGGAGTGTATTTTTTACGACCCAATCTTGCAATAAAATGTTTCCAGAAATTGCATGAACTTCTTACGGTCCAATCATGGAGTGGCAAGTTGTCCAATAAATGAGCATCTGTTGAATCACACTATTTTTCACTAAAAACAGTCTTGCTGGCCGATTGATTTGTTGCACTTCTTACATACCAATCGTAAAGTGCGACATTGTCCATTAAATAGGAATCCGTTGAATCACACTCCTCTCCTCTGAGCATAATCTTTTTAGACAATTGATTTGTGGCACTTCGACTCCTCTCTACTGAGAGCATTCTTGTTGGACGATTGATTTACTGCACTTATTATGGTCCAATCATGGAGTGTCACGTTGTCCCAAATGATTTGTTGCACTTATTATGACCCAATTGATTTGCTGCACTTATTATGGCCAAATCATGGAGTGCACTTATTACAACCCAATCATGCAATAAAATGTTTTTCAAAATAGCATGAACTTCTTACGATTCAATCGTAGAGTGACACGTTATCCATTTAATGGGCATTCATTGAATCACACTACTCTTCACTGAGAGCATTCTTGCTGGCCAATTGATTTGTTGCACTTATTAGGGCCCAATTGATTTGTTGCACTTCTTAAAGACCAATCGTGGAGTGTCATCGTCTATTAAATGAGCATCCATTGAATCACACTCCTTTTCACTTAGCACATTCTTTCTAGCCAATTGATTTGCTGTACTTCCATTCTTACGACCCAATTTTTAAAAAAATTATTCTAAACTTTGAGGCATTACTTATAACTAATATTTATTTTAAAATAATCTTGCAATAATTTTGTTTTGAAATAATATGGAATTCTTACGGCCCAATCGTGGAGTGCCACATTATCCATTAAATGAGCATTTATTGAATCGAGCTCCTCTCCGTTGAAAGCATTCTTACTGGACGATTGATTTGCCTATTACGGCCTAATCATGGAATGCCACGTTGTCCCAATTGATTTGCTACACTTATTACGGCCCAATCATGGAGTGTACTTATTACGGTCCAATCTTGTAATAAAATATTTTTCGAAATAGCATGAACTTCTTACAGCCCAATCATGGAGTGACACACTGTCTAATAAATAGGCATACGTTGAATCACACTACTCTTCACTGAGAGCATTCTTGCTGGCCGATTGATTTGCTGATCTTATTAGGGCCCGATTGATTTGTTGCACTTCTTACATATCATTTGTGAAGTGTCACATCGTCCATTAAATGAGCATCCATTGAATCACACTCCTCTCCGCTAAGCACATTCTTTCTATCCAATTGATTTGTAGCACTTTGATTCTTACGACCCAATTAAGAAAAAAATTTCTTTCAAAATTTGAGGCGTTACTTATAACTGATATTTATTTTTAAATAATTTTGCAATAAAATATTTCTCGAAACAACATGGACTTCTTATGACCCAATCGTGGAGTACCACATCGGCCTTTTGGAGTACTCGGGTACATCTTGTCACAATCTGAATTGCGTCGTCACCGCCGGCAATAAATTCCCATAACTCCTTCATCGATCCCCTTCTCAGATATCATCATGAAGATGATGGCAAACCTCCATAAACGAACGAGTGAACCTCAACATACTTTTTTTTGAAGTGGAATCGCTACTTTTATTTTGTTGATGAAGATTACGACACTCAAGACATGCATCTATATAACATGCTACGATAGTCTGAATCACACTCCTCTCTGATGAGAGCATTAATTCTTGCTGGACAATTGATTTGCTGCACTTATTACAGCAAAATTGATTTGCTACACTTATTACGTCCCAATCGTGGAGTGCCACGTTGTCCCAATTGATTTGCTGCACTTATTACAGTCCAATCCTAAAGTGCATTTATCACGATCCAATCTTGCAATAAAATATTTCCAGAAATAGCATGGACTTCTTACGGTCCAATCATGAAGTGACAAGTTGTCCATTAAATGGGCATCCGTTGAATCACACTATTTTTCACTGAGAGCATTCTTGCTGGCCGATTGATTTGTTGCACTTATTTAGGCCCATGACAATTGATTTGTTGCACTTCTTATAGACCAATCGTGGAGTGCCACATCGTCCATTAAATGAGAATCCATTGAATCACACTCCTCTTCGCTAAGCACAATCTTTCTTGACAATTAATTTGCGGCACTTCGATTCTTACAGCCCAATTAATAAAAAAAAATTTTAAAATTTGAGGCGTTACTTATAATTGATATTTATTTTTAAATAATCTTTCAATAAATATTTCTCGAAATAACATGGACTTTTTACGGCCCAATCGTGGAGTGCCACGTTATACATTAAATGGGCATTTGTTGAATCGCACTCCTCTCTACTGAGAGCATTCTTGTTGGACGATTGATTTACTGCATTTATTACGGTCCAATCATGGAGTGTCATGTTGTCCCAAATGATTTGCTGCACTTATTATGGCCAAATTGATTTGCTACACTTATTATGGCCAAATCATGGAGTGCACTTATTACGATCCAATCATGCAATAAAATATTTTTCAAAATAGCATGAACTTCTTACGAGCCAATCGTAGAGTGACATGTTGTCCATTAAATGAGCATCCGTTGAATCACACTACTCTTCACTGAGAGCATTCTTGCTAGCCAATTGATTTGTTGCACGTCTTAAAGACCAATCGTGGAGTGCCATCGACCATTAAATGAGCATCCGTTGAATCACACTCCTCTCCACTGAGCACATTCTTTCTAGCCAAATGATTTGCTGCACTTCGATTCTTACGACCCAATTAAAAAAATTTATTATAAACTTTGAGGCGTTACGTATAACTAATATTTATTTTAAAATAATCTTGCAATAATTTTTTTTCTCGAAATAACATGGAATTCTTACGGCTTAATCATGGAGTGCCACGTTATCCATTAAATGGGAATTTATTGAATCAAACTCCTCTCTGCTGAGATCATTCTTACTGGACGAATGATTTGCTGCACTTATTACGGCCTAATCGTGGAGTGCCACGTTGTCCCAATTGATTTGCTGCACTTATTATGGCCCAATCACAGAGTGCACTTATTACAGCCCAATCTTGCAATAAAATATTTTTCAAAATAGCATGGACTTCTTACAGCCTAATCATGGAGTGACACATTGTCTATTAAATGAGCATCCGTTGAATCCCACTACTCTTCACTGAGAGCCTTCTTACTAGCCGATGGATTTACTGCTCTGATTAGGGCCCAATTGATTTGTTGCACTTCTTACAAACCAATCGTGCAGTGTCACATCGTCCATTAAATGAGCATCCGTTGAATCATACTCCTCTCTGCTGAGCACATTTTTTCTAGCCAATTGATTTGCTGCACTTTGATTCTTACGACCCAATTAAGAAAAAAAACTCTTCCAAAATTTGAGACGTTACTTATAACTGATATCTATTTTTAAATAATCTTATAATAAAATATTTCACGAAACAGCATGGACTCCTTATGGCCCAATCGTGGAGTACCACGTTGTCCATTAAAAGAGCATTCGTTGAATCGCACTCCTCTCTGCTGAAAGTATTCTTGCTGGACGATTGATTTACTGCACTTATTATGGCCCAATCATGAAGTGCACTTATTACGACCCAATCATGCAATAAAATGTTTCCTAAAATAGCATGAACTTCTTACGATCCAATCGTGGAGTGACACATTGTCCATTAAATGGGCATCCGTTGAATCACACTACTCTTCACTGAGAGCATTCATGCTAGCTGATTGATTTGTTGCACTTATTAGAGCCCAATTGATTTGTTGTACTTCTTAAAGACCAATCGTGGAGTGTCATATCGTCTATTAAATGAGCATCCGTTGAATCACACTCCTCTCTACTGAGCACATTCTTTCTAGCCAATTGATTTGCTGCACTTCGATTCTTATGACCAAATTAAAAAAATATATATTCTAAACTTTGAGGCATTACTTATAGCTAATATTTATTTTTAAATAATTTTGCAATAAAATATTTTTTGAAATAACATAGACTTCTTACGGCCCAATCGTGGAGTGTCACGTTATTCATTAAATGGGCATTTATTGAATCGAACTCCTCTTCGTTGAGAGCATTCTTACTAGACGATTGATTTGCTGCACTTATCACGGCCTAATAGTGGAGTGCCACGTTGTCCTAATTGATTTGCTGCACTTATTATGGCCCAATCACGGAGTGCACTTATTATGGCCTAATCTTGCAATAAAATATTTTCCGAAATAGGATAGACTTCTTACGGCCCAATCGTGGAGTGACATGTTGTTTATTAAATAGGCATCCGTTGAATAACACTACTCTTCACTGAGAGCATTCTTGTTGGCCGATTGATTTGCTGCACTTATTAGGGCCCGATTGATTTGCTGCAATTCTTACAGATCAATCATGGAGTGCCGCATCGTCCATTAAATGAGCATTTGTTGAATCACACTCCTCTCCGCTGAGTACATTCTTTTTAGCCAATTGATTTGCTACACTTCGATTCTTACGGCCCAATTAATAAAAAAATTCTTCCAAAATTTAAGGCGTTACTTATAATTGATATTTATTTTTAAATAATCTTGTAATAAAATATTTTTTGAAATAACATGGACTTCTTACGGCCCAATCGTGGAGTACCATATTGTCCATTAAATGAGCATTCGTTGAATCACACTCCTCTCTGCTGAGAGCATTCTTGCTAGATGATTGATTTACTACACTTATTACGGTCCTATCGTGGAGTGCCACAATGTCCCAAATGATTTTGCTACACTTATTATGACCTAATTGATTTGCGGTACTTATTATGGCTTAATCATGGAGTGCACTTATTACATCTAATCATGCAATAAAATGTTTCCTAAAATAGCATGAACTTCTTACGGTCCAATCATGGAATGACACGTTGTCCATTAAATGGGCATCCATTGAATCACACTATTTTTCACTAAGAGCATTCTTGCTGGCCAATTGATTCATTGCATTTATTAGGGCCCAATTGATTTGATGTACTTTTTAAAGACCAATCGTAGAGTGCCACATTGTCCATTGAATGAGCATTTGTTGAATCACACTCCCCTCCACCGAGCACATTCTTTCTAACCAATTGATTTGCTGCATGTCGATTCTTTCGACCCAATTAAAAAAAATTATTCTAAACTTTGAGGCATTACTTATAACTAATATTTATTTTAAAATAATTTTGCAATAAATTATTTTTTGAAATAACATGGATTTTTCACAGCCTATTAATGGAGTGCCACGTTATCCATTAAATGGCCATTTATTGAATCGAACTCCTCTCCGTTGAGAGCAATCTTACTGGACGATTGATTTGTTGAATTTATTACGGCCTAATCGTGGAGTGTCACGTTGTCCCAATTGATTTGCTGCACTTATTATGGCTCAATCGCGGAGTGCACTTATTACGGCCCAATCTTGCAATAAAATATTTTTCGAAATAGCTTGGACTTCTTACGGCCCAATCGTAGAGTGACACGTTGTCTATTAATGTGGTTTGTGCCATCTTTGATGGCAAAAGAGGTCTGAGATCATAATGTGGTTTGAAGAGAGGCCGGAGTTGAAAGAGAATACTATCCAGGAAAAAGGGATTCAGGAGCACCATGCGGTCGACCAGAGGTCGAAGGAGCCTTCCATCCAGACCGCATGGCGCATATTATTCCAAACAACTGGCAGACCCTCAGAGATAGCACGCCATGCCCACAAGCACTTGCTAGGCTTTGACCACTTCTACGGATCCTCGATCACCTTATATTTATCTTAACAAACGACACCCAAGGGATATTGAAGTTCAAGAGGATCTGGAAAAATTTCTTCCCCATTATAGTTTGACGAAATGTGGGAAGATGATATAGGCCCAGACCTCCCTGCAACTTCAGACGACAGACATCAGCCTATTTAACAAGGTGAAGCCCGTGTTTCATATCCCCCTTAGCCCAAAGAAAACGACAAAATTCCTTTTCCAGTTGATCCAGGATTTATGGCGCATCCAAACCACACCCAGCAGAAACACTGGGAGGGATTAGAGGATTGACTAAAGCAAGGTTACCCGGGACGGAAAGGATAACAAATGAGCTTTCCAACTTACAATGCGCCCCGTGATATGACTCACCACATGGGCCAATTCTGAAGCTTGAATCCATCGACCTGAGATGCGAGCCCCCAGATATATTAGTGGGCCATTGTGGGAGGACATCCCAAGAGAGAAGAGAAGAGTCGAGCGATGATTTGCCTCAACCCCGTCTCCAAATATCACTATTGACTTTTGGTAGTTAACTTTTTGACACGAGAGTAAACAATATTGTCGTAGAAGACGCTGAAGCGTCGACACACTAGAGGGGGAAGCCTCATTGAAAATTAAACTATCATTTGCATAAGAAGGCATTCCAATGGATCTTGCCATGGGGGAAGATCGAATACCCTGCCAGGTACCTTGCTGAATATGAGCATTAACATTTCGCACCAGAACATTTGCACCTATGATGAAAAGATATGGGATAGAGGGTCACCCTGGCGTAGACCACAGGAGGAACTGAACCAAGACGTAGGGGAGCCATTAAGCAAGATGGAGAAAGACGGATTCTCTATACAACCTTTAATCCACCATATCCAGATCGGATAAAACCCGAGCTTGGCCAACACCCGATAGAGAAATCCCCATTGCATCCTGTCATACGCAGTAGCCATATCCAATTTATGGGCTATTAGACCTTTGTCACAGGTATCGACCCTCATAGAGTGCAGAGCTTCTTGAGCCAAAAGTATGTTATCAGAAATATTGCGGCCCTAAATAAAGGCACTTTGCTCCGGGGACACAAGTTTGCCACGGAGAGGCTTAAGATGGTTCACTAAAAGTTTAGAGATAATTGTATAAAGGACCATATAGAGACTAATAGGTCTATACTACTTCGGCCGACAAACCCCTGAAGTTTTGGGGATAAGAGTCACATAGGTACTTTTTCATGTGGCCAGCATACTTCATGTATTAAAAAAGGACTCTATGGCGAAATAAACATCCTTGCTGAGGACTCCCAAATTGTTTGTGAAAAATTCAACTTAATACCCATATGTCCCAGGAGCTTTGTTACGTGGGAGGGAAAAAACAGTACGTCGGATTTTCTCCTAATTAACCGGGCCTATGAGGAGCCGGTTATCGGAAGACATCAATGTTGGAGTCGGTGTGTCCTTAGTGTGGATTTTCTATATTAACATTACTAAATAATAGCTCTGGTTAATGAATAACTAAAATGATATGTGTAATCCACATATAATAAGGACCCTAGGAAACACAGTAGGCCACTGAGGTGCATGGTGGATCCATGCTTGGGAGACTCAGTGGACCAGTCCTGTGTAGACCTAGACTCAGTTCACAGCTTTGGTTATGTTGGTCGCTTGTGACGACCAAGATCCAATAGGCCAATAGCCAAGAGCCAAGACTCCTGAGGCGGAAATGCCAAGATGGATGAGGTGAGGTGTACAAGGCCACGAGTTAGCCCCACATCGCTTGGAGAGAAGGAGATCCTGAGCTACTTATATAATTTTCCCTCCCAAACATAGAAGACGTGTTTTAAAACCGTGCGCTGCTACGGAATTCGTAAGAACTCTGTAGTTAAGCGTGCTCGGGCGAGAGTAGTACCAGGATGGGTGACCTCCCTGGGAAGTTCTCGTGCGGGCACAGGCAAAGCGGACAATATCTTGTGTGTTTGGGGCGGATGTTACAAAATGGTATCAGAGCCGATTCTCCTCGCTATGGGGGGTCTAACCCTACACGAGGACGTGTAGCCCTAAGGGGGGTGAATTGTGACGACCAAGATCCAATAGGCCAATAGCCAAGAGCCAAGACTCCTGAGGCGGAAATGCCAATATGGATGAGGTGAGGTGAGGTGAGGTGTACAAGGCCACGAGTTAGCCCCACATCGCTTGGAGAGAAGGAGATCCTGAGCTACTTATATAATTTCTCCTCCCAAATATAGAAGACGCGTTTTAAAACCGTGCGCCGCTACGGAATTCGTAAAAACTCTGTAGTTAAGCGTGCTCGGGCGAGAGTAGTACCAGGATGGGTGACCTCCCTGGGAAGTTCTTCGGGGGTAAAATACGTCAGTTGTCTTTGCTCACAACTGTATTTTGCAGCCGAAAACGACCACGATAGTCATTGACTCCGACATTTGTGACGGGCTTTGATAACAGCTCAGCTGGTATCATGGTCATACCAAAGAATTTCTCCATGATAGATGGTTCTCGCAGAATAATTTTGTTATCCTACACTACACGATAGGTTGGTCAACAAAACCCTCAAATGTGAACCCTTGGATGTAGGTTGCATGTCTTTTAAAGACGGCCAAAAAGTTGGTTAAAGATGGTTTACGTTGAGGGCTTATATTTGCATTTTAAGGAATCAAATAAGTTAGATAATATATAGTTAATGATGATTAGGAGGTAATTAAGTAATTAAAGGGTTTTTTTTATTTATTAGAGCATCCATGCATTGAACCTTAACTGCTAGCAACCTCAAGGAGGTCACCATAACCCACTGCAGACCCAAGGCTACCGCTGTTCACCACGCGGCAGTTCTTCCTGATCTCCCCCTGCGTCCCCGTCAGCACTTCGATATCCCCCATCTTCACCACGGCACGTGCGAACTCTTTGGGCCACCGCGCGGGGCGGCCCGCAAAGTTCTTCACCGTGGCGCTCAGGCTCGAGTTGGTCAGCAGCGCCTGGTCCGACGTCAGCAGCCCCAGGGAGAGCTGCAGCCCCACGAAGTAATTGTTGTCCATCACCGTGGGGGTGATCAAATCCAGCGCCACCGTGATCGGCGTGGTGGCGGTGCTGTTGGCGGGGCACTTGCTCTGCAGCAGCGCCGCGTAGGCCGGGCTCAGGGTGGGGTCCACCTGGCTGCTGTTGCTGAAGTTGTAGATGCGGTTGAGGAAGGAGGCGCAGTGGGAGACCCCGATGGTGTGGGCCCCGGAGAGGGTGACCATGTCATTGGCGGAGAGGTTCTTGGCGGCGAAGTTGGCGACGAGCTGGCTGGCGTTGAACAGCGGGGAGGGGAGGTTGGCGGTGGCCTCGCTCTGGTTGGAGACGCGGCCGTCGCGGCGGCCGGCGGGGACCTTGTAGGAGATGTTGCCGGCGAGGACGGCGCTGTCACGGGCGGCGAAGGCGAGGATGTCGGCGCAGGAGACGATCTGCGGGCACTGGGCCTCGACGGCGGACTTGGCGGCGTCGATCACGTCGAAGCCGTGGAGGCTGGGGTTGTTGGGTGGTGCATCCTTTTCGGCCGTGTTGCCCGGCGTGGAGTCCAGTAATACGGAGCCGTCACAACCCTGTATGCAGAATCTGAAGGGTTAGTCACCGTCGAGCCATATATTTCAATGCTTTCACTGTTGTAATTGCAGCACCCTCCCTAAGGCTTGACATAATTGCAGTAACCCCCCTTCCCAACAAGAGCAGGATCCGTAAATTTTTTGCTCAAGCAGACTATTGCTCCAAATGCTAAATGATGCATCTAATCACTCACAATTGGCAGCGTAGCACTCAAAATTCGGGGTCGTGCCCGGACGCCTGCACCCATGACTATATATAAGGATTTTTTTTCATAATAATATTTTAAAATTATAAATTTATTAAAAAATTATTATAATTTTTGTAATTTCAAAAGTGAGGCTTTGACTATCACGTGACTAGTCAGCTCCGAAAAACTACCGTGATCACATGACCAGTCTATTTGTTTTGCTTTTTTTTTTTTTGTAAATTTTCGATGAACTCTGTATCCCAGTTGCAGGATTCTTAATGACACTGATTAGCACTAAATGAACCTGCAACCCGGATAAAGGGTTCTGTATTCAGGTTACAAAATTTAATGTTAACTGAACTCTATATAAAGATTACAGGGTTTAGTGTTAACTGAATCATGTAATCTGGTTATCACTAAATCCTATATTCTTGCTACAGTGTTTAGTATTAATCAGTGTCGTTAAGAATCCTGTAATTAACCGGGATATAGGATTCACTGAGAATTCACAAAAAATAAATAGACGTGATGATGAGTTTTTCGGCGCTGACTGATTACGTGGCAGTCAGAGCGTCACTTTTAAAATTACAAAAAATATAATAATATTTTAATAAATTTATAATTTTAAAATATTATTATTGAAAAATCCCCTATATGTACAATTCACCTTCACTCACAGTCACCAGGTACCCAACTGTTTCTCACGCCATGCATATCACACTTTATGCACACATGCCGAGAGTTGCGTGCCCACATTTAAGCTACTCCTCCCACCTGCACACCCCGTGGCGCAGCATGCCATAATAAATGAATGCATCCATTAGGTAGGGCGTCACCTAATCTAGCTAGCTTGTACAGGTCAAAGGATGGACCACATTGGATTGGATCGAATAGGATTAGACCACGTACAGGTCAATGGGTCAGAGCTAGAATGTACGTAGATATCCATCTCTACGGATGTTCTATATCCATGCCATCAAGATTATTCAAGAAGCTGTGAACAAGAAAGAGACGTACCCTAACGAAGCAGTCGTGAAAATGGATGCGGATGAGGCCGGGGGCGACGGCGGAGCTGTTGGCGAAGGCTGCGGCGACCGTCTGCTGCACCAGCTTCTCGGCCGACGGGCAGGTCTTGGCGTAGAACCCGACCCTCAGGCCGGCTCCGTGGATCGCCGGCAGACAGGCGAAGGAGATCAAGGCGATGCAGTGGAGAAGAGCTGACATGGTGGCCGCCGGCGGACGAGATCGAGAGTTTTATAACGGCTGTGAGCTGGGCAAGGTGATGCATGCCCCATTTATAGAAGAGAGAGCTTGGTTGGTAGCAGCTAAAGAGGGCCAACTCTATCGTCACCTGCACACAGTCGTAATTCACGTGGCTTTAATTTCTACCAGAATAGTTAATGACTTCTGGTGGTCTGTCCCCACTAGGTTCTAAAGAAAAACATGGTTTTCCTATGAGAATAAGGAAATTAATTGTTGTCTGAAAAACGCTACGAGGGACCTGAAGCTCGAAATAGAAGCAGAGAGAGAGGAGCTCTGAATTGGTTTGTTTCCATATGCCCTAATTTGCGTTACAACCTCACTTTTCTTCCTTCAAATAAAAAAAAAAACTAACTAGCTTTTTTTAAAATTTAACTTTACCCCCCAAACCGTCATTTGACCGTAAGCAACCCTTTGAAAGTTGGTTTTTTTTACTTGCACCCCACTTCTATGTCAAAATTGGGAGTTACACCCCCACTTGTAACCAACCGGTCGCTCACGGTCAAATAACGGATTGGGTTAAAGTCAAAAATTTAAGAATTAGGGTGTAACTCAAATTTTGACATTGAACTGGAGGTGTACGTAAAAAAAGCTTGGGAAAAAAAAAAGTAGCCAGAGGGGAATCAAACTCTAACGTGGAGGCCGGTGGTGATTAGGTGTCGGGACAGCGATGCGAACGCGGAGGGAGGTGTAACGGTGTTTTAACACGCCCGCCTCACCATGGCACCATTCCCGCGGCACGTGCCTCCCCGTCTATAAAAAGTGTGGGGAGGAATGGACAAGGTTCGATCTATCATCATCATCATCTCACTTGTACAGGAGCTCCTCTCTCTCTGCTTCTATTTCGAGCTTCCGATCTCCGATCGTTGTGCGGAAATCTTAACCCCTTGTCAGTCTTGTTTACTTTTACCAAAAATGGCTTATCTAAAGAAGAAGTTATATTAAGGGATATTTCATAATTTCACACCACTACAAGAAATAGGTTATTTACCGACGGATATTTTTATGTCCGTCGGTAATAATGTACTTTTTACCGACGGTACCCATAATGTCTGTCGGTATTATAACTTCGATTTTTTTAATTTTTTTTACACATTTATTGTCGACGGTCATATATATTCCGTCGGTATAATCATTGTACCGACGGAATATATATTTTCGTCGGTATAATCAGTTTATACCGACGGACCTATGTCCGTCGGTAAGAAGTATCTCGTTTTACCGACGGATATGTAATTTCCGTCGGCATAAAGGCTTTATACCGACAAATAACTAACGTCCGTCGGTAATATATCACGACGAAACTAAGGGTAAATATCGAGTCTCTAGAAAAAATGGAACCCTGAGTTTCGTCGTTGGGTTTTACCGACGGCTAATATGTCTCCGTCGGTATAATGTGATTATGCCGACGAACATTAAATATCCGTCGGTAAAAACTACCGACGGACGTTATTATGCCGTCGGTATAAAGTCATTATACCGACGGAAATTAAATGTCCGTCGGTACAAATTTCACGACGAAACTCAGGGTAAAAATCGAGTCTCTGGAAAAAATGGAACCCTGAGTTTCATCGTTGGTTTGTACCGACGGACAATATGGATCCGTCGGTATAAAGTGATTATGCCGACGAACATTAAATGCCGTCGGTAAAAACTACCGACGAGTCGTTGGTGTTTACCGACGGACGTTATTGTTCCGTCGGTATAAAGTCATTGTACCGACGGAAGTAAAAATATCCGTCGGTAATAAGCCTGCTATAACTTAATCAGCGATCCCCCCTTCTGTTTTATTTTGATCTGATCTCTCCCCGCCCCCCTCTCTCTCTCTCTCTCTCTCTCTCTCTCTCTCTAAATCTCCCCAGTCTCCCTCCCCCCCTCCCCGGCCTCCTTCCCCCCCTCCCCGGCGTCCCTCCGCCCCTCCCCGGCGTCCCTCCGGCCGACCCCCTCCCCGGCGTCCCTCCGGCCGACCGATCGACCGGCGGCGAGCTCCTCCTCCTCCTCGTGGGCTCCGGCCGGTGAGATCCTTCTCCTCCTCCTCCCCCCGGTGAGATCCTCCTCCTCCTCGTGGGCTCCGACCATATCTTTTCACTATTTATCTCTCTCTCTCTCTCTCAAATTAAAATTTTTTATTCACTCATTATTTTTTTCCTTTTATTTGTTTTCTTATGGAGTGTTTTGATCTGGGTTTTTGATTTGGGAGGCCGAGGAGTTTGGTGTTTGGGTGAGAGATGTGATTTCAAGGGAGGATTCTATTGATGGATTCTTTGTTTGAGAGTAGTTTGTGCTTGAGTTCTTGCGGTTGATTATGTTGACATTTTAGGATCGGTTTTAGTAACTCAAATAAATTATTGTATGTTGGTTTGGTGCTTTGTGATCTATCTCATAGCACTAGGGGTGGGATTGGTGGGTTCGACCCGAACCCGACCCGCCCAACCTAAACATAGGCAAAGCTAGTTAAAAACTTAGATGGATTTGGATAAAAAAATATCAACCCGATTTCAATTTGGACGGGTTTGGGCACCGGTCTTCCCAACCCAAGGAACCCAAATATAGTGGCATACTTGTATCCCGTGGAACTCCTTGTTATATTTCTATGATTTGGTTATTTTTTTGATGCAAATCAAAGACTGTCTGTTTGATGTTGAATACTAAAAATTCGCTTGAAATATGTGAGAATATAGATTTGAGTTTATGTTTTCTTTATGCAAATTAATGATATGTTGGTTTTTTTATGCAAATAATTTAAAAAAATACTATTAATTTACCCACGCTTTTACTGATTTTTATTACAAAATGACATGTTGTAATCATACCCGTCTGTTGCACCCTACCCGATCAGTGAATTTATAGTATTTGCATATTTCATTAATTTGGTAGCTAGGCGTGGCCTCTAGGCACGGGTATTCAACATCATTAATTTGCAAATATGGTAGCTAGGCATGGCCTCTAGGCACGGGTATATATGAGCATAGTTAAGCAGCTCGACAGTCAGGTCATGGTCACAGGGAATGCCTAGCTAGATGTTAGATAACTATCTTACCCAAAAGCTTAAGATGGCCGGTTACGTGATATCAGAGTTTTGGTTTCTGCGAGATCCTAGGTTCAAATTATGTTGCCTCCATTTGTTAATTTCAGTATTACCCCATCTATTTAATTCTCTACCTACCCGGGAACCGAAACCGAATTTGTGCGGAGTCTTATAACATTGTTTGAAATTACTTCAGGTGTTGTATAGCCAGATAGACGAAGATGTCTTCGATCGATAAGAGTTGGATGCGTAATTCGAATCGCATGAGCCAAGAGTACAGAGAATGAGTCAGAAAATTTCTGGATTTTGCATTTGAGCGTCTTGCACCGCTTGATGAAAAAATTGTGTGTCCCTGTATAGACTGCGGAAGGGTAACTAGGAAGGTTCAAGAGGAATGTGAGGTTGATCTGGTAATGCGTGGCATTGACATTAGCTATACCCGTTGGTTCTCACACGGTGAGGAGCTAGATGCAGTCCCCATGGCAGCTCACGGTGAAAGTGCAAACACAGTGATCGCTGGTGATAATATTAATAGAGACGATGACGATGACATGCAGGGTATGATACATGATTTGCAAGGTGGAATAGGCACGGAAACACCGTCAGGTGATCAGCCCAATATTGAAGCGGACAAGTTCTACAGATTGCTTAAAGATGCTGAACAACCTCTATACCCGGGGTGTGAGAAGTTTTCAAAACTCTCTTTCACTGTAAAGCTTCTTCATTTGAAGTGCCCCAATGGTTGGATTAATAAGTCATTTAATATATTGGTAGAGTTGCTGAAAGAGGCTTTTCCTATGGGTGAGACAGTACCGAAATCATTCTACGAGGCATAGAAGACAATTAAAGATCTCGGTCTGGGTTATGAGAAAATTGATGCATGCGTGAACGATTGCATGTTGTACCGGAAAGAGTACGAACATGCGCGGTCATGCCACATATGCGGAGCAACGAGATATAAAGAGACGGATGCCGAGTCTAGTACCAGTCGAAGGAAGAAAAATATATCTGCAAAGGTTCTCCTATACTTCCCGCTTAGGGACAGGCTTCAGAGGTTGTTTATGTCATCGAAGACTGCTGAGCACATGAGGTGGCATGCACGAGAACGTACAGATGACGGGATTATGAGACATCCGGCCGACTCTCTGATGTGGAAAGATTTTGATCATACCTATCTTGAATTCGCATGTGAAGTTCGCAACGTCAGGTTAGGGCTTGCTAGTGATGGCTTCAATCCCTTTGGGAATATGAGTGTGTCGTGCAGCATTTGACCAGTTGTCCTAGTTCCATACAATTTGCCTCCCTGGATGTGCTTAAAAAAGCCGTAATGATATTGACATTTATTTGCAGCCGTTGATTGAGGAGTTGAACGAGTTATGGAAAGTTGGGGCCGATACGTATGATGCCTCGTTGCGCCAGAATTTTTGGATGCATGCGGCACTTCTATGGACGATCAACGATTTTCCTGCATATGCCAACTTATCCGGGTGGAGTACTAAAGGAAAATTGGTGTGCCCTACATGCAATAAGGAGACATATTCATTACGGTTGAAGAACGGAGGCAAGTTCTGTTATATGGGCCATCGAAGATTCCTTGTTGACGGCCATAAGTGGAGACAGAACAAAAGAGCGTTCAACGGCAAGAAGGAACTTGCAAAGGCCCCGGAGCAGCTTTCGGGGGTAGAAGTTGTGGGTGCAAAAATTGTACCGGACCGGATCAGAGCGGCATGGGCCCGCGCAACGGCCCAAGTGGGTAAGCCCGCCCGGGTTCATGGGTCCACTCTACGGGGCTCGTAGATCAAGCCCTCCCCCTTATTGGGCCCGAACAACGGCCCAATAAGGGCCCAGCAAGGAGGCCCAGAACCAGCGCCATGTCATCAGCGCCACGTCATCACTGCCATATCGGGCACGTGCCTACGCTATAAAAGGACCCCCAAGGCATCCAGGAAAAGGGTGGTTGGTCATTCAATCAGTGGAAGAGAGGATTCAGAGCTAGAGCTTACTTCTCTCATCCTAGTTCTTTTCTTGTTGCTCCGAGCAACCCCCACTGTAAAAGGCTTCTCTCGGCCTGTCGAGAGAACGCTTCCCCATCTTTATATTTATTATAGTGGAAACCAGGTGGCACCTCTCGCCCGGAGACGTAGGTCGTAAGACCGAACTTCGACAACAACTCCACGTGTCAATCCTATCTCTCTACTTTCTAATCTCTAATTCTACAAACAATCCAATTCAATCAAGGCTGTGGGGTGGGGTTCCCGATCAAGGCGGCTCGGAAATTTCCCCCCACAATATTTGGCGCCGTCTGTGGGACATCGATAGAGGTCTTACCCACACCTCTACCGATTCCTATTCAGCTTGTGGTGACGAGCCACAAGTCCTCCTCCAAATCAACCTCAACGCCTTCATCACGCCGATATCAACACGCTCGATGGTGAAGGCTAGCATCAACCCACCAAAGGCAGGTGCTAAACGAACAAACGATATGCTGATCGAAGAAGAACAAGAAGTCTCGGTTGCAACCAACCGAAAAAATATTCGGGAGCGGCTGGGGCCGCAAGGTAGCCATCCAGAAGGGCACAGTGATCGGCGAGACCCGTCATCCCCGAGGTGTCGATCTGGCAAAGAATATGATATTCAAGGGAGCAAGCCTCAGGCTACATACGAGATCTCGGCTGCTGATTTCCAGCTGCTAAATCTCCTCAAGAAGAAGACGGCCCTCGAGCAAGAGAGGGATTCCCTAAAGAAGGCGGCTGAAAGAGCGGAGGTTGTGGCCCACAACTCTCTAGCTACTGATGAAGACCAACCAAGGACTCGCCCAGTCGTGAGTCATCATCTTGAAGAACTACATGTGCCGCGTATCGAGATACGTCAGGTATCCACACAAGCACCAAGGCAAACGGTGTGGGATCGCCTCGACGTCAACGGTGCGCCCAACTATCGCGGAGAAGGATCACCTCAGTCAACAAGGTCCACTAGACATTCTATCCCTTTGCATACGAAAGCAACAGATGCCCGCGAGCTACTCAACCGACTAAGGCATACTGTCGACGTGGGACGCCGCCATCAAGACCGTAGGCAACTAATCACCTCGGTGGGGCCACTGCATCCTAAGGTTCTTGCAACACCATTTCCTATGGGTTGGCGAGCACCGAGCCTGCCAAAGTTCAACTGCATCCAGGGAGACCCTGCTCTCCATATCCTAGCCTACAAGCAGGCCCTGACGCCCTACGAGTATGAGAACCCTGTTCTTTGCCGTATGTTTGCGGGAAGCCTCGAGGGACCTGCCCTCGACTGGTACTACACACTGCCTACTGGTACGGTGACCACATTCAAAGAATTGGCTGAACTCTTCATGGACCATTATCGGCTAAACTTAAAGTCAAAAAAGAAGCTGGATGCACTCTACCGGCTGAAGATGGGCTCCGATGAGTCTTTAAGGAGCTTCACGATGAGGTTTCGTAATGAGCACTATGAGCTCACCGGTCGGTCCCATAATGAGGAGGCCATCATGCTGGCATTCCAGAATGCTATCCGTCCAGAGCTCCACGTCTACACCGACTTTATCCGGTATCCTCCCAGTACCTTAGAGGCAATGTTCAAGCGCGTACAGCGGGAGATAGAGGTGGAAGACAATCAACAGGTCAGAAGACTACGCGAGCCCCGTGAGTCTCGTGACTCCCGATATAAGAAAGATGATGAAGCTTCGAATGAAGCACACTACAAGAAGTCTGCCCATACCGCGTCTGACCAAAAGGTACAGGCCAAAAGGTACAATGAAGATCCGAAGGCCCTTCCAACAGAAACGAGGCAAACTCCAAGGGAGCAAAGGGTATTCACTGAGCTGAACACCTCCATTGAAGACATCTTCGTCTACTTGCAGAACGAGCCCTTTTGCAAGTGGCCACGGCCTCTCCCTCCAAATTCCGACCAGGCGGGAGATACAACAGCCTACTGTGAGTTTCATCGCAGCCATGGCCACCCAACCTCTACATGTCGGAAGTTAAAGCATCACATCGAAGACCTGATCCAAGAAGGACGGCTCGATGGCTCCCTCGCTAATAAGGAACCAGGTCGAGAGTAGGAAAGGCAGCAGCAGTGGAGAAAGAAAGTCAATGTAATGCATGGATGCATAATCGTAACGTCCGCTGGGCAACTTCTGAAAAAGTGTAACCGCCACTTTGTTGTATCAATAAAGTACCTCTTTTTTCTCAAAATCAAATCTCTCGAAGTTCGATTCCACCATGTTAAGGCATAAAAAAAAATGTTCCTGGCAACCCAGGTCAACCGAAGACCTTCGATTCCGCCCATTCAAGTCGGAAGCTCGAAGGCAATTCGGCTATGCCCTCTCGAGGCTAAAGTCCGATAAAAAGGCCCCTGGCAACCCAGGTCAACCAAAGACCTTTGATTCCGCCCATTCAAGTCGGAAGCTCGAAGGCAATTCGGCTACGCCCTCTCGAGGCTAAAGTCCGATAAAAAGCTCCTGGCAACCCAGGTCAATCAAAGACCTTCGATTCCGCCCATTCAAGTCGGAAGCTCGAAGGCAATTCGGCTACGCCCTCTTGAGGCTAAAGTCCGATAAAAAGGCTCCTGGCAACCCAGGTCAACCAAAGACCTTCGATTCCGCCCATTCAAGTCGGAAGCTCGAAGGCAATTCGACTACGTCCTCTCGAGGCTAAAGTCTGATAAAAAGGCTCCTGGCAACCCAGGTCAATCAAAGACCTTCGATTCCGCCCATTCAAGTCGGAAGCTCGAAGGCAATTCGGCTACGCCCTCTCGAGGCTAAAGTCCAATAAAAGGCTCCTGGCAACCCAGGTCAACCAAAGACCTTCGATTTTGCCCGTTCAAGTCGGAAGCTCGAAGGCAATTCGGCTACGCCCTCTCGATGCTAAAGTCCGATAAAAAGCTCTTGGCAACCCAGGTCAACCGAAGGCCTTCGATTCCGCCCATTCAAGTCGGAAGCTCGAAGGCAATTCGGCTACGCCCTCTCGAGGCTAAAGTCCGATAAAAAGGCTCCTGGTAACCCAGGTCAACCAAAGACCTTCGATTCCGCCCATTCAAGTCGGAAGCTCGAAGGTAAGTCGGCTACGCCCTCTCGAGGCTAAAGT
This sequence comes from Chamaelirium japonicum, assembly GCA_947650365.1. Lineage (NCBI taxonomy): Eukaryota > Viridiplantae > Streptophyta > Magnoliopsida > Liliales > Melanthiaceae > Chamaelirium > Chamaelirium japonicum. The sequence goes on from OX393560.1 coordinate 62,977,294, forward strand.
CCGATAAAAAGGCTCCTGGCAACCCAGGTCAACCAAAGACCTTCGATTCCGCCCATTCAAGTCGAAAGCTTGAAGGCAATTCGGCTACGCCCTTTCAAGGCAAAAGTCCGATAAAAAGGCTCCTGGCAACCCAGGTCAACCAAAGACCTTCGATTCCACCCGTTCAAGTCGGAAGCTCGAAGGTAATTCGGCTACGCCCTTTCGAGGCGAAAGTCCGATAAAAAGGCTCCTGGCAACCCAGGTCAACCAAAGACCTTCAATTTCGCCTATTCAAGTCAAAAGCTCGAAGGCAATTCGGCTACGCCCTCTCGAGGCTAAAGTCTGATAAAAAGCTCCTGGTAACCCAGGTCAACCAAAGACCTTCGATTCCGCTCATTCAAGTCGGAAGCTCGAAGGCAATTCGGCTACGCCCTTTCAAGGTGAAAGTCAGATAAAAATGCTCCTGACAATCCAGGTCAAGCTAAACTATCAACTATACTCATCCAAGGTGATGAGAATAAGTCCAAGGCAGACGTCGCCGCTTTGACATGCACCAAGTTCAAGGAGACATCCTTGGCACTCAAAGACAAAGTCCGAGGCGACCAATGCCTCGGCACTCTACAAGCCCAAGGCCCAGCCATTGGCACTCGAAGACAAAGTCCGAGGCGACCAACGCCTCGGTACTCTACAAGCCTAAGGCCCAGCCCTTGGTACTCGAAGACAAAGTCCGAGGCGACCAACACCTCGGCACTCTATAATCCCAAGGCCCTACCCTTGACACATAAAGATAAAGTCCTAGACGTCGTCGCCGACATATTGGCATTCGATCAAAAATCCAAGCTTAGTCTTGTCACTCAGGTCCAAGCATTAGATTATCAATGGCCATCACCTTTGACAACTAACGGTTCCAAACCGGTCAGGGGGTGGTTGGTCTAACTCTGTCAGTGCGTCTCTCCACTCTGGTGCAGTCGACGGTGGGTAACACGGGATAAAATGGTGCTTCCTTGATCCTGGCCAAGTCAACACCCTCATGTGACCGTAGTACCTGGTGAATACAATAACCTGGTGCGGTAATACATTGGGTGAAGACCGGCTGGCCATCATGCGGCATCATCCTAGATTATCTCTAAGAAACCCCCTCAAATATAGCATTGTCCCTCGCCGACATCCCCGCGCACCAACGTTTCACCGAAAAAGTGTCGGTTTCAAATGGGGCTGAAATTCAAAAAATATACTATTTTCAATACCGACATTTTTTGGCCTCTTCTAGCAGCCCCAATAATGGGGTGTCGGCATCAACCAACAGCCCCCCCTCAGTTTCGCACAAAAACCGAGTGGGGAAGGGACGATGGCACACCATCAGCAACACACCCCTCGGTTTCGTCAGAAAACCGAGAGGGGGTGTGTGTCGGCATCAACAAGCAACCCCCCTCGGTTTCGCACAAAAAACCGAGTGGGAAGGGGGTGACAGTACACCATCAGCATCCCACCCCTCGTTTTCGACAGAAAACCGAGAGGGAGGTGTACGGCATCAATATCAACCCACCCCTTGGTTTCGTCAGAAAACCGAGGGGGGGGGGGGTGCTCGGCGTCATCCAAACTTATTAGTCAATCCAATTCAAGTGGCATTCTCACACAAGGATCAGCCAAAGACGAAGAGTTATCTTCCATTGGGTTGGTTGAATAGCATCTCCACCAAACCTATTGAGTTGGTTGTACAAACTTCACAAGCAAAATTCCTCCTTCTTATCTGGGGGTGGACTCGTGGTAACCGCCGCGTCATCGCTAGGGCCCGACTGCAGTCCCTAATGAATACAGTAACTAAGTGCAATTGGGTATCGAACAGAGACGGATGAGTTACCACATATCGATGCCTCTCCAAGACGCGCGTAGGACACTCGGTCAATGCGTTCTTTAGAGTCATCTCTCCGAAGCTGAGCAACGGAAAAGTTACTCGTCAAGGTGTATGATGTTTCACGTCCACTTTGATTGGTTTTTCGACGCCTACACAATGACACCTTATACACATTCAGCCGACACGTGTATGAAAAGTTATGGCTGTCAGAGGTTTTCGAGTGCCTTATCTCCGAAGCTGAGCAACGGAAAAGTTACTCGTCAAGGCGAACAATGTTTCACGTCCACTTTGACCGATTTTTCGGCGCCTACACAACGACACCTTATACACATTCATCTGACATGTGTATGAAAAGTAATGGCTGTCAGAGGTTTTCGAGTGCCTTATCTCCGAAGCTGAGCAATGGAAAAGTTACTCGTCAAGGCGAATAATGTTTCACGTTTACTTTGACCGGTTTTTCGGCGCCTACACAACGACACCTTATACACATTCATCTGACACGTGTATGAAAAGTTATGGCTGTCAGAGGTTTTCGAGTGCCTTATCTCCGAAGCTGAGCAATGGAAAAGTTACTCGTCAAGGCGAACAATGTTTCACGTCCACTTTGACCGATTTTTCGATACGGAGACAGTGCTAGCTTACATGCATCGAGTCAACGATCCCATGAAAGGACACAGTGGCTGAAAGAATTTAGAGCCTTCTCCTGGGATGACCGGACGGATATTTAGTGACATCGACTTCTTTATGTGAGCAGCCCGTGCGCTCTATCACGTCATGCGATGCCGACTCCACCACGTGAGAGGACCATGGCCCTCTACACGTTGTGCGACACCGAATTCTACACACGTGCAACCTGTGTGCTCCATCACGCGTGCACAACTCTGCTGGTGGAGATCCCAGAAGGAGAGAATTTTGGGGCTGTAGCCCACCGCCTGCCTGCGCCCGCCGCGTCGCCTGCGCCGACCATCGCAACCCGGCCTAAGCCCCGAACCACCTGCGCCTCACGTCGCCTACGCCGAAGGCCGGCCCTCGTCCGCGTCCTACCTGCGACCCGGGCCCGAAGCCACCGCTCCGTGCCTGCGCCTCGCGTGGACCCCGCCTGTGCCTTGCCGGACTTGCCTGCTCCCATAGCCGCGCCGGACCTTGCCGCCTATCGCTCTCGCACCGTCCTCCCCTGCGTGAGCTCCACCAGCAGCATCCGTGGTCCACTCTGACTCGCACATTCACCCGGTTGTGCAACACCGATGGCTCCCTCTACATTAACGCCACGGGAAACAACCCCCCCCCCCCCCCCCCCCCCGCGTGGGTTCTTTCAGGCGGACGGCGCACGATGGGGGAAGGACCCGACACCCCCCCTCTCCGGTTGGGATCCTTCAGGCGGACGGCACGCGATGGGGGAGGGACCCGACACCCCCCCTCCCCGGTTGGGCTCCTACAGGCGGACGGCACGCGACGAGGGGGGGACGAGGACTGACGCGCGCGGGGGCTTGGGCTGGCGAGGGCACCCGCTGATGGTGCGGGCCGCAGGACCCATCCCCGTTAGGGCTGTGGTTTCGAAGAGGAAAGAGAGAGAGAAAGGAAAGAGAGAGAGAGAGAAAGGAAAGAGAGAGAGGGCTGCAATCTCACGTGAATGCAAGCCCGACTTGCATCCGAGCGGGGTCCGGGAGGACTTGTACCATGGGACGGCTGTGATGCAGCCGGACTCAGATCTAATGCCCCTTCCGCCAAGAAAATAAGGAAAGAGAGAAGCAAAGAAAGGAAGGAGAGAAAGAAAGAAAAGGAAAAAAAAAAAGCTCTTCTTTCACCAAAAGGCTCTCGGTATGCTCTCGGTATTTTCTGTGGGTGCAAAAATTGTACCGGACTGGATCAGAGCGGCATGGGCCCGCACAATGGCCCAAGTGGGTAAGCCCGCCCGGGTTCATGGGCCCACTCTACGGGGCTCGCAGATCAAGCCCTCCCCCTTATTGGGCCCGAACAACGGCCCAATAAGGGCCCAGCAAGGAGGCCCAGAACCAGCGTCACGTCATCACTGCCATATCGGGCACGTGCCTACGCTATAAAAGAACCCCCAAGGCATCCAGGAAAAGGGTGGTTGGTCATTCAATCAGTGGAAGAGAGGATTCAGAGCTAGAGCTTACTTCTCTCATCCTAGTTCTTTTCTTGTTGCTCCGTGCAACCCCCACTGTAAAAGGCTTCTCTCGGCCTGTCGAGAGAACGCTTCCCCATCTTTATATTTATTATAGTGGAAACCAGGTGGCACCTCTCGCCCGAAGACGTAGGTCGTAAGACCCAACTTCGACAACAACTCCACGTGTCAATCCTATCTCTCTACTTTCTAATCTCTAATTCTACAAACAATCCAATTCAATCAAGGCTGTGGGGTGGGGTTCCCGATCAAGGCGGCTCGGAAATTTCCCCCCACAAATTTCTCCCCATAGAAGTCTTGTGCGAATTGGATCAGCTTGATATCGTGGCACTTGGGAAAGGTAAAAAGAAAAGAACGTATGAAGATTCTACGCGTGAGCATAACTGGAAGAAGAAGAGTATTTTCTTTAAACTACCGTACTGGAGCAGCCTGGCCTACTCTTGCGGCATAACTTGGATGTCATGCATATCGAGAAAAATATGTGTGACAACATTATAGGAACACTGCTGAATCTCGACGGTAAGACGAAGGATAATCTTAAATCTCGTCTCGATCTTAAGGAGTTGAGCATCCGAAAATAACTTCATCCCCAAGAGATTGGGGATAAGTATGTGTTGCCAGTTGCATGCTACACCATAAGCTCACAGCAAAAGGCAGCCTTATGTGCATTCCTACGGTCTGTGAAAACGCCAGACGGTTATTCTTCGAATATCGCACGATGCGTGCAAGAGAACAGCCGGAAGTTGTCTGGATTAAAGAGCCATGATTGTCATGTTCTTATGCAGCGATTGTTATCTCTTGCTATATGTGGGAATTTAACCGAACAGGTGTCCGGTCCGTTAATTGAGCTCAGCACTTTTTTCAGACAGTTGTGCTCGAAGATACTTAGAGTGGACCAACTTGATCAGATGGAGAGGGATATTGCGATCACATTGTGTAAGGTAGAGATGATATTTCCACCTTCCTTCTTTGATGTCATGGTGCATTTGACCGTTCACTTGGCAAATGAGGCCAAACTCGGTAGCCCAGTTCATTACCGCTGGATGTATTTTATCGAGAGGTAATCGTCTCGTCTCATTCGCACAATGTATTTGATCGTTCTTGATATATTCATCCAAATATTTTTTTCTCAAATTAGGTACTTGCGAACATTGAAATCATATGTTCGTAATAAAAGTCGTCCGGAGGGATCGATTACTGCAGGATACCTAGCAGAAGAATGTCTAACATTCTGCTCCAGATACCTACATGGTATAGACACGCGATTCAATCAACTTGAGCGGAACTATGACGGTGGTCCAATAGACTTCGATGGGGGTCTGTCTATATTTGCCGAAATGGGTAGACCTGTAGGAGGAGGTAAAACTCGTCGATTGTCTGTAGATAAGATTCAACAGGCACATATGTATGTGTTGCGCCAATGTGATGAAGTGTGGTCATTCATTGAGTAAGCATTTTACGATCATTTACTCATTCTTTCAGTCCATTCATTAAGTATATGTGCTAATTATAATCTAATTCATAACCTGTAAAATAGGAAGCATAAAGCCATCATTAATAATCGGGGTACTAGAAATGCTCCCCAAATTCATGATCGTGAATTCCCATCGTGGTTCGAGAAACACGTAAGTATTCACATCATTACTGAATTTTATTGACATCCATTACCGAACAATAATTATGTGTTCATATCATGAATATCATGTGATTATTATAGGCACAAGAGCTGCACGACAACCACGATCCACTGATAAATGAGGATCTCTGGCGCTTATCTTGTAGTCCTTTGTAAGACGCAATATCATACGATGGTTATATTATGAACGGTTATAGATTTCGGACGAAAGATAGTGAAAAATCACAAAGAACCCAAAATAGTGGGGTTGTCGTCAACGATGAGCAAGAAGAATTAGAAAATATCGACTTCTACGGCGTCCTGAACGAGATTCTCAAGATTAAATTCCTTGGCCAAAATCGGATCATATTATTCAAATGCGATTGGTATGATGTTAATAATCACGGGACTGGTTATAATGTCGACAAATACGGTTTTATCAGCATCAACACTGGCAAGAGATTGAATACCCAATATGAAGATCCATTCATTCTTGCCTCTCAAGCGCAACAGATATTTTATGCACCGGATAATACCTCTCAAGGTTGGCAAATTGTAGTCAGGTCACCACCTAAAGATTTTTATGACATGGGAGACAAGGATGCGGGGGTCGTCGATGATGATTTGGATGCATACCAGAATGATGAGATAATCATTGTCGACGCAGTGCACGACGAAAATGAAGATGTCGACAATATAAACTGGACAGCGAATGCAGATCAAATGATAGAAGAGGGATGCGATGAGAGTGACAGAGATGAGACAGAAAATGACTAGACCGTATGTAAATCAAATTGTTTCATATTTAAATCAAATTGTTTCATATATAAATCATATTGTTTCATATGTATATCATATTAATTTATACTGTTTCATATGTAAATCAAACTGTTTCATATGTAAATCATACCGTTTCATATGTAAATCAAATTATTTCATATTGTTTCATAAATCATACTGTTTCATATGTAAATCAAACTGTTTCATATTGTTTCATATGTAAATCTTACTGTTTCATATGTAAATTAAATTGTTTCAGATGGCATCACGGTCATATGTTCGTAGAGGCAGGGGTGGGGTAGCTCGGAGCGCTCCGACTGCCACCCCAGGGTCCAAGGCCGAGCCGTCCGGATCAGGTAGTGTTGTTCCTCTCTCCACACCAGCTCCTGATGTGGTCGTAGCCTCCGGAGCTTCGAGCAGTGCTCAGCACTCGGCTGCAGCATCTACGCCCACATGTAATGTTTAGATCTAAAGTTTTATACATGTTGTAAATACTTCTTCAGTACTGATGTATATTTTATTTACAGGGTCGAGGATCACCAGGCACGTAGGCGACCGGGGCGTGACGACGGCCCGATGCTTGTCGACCTTACACGAGCCGCTTTCCCTACAGTGGAGCGGCAGGACCTTTGTGGGCGAGCACGCTTCTGACGCCGCCACGTGGGTCGGTATTATAGTACGGGAGGAGAGAAATGCCCCGATTGTGGGGTTAAGAGGGTGGAAGAACATTAATGCATCCTATAAGGAGAGGATGTATCACCAGTTTTTGGTATGTTAGTTTCATTAAAGCATTTTAGAGTAATATCGTACTTCTTTAATTATAATTTGATTTGATAAAATGACTTGTTTCTAAATTGATTTTACAGGAGAAATTTAAATGGAAGAACATGGAAACCGACACCCATCGGGAGGACTTGTGGAAGATAATGGGTGAGCGGTACAGGGATTACCGTCACGAGCTCTACCAGCTCTATGGTTACTTGGTCGGCCAGCCGGCTGAGGAGGTACAGGCTGCGGCCGGGACGAGAGACGCACCACCGCTACACGTTCTACAGTTTTTGGTCGCTCACTGGGCCACTCCTCACTTTCAGGTATAATCATAATTTTGTTGATTCGTACTTGTTTTAATATTATACTAAAAATTTGTATTGATGTTTCAAAATTTAATCGATTGACACAGACGAGTTCACTTAAAGGCAAGCAGAATAGAAGTGCCTCGACGACACCTGCTCCAGTGAAGGGGAGGACCTCCATGCCCCAGCTTGCCCAGCAGCTGGTAAATGATACAAACATTGTTATTATTTAAAGCTCTATACATGTTATATTAACTCATCTATTTATTTTATATGTCCAACAGACACAGTCCTTGGGCCACGAGCCTAATAGGATTGACCTTTTTGAGGCCTCTAGGAGGCGACATACCGATGGGGCATTTCTGGACGACAGGGTTGCCTCGCAAGTAATAAGTAATTAAATTACTGTTAATATATTCTTATACGACTTCATTGAATATCATTCGTTGTTTTTATATATGAGAGGATGCGACTTCTGGTGACCCCGTCGAGCGAGGCCGGCTCCTCCTCCAGCTCAGTATCTGTCGACTCAGCGATGGATACTGTGCTGAGACCTGCCACGCATGGCCGTGTCCTCTGTACAGGCCTTGGAGTCACGCCCTCCTCCTACTTTGGACGAGAGGGTATGCGCGGCACGGGACACCCAGACCGGTGCTATCACTCAGCTGCAGTCTGCGCTAGACGCGGAGCGAGAGCAGAGGCAGGCCCTCGAGCAGAGGGTTGAGGTGGAGCGAGAGCAGAGGCAGGCCCTCGAGCAGAGGGTTGAGGCGGAGAAGAAGGCCCTCGATGAGGAAAGAGAAGCTCACAGGGAACTGGAGCGTAAATTTTATGACTTCATAAGCCGGTCTAGCGGTGGCTCATCCTCATGATCAGGTACTTACTAATCTTTATAATATTAGTAAAAAATAAGAATCTTACTAATTTGAGTTTAGATCATATTATCACACTTATGATTTTCCAACACTTAGACTCTAAATCGGTGAATCGGATCGTAAATTGGTCAAATATCCAATTAGAACCCGCTCGCAAGTCCGAAATACGGAATAATTCCAAGTTCGAATTATCGGATGCCGATCCGATGACGATCGGATCGAATCCAAACCTATTTCATATCCGAAACACGCTAACTTATGATTTTCCAACACTTAGACTCTAAATCGGTGAATCGGAGCGTAAATTGGTCAAATATCCAATTAGAACTCGCTCGCAAGTCCGAAATACGGAATAATTCCAACTTCGAATTATCGGATGCCGATCCGATGACGATCCGATCGAATCCAAACCTATTTCAAATCCGAAACACGCTAACTTATGATTTTCCAACACTTAGACTCTAAATCGGTGAATCGGATCGTAAATTGCTCAAATATCCAATTAGAACCCGCTCGCAAGTCCGAAATACGGAATAATTCTAAGTTCGAATTATCGGATGCCGATCCGATGATGATCGGATCGAATCCAAACCTATTTCATATCCGAAACACGCTAACTTATGATTTTCCAATACTTAGACTCTAAATCGGTGAATCGGAGCGTAAATTGGTCAAATATCCAATTAGAACCCGCTCGCAAGTCCGAAATACGGAATAATTCCAACTTTGAATTATCGGATGCCGATCCGATGACGATCGGATCGAATCCAAACCTATTTCATATCCGAAACACGCTAACTTATGATTTTCCAACACTTAGACTCTAAATCGGTGAATCGGATCGTAAATTGGTCAAATATCCAATTAGAACTCGCTCGCAAGTCCGAAATACGGAATAATTCCAACTTCGAATTATCGAATACCGATCCGATGACGATCCGATCGAATCCAAACCTATTTCAAATCCGAAACATGCTAACTTATGATTTTCCAACACTTAGACTCTAAATCGGTGAATCGGAGCGTAAATTGGTCAAATATCCAATTAGAACTAGCTCATAAGTCCGAAATACAAAATAATTCCAACTTCGAATTATCAGATGCCGATCCGATGACGATCCGATCGAATCCAAACCTATTTCATATCCGAAACACGCTAACTTATGATTTTCCAACACTTAGACTCTAAATCGGTGAATCGGAGCGTAAATTGGTCAAATATCCAATTAGAACTCACTCGCAAGTCGAAGTACGGAATAATTCCAACTTCGAATTATCGAATGCCGATCCGATGACGATCCGATCGAATCCAAACCTATTTCATATCCGAAACACGCTAACTTATGATTTTTCAGCACTTAGACTCTAAATCGATGAATTGGAGCGTAAATTGCTCAAATATCCAATTAGAACCCGCTCGCAAGTCCGAAATATGGAATAATTCCAAGTTCGAATTATCGGATGCCGATCTGATGATGATCGGATCGAATCCAAATCTATTTCATATCCGAAACACGCTAACTTATGATTTTCCAACACTTAGACTCTAAATCGGTGAATCGGAGCGTAAATTGGTCAAATATCCAATTAGAACCCGCTCGCAAGTCCGAAATACGGAATAATTCCAACTTCGAATTATCGAATGCCGATCCGATGACGATCGGATCGAATCCAAACCTATTTCATATCCGAAACACGCTAACTTATGATTTTCCAACACTTAGTCTCTAAATCGGTGAATCGGAGCGTAAATTGGTCAAATATCCAATTAGAACTCGCTCGCAAGTCCGAAATACGGAATAATTCCAACTTCGAATTATCGGATGTCGATCCGATGATGATCCGATCGAATCCAAACCTATTTCAAATCCGAAACACACTAACTTATGATTTTCCAACACTTAGACTCTAAATCGGTGAATCGGAGCGTAAATTGGTCAAATATCCAATTAGAACTCGCTCGCAAGTCCGAAATACGGAATAATTCCAACTTTGAATTATCGGATGCCGATCCGATGAAAATCAGATCGAATCCAAACCTATTTCATATCCGAAACACGCTAACTTATGATTTTCCAACACTTAGACTCTAAATCGGTGAATCGGAGCGTAAATTGGTCAAATATTCAATTAGAACTCGCTCGCAAGTCCAAATTATGGAATAATTCCAACTTTGAATTATCGGATGCCGATCCGATGATGATCCGATCAAATCCAAACCTATTTCATATCCGAAACACGCTAACTTATGATTTTTCAGCACTTAGACTCTAAATCGATGAATCGGAGCGTAAATTGCTCAAATATCCAATTAGAACCCGCTCGCAAGTCCGAAATACGGAATAATTCCAAGTTTGAATTATCGGATGCCGATCCGATGACGATCGGATCGAATCCAAACCTATTTCATATCCGAAACACGCTAACTTATGATTTTCCAACACTTAGACTCTAAATCGGTGAATCGGAGCGTAAATTGGTCAAATATCCAATTAGAACCCGCTCGCAAGTCCGAAATACGGAATAATTCCAAGTTCGAATTATCGGATGCCGATCCGATGACGATCGGATCGAATCCAAACCTATTTCATATCTGAAACACGCTAACTTATGATTTTCCAACACTTAGACTCTAAATCGTTGAATCAGGGCGTAAATTGGTCAAATATCCAATTAGAACCCGCTCGCAAGTCGGAAATACGGAATAATTCCAACTTCGAATTATCGGATGCCGATCTGATGACGATCGGATCGAATCCAAACCTATTTCATATCCGAAACACGCTAACTTATGATTTTCCAATACTTAGACTCTAAATCGATGAATCGGAGCGTAAATTGGTCAAATATCCAATTAGAACTCGCTCGCAAGTCCGAAATATGGAATAATTCCAACTTCGAATTATCGGATGCCGATTCGATGATGATCCGATCGAATCCAAACCTATTTCAAATACGAAACAAGCTAACATATGATTTTTCAACACTTAGACTCTAAATCGGTGAATCGGAGTGTAAATTGGTCAAATATCTAATTAGAACTCGCTCGCAAGTCCGAAATACAGAATAATTCCAACTTCGAATTATCGGATGCCGATCCGATGACAATCCGATCGAATCCAAACCTATTTCATATCCGAAACACGCTAACTTATGATTTTCCAACACTTAGACTCTAAATCGGTGAATCGGAGCGTAAATTGGTCAAATATCCAATTAGAACTCGCTCGCAAGTCCGAAATACGGAATAATTCCAACTTCGAATTATCGGATGTCGATCCGATGACGATCTGATCGAATCCAAATCAATTTCATATCCGAAACACGCTAACTTATGATTTTCCAGCACTTAGACTCTAAATCGATGAATCGGAGCGTAAATTGCTCATATATCCAATTAGAACTCGCTCGCAAGTCCGAAATACGGAATAATTCCAAGTTCGAATTATCGGATGCCGATCCGATGACGATCGGATCGAATCCAAACCTATTTCATATCTGAAACACGCTAACTTATGATTTTCCAACACTTAGACTCTAAATCGGTGAATCGGCGCGTAAATTGGTCAAATATCCAATTAGAACTCGCTCACAAGTCTGAAATACGGAATAATTCCAACTTCGAATTATCGGATGCCGATCCGATCGAATCCAAACCTATTTCAAAACCGAAACACACTAACTTATGATTTTTTAACGCTTAGACTCAGTTATAGATATAAACCATTTTTTTAACAAATACATGTTAATTGCAGGAGCAGGGCGGCGTCAGGGGATCGATGAGAGCACCAGCGTTGGTGGCGGGCGGGGGTGGTTGAGATAGGGCATGTATCATCTCTCAGTTTTGGATTGTGTAAATATTATTTTGTAATATGTGGTTATTTTTTGTTCTTGTCTATAATTGTCGGGTATTGTGGTAATATTTGATAATTTGCTGTAATTTTTTTATCAATTTAGGTAATATTTTAAAATTTGCGGTAATATTTTATAAATTGTGGTAATATTTGATAAATTGTGGTAATATATTATGGTATTGTTGTAAATCACATGAATTAAATAACATTATTTCGGTAAATTTATTAAAAAAAAAAACATACTTATTACCGACGAAAATTAATTATTCCGTCGGTAATAAAGTTTTTATTTTTTTTTAAATTATAAATAATTTGCCGACGGAATATAATATCCGTCAGTAATATATATATTATTGCCGACTGGAAATATATATCCGTCGGTAATATATATATTATTACCGACTGGAAATATATTTTCGTCGGTAATATATATAGTATTACCGACAGTATATACCATAACCGTCGGTAAAATGCTTATATATTACCGACGGACTATTATGTATCGTCGGCAATAATATATTATATTAATTTTTAATTTTTTAAATATTACCGATGGCTTTAATATTACCGTCGGTATTAATTATTATTACCGACGGTAATATTTGGTCCGTCGTATTGTTTTCCCGACACCTTTTTTCCCGACAGCCAGCGACGGAAATATCTTCCGTCGCTATAAAATATTACCAACGGAAAGTTAATATTACCGACGGATATTGTCCGTCGGTAATAACTGTTTTTTTTGTAGTGCACGTTATTGACAACTCTCCGTTTACAAGATCATTTTGCCATTATAACATACAAAAAAGTATGTAATATCCCTTTGTTACAACTTTATCGTTACACAAGATATGGTTTTAATTATTGTTTTTCAAATAAACATGATAGACAAGGGGCCAAAGTGTAATTTCAGAAATCTCAGGGGATAAGTACTAGTGTAATAAGCATAAACCCTGGGGGTGGGGGTCAAAGTGTAATTTACCCTAATGTTATATCATGTGCATTAGTGCAGTAAATAGGTCCTTGTAACGTGGGTGTAGTAGCGTGGGTCCCCACTCGACTGTTAGATGTGACGACTTGACTCTGATACCATGTGAAAATTTCTCTAACCATAAAATTGGGATAAAGGACTGAGGTCATAGCACTTCTTTACAAGGATCTCACGCTCATCTTAATCAACAGATGTGGGACTATATATTCTCGCAACATATAGTCCTTTTGCCTTCCGGACCAATCAATCAGCCGCTGTATTTTCTTAGGGTGCGTTCTTTTGAACGAAAACGAGGGTAGAAATGGATCCACCTGCTGACTTTATATCTATTTTATTTTTCTTTTCGTTCTAAGTCGGTGGAAATGAATCCACCTACAAATTTCATTTCTTCTCAACCAGTATACTTAATTTTTTCTCAAATTTGGATGAAAACCTTATTTCCTTAAGTAAGATGGAAATAAATTGATAAAATAGATTTTCTTCTCTTTACTATTCACTTAATTTTCTTTCCTCCCAAAAAAACATTGAGTAAAAATGAATAAATAAATTATTTTTTTTTTATTTAATTTTTTTTGGTCTAAGAAGAATAAGGGAGAGAAAATAAAGCCTAAGATATATAAGCCAATGAATATCATTTCCGTTTCTGAAAGTGAGTGTAAACGAAAGACCACACCCTTAACAACGATGAATGTGAGTCTAATGGGAAAAGGACAAAACCCTAACTGCTCTCATTTTCTCCAACAAACAAAAGTAAACCTAACCCTGACATCTTAAATAACTAAAGAAGGAAGAGAGAGAAAAGAAAAAAAAAAGAAGCTGACTATTCGAAGCAAAATCTCAGTAGGTGACTAACAAACAAAAACAAAAAATCTCAGTAGGTGTCACGAATGAGTTTAGAGAGAGAAAAGTCCAAATGAACAACTATTATTCCTTCCGTCCACATTATATCAACAAACTATGAATCCTCAATCTGCAAAGTATCCCATCTGTCACATCTCAAAACCTAACACGAAAAATCTGTTGTTCCCCATGTCTTTAGAATCGAGAAGCTTTTGACTAAATAAATAAAAGGTTTATTAGCCTAAGTTTCCTCTAACCAATCCAATAAAACTTTTTATTTAAGCTCCATCCCCTCTAACTAATTCAATATTAGGATAAACTATTCTTTTTTATATAATCCCAAGACCACCCTCATCCCATCTCCTCTCTCGATCAACCATGGCACTGATGGCAGAGGGGTTGCCAGGTTCGGCGCCGGTGATTGCGAGCGGCTGAGGCGACTTCGAGCGACAGAGGCAGCTGCGAGCAGCAGCAGTGAACGAGATGGAGATGGAGGCGGTTGCGAGCAGCAGTGACGGAGGCGACGGGCGTAGCGGCGGAGGTGAAGGTGACAGCGGTGGCGGGGGGGTTCAAGTTAGGTTTAGGATTACGATTTCTAGGTATATGATTTATCCTATGGCCTATAGATCTCATGCTAGGAAGATCTATTAGGTCCGGCAGCGGCGACAGGGTGGTTCGGTTAGGTCTGGGGATGGCAACGAAGGCGGGGGCGAGATGAGTGGAAACATACATAAAGTTAAAATATGATGAGGGATAGTTTCGCCGTAGGAATCTTAGCTCAAATGAAAAGATTATCATGACTACAGCCCAAAACAATCTTCTAAGCTGGACTTTCGACTCGTTACCCCATAAATAAATAAACCTTATGAAAGTTTACAAAGCCAACAGGAAGACAACGAACTTTCCTACTTTTCTTCATCTCAATTCTTCGTCGTACGTCGTCGTCGTCTCTCTCTCTCTCTCTCTCTCTCTCTCTCTCTCTCTCTCTCTCTCTCTCTCTCTCTCTCTCTCTCTCTCTCTCTCTCTCTCTCTCTCTCTTACACACACACATGTAAGCAACTTGTTTGAACGGTCATGCCGACCGCTTCTAGCTGGCTCGTGCTTTGGAGGGGATTCACATGGGAGGGAGGGAAGAGGAGTTACGATCACATTGGGGTTGTACGGTCTCCAACCGATAGGTCAGTTGGTTTCACATTTTCTCTCGCTCAAGATGTTGGACTCCCTCTCATCTTCTTTCTCTTTTTTCCTCCTATAGTCCGACGGAAGATCTGAGCAGGGAAGAGGCGGAGAGGGGGAGGGGGAGGGGGAGAGGGAGAGGGAGAGGGAGAGGGAGGGGAACCCATCTACGGGTGCCCTAACAAAATAAGGACATTTCCAAAAATTACGATCCAGCTGGGGTGTCCACATCAAGTTGGGGGAGCCCTAATAATTTTGTGAGTTGAAATAGCAACGCTCAATAGATATAGAGATTATACATTTACATGGGGTAATTAGGTGCATGTTCTTTAGAATAGTACCTACTTACAATAGATCTAGACAAGTTTCAATTTGAACAAGCTAGAAGTGGGACTTGGGTGGATCTGACCCGAAAACCCGACCCGCCCTACCTGAACAATGGACAAACATGGACAAAGCTAGTTAAAAACTTGAACGGGTTTGAAAAAAAAAAAAATCAACCCGATTTCAATTTGGACGGATTTGGACACCGATCTTCCCAACCCGAGGAACCGAGGAAGTGACACACTAAGGTTGAATGCATTGGAAGTTTTTTTTATGGAAATCAATGGCTGTCTGTTTGATGTTGAATGCTAAGAATTTGTTTGAATTATGTGAGGATATGGGTTGAACTTCAAGTTTTTGCTATGCAAATCTAAGATTTTTTTTTTATACAATTCAAAATTTTATTGGGTTTTTTTTCATCTATTTATGTGCACAATCATTTCTAATTGGTCAACCCGCCGACCCCTTCCATTATTACCCAAGCAACCCTAGCAACTAGAATGGGCAAGCACAGGTTGGACTTCAACGGGCAAAATGGGTTAAGGTTTGTGCAAGTCGGGTTGGGCATGGGCAGACCCTTCAACCAGCCCAAGTCCCACCCCTAGCAGAAACACGAAATGTAATTGCATTGAGAGAAAATCTTTTACACCATTTTGTCCGTATAAGGGAATCCATTTCAACCAATTTTTATTTATTTGTTCGTTTAAAATACCAAATGTACCCTCGAGATAACCTAGACACCAAATCATGTAGAATCCATATGTTTTGACACAAATAAATGTAGCAAATGTTACTCTTTGCTATAGTAATTTCACTGTAGCAACTTTTTTTTTATATAGCAAGATCTCTAAAAAAATTACTGCAGTGATTTTTATCAGCTACAATGATTTCGATTAGATTTAGGTTTAGAGTTCACTGTTAGGGGTATAGAATTAGGCTTAGGGTTAAGAATCACTATTTAGGTTATAGAATTAGGATTAGAATTTGACATTTAAGTTATAAAATTAGAATTAGGGTTAGGACTTCACAACACGATAAAAAAAAATTGTTGTGCTGTGAGTGAAACCGGATTAATTAGATCATTAATGTAAGGGCATATGAGACATTTTACTAGCCATTAGACCAATTGCAATTAAACTTTGAACTATGGATCTCTCTTAACAGATAAGTTTTGCTGGGATCTACAGTTAATGGAATGTTATTAACTGGACCAAAAGCAAACTCCCCCTTAAATCATTGACGACCTAATTAAGTACCAGCTGTCAGAATATATCATCAGACAGAAAACCAGACACCACCATTGTCGGTTTTGTGTGTTGGGTGTGTGTTCAGGTATGTCCTTGTTACTTAAATTCTGAGTGAACAGTATCAAACAGAGGAAATTATAGATATAAAGAACCGATAGAAAGAACAAAATTTGATGAATCAGAACCATAGCTCCAAACCTTACAAATTTGTTAATAAATAGAAACATAATTATCTTCCAATCAAACACAATGTTCACAAATTTTCACCTTCGCAGTCCCGGCTGTCACTCGCATCAACTCGCTCGCCGACCATTAAATCACATGTGTATTGCTCGAAGCGTATGACAAGTGGGCGAGGGTTTATAATCAGCATTTCATTTTGGGACCAAGGTCGCAGATCTGGCGCCCTAAAGTTGAAAACCGCCAGTGCAAGAGATGAACTGCAAGGAAAATCGAATTAGGTCTCGTGTCATACTAAAGAAAATATAGCGCAGTGGTTTTTGGCCCTTAAAGAGAGCTCAACTTCATAAGATGAACGTGGTAGAGATGAAGATATTGAGGAGGATGTGTGGAAAAACTAAGAGGGATAGAGTGATGAATTAGTATATTAGAGAAAGTGTAGAACTGACACCAACTGATGACACGATAATGGAGAATATATTAAGATGGTTTGGGCATATATACAACGTAGAGCAAAGGCAGCTCCGATGAGGAGAGGGACTCAGATGAGTGTTTGACAATAGATGTAGCCCAAAGTAGAAACGAATGGCGAAGAAGGATTCATAAAGTCGAGCCCAAGCAGATGAGATATGGCTTGATGGTTATGGTTATGGTCCGTAGTTTTAAGGGGTTTTTTTTGTATACATCTTTCAACCTAACATCAACCATAAACTTTTTCCATCTGGGCTTGGGTACAGCAAGGACTACAAGCATATATCAACTGAGGCTGAGGAAAAGTCGAATACCTCTTGTTAGCAAAAAAGAAGAGATAGCCCAACAAACAACTATAACTTAAAAGAGAGTGAATAGTATGCAAAGACTCCAAGCAAATTGTTAATACCTGTAACACTAGGAGTACAGGACCATAAAACATCTTTCAATCCTCCGCACAGGATGCACGGAACTCGACCATTTGCATGCCCCTTCCGGCTACAGCAATTTGATATTTGTTCTCCGTACCAACCCTATAGCATGAATCGACAGAATATTAGCATATTTATTCGGAGTGCAATTAGCTGGAGGAGAGGCAAACAGTGGTTAGTGTCTCAACCTGCCACAGAATACAGCATCCAGTGCTTCCGGCTCTGGTACACTGACGATCAAATGGGCATGCTCAGTTAGCTTACCGCAACGCCCAATCTTCCAGCACCTGATTCTCTGATCGAGGCCGGTAGAAAAAACACAGCTACCATCTGTCCAAATACCTACACAAGAAAAAAGGCAAAAAAAAAAAGAAGAAAAAACTCAATTTAGGAATCAGTCAAATGTCTGTTTCTTCTTTCTTGTTTTTTTTTGGAGGAACCATCAAGTATTAATAGTTTCTTGTTATTCACTGACAACAGTGACATCACTTAACAGGAATGACCAATGAATAAGGATTCATGAAGCCGACCCCAAATAGATAAAGATGATGCTAGATAGGCATCGTTATATTATAGGTTATTTTCACATTTTGTTTAAATAAAAAGTTTTATGAAGAAATATAATGCAAATTTGCATGTCACCTCAATTATATATTGTGCACCTTTTCTGTGCAGGAGATGGCATAACCAATAAGGTTCTACCAACCAGCCAAGTGGCTGGTTATTTCGTACACATTGGTCAGATGTTCGACGTCAACCTTAAAGGGTTGACGCCAGCCATTTAATTATGTACAATCTTCCTGATAGTTGACCCCATCTTCATGGGATAAGACTTGGGCGATGATTGTGACAATTGTGATGATAAGGATTATCAGTTCTTCTCCTCAATTGTAGTGGCGGGTCCATTTATTTTTGAAATCTAACAGTGTTTCTACACACATTCCAGTTTTGACCGACCTTAATGATAGTTCATAAGAAAGATATACTGGAAAGTTCTTGTGAAAAGACATGAAGTTGAGCCTTGTTACTAGGAAAGCAATAGCAAAAGAAACTATTCGGTTGGCAGCTGCTACCTTTCACTGCTGAACTGTGAGCCGAGGAAATCATATCTTGATAATTGACTCTTAGCTTAGTACAGAGGTCAAAGCTTGATTCTGCAAGAAATTTTTTCCCAACTGAGTAAATCAAGGTTTCTCAAATGAAATATATTAGAATACGTACCAGATGGCTGACTAGGTATCCCACCCAATTGCCTATGGCTAGCTTCTGGATCTGTCATGTGTACTACCAAACTAAAGCAAAGACAGTGCAGTGCCTGATCATCTCCGCCGCTTAAGACACAATAAACCGTTTCAGGTTCTGAATGCAGACAATCCTTCATTTTTGAAATGTGTAAGCAATTGACGCCTGACTGGTGAACAGAACTCAGGACATACAGGGGCCGTACTTCACGCTTCTCATAAGGCAGCATATCAGAATGCTTTCTTGGCATATTGAAGTTAGTGGTAGTTGGAGAGCTTGTCTGGTTGATCAAAGGATCACTTCCTTGCATATATGAAACCCCAGATGCAATTTTGTCAGCACTTTGGCCTTTCATATCATTGTCACCTTCAATTTTGATCGAAGCATCATTGACTCTTTTGTCAGGGGATTGATATGTCAATGAACGCCACAATCTCCCACCCTGGCTTCCTCTTCCAGTTTGAGGTCGTTTCTGAAAATCAGTAAGCATTTGTGGCTGAAGACCGCAAACTAATTGCATAAAATATTCAACTGTTCCGGTAAGATCCCAGAAAGTGATGCTCCCTTCTGTAGATCCACTAATAACGATATATGTGTTTGGAATCTGAACACCATCTGCAAATAGGAAAAGGACAGAATTATTTAGGTGATGTAGATCATTACTTCATTAGTGTTATACTATGTGTTCATTGTGGTGTTGTACATTTGTTATACTATGTGTTCATTGTGTTGCATGTGTTTGATTAGAATATGCTCAATTTCATATTAGAACGTGTTAGTATTCTCTTTGTTATTTTTGTTGTTTACTTGTTTATACTATGTATGTGTCATTGTGTTGCATGCATTCGACTAGAATATGCTCAATTTCATGTTAATAAGGTGTTGTAGTGTAGCCTAAGTACATATATACCTGCAAATATAGACTATACATATATACCCGTGCCTGGAGGATGCCTATGCATATAAGGCCACGCCTAGGCTCCCTCCGAGCGTCTAGCCTCGCCTTGACGCCTTGACAACTATGTTGATGAATATTGAGTTTGAACCCAACCCAAGCTCAAACTTGAAACTAATTTGGACACTCCAACCCAAATCTACATTAATAATATCTAAAAGCAGGAGGAGAGAGGATGCCCCACATGGCCAAATTCCTTTTGTCTCCCCAGGATGCCATTGACTGCCCACTACAGTTGCCACCCCTCATTGTCACCCCCTATCTTGGTCGAATGTTAGTGGAAGTAGTGGCGCCGGGAGCTATGCAGTTAAAAACGCGCCTAGGCAGACTTGGGCCGCATCGTCTGGGCATGGTAGGCGTCTGGGCTAGGCGCAGGCTGCCTAGTCGTGCTTTTGTGGGAGCCTTGTGCGCCTTCGCTTAATTGCAAGGCACGTCTAAGCACATTTAGATGTAAATGGTTATTATTTATAAATAACATTAATTTTTTATATATAATTATATTATGTTTTGTTTGCAATTTCAGTTACAATCGAAGAAATGAAATTGCATTTTACAAAAAAATTGAATGATCTTGTCTTCATTCAATATAACAAGATGTTGGAGCGCAAATTTAAAGAAATGGTAGCAAGTGAAAATAATATCATTAAGGATACAATCATTTTGAGAATTGTGGATGTAAATTATGATTGGATTGTTCCAACTGAAAAACTTGTAGAATTTGTTCGTGAAGGAGATGATCTTGCTTGGCAACAAGTTAGAAAAGCAATGTAAGTTAATGATGAAGCAGGGCCAAGTACATGAAGAAGAAAGCAAAGATTTGACATGCATCTTAGATTTTTCCTTTTTAATGATGATGAAGACATTGAAGAGGAAGAAGAATTTGCTACTAATGTTGAGGAGCTTCCTAAGGAGGAGAAAGGCAGAGGACCTAATGATATAAAATTATAAATGTGATGTTGGAGAGTGATGTGATTGGCTTTATTACTTTATGGCTTATTAAACTCATCACTTTATCAGTTATCATGAATTTAGAAGTGTTTGTCTTTAAAAATACGAGTCACTTGATGAGTTGAGTTGTTAAAAACCCCCTTAAAAACCACATAAAACCCCTGTATGTGTCAAAATCCCAAAAAAAAATAGGAAAATCCCCTAGGCACGCCGATCCCTAGGCGCTAGGCTTACCTGGAGCGCCTAGGTGCGCCTAGAGCCTTTGACTGCATAGGTCGGGAAGTGGTGGTAGTTGCTGAGTCGGCCCAAGCATCACCCCGGTTTCACACTAGTGAATATACAAAAACGAAGCGTGAAACCCAAAAAAGTTAAACCTTTCTCACTCTCCAACAATTAAAAAAACAAAAAATGGAATAAAGCATATTTGGAAGGATGGAAGTGTTGAAAATTGTAAGCCCTAAAAACCATTTGAGATTGGTTATGTAAATCATTTTTATGCCATGATTTATTTTGTTACATGATTATGTGCATGTTTTCTTCCTATCATGAATTTTCATAACTACGTGTCAAGAAGCAGTCCAGGGACCCCCCCTTCCATATAATCGGGTGAATTGATCAAGTGATAAGAGTATTTTATTATGGATTATATAAATCAAATAAACACTTAAAAAAGGTTCACAGTAAGGGGTGGAATGAGCATGCACCTATATAGCTGTCATAGGTAAGCAATATCCCGATAAGGGGTTACTATTCTAGTAGACATTGGTTTTTTTAAGAGGACCTCACTAATACATTGGTGCATAACTAGAAACATTGAACAATTAGCACTCATCGATTCGCTTCACAAACAAGTACTATCGGTCAATCTAAACAAGACTTTGGTTGTACATAGTTACAATATATCTAAACATTGAACAATTAGCACTCATCGATTCGCTTCACAAACAAGTACTATCGGTCAATCTAAACAAGACTTTGGTTGTACATAGTTACAATATATCTAAAAAAGTCTTATAAAACGAAGCCCTGGAGCATGTTGTCACTACATGTAGCACTCCATTAGCAATTTCGTATTTTTAAAAAAATAATTTTTTTTAAAACCATTGATTGTAGCTGGCAATATTTATCAGGGCCGGATAGCTTTTATGGCAATGTGATATGAACTCTCTCTCTCTCTCCCTCTTTCTCTCTCTCTCATAACTGCATCCCACCGTTCTTTGAATATCCCATCTCTTTGGCTCCCCCTCATGATGAACCCTTAATGGAAGGGCCGTTGAACCATATTAGGATTCACATACAGGACCCTGTCCGTTTCCCTCCTCGAGATCTTCTCGAGACCCTTCCAAGCAAAGGATCCGACACTGGTTTATTTTCCTCATCCTTGCCATTATAAAACCCCCAAAACCCGCCCGCCTATCATTCAATCTAAACTTGATGGAGATCAACCTCTTTGGCAAGATGAAGATGCCATCACTCGGACTAATATGTTTGATCCAATAATGAGTTCAATACTGATAAAGTTGATCAACATTACAAACGTGTCTAATTGCGACATTCCTGGTCAAATATTAGAGCCAAAAATTGAGTAAAATTTGTCATCTCTGATAGTAATCTCCACAAAAGATCATGAGTATGCTTATGGCCCACAAAATGTTTTAATGATCAGGGTAAAGAGCAAGCTCAGCAAAACGAACATACAAATTGACAAAAGCCGACGATATAAGAGATTCATAAACAAAGGAGATTAGCTCGGACAGGTAAGGCAGAGGGTCCTCACGAATCATAAGCAACCTTTTTCGTTTCACCAGAAACTATAGATTCTGATCTCTCGAATCCAGATCCCTCTACACCCTTAAATCATTGAAACTTATTGGAATGTCCCAGGCAATAGTCCCAATGACAATGAGAAAGCAAGATAGGAGGGCATGATTCATCGTGGTCGGACGAATTGATTTTGGTAGGAAAAAAAAGGAAACGCTTTATTTCTCCACAGAAGATCATAAGAATGACTATGTTGATATAGTTACCACATCAGATGTAAACACAAGGCAGTTAACTATAAACTCAGTAGGGCCACCACCAATCAATTGCAATGATAGGTTCCATTGTATATCAAGCCTTTCATTATTTTCTGCAGTTTTCCTATTAACTTAAAAATTAAGCATACCTATGTTGCACAACCAATTTCTCGATCACTATTTTCCTTTTTCATCATTTATAACGTTTATTCTGCAAAACTAACATGAGTGTACCTTAACAAATAAAGAAAGAAGAGCAAACCGGGAGAAGTTGACCAGCCAGTCGACCGACCAAGAGGCCCACAGGAGTCGACCGACCATACAACTCAGCACGAGTCTACCGGCCGTGCAACTCAGCGCGAGTCTACGGGCCGTGCAACGTAACGCTAGTCTGAGTCGACCGGCCATACAACTCAGCACGAGTCTATCGGTCGTGCAACTCAACGTGAGTCCACCAGCCATACAACTCAGCACAAGTCTACCGGCTGTGCAACTCAGCACGAGTCTACCGGCCGTGCAACTCAGGATCCCGCAACTCAGCAGCAGTCGATCGACCCCGCTACACAGCAACAGTCGGTCAGTCAATCGACCTATGAGACTTGGCTTGCCAAGGTACAGATGAAGCAAAAGGGAACTCCGTTTTGTCCTCCTCAAAGCAACTCCGACATTCACGCAAAGATTTTGACCCAAAAGTCACGCACCAAAATCCGTCAGTAGTTATGCTCGAAAATCTCGGTCGAGCGACAATTATGGGGGGACAGCCCACGCCCCGAGATACCCAGTCGACCCATATGGCAAAAAGCACCTCCGACCATAACTACCAAGCGCCTACCAGACGACATGTCGCCCACTCGCGAGGCGGTTACACGGATCACGGGAGCACGTCATCGATCCCGTCCTGCTTGGAGCACTCAAACCGTTACCATAAGCCACTATAAAATGTAATTGTCAAGGATTTGCAAGAAGAGTACATGTAGAAACCACTTAGATTTGTTGCTTAGACAAATATTAGTATTTATGGTTGAAATGGACTCCGTATACTTGAATCATAAAGTCGCTTAAGTTGTAGAGGCATAGAAGATCAAGTTTAGGAAAGCTGATTACAGTGTCCTTGGCAGAAAGCAGTCTTTTTAGAGGCGGGGGCGTATGGCGGGGCGTTTTGCCTGCTGTGGGGCGGGGCGTAAGCCTCAGGGCGTGGGGCGTAAGCCCCATGAATTTTTATTTTTTTAATTTAAAAATATATATAGAAATAAATAATATTAGATAAAAAAGTGAAAATAGATTAAAAACAAACAAAATTTAAAAAAAACTATGAGCAAAGTTATTAAACAAAACATTTAAGCCTACAAACATGGTTGATAAATCACAAATATATAAAAAATGATAATAAAAATGAACTTGTCATTGTCTTTCAATATCTTTTAAGATCTAATTATAAGGTTCTAACCAAAATTCAAACTATCAATGTTTATATTCCATAGATTCTACCATTCCATACATGATATGGAACCAATTTAAAACAACTTTAGTTCCCAAAATTTCATAATCGTCATCCAAGAGATTAAGACACATATAAAAGATCACACGGTAGTAATCAAATCATTTTTTTTCAACAATGCAAACAAACTCCAATGGAGCGTAAACCCGGGCCATTGGGGCGTAAAAGGCGTGCCCGGTCGTTCAGGGCGTACGCCACAGTGGTTCGGGCGTAAGCCCCATGGGGAAAAAGCCCCAGTTGGAGCCGCCCCGGGCGTTTTAGGACCGCCCCGCCCCGAGGCGAGCCCCGGGCGTACCCTGGGGCGAGTTTTTTAAAACACTGGCAGAAAGATTATATCTGGTATGAGTATGTGTAGACACACAAATTGTGTCTAACCCGGACCCGACTCGCATGCGCCAATTCGGAGGCAAACCCGACACGCACTCCGACGCAGACCCGACTCGCATACACCAATGCGGAGGCAAACCCGACGCGCACCCGGACCCGGACCCGACTCGCGCCCAACAAGAGGCCGGGTGGGCCCATCCTCAAGTGGGGCCCACCGGCCCCATACTAGGATCCGAACCCCCCATGGGGAGGCCGGCCCCTACTAGGATCCGAACCCCCCATAGGGAGGCCGGCCCCTACTAGGGATCCGAACCCCCATGGGGTGGCCGGCCTTGCAAGGAAAAAGGAAAGAAAGGAAAGAAAGAAAAAGAAAAGAAAGGAAAAGAAAAGGAAAGAAAGGAAAAGGAAAGAAGAGAAAGGAAAGAAAAGAAAAGGAAAGAAAAGAAAGAAAAGGAAAGAACTACCGCCATGCGTGGGGGGAGGTTGCGCATGACGTCTACCCACACGTGGATCTGCGCCGATCCCTCGATCCGACGGACAAGAAGAAGAGTCGGGTCACCATCGATCTTATGTGCAAGATTCCAGATGAATCCAAAAATGATTGAGCCATAATTACCCCGCCAGAAAAGGAAAACAAATAAAGAGTTATTCCCCTCATCAATGGATGAATAAATCCTGGGTAATTATGGGGGAGATATTAAAGGGATTTAAAATAAACTTCCCATATCTCTCCCCTCCCCCCTTCACCTATAAATAGAGGGGGAGGGGGGAAGGCTCAAGGGTCGGATGGCAAGAAGCGAGGAAGCTCTGCAGAAGAGGAGACGCGCTCTTCATCGACCCAAGGCTTCACGAGGCACGGGCAAGCCTATCCCTTCGGGACCGGCTTAGTCCATTGAAAGCCCTCATCAACGTGAAGACCCTTGCACAAGAAGATCAAGCCTTCGACTCCGTGCACGAAGAAGAAAGCTCGGAGAAGAACTCTTCGACTCCGAAGACGCCAGAAGCAAAGGCCGGAGAAGAAGATCGGAGCGGCACTACCCCGTCGTCTCCAACAAGCCTTCGACTCCGATCAAGCCCAAAAGCCCGGAGAAGAAGAGAAGCGGCGCTACACCCGTCATCTTCAACAAAGCCTTCAACTCCAAAGACGCCAAAAGCAAAGGCCAGATAACAAGATCGGAGCGGCACTACCCCGTCGTCTCCAACAAGCTTTCGACTCCGATCAAGCTCAAAAGCCCGGAGAAGAAGAACGAAGCGGCGCTACACCCGTCATCTTCAACAAAGCCTTCAACTCCGATTACGCCAAATACGCCCGAAGAAGGAACCGACGCCACAACCGTCGCCAGGTCGAAGATTGAAAACAAAGCGAGGAAGCTCTGCAGAAAAGGAGACGCTTCTTCATCGACCCAAGGCTTCACGAGGCACGGGTAAGCATGTCCCTTCGGGATCGGCTTAGTCCATTGAAAGCCCTCATCAACGTGAAGACCCTTGCACAAGAAGAACAAGACTTCGACTCCGTGCACGAAGAAGAAAGCTCGGAGAAGAAGACCCTTCGACTCCGAAGACGCCAGAAGCAAAAACCGGAGAAGAAGCTCGGAGCGGCACTGTAGACACACGAATTTCGTCTGACCCGGACCCGACTTACGTGTGCCGACGCGGATGCAAACCCGACGCGCGGACCCGACTTACGTGTACCGACGCGGATGCAAACCCGACTAGCGGACCCGACTTGCACGCACCAGCGCGGACCCGGACCCGATTCGCACCCAGCACAAGGGAAGCGGACCCCACGCTTAAAGGGGGGGCCGGCCCCTACTAGGGTCCGAACCCCATGGGGCCGGCCCTACTAGGACCCGAATTCCATGGGGGGCCGGCCGGCCTTGCAAGGAAAAAGAAAAGAAAGGAAAGAAAAGAAAAGAAAGAAAAGAAAAGAAAAGAAAAGAAAGGAAAGAAAAGAAAAGGAAAGAAAAGAAAAGGAAAGAAAAGAAAGAAAAGGAAAGAACTACCGCCATGCGCGGGGGGAGGTTGCGTATGACGTCTGCACACACGCGGATCTGCGCCGATCCCTCGATCCGACGCACAAGAAGAAGCGCCCGATCGCCATCGATTTCGTGTGCGAAATCCAGCCATAATTGCCTCGCCAGAAAAGGAAAACAAATAAATGTTATTCCCCTCATCAATGGATGAATAAATCCCGGGTAATTATGAGAGAGATACAAAAGGGATTTAAAATTAAAAAGTTCCCATATCTCTCTCCCCTCCCCTTTGCCTATAAATAGAGGGGGTGGGGGAAGATTCAAGAGGCCGATGGTTGAAGACTGAAGACGAAGCGCGGGAGCTCTGCAGAAGAGGAGACGCTTCCTCATCGACCCAAGGCTTCACGAGGCACGGGCAAGCCTGTCCCGAGGGATCGGCTTAGTCCACTGAAAGCCCTCATCAACGTGAAGACCCTTGCACACGAAGATCAAGACTTCGACTCCGTGCACGAAGAAGAAAGCTCGGAGAAGAAGACCCTTCGACTCCGAAGACGCCAGAAGCAAAGGCCGGAGAAGAAGCTCGGAGCGGCACTACCCCGTCGGCTCCAACAAATCCTCGATCCCGATCAAGCTCCAAAGCCCGGAGGAGAGAAACGAAGCGTCATCACCCCGTCGTCTTCAACAAACGCCTGCCACGAAGAAGAAAGCCTGGAGCAGACCGTCTGAAGCGTCGTTACCCCCGCCGTCTTCACCAACAAAAGCCGACGCTACAACCGTCGCTACCCCCGCCGTCTTCACCAACAAAACCCGACGCTACAACCGTCGCACGGATACCGGTGCTACCCCCACCATCTTCGAAAGCATCATTCGACTCCGATCACGCCAAAGAAGCCCGGAGAAGAAGAAAAGTCAAGCCGACACCCAAGCCGTCAAAGCACCGAAGGAGTAGCCCACGTCGTTCGAAGAAGGAGACCGAGTTGACGCTGAAGCTAAAGTCTACGCAAGAAGCCAGAGCAAAGCCCCAGTAAAGCCCGCGCCAAAGCAACGCAAGTGCCAAAGCCAAGCGACTACGCCTGCCACGAGCAAAAGCACCGCACGTTCTAGCCGATACGACGCGAAGTCCGGAAGAACGAAAGCATCGCAAGTCTCTCCCGGCTACGTCCAAGTGTAAGCGTCGAAGCAAAGCAAAAGCCAGAGCCACGCCGGAGCCAAGCCAAAGCCCAAAAGCCGAAGCCAAAGCCGACGCCAAAAGCACGATCGACGTCGCGAACCGACGATCAAGGACGCCGAGGTCAAGCAAGGAGCGAGGAAGACACGAAGACTGAGGAACGAAGCCGGAAAACCCCCTAGCCGAGAAAGCGCGAAGCACGGAAGGGACAAAGCAACGGTGGACATTCCTTAGCCTCTCCAAAACCCTCACCCTGTAAAGACCCCTGTCCTGGGCAACCCCTTCAGAGCTCTCGCACGAACACCACGTGGAGACGCGGATCAAAGGGATCCTCCAGAAGATCTTTCCCACAATCCCCTGATCAAAACTCGCCGCAACCCGGACTCGCTACACCCGAGCCACCCGGGTCCCGGCCACACTTGTAATCTGGTTTTGCGCAATAAAGACGACCCGTACCTTTTTCCGCGCATACAGATTTCTGGCACGCCCGGTGGGACCTCTTCTCCTTTCATCCGTACGACTGAAGAAGCTGCTTGAAGTTTGCAATGGCCGGAACAAACAACGATGCGTTTGCCCCAAGCCTCTCACCAATCGCCGAGTCTCCTCTACTCCGTCACGGTGATCCAGTAAATCCGGAGGGTGATCCTCCCCCGATGGTACGCGTCTACACTCGGCGTACTCGGACTCTTGCGGACGTCTTTGTGCCAGAAGCTACTGCCAAAGATGCTCGCCAAAGCGCCGACGAGGCCCTGGTGCATGAAGAAACGAGCCTCGATCCTGGAGTCCATATCCAGAAGTTTGGGGAGGACCAGCCCCAGCCCCGAGCCCGTTCGGGTTCTCCAGCGGACGTTGCACCTCCTCTGCAGGGGGCAAACATCAATCATCAGCCAGAAGCAAGTCGGCGTAACTACGTCTCCGATGACGACGGCGAGGATGCTAGTATGCAACATCGAGACGTCCTCCGTCACCATCCTCCGTCCGCTCTTCAGCTCCAAGTCATGCAGATGAGCGAGCATATGGCGCAAATTACTCGGCTGATGGAGGAGAAGGATCGTCACATCAATATTCTGCTCCAAAAGCTAAGCGCAAAGGACGCTGCAGCAGTCGACCAACCCGTCGCTTCTCCAGTAACCGCTCCAGCTCCATCTTCAACTCCCGCTCCTGCAGAAGTGGTTCCAACGATTCAAGTAGTTACTCCAGCGCTCTCCTCGGCTCCCGTCCCAGTGGAAGTCGTCTCCCCAGCACCAGCCTCGGTGGCCACACAACCTCCGACAACGGCAACGATGAATGCTCAGCAAGTCCAAGCGTTGGTAGCCGGCATGATGCGTTCTCACGGCAGTGGCCTTCCTCCGATCACGGCGGCATACTCGAAACCCTACACCGCGAGGATCCAGCAGCTACGCTTCCCAGTCGGATTCCAGCCACCAAAGTTCCAGCACTTCGACGGAAAGGGAATCCAAGACAGCACGTTGCTCACTTCATCGAGACCTGCAATAATGCCGGCACATATGGCGACGAGATGGTGAAACAGTTCGTTCGCACCCTCAAAGGTAACGCTTTTGACTGGTACGTTGATCTTCCTCCGGGGACCATCGACAGCTGGGATCAGATGGAGAGGGAGTTCCTCAACCGCTTCTACAGCACCAAACGAACCGTAAGCATGACCGAGCTTACCGCCGTCAAGCAAAGGAAAGATGAGCCAGTGATCGACTACATCGACAGATGGAGGAACCTCGCGCTGAATTCACGAGACCGCTTGTCTGAAGACTCGGCCATCGAGATGTGCACCCAAGGCATGCACTGGGGCCTACTCTACATCCTCAAAGGTATCAAGCCTCGGTCTTTCGAAGAACTCGCAACTCGGACTCACGACATGGAACTCAGCCTAGCAAGCCGCGGGGACTCGAAGAACAAAGACTTATTGAAGGTGGAGAAGAAGGACAAGCCACCGGCATCGAAACCGAAACAAGTCAATGTTGCGGACGTCGCTTCAACCTCCAAACCGCTCAAGATCGGTGGCAAGCCGGATCAGAAGAAGGGAGCCACCATACCTCCACCTCCGCCACCAAGACAAAGGATGACTCTCGAGGAGCTCGAAGCAAAGGAGTACCCCTTCCCAGACTCGGAAGTCTCCTCCATGTTCGACCAACTGCTGCAAGAGAAGATGATAGAGCTTCCTCCTTCGAAGAGGCCCGAGCAGATGCATCGCGTCGACGACCCTCTCTTCTGCAAATACCACCGAGTGGTAAGTCATCCCATCGAAAGAAACTTCGTCTTCAAGGAGAAAATAATGGCGCTCGCAAAGCAAGGAAAGATAGAGATCGACTCCGGAGAGGTTGCTACGGCCAACATGACGTCCATCACCTTCGGCTCCTTCTCGCCAGTACTCGTTGCTGCTCGGCGAAGCATGCCCAAATTGCGCATCAACCGCCAAGCGCCAACCGCTAAGTCAATTTCCCAGCCGAAAGTCTCGAAGCGATGTCGACGTACTCCTGCGCTCACCGAGGAAGAAACGTCGCTGCCCTGGGGGCAACCATCGCTCACGCCGGCACCTCTTCCAAACAAAGCCACATCCCAACGAGCGCTCCAAAGGAGATACGAGCAAGGAGATCCAGAAGTCGGTTTGCTAGGCCAGCCCTCGGGGAAATTCGACTACTACGTCTTCTACTCAAGGCCTCCGCCCGTTTCAATCGACGAAATCAAGCCCACCGGCTGGGAATCGGAAGACGAGCCAGTGGAGCCTCAAGAAGAGCAAGTCCCTTCCAGTCAAACTACGTCCCAATACGCTCTCCAGAAAAGATGCGAGCAGGGAGATCCAGGAGTCGGTCTGCTGGGCCAGCCCTCGGGGAAATTTGACTACTACGTCCTCTACTCAAAGCCTTCGTCCGTTCCAATCGATGAAATCAAGCCCACCGGCTGGGAATCGGAAGACGAGCCAGTAGAGCCTCCAGAAGAACAAGTGCC
The DNA here is from genome assembly GCA_947650365.1 of Chamaelirium japonicum. Taxonomy (NCBI): domain Eukaryota; kingdom Viridiplantae; phylum Streptophyta; class Magnoliopsida; order Liliales; family Melanthiaceae; genus Chamaelirium; species Chamaelirium japonicum. The sequence continues at coordinate 63,008,218 of OX393560.1, forward strand.
TTCGAGGGAACCGGTTGCTGCTGCCCACCATCATCCTAGCGGAGGGGAATCCACCGACGAAGAAGCATGGGTCATGCTACCACGGCGACGAAAGCCATGGCAAGAAAAGAAGCTCAAGCAAGACCGTGTGATGAGGGGATTCACCAAGCGGAAGACCTACAAGAAGAAAAGCAAGACTCCAGGAAGGAAGGTGTTCAAGGTGCCGCCTGCAAGCCAAAACGATCTCCTTCAGCAGAGCCTTCCAGAGCCGACAACCTTGCAAGAGTTCTTCCCGGATCACTTCCTCCCAGTGGACCAGTACATCAGGGTGTCTTGTTGCATAGTCGAAATTCATAATGCGTCAGAAGAAAAGAACAAAAGCGAAACTTCTGAAGAAGACGACTCCACCGATGAGGGAGATGACTCCGACAAAGGGGGCACCGCCTCTCACGACGAAGCAATTCTGCACATGCCTCTCGTAGAAGCTTTGCATCTCCCGAAGAAGGCTCGTCTGGCGATGGCTGCGGCCTTAGCCGATCCAGATAGCTACAAGAGGAAAAGGAAGGATGACCAGAAGGGCAAAGTTGTGGCCTCGTGTGATGCGACGATAACCTGTTCGGATAAGGACCTGCAACTCGGGACGCGATTGCACAACCGGCCTCTTTACGTTTCGGGATACATCAAGGAGAAGTCAGTAAACCGAATCATGTTGGACTGTGGCTCCGCCGTCAACATCATGCCTATCCAGACAATACGACAACTCGGCATCACCAACGACCAGCTCTCGCCAAGTCAGTTGGTCATTCAGGGGTTCAACCAGGGCGGACAGTCCACTATCGGAATCATCCGCCTGAAGCTGTCAATCGGCCCGCTGGACACAACGGTCCTCTTCCACATCATCGATTGCCAGACGTCATATCGTCTCCTGTTAGGAAGACTATGGCTGCACGAGAATGGTATCGTGGTATCCACCTGGCACCAGTGCCTCAAGTACTACGAAGAAGGCATGGAGAGATGCATAGTTGCGGACGACAAGCCATTCAACGAGGCCGAGGAGCACTTGGCCGACGCTAAGTTCTACCAAGCAAAGGGCCTAGTCGCGGAAGTTCTTCCAGCTAAAGCCCCTCGAGTCCGGAAAATTGAAGAAGTGAAGCAGGATAAGACTCCTCTTCCCGCAAATCCAGTGCAACATTCCGACAAAGCAAGACTTGAGGTCCAAGAAGCACCGAAATTTAGACAAAGGTTGTGCATCAGTTCCGAGTCAAGAGCAATGCAACATACCTCGTTGCCCGTCCAAACGACGCCAGTCCTGCGTCTCGCGCCTCAGTGGCTTCGTAAATCTGAACGATCGCCTTCTACTTCGGCAAGAAAACGGGCCCCGCCGTTATCTCAGGCCGATGTCATCACTCTTCAAGAAATGACGGTGCCATTACCTAGCCTGACAGAAGCTCCGAACCCGAGCAGACCTATCGAATCAGTCGACCCAAATCAACCCGCATTCAAGCCAAAAGGGAGTTGGGGGCAAAACGCTGCCAAGTTGCTGTTCAGAGCCGGCTACAACAAAGAAAGCGCCATGGGCACACTTCCACCAGCAGCAACTCCACATGGGATGACGAGAACGCAAGCTCGGCTATTTCAAAGCGGAGAACAAATTCTCCCGAACCGCCAAGGCATCGGCTCTAGCCAAGCTCCGTTGGTTATCAGAGCCGCAGCAAAGAAGACCTTCACCTCGAACTACATCGGGGCGGGGATGGTAGACGAAGCAGCTGAAGGATCGACAATCTCCGATGCACGCTCTACCCACCCCAGCCGTCCCGACAGCAGAAGAAGACGACGACGGGCTCAATGCCAAGCCTTGCTCCAGAAGCAAATCAGAGGTGGTAAAAACCGGTCGAATCGAAAGCGCACATCTGTGTTCGAAAGACTCGGGCCAGTTAAGCAATCAAAGAAGAAGTCAATATTCGATCGTCTGGGGATGCCAATCGAGGACTTCGTTTCATCACCCACCCACCCACCCATGGCTGCCGTCAATCATATCTCCATCACGGATCCCGACAACGGTGATACTTCTACTTCGGACGACGAGTTGCCAGACGCCCCGCCAGTCCTCGAAGAAGGGGGGCAGTCCACCGTTGATGACTTGAAGGAAATCAACTTGGGCACAGAGACGGAGCCTCGGCCTACATTCGTCAGCACACTCTTGACCCCTGAGGAAGAAGCAGCATACATCAAACTGCTTAAAGAATACAGAGACGTCTTCGCATGGTCCTACAAGGAGATGCCAGGCCTCGACCCCAAAATCGCAGTGCACCAGCTCAGCGTCAAACACGGAGCCAGCGCTATCAAGCAAGGGCAAAGACGCTACCCGGCCAGAACTGGTACCCCAAATAGAAGGCGAAGTCAACAAGTTGATCGAAGCCGGCTTCATTCGAGAGGTCAAGTACCCGACATGGATCTCTAGTGTCGTCCCAGTCAAAAAGAAGAACGGCCAAATCCGAGTGTGCGTGGACTTCAGAGACTTGAACAACGCATGTCCAAAAGACGACTTCCCCTTGCCAATCACGGAGCTAATGGTGGATGCGACGACAGGTCACGAGGTGCTAACTTTCATGGATGGATCATCGGGCTACAATCAGATTCGGATGGCACCCAAGGACGAGGAGCTCACAGCATTCCGCACACCGAAAGGAATCTGCTGCTATAAAGTAATGTCGTTCGGCTTGAAGAACGCGGGAGCCACCTACCAGCGAGCTATGCAGAAAATCTTCGACGACATTCTTCATCAAAACGTGGAGTGTTATGTCGACGACCTCGTGATGAAATCCAAGAAGAAGTCGGCACATCTACAAGATCTCGAGCTAATCTTCAAACGGCTTCGAAGGTACCAACTCCGCATGAATCCACTCAAGTGCGCGTTCGGAGTCTCCTCAGGCAAGTTCCTCGGCTTCGTCGTCCGACATCGTGGCATTGAGATAGATCAATCCAAAATTGATGCTATCATCAATATGCCCGCACCAAAGACAGTGCGAGACCTCAGAGGCCTCCAAGGGCACTTGGCGTATATCCGAAGATTCATCGCCAACCTGGCCGGAAAGTGCCACCCTTTTAGTCGCCTCATGAAGAAAGGAGCGCCGTTCAAATGGGATGAAGCTTGCCAAGAAGCACTCCAAAACATCAAAGCATACCTACTGAAGCCACCAGTTCTATCAGCACCAGTTCAAGGAAGGCCGCTCATCCTCTACATTGCCGCCCAGGAGCAATCCTTGGGGGCACTCCTGGCTCAGAACAATGAACTTGGCATGGAGACAGCCTGCTACTACTTGAGTCGCACTCTCGTCGGCGCAGAACTGAATTACTCCCCAATCGAGAAGGTTTGCTTAGCGCTTATCTTCGCCACGAAAAAGCTGCGACATTACATGCTGGCTCACACCATCAGACTCGTCTCGAAGGCCGACCCCCTCAAGTACATCATGTCAAGACCAGTGCTTTCCGGACGTCTGGCCAAATGGGCCCTGCTACTACTTGAATTTGATATCACCTTCGTACCGCAGAAAGCGGTTAAAGGGCAGGCCCTAGCAAACTTCCTCGCAGAATACCCTCTCCCGGCGGAATGGGAGTTATCAGAAGATCTCCCGGACGAAGAAGTTTTCTCCATCGACGTCGCCCCATCCTGGAAAATGTTCTTCGGCGGCGCAGCTAGGCAAGACATAGCCTGGGCCGGAGTCATCTTCGTTACTCCGGACAACGAAATACTCCCCTTCTCATTCCTACTGTCGGAATCATGTTCCAACAACGTGGCAGAATATCAAGCCCTGCTCATCGGTCTCGAGCTGGCCGGCGAAATGAAGCTTCAAGGACTGGAGATTTTTGGAGACTCTCAACTCGTGATCCAACAAGTCCTGGGGGCATACGAAGTCAACAAAGAAGACATGGTGCCGTTGCACGCGCGGGCTGTGAAGCTCCTCGGCAAACTCAAGGCTGCTTCCATTCAGCACGTCTCCCGGAACCTCAACCAGCAGGCTGACGCACTCGCAAATCTGGCGGCTACACTCCCGTTTCCAGAAGAACGTTCGCTGGTCGTCCCCGTCTGCAGGAGATTCGTGATCACCGAAGAGGAAGGTCCGCTCGAAGTACCAGTTCAAACCAACGCGGTGCATGTCCTCGAGATTAAAGAACAAGACTGGAGGCAGCTGTTTATGGATTATCTCGTTCATGGTAAACTCCCCGAAGATCCGAAGCGCAAAGGTGACATCCGCCGAAGGTCTCTAAGGTTCTACCACTTCAATGGCGAGCTATACCGACGAAGCTACGATGGCACGCTCCTGAGGTGCCTCGTGAAAGAAGAAGCAGAAGCCGCACTGGAAGAACACGCTGGAATCTGCGGATCGCACCAGTCCGGTCCGAAACTTCACTTCCGCGTCAGGAGGATGGGATACTACTGGCCTACCATGATCAAGGACAGCTTGGAGTACGCGAGGAGATGTCAAGCTTGCCAGATGCACGGGGACTACATCCGTCAACCTCCGGAGCCTTTGCACCCAACAATCGCGTCTTGGCCCTTCGACGGGTGGGGACTCGATATCGTCGGTCCCCTGCCCAAGTCATCCAAGCAACATCTCTACATTTTGGCGGCAACGGACTACTTCTCCAAGTGGGCTGAAGCAACGCCTCTGCAGGAAGTTACAAAGCACTCCGTCATCAGCTTTATCCAGAATGACATCATCTTCCGCTATGGAGTCCCCCGCTACATCGTAACAGATAACGGGAAGCAGTTCAAGAATGCTGCCGTCAGCCAGTTCTGCGCATTGTACAACATTAAGCAGAATTGTTCGACGATGTACAACGCTCCGGCCAACGGTCTAGCAGAAGCCTTCAACAAGACTCTGTGCAAGCTGCTGGAGAAAACCGTCTCGAAGACAAAGAAAGATTGGCACGAATGCATGGGCGAAGCACTATGGGCTTACCGAACGTCCTTCCGCACGCCGACGCAAGCAACACCGTACTCTCTCGTCTATGGTGTGGAAGCCGTTCTTCCGCTCGAACTCCAGATCCCGTCGCTCAGGATAGCAATCCAGGAAGGCCTCACCAGTGACAACAACGCCCAGCTCCGCCTAGCAGAATTGGAAGCGTTGGACGAAAGACGCCTCGAAGCTCAACAGCGTCTGGAGTGTTATCAGGCCAGGCTCTCTCGTGCTTTCAACAAAAAGGTCCGTCCTCGATCATTCCAGATAGGGGAACTGGTGCTGGCAGTCAAACGCCCCATCATCCTCTCGCATCGAGGAGGGAAGAAATTTGATGCTAAATGGGATGGCCCACACTCCGTCAAGGAAGTCTACTCCAACGGCGCCTATCTCCTCACCACGCCAGAAGGGCTGACACTCGGCCCCATCAACGGCAAGTACCTCAAAAGGTATTATGCCTAAAGCAAGGCCACACCCCTTGCGTCAAAAAAAAAAATTGAATGAACTACGTGCGACTTGATCCCCCTTAGGAGGGTACGTAGGCAGCCTGAGAAGTTACTTCAGGTTCAGTCCGACCAAAAGAAAAAGTCAACAATGGTCCATGCAAAGATGTGGCAAAACGAGGCGATATTATTAGATAATGAAGAAAAGGCGATACATGGCATAGGTCTCGAAAAGAAGGCTACAATGAAAAACAACCAGACAAGGAGCAACTAAAAGAAGGTGTCCAGAGCTCGAAGACGGTGCAGTAACTCCTCTCTAGTCGCCTCCACTCGTTGAAGTTCCATGGGGCGAGTGGCCAGAAGCTCACGACGGGTCGCCAAGTCCGACTGTTGCTTCAAGTAACTCGCCTTCAAAGCACTCTCCGCGGCCTCGGCTCGCTCCAGACGAGACTCCGCCTTTCGAAGTGAGGCGCGCACAGAATCTATCTTCCTCTGAGCCTTCGACAGGCTGGAAGTCGCCTCCGCAAGTTGGAGCTCTGACTGACTTAGACTCGCCTCAGCAGCCTCCAACTCAGAAGGGGAGCTTCCCTCTAGCAAAGCTCGCCGGGATCGATAAGCCTCGCTATCAGTCACAAGCAGGGTCATCTGAGCGATGAAAGAAGAGCTGTCGACTTTAAACTCCTCCAGGCTCGCGCAAAACTCCGCACTGTCTGTCGACCACCAGTCCTGGAGGGCGCCAAAGCCAGCATTTTGGAAAGGCTCTAACGTCGACTTGATATACTGCCGGCAGCTCGCAAGAAGGAACTCTGAGACTCTGCTCCTCGGCCTTAAATCCGGGCGAGGTGCCTCGGAGTAGGTAGGCAAGACCTTCCCTCCCACTGCAGCCACGACAGGAGCCGCCTGCGCCAACGAGGGTGGCGGAACCGGAGAAACCGCCGCTACCACTGCAACAACCGTCTCCTCCAACGGGCACGAGGATACAGTAACTGGGGAGTGCCGCTTGTCGACGCTCGAAACTTCAGCCTCCTCGTGGAAAGACAAAGCGTCAACGTCAATGCCGTCCAGGTCGATATCGCCACCAGGGAAGTTCTCCCCGCAAAGTCCAAGGAGATCCAGATCATCCGGAGGGATGTCTAGCCCACAGGCCCCAGGCACTTCCTGCGCAGCGCCAGTAGACGAATGCCCGAGAGACGCCGTCGAAAAATTCGCCCCGCGCTCTACCACTACAACGGAGTCTGGTCAAAAGAAGATACAATACTCAGTGTGATGGAACCTCCCGAACGTAGAAGACAAATAAAATAAAGAGAACCCCATACCTGCGAGGTCAGATGAAGCAGCCCTAGACGGAGGGATCACCTCATCTTTCAGAAGTCCAGGCTCCTCGGTATCCTCCACCAGACAAGGGACCCTTGGAATCATCCCGCGAGGAATGCAAACCTTTCTTCTTTTGGGAGGGACACCCTCAATGGCGGCCTTCGAGAAACAAGATGCCCCAGGAGCACTAGTAAACTCGGCGTCTAACACCGGAGCTGAAGAAGGGACACGACGAGTACTGGAAAGACGGCTACAGCTCCTTTGCGCTCTTTGAAGCCCCAGTCGGAGGCGGCGGTCCTCCACTCCCGCAGAATGATTAAAGCAGAAATTCCTGAACTCGCTGCTAGCCAAGACGTCGACTGGGAAACTCGCAAGCAAAGGGGAAACTCGCCCTTCAATCCACTTGCAGTACTCCGGAGTGGCGGCGTCCCGAAACCCGGATTTGGTTCCAGGGAAAAAGCTGCTGCCAGTCGACCGAGCGTAGAGAGAAGCCCAGAGGCGGTAACCCTCCTGCGGACTGATGCGCCCCTGCAACTGCTGAGGCATGCCAGGAACTTCCTGTCGAAATCCCTGTTGGCGAGCGAAGCGGTGAGGGGAGTACTGCTCCACCTCCACCACGTCCCCCTTTCGCCAAACCAAGTAGCCAGGGCGGCAACTGACCATGTTCCAGTATAGGTTGTCCGGGAGCTCCTCGTTGTCGTAGACAGTCGACCTCTCCAAAGGCAGTACCGAATGCTCCGACAGAAATTCAAAATCGGCGCTTCCCATCTTCCTCAAAAGGGTGCGAGCACACTCTCTCGGACGCTCCCAACTGATAAAGGCATTTAAAATCCCCCCTATCCCGGGCAGGAACGGCAAGTCAGCTGGATGCCCGCGTCTGGCGAAAATCCCCTTTGAAAAATGCAGAGCTATCCAGCCGTACAAGTAGTGTAAGGGTCCGAACGCAGTCGACCGGCCAAGCTCCTCCTTGGCCTTATCCGAGCCAGACAAGTCCCAGTAAGTCCCACTGAGAGCCCGGTATAATGCACATAATATGGCCGGGGCTAGATTGAAAAGCTCGCCCCTCTCCATCCTGGAAGCTGCGAGGAAGGTCCCCGGACGGATAACCTCACCAGAACATGGAAGCACGAACCGACAGAGGAAGATCACCAGCCCGGCAGCTCGGTAAACCGCTCGCCACTCCTCGCTATCACGCCTCAAGCCAAGGATTTCCCAGGGACACTGCTTCCCCTCCATTGCATGTTTCTCGCAAGCCAAAGAGTCGATAGGTCTCACGAAGGAGCGAAGCGAAGGTCTCTGCATCTGAGCGACCTTCCACATTGGGTGAGCCGAAGGCGCCGGAGACCTATACTCGCCTCTGAACCAAAAGTCGACCCAAGAAGAAGGACGCACTCGATCTGACTGATCCCGCGCCGCAATGATAGCATATGCCTTGAACAAAAGAAGGCAAGAACTCGGAGCATAGCTGCTGTCCAACAGATCCTTCAAGGCTGGCACCTCCTCCTGGTAGTAGATCCGTACTTCGGGACACCCGGAAATGATGTGGACGTCGCGAAGCGAGATTCCTATCTCCCCCGCTCCAGTAAGGAAAGTGTTTATGTCCGAACACCAGAGCTCACAAAGGGCGTGATACATCCATTCACGAAAGCCGCAAAGGTATTGGACGTCTCCCCGAGGCCAAGAATCGGTACCCCATCGCGTCAGTCGGGCACAGATCTTCGAGGCAACAACCGGCGTGGGCACGAAGTCTTCATCACAATGGTGGAACGGAATACTCAAACTCGGCCGGAGAAGCTTCATGGAAATCCCTTCGTCAGTGTAGATCTTCTCGCTCAATTTCGGCATCCCACAAGTCGCATCCGCGACTCCATCTTCCGTGATGCGCTCGTGGACAAAGACACGGAGCAACAACAGAAGGTCTTCCCGCCTCGAGTTGCGATAACGGTGCACACGAGTATGGGGAAGCGAAGGCACTTCCTCCCATCGGAAAGGTCCTCGGCTATCCACCCCGGAGAAGTCAAACTCTCGAAGACGCGAGCCCTGGAGAACCGTGAAGGGAAGCAAGTCAAGACAAGTGCGTATAAAAAAAAAAAAAAAAGGGCCACGCCCCCTTGTCAGGAGGACCGCCCGACTCAAAATTACGTCGCCACTGCGCCTCGGCTTTCGTGGCGCGCCCCGGACTTCGCGCAGCACCAGTGCCAGCCAACTACCCCTCCGTCGTACGGCGTCCGCACCACAAGCCACCTACGCACCTTGCGCCCGTGCCAGACGCCGCCGCGCCACGCCACAGCCTGCGCGCCATGCACGCTCGCTGCTACTATTCTTCGCACCCAAAAAAAAAAAAGAAACAGCAGCCGCCACCGGGGCCCACAGCCCCTTTTCCCAATTGGAAACCAACAGCAAAGAAGGAAGGGGGCCCCGCAGCCCCCCTTCTTCTCCTTCTTCTTCGCCGCCCGACTCAAGGACGCCGGCCCGCGACCCCGACCCGTTCGGGCCCCGACTTCCGCGTGCCGCGCGCCGCCCCCGTGCCCCTCTCCGATCCGGCCGCGGTCGAGCCCGACCCGGCCGCCGCGACCCCGACCTCCGGCCCACGCCGCCCGAGCCGCCTCCGTCCACGCGCAGCACCGCGCCACCTCCGTCCGCGAGCCGCCTCCTTCCGCGCGCCTGCCAAGGCCGCTGTCGTTGCTGCTCCCGCAGGCCGGCACCAAAGAGAAAGAAAGGAAAAAAAAAAAAGAGAAACGAAAGAAAAAGAAGGAGGAAGAGAGAGGCAGCGAAGGCGACCCGCACCTCAGCCGCGCTCCTCCATCCTCCCCGCCTCGGTCCTCGTCGCATCGTCGCTTCGAGCCCGCCTTCGCAACGACCTCCAAATCGCGCACCATCGCCGCCGACGAAAGAGGCGACACCGGGAAGACGGAGCAAGTCGCGTGCAACCCCAGGCAGCTCTCTTCCGACGGCGGTCTCCAGAAGCCGGCAGAACCTTCGCAAAGAAGCACAATGGCGGATGAAGGGGATAGGGGTCCTTAAATAGACCCCCAACCCCGCCCACAAAAGGAATCAAGGACAAGCGCTCTACGATTCCTACGTGTCCAAACCCTACACGCTCTCACCGACGCACTCGTCCATGAGGGGGCATTTGTAGACACACGAATTTCGTCTGACCCGGACCCGACTTACGTGTGCCGACGCGGATGCAAACCCGACGCGCGGACCCGACTTACGTGTGCCGACGCGGATGCAAACCCGACGCGCGGACCCGACTTGCACGCACCAGCGCGGACCCGGACCCGACTTGCAGGCACCAGTGCGGACCCGGACCCGATTCGCACCCAGCACAAGGGAAGCGGACCCCACGCTTAAAGGGGGGGCCGGCCCCTACTAGGGTCCGAACCCCATGGGGCCGGCCCTACTAGGACCCGAACCCCATGGGGGGCCGGCCGGCCTTGCAAGGAAAAAGAAAAGAAAGGAAAGAAAAGAAAAGAAAGAAAAGAAAAGGAAAGAAAAGAAAGGAAAGAAAAGAAAAGGAAAGAAAAGAAAAGGAAAAAGAAGAAAGAAAAGGAAAGAACTACCGCCATGCGCGGGGGGAGGTTGCGTATGACGTCTGCACACACGCGGATCTGCGCCGATCCCTCGATCCGACGCACAAGAAGAAGCGCCCGATCGCCATCGATTTCGTGTGCGAAATCCAGCCATAATTGCCTCGCCAGAAAAGGAAAACAAATAAATGTTATTCCCCTCATCAATGGATGAATAAATCCCGGGTAATTATGAGAGAGATACAAAAGGGATTTAAAATTAAAAAGTTCACATATCTCTCTCCCCTCCCCTTTGCCTATAAATAGAGGGGGTGGGGGAAGATTCAAGAGGCCGATGGTTGAAGACTGAAGACGAAGCGCGGGAGCTCTGCAAAGAGGAGACGCTTCCTCATCGACCCAAGGCTTCACGAGGCACGGGCAAGCCTGTCCCGAGGGATCGGCTTAGTCCACTGAAAGCCCTCATCAACGTGAAGACCCTTGCACACGAAGATCAAGACTTCGACTCCGTGCACGAAGAAGAAAGCTCGGAGAAGAAGACCCTTCGACTCCAAAGACGCCAGAAGCAAAGGCCGGAGAAGAAGCTCGGAGCGGCACTACCCCGTCGGCTCCAACAAATCCTCGATCCCGATCAAGCTCCAAAGCCCGGAGGAGAGAAACGAAGCGTCATCACCCCGTCGTCTTCAACAAACGCCTGCCACGAAGAAGAAAGCCTGGAGCAGACCGTCTGAAGCGTCATTACCCCCGCCGTCTTCACCAACAAAAGCCGACACTACAACCGTCGCACGGAGGCCGTCGCTACCCCCGCCGTCTTCACCAACAAAAGCCGACGCTACAACCGTCGCACGGATACCGGTGCTACCCCCACCATCTTCGAAAGCATCCTTCGACTCCGATCACGCCAAAGAAGCCCGGAGAAGAAGAAAAGTCAAGCCGACACCCAAGCCGTCAAAGCACCGAAGAAGTAGCCCACGTCGTTCGAAGGAGACCGAGTTGACGCTGAAGCTAAAGTCTACGCAAGAAGCCAGAGCAAAGCCCCAGTAAAGCCCGCGCCAAAGCAACGCAAGTGCCAAAGCCAAGCGACTACGCCGGCCACGAGCAAAAGCACCGCACGTTCTAGCCGATACAACGCGAAGTCCGGAAGAACGAAAGCATCGCAAGTCTCTCCCGGCTACGTCCAAGTGCAAGCGCCGAAGCAAAGCAAACGCCAGAGCCACGCCGGAGCCAAGCCAAAGCCCAAAAGCCGAAGCCAAAGCCGACGCCAAAAGCACGATCGACGCCGCGAACCGACGATCAAGGACGCCGAGGTCAAGCAAGGAGCGAGGAAGACACGAAGACTGAGGAACGAAGCCGGAAAACCCCCTAGCCGAGAAAGCGCGAAGCACGGAAGGGACAAAGCAACGGTGGACATTCCTTAGCCTCTCCAAAACCCTCACCCTGTAAAGACCCTTGTCCTGGGCAACCCCTTCAGAGCTCTCGCACGAACACCATGTGGAGACGCGGATCAAAGGGATCCTCCAGAAGATCTTTCCCACAATCCCCTGATCAAAACTCGCCGCAACCCGGACTCGCTACACCCGAGCCACCCGGGTCCCGGCCACACTTGTAATCTGGTTTTGCGCAATAAAGACGACCCGTACCTTTTTCCGCGCATACAGGTACTACCCCGTCGGCTCTAACAAACCCTCAACTCCGATCAAGCTCTAAAGCCCGGAGAAAAGGAACGAAGCGTCATCAACCCGTCGCCTTCGACAAACGTCTACTCCATCCACGAAGAAGAAAGCCTGGAGAAGACCACCTGAAGCGTCGCTACCCCCGCCGTCTTCATCAACAAAAGCCGACGCTACAACCGTCGCACGGAGACCGTCGCTACCCCCGCTGTCTTCATCAACAAAAGTCGACGCCACAACCGTCGCACGGAGATCGGTGCTACCCCCACTATCTTCGAAAGCATTCTTCGACTCCGATCACGCCAAAGAAGCCCGGAGAAGAAGAGAAGTCCAGCCGACACCCAAACCATCGAAGCACCAAAGTAGCCCACGTCGTTCGAGAAGAAGACCGAGTCTACGCTGAAGCCAAAGCCCGCGCAAGAAGCCAAAGCAAAAGCCCCGGTAAAGCCCGCGCCAAAGCAACGCAAGTGCCAAAGCCAAGCGACTACGTCGGTCTCGAGCAAAAGCACCGCACGTTCTAGCCGATACAACGTGAAGTCCGGAAGAACGAAAGCATCGCAAGTCTCCCCCGTCTACGTCCAAGCGCAAGCGCCAAAGCAAAGCAAAAGCCAGAACCACGCCAGAGCCAAGCCAAAGCCAAAAGCCAAAGCCAACGCCAAAAGCACGATCGACGCCGCGAACCGACGATCAAGGACGCCGAGGTCAAGCAAGGAACGAGGAAGACACGAAGACCGAGGAACGAAGCTGAAGACCCCCTAGCCGAGGAAGCGCGAAGCATGGAAGGGACCAAAGAAACAGCGGATATTCCTTAGCCTCTCAAAAGCCCTCACCCTGTAAAGACCCCCTGTCCTGGGCAACCCCTTCAGAGCTCTCGCACGAACACCACGTGGAGACGCGGATCAAAGGGACCCTCCAGAGGATCTCTCCCACAATCTCCTGATCAACACTCGCCGCAACCCGGACTCGCCAACCCCGAGCCACCCGGGTCCCGGCCACCCTTGTAATCTCGTGTGTTCGCAATAAAGATGACCCGCACCTTTTTCTGCGCATACAGTATGATTGCATTGGTAGAATGAAAATGATACTTTTCTGCCTACAAATAATACTACTGATATAGTAATATTTAAGTATAGAAAAAAAAACTAAGAGATTTGACTGGCAAGGTCAAAGGTTTGCATTGTTGGACATAATATATACTAAAATTTACTCAAAGAAACAAGTTTACATGGATCCAAAATCATTTGCTAGTCATGAAATTCAGCATTGACTAGTAGGTATCTACAAGAAGATCATACCTCTAATCTTATACGAGTATTGTAGTCAATTTACGAATTATCCAAGGGTACTTAATATTGATCACAAAGTTCAAATTATATGATAGTAAGGGAGGAGTAACTAGCAAGTAAACCTATATTTTCAAATTATAAGATAGTCAGGGAGGAGTAACTAGCAAGTAAACCTATATTTGTAAAATTGACAAGTTCACATTAATGTTTTATTTGTTGATTAGGTTAATCCCATCAGATGGGCCTACAATGGAATTTTAAACATGGCAAAAACTTTGTTGCATGGAAAAGAAGCACATGTAGCTGCAAGTAACTTACGGTACAGCAAGAGTATAAAGCTATGTCATACACCACATGTAAGCCCATTAATTGTGGTATCTTTAGAAGGGACAGAAGTTAATACATATTGCAACTAATTACTTCCTTGAGACATCCTAATATATTGTAATAGGTGATTACTTTCATCATGACAGGGTGATCAACAAACAAAAATGTAAAATCTATAATTGTGGTCACAAAAGCGACTTGAAGCTTCAAGAAACTATCAAAGATGTGCAACCTAACTTTATTGCCCAAGATAGCATGGACAAATCTGATGATCCAGCCTATGAGGTGTCTAAAGGTATTCCTAATCAAGGTTCGAAATCTCCATTTCGGTGGAAATTTCGATCTTCTGGATATGAAAATATTTCGTGGAAATATATTCGACAGTGTGGAAATATTGCAATTTTGTAGAAATGGTGGAAATATTGATTTTTTGATGGAATTTTTTAGTGAAACTCTAGATAGTCATAAACCAAGTATAGATACACACTTTGGAACACTCAAAATAATATTTGTACCCTATCTAGGGGTGTAGAGCTTCACATAACATGTATTCAATGTATTGAGTATGTGAGTCTTGTGCAATCTTATTTGGTTTGGTTTTGATATATATTTTTCAACTATTTTATAATCCTTTTTTTGGATAAAAATATTTTCGAAATAAAGATTAGTTGATTGTTAAAATAATGTTTCAAACGATTTGAAAGCAGACTTAAAACAAGAAAGTTATGCAAGTTTGAAATTGCGCAAAAATTATGCTAAAATGTGAAACATTGTTTTTTTACTAAGTCTGGAAAAAAGAGTTTTTATATAGAAACGTTTTTATATATTCAAAATTTCCTAAGACGGACCATGGGTTTCTAGATGCACTTGTACTTCTACATCTTGTGGAATTTTTTTGAGCTAAAAAGAAGTTGATTTAATAAAAAACCATGAAAACTGTTTTCTCCTACTAAAACTGAAAGTTTACTTTTTGATTCCTTTTGTATTTTATTTTTTTGATATTTTTATTGAAATCAAATTGGGGGGGGGGGTATTTGTTTATTTACATATAATAACTTAAAGTAAATGGAGAAAATAAAAATTAAGTAAAACGACATTTACTTAAATGTTATTATATGTAAATAAGCTGCTGAGAACCAGGCCTCCCAGTCCCCTCTTATAACACTCAGTCACAGAATTTTGGATATATTTTGCGAAATTTTCGTAAAATTTCGACAAAATCTCGCGATATTTCGTGGAGATGGAAATATTTCGTGGAAATATAGCGATATTTTGCGAAACCGCTCGATATTTTGACATTTTCAGTTCTGCTCAAGATTACAGGTGGTATTTCGTATCGGGTTTTCATTTTTTCGATATATTTCGCGAAATATATCAATTTTTTGTACCTTGTTCCTAATCATATACAATATATTGTGGCTATTATAAGACCAACCAAGGCTTATTAGAGTATGTCAAGCTAATTTGTTTCTCCAATTATATACTTAAGTGACTCGATATAACCAAAAAAGTGAAATAAGGGCATATTAAGTTTTGCCTTTAGGAACACTAGAGGTATCAATTAATGAAGGGGGGACACCACACAAACTGCACAACTCCCCTCCTGCTCTTTTTTCTTCTTTCTTTCCTAGCATGCCCTCGAAACATTCAGAAGAATGAGAAATGAGCAACCAACTAAAAAAAAAATTAAGTAGCTATCCTGTAACAAAACTTGTTTGTTGGTCCCATGCGCACATATACACTAATATAAAATCTGCCAAAAACTGTTTGCAGGTCTCATGCCCACACATATGCTGATCAATAGATCTGCTAAGTCCAAATCATTAATTTACACAAGCAGAGCTTGGAAATGAGCTCATAAAACAATTTCAGAAGGATCCAACTCATAAAACTCACCTTCAGAGTGAGCAAACCCAGGAACAACCAGATGTTGCAATGCTAGAACTGGGGACGTTTGGGGAACTAATAAAGCAACATCAAACCTGTAAGATGGAACGGAAATGCAATATTGACATAAGTATAACTATTTAAGTGTTGGATCAACGAATATCTGTCAAAATCCAAGTGGAGAAGTTTTGCTTAGGTTCATATAAAACATACCACAACCGATAAGGCAAAAGAAGTGCTCGCAGAGTAAGAGAAGCATCAGAACAAGCAACCACAATGAAGCACACAGTTAACCTGGCAATATACTCATCCGAATAACAGATAGAACTTTTATTCATAAGAAAATTTGGGAACACAGAATGCGGCAGTTTACAAGCTCACCTGCTATCAGCATGTCTCACAAGAAAAGCAGTGACAGCTAGGTATCTCCAATCATTTTCATTTTGATCCATAAGAAAGAATTTGGGCTTTTGTTTCTTGCGTTCATCTATACATGATGCAGACACTGAGGCAGATTTCATAGTGGAAGCATTTCTTTTTTCAGTCAGTTCCAATAAGTTTTCCACTCTCCGATGAGTATTCGCAAACTTTGGTGGCATATAAGTGGAGAGCCACTGGAAAGATAGTGATGAAAATTCATCTGAGGAAGGACTAGAAATGTGTTCAGATTCTGTTAGTGTGCCCTGAAAATGTGCTTCAATATCTGCCGGCCTATATTGCAAAAGCCATGAGGTTAAAACCTGCTTGGCACCGACCGATAAAAGTAAGAACTGGTTGTCTATGCTCTCCAAAGAAGCATTATTAATATATATGCTATCGGCCCTGCAAGTTTGACCTGCTCCAGTTGTGTATATCTTTGATATGAAGCATATGGACCTCACAGCTGATCCTCCAACATGCTCTCCAAGCAATTTGGACTTATACCAATTTCCCCTATCAAATGGCATGTAACTGCAGCAGAAACCTAGGTTTTAGCCTTATTTTTTCATATGAAGCATCTTGAGCTCACATCTATGAGTAACCATTCTTCAGTAAAGCATAAAAAAAGAAATATTGCAATAAAAATGGAAAGGTATGTCCAAAATCAATGAGCACAAGCATGTCTGCAGATCAAGAGCCCATTATTTTAAACCAGGGACTTGTATTTGGTCAAAGTAACTCAAAATCATGTAAAACCCCATATAAATTCACTTTAACTTGTGCGTCTTGAGCTTTTGGCCAGCAAAGATTTGGGGTTTACATCTAATAACTAGCAATCCTAATAAATTATGGGCTGACATTGAAGTAAAAACATTACTAGTAAAGCCACAACTTACTGACTTTCCTATACTGCAACGCTCCCCTCAGCAACTACGCTCAAGAGAGACATCTCCTGTAGGTCGCTCGAGAGAAATCCTCTCTTCTTCCACCAAATGTTTGGCCGGTGTGAAGAGGAGTATGCAGGAAACGCTTCTGGGGATAGTCGAGATGACCAACCAAGTCCAAGGGGGAGCTCCGGATTGGCCAATCTCAAGTTGGTGTCTGAGTTCGTGGATACCTGAAACTGAGGGGCAGCAGACAACCAAGGGGAGTCCAGTTAGGCCCTCTCAAGTCGGCATTGATGCACCAAACTCAGATTCAGCATGTAGAGTAGGCGTCCTATCCGAGTCGTAAAGTCTATCCAAATCGTGAACAAGACAGAGAAGCGATGGACACCCCGATGATTACACCCACCCCATAAGGATGAGCCACATATAAGAGGAAACGGCACCCACACTCATGTGGTTGGTCCCAGGGATCATGCCATGGTTGTCTAGTAATGGTGGCGTGACACATGTTCCTGGAGAAGTAGGAAACATATACATGACCCCCAGTTAATGGTCAACCATTGTGAGCCCGTTCTAGCGTGACTGGCAACAACCTTTACAATGTAGGGGTGGACCATGGAGTTCATCAGGTTCCTCAGGTTGCTCGAGCTGTCTAGATTAATGTTTTCAAAACCGGACCGGAAGGCGAACCAAAAAGGCATTCGGCCCAGTCCAAATCGGTTCAAACTGTTAGTCCAATCGTTTGAACTGCTTGAGAAATAGGTATTTTAAAATAGATACTTAATAAATACTTTAAAGAAAATTGTGATAACGTGGTTAAACAGGCATATTCAAAGGTTTTTAAACCATAGGTCATGTGTTCAAAACCTAACCATCCAGTTTTTCCCAATAATAGTGTGTAATTTATTTTTAAATATAATTTTCCAAACAAACTGATTTATTCAAAGACCGAACCAAAACATGTTTCGATTTCGGTCCAAACCAGTCGAACCGCCAGATCTGGTCCAGTTTTCAAAACACTGGTCTAGATTCTATCAATCTGGCCAGGTTGTTTGAACCAAAATCAATTTTACAGCATAAAATTTCCATGGAATAGAATTAAAGAGCTTCAAATCTCTGCTTTCCCAATGTGAAATTTTTTTTTATGGAAAGTCCGAGAACCCACGAAAATTACAGGAACGTTGTAAAAAGTGAAAGGGGAGAGTTTTGAGCTTTCGACGTTCGTGATCGAAGCCTTCAAAAAAGGAAAGAGTCGACGCTGGATGGATCAACAGTTTCAGATCTCCAGCTCAAGTCTGAGAAAAAAATTAGAACAAATATCAGTTGCAAAAAAATCTTTAAGCTTTGCATGAAACTAAAGAAAAAAAATGAAGGAAAAATATGAAAAAACATGTTGAATCCTTGAGAAGCACTTGATCTCCTTGCTTCGGCGTCCGAAATCGAAGCCTTCAATGATGGGGAGAGCTAGCGATGAACAGATCGGCCTTCAAATCTATGGTTGGTCGTCGCTAAACACCGCACGGCTTGAAGAAAATTTTGGTCTTTCTAAGTTTCTAACCCTAAACCTAGAACATCATGTTATATAGTGGGTGAAGACTAGGTAGTCGAACATGTGCATTCCTCTAATGGTGACGTGCAGTGATACATGCCATGTGATTTTTGTTGGACGATTTTCAAACGAACATGTGCATTTCTCTCTCTCTCTCTCTCTCTCTCTCTCTCTCTCTCTCTCTCTCTCTCTCTCTATATATATATATATATATATATATATATATATATATATATATATATAATTTTGTTCACCTACGGGACGTCCCGCATTGGTATCCTGTGCGACAACTCCAGACCCTCCGATTGGATAGGATCCAACGGCTTGGATTCGTGAGCGGTAAATCTTTCCTTCACAATGAGACAAAAAGAAATCATTACAGCTACAGTAACCGGTATTTCTTTTTGTCTCGTTGTGAAAGAAAATCATTACAGCTCACCTCTCTCTCTCTCCTCCGGTGAATCGCACCTAGCCTCGACCCCGACCAAGTGATTTCCCCCTCCTTCGGTGATGTCCTTCCCCTCCTCTGGTGAATCGCACCCAGCCTTGACCTGCAGTAGCCCCGACCAAGTGATTCCCCCCTCCTCCGGCGTCCTCCATCAGCCCCAACTACTGAATCACACCCAGCCCCGACCTGCAACCGCCCCGACCAAGTAAATCACACTAAATCCCGACCAGTAGACAACCCCTCCCCTCCTCCGGTGATCTCCTTCCCCTCCTCCGATGTCCTCCATCAGCCCCGACTATTGCGATTCAGCCCTGATCTGCAACCACCCCGACCAAGTGAACCGCACTCAGTACTGACCGACAGGCAGCCCCTCCGGTGAGTGCAATTCAACCCGTCGGGGTGTCTGCTGGTCGGGGCTGAGTGCGGTTCACTTGGTCGAGGCGGCTGCAGATTGGGTGTCGCACAATCGGAGGGCCCGGAGATGTTGCGCAGAAAATCCAATCGGAAGGCCCGGAGGTGTCGTGCATTAAACCGGTGCGGGATGTCACGTAAGTGAGCAACGCGCTCGCTCTCTCTCTCTCTCTCTCTCTCTCTCTCTCTATATATATATATATATATATATATATATATATATATATATATATATATATATATATATTCTCCTCGGGTTGCTTGGGTTGGTCTTACGGCTGACCATGTTTGCCCAAATTTGAATTCGGATAAAAACATTTTGCCCATGCCCATTCAAATTTCCAAATATTGTTGCTTGTGATTGTCCAAATTTGGAATTTGGTTGGGTTGCTCGGGTTCGTCCGGATTAAGTCCCAGGGCTACGTACAGACGGTAAATCATGGTCTTGCTCCCCTATATAAGCTGCAAAGGGCCACAAGTATGGGGGGACAAACCCCTAGACTATTTCGTTCTGGTTTACTTTTCTCTAAGAAATCAGAAGTGATTCTTATGCCCAAGGGTCCTTGGTCCTTACACCAAGGAATGGTCCACCAAATACCCCTAAAAAAAAGGACTGGTCCACCAAAGGGTGATAGTATTTGGGTGCAGCAAAAGCAAAGGAGGAAAGAGTAGCCCACGACAATATAGACTTGAAGCGGCGATGGAACTGAAAAATTTCCCCATACTCTGGCGTCATTTATGGCGATGCTAATGAAGTGATTCTTGACCATAATTGATCTCTAGAACATTTCTTCCCTTCGCTTCTCTTTCTCGAAACCATAGTAACAACGAGTGTAACGATCGACATTCCAGACTGTTTTGCCCAGAACAAACCAGTTCTATATAATATTATTTTAATATATAGGCGATGATATTTTCAGTTGTGCTTGAACGGGACCAGGCAGTGGGACCCGGGTACGAGTCACAGGGCTGCAACTGAGGTGTAGTCACACGAGCTGATGAGCACGTGTATCGATGCTTGACGCGATTGTTTATTTATATATATATATATATATATATATATATATATATATATATATATATATATATATATATATATAATAAAAAGTGCTTAGTGGCGAGTCAGTCGGACCCGGCGCGGTTCGCGAGCCAGCGCGGCTCGATGCGAGTCGAGTGCGAATAGGGGCGAGTCAGGCTCGGCGCGAGTCGAGCTCAACCGGTGTTAGAAAAAAAAAAAAAAAAAAAATATATATATATATATATATATATATATATATATATATATATATATATATATATAAAAAGAGAGAAGAAAGGAAATGAAAAAAAAAATAATAATAAAATAAAAATTAAAACCCAAACCTCACCCTCTCATCTGACCCCCCAAACCCGACTCAACCCAAGCCCAGCCCTAAACCCGACCCGACCCTTCTCTCTCTCTCTTTCTCTCTCCCTCTCTTCTCCCCCATCTCTTCGATCTCTCCCTCTTCTCTCCGATCTCCCTCCTCTCTCGGACTCCTTTCCTCTCTCTCAGAGTCCCCTCCCACCCGATCCGATTTGACCCGGCCCCGCTAAACCGCCTCCCAAGCCGCGAATCCTGCTGACCGCCGCCCCCCCCCCCCCCCTCATCCCGAGGCCATGGAATCCGGCCCGGATTCTCGCCGAGCTGGCGGCCGCCGCCCCGATTTCCGCCGGCCGCCGCCCCCCCTGGATTTGCTTCACCTGATTGCCGCCCCTCTCCTCTTTAAAAACCCGGCCCCCCTGACCTTGCCCATACCCTGTCGTTGCCCCCCTCCTCCTTCAAAGTCCAGCCCTCAACCTTTCCCTCAAACCAAATCCTAAACCCTGACCCGACCCCTCATCCGATCTCTCTCTTCGTCAGTCCCTCTCCCCTTCTCCCGATCTCTTTCCTCTCCTCGATTTCTCTCTCTCGTTGTGGTGTTGGGCACACGTAGCACCGAAGAAGAGCGACCGGCTGGAGAAGAGAAGCTGGCCAAAGTGAGAAGTGCAGTCGAAGTTGACGAGCCCCCGGCTACACCAGGTCAGCCTCCCCTTCTTCGCCCTCTTCTGTCTTCCTTCTTTCTTTGTTTGTGTGTAATTGGGATTAGCCCGACCCCACCCCGGGTATCTTGTTTTCAGCGCGGCCATGGCCGTCGGTCTTGTCGCTGGCAACCGTGCAACCGGCAAGGCCCGACCCAACTGGGCCAAACCCCACCGGCCACCAGCCCGGCCATGTCGCCATCGCACGCGCACACACCACCACCTCTTGCGGGATGTAACCCGGTGCCTATGCACCTCTTCTCATGTCTAGTGCATCCAACCGGAGCCTTCTGGCCGCCGTTGTGCGGTTCGGATATGCAGCCATCGGCAGTAGCCAATGCTGGCAGAGATGCGGTTTGACCGGCCAAACGACCAACAAACTAAATCCTCATGACCGATTAGGAGTTTTCAAAGAAAACTCTGACTAACCAGTTTTTCCTGATTGAAAGAAGAAACTAGGGATGCACAGATAATTATGGAAATTGTTTTCCTAGAATAAAATCACCTTCTTTATACATAGTGGCACTCTGATTTTTTTGAGATGCAATTGAGTTATACCCATTGGATCCAACCTAATCCAATCTTAGATCCGATTAGTTCAGCCATAACCAGACCCCACTCTTACATCGGAAAATGTGTTTTTACGATATCTAGCACATCCGTGGCCCGATTCGTGTGAAACTAGTGATAATGAATTCCTTGCATTAAACCCTATCTTCTTATATAATTTCCAGAGCTTGGTTCTTTACTGATTGTTAGGGGAGCCATTCGTGACCTATCAACTATGTCGGTCAAGTTTTAATAACCTATTGCCACTAAACCTTGAGACCCCGAAAAACCTCTAAATTTATTCGGCTGTCTCGATTTTACTTTTACCTTCGCATTAGTGGTACTTATGAAACCTTCCTTGCATGTGCCAGGGGTCTAGGCTAATTGTGGTAATTTGGAAATTGGGATTTCCGTACGAGATAGTCATTGCTCTGATCGAGGCAAGTATTCACTTGCTCTGAGGTTATTTTCAACTTATGTCTTCGTACCATAATTTATGATTTTATAAATGATTTCTTGTGTATCGTATAACATAACCATGAGTCACATGATGATTAATATTAGGGTATGGTGACACGTTGGGTTTGACATCATTAAATTTGGATTATATGGCGTAATTCATAATACTATTGAGTAAAACCTAGGAAGCACCGATACGGATACGGGGATACGGATACAGGGATACGGATACGGGGATACGTGGATTTTTAAAAAACTAGGATACGCAGTACGACGGGGATACGTTTGTAATTATATAGATATATAATATTAATAATTAAATATAATAATTTTTGTGCTAGAATATGAATAGTAAATAGTTTGAAAACAATTGTACCTTTAATTCGTCCAGCAGAAGAACAGCAATGTGGATTTCAGCCAGATTGTTAGGGTTTTGACTGAAATCGTCAAGGTTCCGGCGACTGAAACCCTAACAATCCGAGAGAATCTCACTCAAGGCTTTGGATTTTTAAAAATACCCTTCGATCATGCCTACAATCATGTGATTTGAAAAAAAAAACAGAAAAAGTAACTGTGCTTTCAATCCGTCCAGCAGAAGACCGACAAGGTGGGTTTCAGCCTAATTGTTAGGGTTTTGGCGGCCGAAACCCTAACAATCCGAGCGAAACTCACTCGAGTCTTTGGATTTTAAAAAAAAAACTTCGATCATGCCTTCAATAATGTGATTTGAAAAACAAAACCTAGAAAAGCAACTTTGCCCTTCAATCCGTCCAGCAGAAGACCGGAAAGGTGGGTTTCGGCCGAAATCGGCAAGGTTCGGCGGCCGAAACCCTAACAATCCGAGCGAAACTCAGTCCGTCCAGCACAAAAGAAGAAGAAAAGGAGAAAAAAAAAACCCGAGCACTGGTCGTCGTCGCCTGGTCGGTGTGGTCGCTGCCTCGTCGTCGTCACCTGGTTAGTGTGGTCGTCGCCTCGTCGTCGCCTGGTTGCTCCCCCTCTCTCGCTCTCCAACAAGGTCGGCCACAAGATCTCAGTCTGAGCGATCTGAGGTTAAGTTATAACCTAAAAAAAACCACAGTCATCTGTTACACCAGTTGACGTGGCATCCAATTAGTGCGATTCACCAGATGGGTTTGACCCATTATCACTTACACCCCCTCATGTTTAAAACCCTACAAATCCCTCCCTTCATTCTGAAAAATACACCATTTGCACCCCCTCCTGGTTCTGTTTTGGGTTTTCAAACTATAAGGGGTGTAAGTGATCATCAATCATAATACAGGGGGTCTATGTGTAATTTATCCTATATAATATATATGTATAATATTATATATTTAGACCCAATACGTATCCCCAACGTATCGGGCCGTATCCCCGACGTATCGAGTCGTATCCTCGGTGTATCGGGCCGTATCCCCGACGTATCGAGCCGTATCCCCGGCGTATCGGGCCGTATCCCCGACGTATCGGGCCCGTATCTCTGCCGTATCGGATATTTTTTTTTTGTTTTTTTTAATTCCGATACTTGGTAGCCGTATCGGATACGTATCCCGCCGTATCGGGCCGTATCGGAGTATCGGAAAGTATCCGATACGGGTACGGCACCTGTTTTGAAGTATCAGTGTATCCCAGAGTAAAACCTATTTTAAGACCCGTACTTGTTAGATGATTGAAAATGACCAAATATTGTACTTCTACTATACGTGACATGTGGTTGGTACCATGATATTATTATTGGAAACCATTACAACGTGCCCCTAAACATATTATAATGCAATATTGAATGGGAGTTGAAAAGCCAGTAGCTGAGTGGTAGTTCATAACATTTCTTTCTCTCAGATTGTTTCTTATTAAGTGATATCATCGCTCTCTTGATCTTATTATATTAAATCTCATTTCAAAGACACCCTCGCACACACTCACCCCCTTAGAGCGGGGGTTTACTTGCCAGTCAGTGGTTTGGACTGACCCCGTTTGGGGCACTACTCCTTCCACGAGTAGGCTCTTCTGCAGGTTCGGAGACTCAGGGGTAGCGGCAGCACGAGGCCAGCGGCGGAGTTAGGAGGGCGGTGAAGTTTTAGGTTTCAGTATGTCTTGTAGTAGTCCCTTTTCTTCCTGGCATTGTAATCGAATTAGATTCGATAAGAAATATTTAGCTTAGTGTATGTTTTATGTCTGGCAATGATACAGCTGTATTCTTTTTGGGTAGGCCTCTCCTCAAGGCCCCGAGCCTAGGGTAGCTCACTATGAAAATATAAGTTGAAAAGTGAACCAACTGACTAGCCCATTAGATAGGATATGTGAACCAGTGCCCGAGTGCTAGAGAGCGGGCGAGACTACTCGGCTCGCCGTCAGAGGCTTGAGTCTCGTGCTCCCTTAAGAGGGACTTCTGTCAGCATGTGGGGCACCGGCAGGCCGCACATGCTGAGAGGATAGCCCGGTTGAGGGTCGAGCGTAATCATCTCTCTGTCGATAAAATTGTATCTCTATACTTTCCTTTAAAAAAAAAATTTTCATAAAAAGTATGTTTTAAAATATTTTTTTGAGATAGTAGAAGCCCTGTGAGAAACCCTAATTGGAGTAGACAGTTGACCAAACCCTAAATCCTTTGGTTTTTCTTCAACTCACACCCCAGGGATCGGTTCCAGATTTCTGGGGCGTGACAACGAGGCAAAACAAGGGTGATGCCTCGCACCAGGCAATGGAACAACCTACTCAGCGCCCGGGGGCAGGAGGATTGTCTCGTCCTCTACAGCTCCCCTCACTAACTGATGTGATCAATTCATCATTATCGTCGCATCTTATTTGTCATTTGCTGTATTTTTTCTTTTATTTCTGCATTTTGGACCATTTTGTTATGATGGAACAATTATTAGTTAATTCCTTGGTATAGGGGATGTTCATACACATGTTTGGGAGCTTTTGGTTCGATCCGAACAAATTCGGATGTGTTTATTTAGGTTTAATAATACAAATAGGCTAATAGGAGTTGCATGGACAACCGATGAACCCTGATTAAAACTCGAACCGACGGCCAATAGACATAATTAATGTCATTTATTGACATGGCACTTGTTTGGCCTTTACTGGGCTTAAGTGGAGCTGGACCCACTCGGTGTGCACCCCTTCTTGTCCGTTTATAATGCGGTCGCCCCCCTCACCCCATGACTCTCTCTCTCTCTCTCTCTCTCTCTCTCTCTCTCTCTCTCTCTCTCTCTCTCTCTCTCTCTCTCTCTCTCTCTCTCTCTCTCTCTCTACACGTCCTCTCTTTCTCTCTTCTTTTCTTTCATGGAGGCACCATTATGGTCCTTTGATTCATCATTCCATGTGATCCTCACCATCAATTTGGAAACCCTAATCTTATAAGATGGGGAAAACTTGAGAAATATAGCAGATTTTTGATGTTGTGAAAGAAGAATCCTTCGAGATTGAGGTAGCGGCTGCCCTCCTCTTTCTTATGCCCAACTTCGCCCCAGGAAGGTGTCTTGGCTCGCCAACTGAAGAATTCATCGCCCTACGACAATGGCCTTCCTCCGGGAGAGGATTCTTCAACGTCTCCTTGCAACCCACGAATCCCACGATAGTTTGAACCCTCTCCACATCTCATTCGTTCTCATTCAGCGATCCATCCTCATTTTCCATTGAATTTCTACAGTCAACCATCTTCATAATTATCCCTCGTTCGTCATATATCTCACCTCATCAAGTGCTTCGTTATTATCAATATCATCTTTTGATTATTCGGAAGTCCATTAGCCTTTTATTAGCTTCTTTTATCATATATTATTGCTGCTGTGATTAATGTTTGTGATAGGTTGTTTTCAGCTTTGTAAAAAGATTGAGGCCCTATTAATAGTCCTAACAATTGTTGGCATATCTAATAAATTTTAGATTAATTTCTTGTCGTTTGGCCTATGTTTTGAACATGAACTCGCGCTACATTGTTAATGGTCTATAGTTGTGTTGACCATCGGTGCGTATTGTGAACCAAGATCGTAGTGTGCCCCCTGGGTGCCTTCATCACTAACCTTGCAAGAAACCCTCCCAACAACGCTCATGGCCTAGGCAGCAAACCAACCTGGT
The DNA here is from genome assembly GCA_947650365.1 of Chamaelirium japonicum. NCBI lineage: Eukaryota > Viridiplantae > Streptophyta > Magnoliopsida > Liliales > Melanthiaceae > Chamaelirium > Chamaelirium japonicum. The sequence goes on from OX393560.1 coordinate 63,034,461, forward strand.
CAGGAAGAAGCCATGCAACTCGAGAAGAAAAATTGCGAGCCAGGCTCCCGACCAAGCCCGTAAAGCAATCATGGATGTCCATCTATAAATGAACCCCCAATCGGTGATTCCAAAGCCAGCCGCAATGATCATGGTTTGAAATTTCAATCGAAATACCAAAAATTTTCCACAATATTTTGGTTTTGGTTGCTAGCAAAACGAAAGGGAGTTTGAAACCTAGAACCATTCCGATTTCGGTGAAGTTTCGAGATTTCGAGGGCATTTCGGTTATTTCATCAAAATTTGATCGAAAGGGGGAATGGGGGCCTCCCTAAACTAGTGTTGTCCACCGGTTTTGATGTATACATCACTAAAGTTTCATTGTTTCGCGATCGTTTCGTCCATTTTATCGAGATTCTGACCGAAACAGTGGGAGCCCACCGAAGCCATGTTCTTTCCCCCGATTTCAGTGTCTACTTCGCCAACGTTTCTAAGTTTCGTGGGCATTTTGGTAATTTCAACCGAAACCAACCCACATATTTCATAAAACTTGTCAGCTAGTTTCGGTGTGGCTGAGACCTTTAAATGCTGGCTGATTTCGACCAGGGTATCCCCATTTCGACTGAAGCCTCCCATTGCACCTATATTTCGCCTAAAACCTCTTAATTTCGTCAAATTTCATTGAACTTCGTCCAAATCCGTCTGATTTTGCTCAAAATTGTCAGATCTCACCGAATCTCGCCATCGGACTCGCCAAATCTCGCCCCGGATTTACCGCCGGATTCGCCTCCGGATCATGTACGACTTTGTCTTGTTGGGTGTGATATAAATGAGATTTGGGTGTTCTTATTGTTGTTAAAAATCAATGTCTTATCACGATAAATGAGAAAAATTATCAGTAAATCATAATCATGGTGATGCAGGGGCTGATAAGGCGCACTACAATCTTAAGCCCTTTAGGGTTCCCTTTGGTCAACAACTAAGATTTATTTATCAATATAGCGTCGTATGACTCAAAGAGGTGGCAAACACAAGCTATTTCACGTAGGATTAAAGTTCTAGGCATTCAACATAAAGCGTAGTTCAAGATCTAACAATACAAGATGCAATATTATCACAAAAAAACAGAATTCAGCATATAAGATATTAAATCGCAGCAATAGATATCAAATTCTAAAGATAGGTTTGCATCAGATTTTCTATAAAATAGGCTAAATATGCTTGCTAGGGTTACCAACAGACTAAAGATAGCAAATATAATGATAAGGCATATATCAGGGCTTCAACTAGCGATGAAATGGGATGGTTACGGCTGCGATGCGGAGCAGAGGCAATGAAAACAAAGGGAAACGATGTGGATGCGAAGTGAAATTAAGATAAACGGATAGATAGTGCCTGGGGTTTCCGCCGTGGGTCGATGCGAGGATGCGCCGATGAACCCGCACACGGAGCAAGGCCGGACGTCATAAGAAGCCGGATCCTTCGGAAGAACATGCCAAGGTCTTCGCAAGGCTAAGTCGCGGATGTGGCGAGGGTCGGGGACACGCGTCTCCCAGAAGCTCTCACGAAGAGGCATGCAATTTAGCAATCATCAAAAACTGAAATCTTCTTCTATCTTCCCCTTTTTGTAGAACTAGGGTTTCTTTTTGGATAGCCAAGATCAAAGGGAAATAAGGGGGAATGGTGAGGATGCAATGGGCCAAGAAAGGAAAGGAAAAGAGAGAGAAATGGGAAGAAGAGAGAGAGAAGAGAGGGGACGGAAGAGGGGCGGATTGGCTCGGTTTCCACGAGGGCAAGGGACAGACAAGCCCTAATTGAAGCCCAATTAATGCCACATCATCAAATTTAAGTTATTTTGCTATCTAACCGTCGATTTCGAGACATAATCTCTTTCGTCGGTACCCCGCAAACACACACACCCAGAATTTATTAATAACATGCAGAAAACTCACCCGAGAAGACCCGGATTCAATCCGAAAAGCCCTCGGATGAGATCATGGACATCCCCATGAATTAGGCAAGAACATAACTAATACTAAGTATAGAAATTAGGCCAAAAACATAGAAAATTGGCCAAAAACTGGAATAAACGGCTACAAGTAATCATATGGATAATGTCTTCCATGCATAAAATAAAACGACTGAAATAAAACTCTCTGGCGACGAACTGAAGATGCGGCGATGATCTGATGGTGCTGATAAGGCCTGCATCACATGCTCATCCAATTTATCAAGATTACTTCTCTTTTAATTTTTATTTTACAGATGGCCTCCCAACCCCCGCATAAGGATCAAGCGGGTTCAAGAGACATAGGTTGGCTCCACGGGTTCCCCTTAGACAGAAAGAAGCAAAAGTCACAGTGTAAGTATTGTGGCAAACAAATCGGAAGTAGAGGTGTTAACAACAAAAGGTGTTAACAGTAAAAGCAACATCTTGCCAGTTGTTTCCCAGCTGTAGCAGAGTGCTTGCAGGCTCCGACTGATATTATAGTATCCATGTGCACTCTATTAAGGAGCGGTGAGTACAAAGGAGTTCAGATTTGGACCCCTAGGCAACCGAAAAAGGAATGGATTCAGAGTACAACCATACATGCACTCAAACTCCATGCACTAGGGTTTGTACAGAATTAGATGATATCTAGTACCTGCCAGATATCGAGAAAGAATAGAAGATAGCTCAACATCGATAGGTCTTAGAATCAAGACTGACCCAGTAGGAGCGAGCTGAAAGAGTCTGGATGCCGATGTAGTTTGTTCATGATGTCAGTTGTAGTGGACTTGGTCCTTCAGTCGGAGCTTACATTGGTACGCCAGGGGCTAATAATGATGAGTTCAATTGGACAAGCGAAACAGAGACTACTTGGACGAGTGAAGTAGAGTGATTTTATCTTCTTCGTAATGTCAACAATGTTAATTTATATAAATATATGGTGATTATCGAGTTTTTTTTTCTTCAGTTTACTAGTATTCCACCTTGGTTATTATGATCCATGCAAAGTTTTCAGACGCGTAGGCATGACGCGAGGCGTTTTGCTGGCCAAAGCCTTGAGGCGTAAGCCTCTAGGCGTGAGGCGTAAGCCTCAAGCGAGTGTATGTTTTAATTAATTAAATATATAAAAAAAATATAGAAATAAATATTAATAATTAAATAAAATATAATAAACAAAGAAATGTATGAAAAATAATAGTTTCACATCATAATCCACGATTCCACATCCACTCATCATAATAGTTTACCAAAATATACATAAAGTATGTAAAGTGTATCATTATACCTAAATTGAACAATACTTGAGAGTTGAGACAAAATTTATAAAAAGTTCCAAGTCAAATGAACCAAATCCACAATTCCATATAATGCCACCATAAAATTCTAATTAAATCCATAATTTCCATCCGAAAGTTTTAATCATCCGAAATAAAAGCACACTTAGAAATTATAAATTGTCACTTTAACAAAAAAAACACAAGTCAAAGATTTGCTCAATCAAATTAGAGCTCTTCATCTTTTATAGTATTAAAAGCAACTTCGGGGCCCATAAAACAGTGGGTTTTTTAAAAAAAAAACATTCACTTCCTTAAAAAAAATCACCAAAATCAAGCACAGCTGAGGCTTACGCCTCGGGCTTGAGGCATACGCCTCGGGCTTGAGGCATACGCCTCAGCAGCGCCTCAGCCTGTGAGGGGTACGTCTCAGCTGTTTGCACACCTCATACAGCGCCTTTTGGGGCGTTTTTGCTGCGCCTCGGGGCGTAAGCCTCAGGCGCCTTTGAAAACATTGGGTCCATGCAAGTTTACTATGGTGTGTTTTTTCAAACAATTCATGCAACTATGTATGAAAAACTATAAAGACTTAAATTTCAAATTTAAAAAAAAATCTAGCAAAAAACCATTTTTTGACCATTTCGAAAATTTTCCACCACTTTGCCGAAATTTCAACATTTCGGTTTCGGTCTGAACTAAAACTAGACACGAAACCGAAGTTTAAAACCATGGCAATGATCACATGCATCATCAAGGACATGTGACAACAGCCTCCCTCTTGTTGGTCAAACTGACGAGGGAACGACCAAACAGAGCGAGAGCAAGTAGATTCTTGGTGGTCGAAAAACGTCTTTGAACACCTTAGCATGCCTTGTTCAGCCAACAATACGTCGGAAGAAGGAATCAGAGGTGTGTCAGATACTGACTAGGCCTAACTATGTAGCCGGATCATGCTACAAACATTATTTGATTTTTATTTTTATTCTTTCATTTCTATGCATTTATTTTTGTCTTCGGGCAAAGATTGGACGGTTAGATAGTCAGTTACAACTTTCTGCATATTGCAAACCTACGGTGCAGGATTGTCGCACCCGACTCGACTATCGGGCTAGCCCCCTTATTTTTTGTTTTTCATTATTAATAAAATTGTTGCCATACAGGATGATAGGAGGCAACAGATGATGTATCCAACGGTAAAATAAAGCCAAGCCAAGCCCATATATAGATATATGCTATTGGGGCGGCCACACAAATACATAAGAGGGGGTAGAGGGGTGCCCATAGCTATCTTTTAATTTTTTGCGGTTCAAAAAATCCCATCGGGATTTTTTTTCCATAAAGAAGTTGCGGCCCCCCTATTCTCCTTTCCTTTCTCATGAGGGTATCACACCCCCTCCTCGCATCCCATTGATCTGTGCGGGACTTCTTATTTCGTGACAGAAAAGGCCACCGACCACTTTTTTTCTTCTTTGTTTTGTCACCCCTTTGTCCGTGCAGAAATGAAAGCATGTTGGCTTCTATGTATGTGTCTTCTTCTATCCTCCCCTTGTACACTTTACTTTCTCTTGTATTTCCATACGAGGGATGCCATGTTTTCTATAAAAAGGGATAAAGCCCTTGAGATGAGATAGATTAGAGATTGCGATTGATGCTCATCCTGAGATCATGAAGATGGTTGGTTCTGCATCATCGCCTTGCTCGTGGATTTTTTTTGGCTTCGAATCTTCTTCCTTGTCGCCTTCTACCTCTCCGCTTTCATCGTCATCGGTAAAACTTTTTCCCTCAACGGAGATTGCTCTTATCGGTATTATCTTTCTTATGCTTTGATCATTTCACCGTTCATTGGCTTTCTTCGGCACTTCTCCACATCAATTTTCTAAGCCATAAAACCCCTTTTTTTTTTTTGCTTGAAAGGGCTTGACTTGCTATCCATTGGATCGTTATCTTTATCTTTTTTATTGTCTTGCATGAACTTATATTTGCTGAAATTAATATTTGTAAAGTTTTTTTTTTTTTTTTTGAGAATTCCTCCCCGAGATGGAGAGGATGGGGTTGAGCATACCCCAAGCTTTATTAAAAAAGCAAAAGGAGGTTACAAGAGAGCAAGATAAGGGGCGATCTTTCCCGAGTTCTTCACAGAGAACCCAGGAGACCAGCTAGAAACTAACGAAACAAAGTTAAGCCAAACCGACGTAGGATTCTGCTCCTTCTGGGAAAAGACTCTGGCGTTTCGCTCCCTCCAGAATATATTTGTAAAGTTGTTTTCAGTTATAATTTAATTTTATTGCTTTGCTTTCTTTATTTGTCAACTTATACATATGTATGTTATCAAAGTTTAGATTGATATTTCTTTATGAAAATCTGATTGTGGATAGTTTACAAGTGCTGAAATTCTTATTTAAATCTCCTAAAACGACCTTCCGACTTTAACCTGGCTTTCGTGCATTGAAACCTAGTTTGCATTACAAGCGCCCTAGGAAAAGCACCTCAGCAGAAGCGTCTGAGGGATACTCCCCTTTCAAATGGACTAGTAGATGTCACTCCCGAGAGATCAGGAGGATAACCTAATTTGGATTTGGGTAAGTTCTGAAATTTTTATTAGTAGGTGCAGATTTTTTATCGCATAAGGCACCAAATGATGGAAATAGGGTGTGAAAGGATTCGGGTGATGTGTGCCTGTTCCTTGTAACATTGTAAGACTATGCGCTCAATCGGATGCAAAAGCCAAAGTATTTGTTTGTTGTCCAGAATAGGCTAGCAAGCAAACTTTGTGTTATTTCACCCCATCCGTGTGTGTGTGTAAAAGGCTATAGGAAACATGTGCATATGAAAGAATGTTGGAGAGAGGATTCTTACACAAATAGTACAAGGACAACATGGTGTAAAGAACAATGAAACGACGTGAAAAATTAAACAATATATTGTTTCAAAGGATGATATAGAGTATCCCTTCCATCAGCATGAACCAAGCTATCTCCAAGTTGATACAGTCGATTGTCCATTCATCTATTCAAAAGTTAAAGACTTCTATGAGAAATGACATGAAATCATACCTTGTTAATCGAACAGTTCCATCTTCACATCCTGTTGCAGTCCATAAACAACGGCTTCTATCCTGATTTGACTGCAACTGAAAGGATACGAAACACAGTGAATGTATCTCTCTTCCATGATATTGCATGTGCAAAACCTGAGGTAATAGCTGTCTCTCATGAGCCGGTACCCAAAGTCTATGAATATGAATGTTGTGATCCTGGGAAAAAAATGACATTATACTTTTGAAAGATAAGACAGCATGCTCAGGTAGCTAAAATATATGTTCATGAAACCATACAGATTATTTAAGCATGCAACAATTCATGATCTTCCACACACATCAAAATATGACCAATTAAACAAAGTAATGCATAATTTTTGCAGGAGCTACGAGTACGGAGTTGCATCAAGACAGCATAGCATGCTCATGCTATACATTTGAGAAACAAAAAAAAGCAAGTGTCCAAAGGAATTTAATGAACTGCCAAAATCTGTGTCTTCCACACAAATGAGAAGTTAATGTCACAAAAAACCTCATGAGTAGCCTATAATTTGAGCTTCTACACAAAAATATACTCTAGGAAAATTGAATCATACATAGTATCTGACAATTTTTACATGCATTCTGTTCACAAAGAACCATTATATATATTGCAATAAATTCCACAATTTAAGTCTTAAATCATTGGCAGTATGGCTAGCAAGGGGCCCGAATCCAGTCCAGGCCCGATTGAGCTCGGCCAACAAGTAATTAATGAAGAAATTCAATCCCCAATCAAAATGGATTCAAGCAACTTCTTTTGGTGCATCCAATCAAAAGTGAATACTAAATTACTAACAGAAAAGAAATTCAAACCCCAATCAAAACCCTAATTCAAGTATCCCTCAATAACTAATTAAAGAAGAAGAAAAACAAACCCTAAAACGAGAATAAATTAATACCCTGATTCGAGAATAAATGAACTACAACCAATTACCAACTGCAGGGAAGAAATCAAAACACTAATTTGGTTGTCCAAACAAAAGCGAACACTACATAGAGAAGAAATCCAAACCGTAATCAAAACCCTAATTCAAGTAGCCCCAAAATCAACTAATTAAAGAAGAAAGCCAAACCCTAAAACGAGAATAAACCAATGCCCTGATTCGAGAATAAATGAACTACAACCAATCACCAAATTGGAGAACTCAAACCCCTAATTTGGGATGTCCACCCAAAAAAAAATCGAAATAAAAAACTCCGACTAAATCTATCAAAAAATAGGGGATGGAATTTACCTGATAAAGTGAAGGGAAACCTTGAATCGCCTTTAGGGTTTTGCAGTCGTAGAGAGAGCAGTGGTAGAGAGGGCACACCACATAATCGTTTCTAGGGTTTTGCAAATCGCCCCTCCCTCGAAATGGACCAAGTGTAAACGAACCGATCATGGTGACTAACTAAGGTGTATAAAGGTTATTGATAAGTCTACTTAACTTGGCTAATTCACCGATCGTTAACGGATCCTAAAGGAGGGGCTAACGTGCACAACGTATAATGATTCCAGGGGTTGATATGCAATTAGTATGTTTCTAGGGGTTTATATGCAATTAAGCCTAATTATAGGGGTTTTATGCAATTATCCCTTTTCTTATTTGTGTTGTAATTTCCGGACCAACTTTTATGGACGTTATTATAAAGTGAGTTTAGGAGTCCTATTCTAGTATGAAAATGTTCAAAAGAGTCCATGTTTTGTAACTTATTGGGTTAGGGAGTCCTAATGTTTATCATCTATTATGTTATACTTTAACTATAAGAAATATATATACTATTAGGGAAAAAATAGAAAATAAAATATACGGGTTAAAATCAAATGGCGAAAGGAACTCCATTTTAGAGAGGGGATTAAAAGGGTGAACTTATTTGCTGTCTAGCTTTGCTACAATGACATTAATGTTTATATGTTACTTAATTTCACTGGAGAGAGTAGTACAACTTTATTGCATTTTCATCGCACTGCATAGCAACTATTGACTTCTCTGTAAATTTAACAAACTTTGAACTGTGGTTCTTCACAATCATTTTATCTTCACAAAAAGCTGGTGGAGCATTCCATACCAAGAGATTGCTATTAGATGCGAGTTCCAAAACTAAGTGTAACGGAAAATAACAGCTACAAACCTTCAGATAGGCAAAACAGTTTTGATATTCAGGAACAACCCCCAGATGATAAGAATAAGAGCGTCGCCATCCCCCACAAGGAATTTGCAGCATCTGACAAGATCCCAAACGGTGCATTAGAGTTGCAAAAGAAAACTGACAAGGGCTTGCTAACAAAAGGTTTTGGATAGATGTAGACCAGTTGGTTACCTGTATCTCATTGATAAGATTCCATACAATAAAATCTGCAGATGTAAAGCCTATTGCATAATTGACCTGTCCCAAGTCATCTTCATTGGTGGAGTTGGTAAAAACAGATTGAATAGTGCCTAATTCTTTCATTTGCTTCATCCCAATAAACTCCAAGGTTTGCAAATTTTTGACATGCTTAAAATAGCAGATACATCCATCTCCTCCAGTCTAGAGAAATACAAGTAAAAAAAACTTAAGACGTTAGTCCTCTGTTTTGGTATCAATCCAGGTTTAAATTTAGGCCGTACCGTTCGAATTTCAACATGGTCAAAATTTAATGTAGCGATCAAAATACTGGTGACACTAGAAATCCCATGGGCCCCTTTAAAATGATTAAGTATAGGAACCTTCTCCGCTGTCTTACTTGAATTAGAAGTCATCAGGCTCTCTATCAAGGGGAAGACAATAAGATTACCACGCTTGTCACCACATAGCAGAATCTACACAAGAATAATACATAATTATTTATGCAGTAACCAGACCCATACAAATTGTTCCCTTTGACCATTTTCACATTTATATTAGAAAAATAAATACATTCAAAATCTTCAACAGCACAAATTTTTTTCAAGCAAAACTGAGATCAGATATTCGAACAGGCAATTATTTAAGAAGGAGATACAACCATAGATCAACCCAACCTAGGACTGCCTCTGGGAGACATTTCCAATGCGTACAAGGTAATGAACAGTGAAATCCAACTTATTACAACAAATATCTAATTCCATAAGTCTATTAACAGCAACCTGAAATTGACTATTGATTCAACCAATTGATGAACCGAACCAATGCCAGACAATGTCACTGTACTTTAGACAAAATTGAAAACCAGATAGGAACAAGTAAAGAATATGGAAAAAAAAAAAAGTGTTAATGCCCCTAAATATAGTATAGAAGATTTGATGCATCCAGGTTGGCAATAATTTAGATTGCATGAAAGGAGTCTCTTTTACATTGAGTCAATTAGGCTCTCACTGTTTCCACGACAAAATGTATACATTGGTTATAGTTTTTTACTATTTTAAATAAACATAAAAATAACTACCTCTTCTTTGATGGATGCATCTAAGCACATGATCCGTGCTCCAAAACATGATGTGAAAGCAGCAATAAGAGACACATTGGGGTCCATACCGGTATTAGCAGCATCAGATAGTGGTGTGTCCCTAATTTTCCACAATTTTAACACCCCTCTGGGGTCAGCTGTGAAAAGGTGCCTGCATGATGGAAAAATAAAGAACATATGAGTATCCGTCAACAATATCTCATGAATGAAACATAAAAGCAGAAGGGACATCCTTACCCACATCCAAGTGACTTGCACCAATAAATTCCTAACAGCTGTCTCTCTTTTTCTGCTGACCAAGTAAAAGATAATGCCAATATAGGGGCAGGAACAGCATTAATGACTCTAACAACAGTCACAGTTCCTTTACCATCTCCAAAGGCGATCATGTCTTCCACATCCAAAGATAATTGAGATGATTTTATGATTATCAAATCCATACAAATGATTGGTGCTTCTTTACTGACTCGGGCAAGTTCAGTCCATTTTACATCCCCAGGATTAGACAATTCAACTTGATGTAGATACCCATTATTAGTGGCAACATAAAGGATATTTTCCCGTGCAAAGCGCAAGCACCGTACATACTCACTTTTGCTACAACAAATGCCAGATAATACAACAAATCAATAGAAACCTCCAATGACTCTTCAAATGGAAAATTTTCAACTGTGAGGAGTTTTAGGTAACAATTGAAAGGCATGCATCATGCTTTATATACAATGTTTGAAGACAAATGCTTATACTTGTTTGGATGATTTACTTGTTGAGAGTGTTCAAGTGATGATATATAAATTCCACAAATATTCTAAAGAACTGTCATTCAACTCAAATTATACTGAAACATGATGGATTTCATCTTGTCCTGGATTACAGTTACAATGAGCCTGGTCAAATAAATACTTAATACCATATGGCTGATAAACAAATGGGGAATTTTAGAGATGAGTCGTAATAAGGCAGCACAAAAAAGTCCATGCTTAAAGTTATACCAAACTACTTGCGTGTCCAGGGGAATGCATGCAATATTTTTCCACTTGTGTTTATGGTCCTTAAGCATTACAATCTTTCAAGATGACCAAAATAGTCCGTCGTGAAGATCTGTTCATTTGTTTCTCCTCTGCAAATGATATTTGGCTTAAAATCTAACAAGTGCAAGTAGACATAGGAGATCTCTAGTCATCCTATCCCAACAAAAATTTTGTCAAACTCTCAGACTAAAGCTTCTAGCACTCACTTTAATACATATATAAACTGAGTTATTGGGAAGAGCACATGGAACTATTTTATACTCCAGATGCATTTTCAAAGTTCAGGATAATAGATATTTCATAAGAATCCACAAATATCACTATTGATATGATAAAAGGAACTACGAGACTTATAAAGGATGTTTCTTGTTCACCAAAGTATATGAAGCAAGACATCATTAGCTAGAGCAGTTGACATGTCAAGTTAGTCCGGAGCCAAACTCACTCCTCCAATATGGAAGTCTAACCATAAGACACTATCTAACACATTAAATTTAATATCTAAAATCAGTAGGGCCACTGTTCTCAATAGCAACTGGAAAATTTCACAGTTCAATTTTCCCTATCCAAGTTTATACTTTCTATTCTCCAACTGGCAGTCTATCTAATGTCAACCCACCAGCTTTTCTTCTCTTTTGTCCAGGCCCACGATTGTCATTGGTGATCATAGAGAAGACATCAACTACAATAACGTCAATAACAAAAGGCCTTGTCAAGTAAAGATGAGGACTAGTATAGAGCATAACTGATGCAGGACGGCCGTCGATCGTCGGCGCAAGAGATAGGAAGAAAGAAGAAGATAAAAGGGGGGCCTCACACCCTTGGCCTCTCGCCAAATCCGATCTCACATCGGCATTGAGCCTCTCGCTCGCTCTCCTCTCACAGGGGAACTCGTGGCAAATGCACACAATTTTTTTTTTTTCATTCAATCATTCAGTACCTTACAAGAGGAGATTAGATCTCCTTAAATAACCAAAAAGAAATAAATGTAGTCCCTTATAATTTGGGCTCACAATCTTTCAAATCTCAACTTCCCATCATAATTTAAATTACCTAATATTATCTAATTAACTTCCTAATATAAAAGATTTGAATCTATTCAAATCTTACCTAAAAATCGGGTTTTAAAATAACCATAACTAATAAATCCGAAATATGCTATTTTCGGATTAAAATAATATTTTCGGAATAAAATATTTATTTTATTCCGAAATTAATATTTTATTCCGAAAATACTAATTCCATGGATTATTAATCCGAAAATGATTATATTATTATTATTGAAGTCTCGAGATGCGTGCAAGTCTCGAAACGTGTGCTCGTCGATTCTGCTCCCGTATCAATAACTCAAAGTAAAGTAGGTACCACAAAGGATTGGGCAGAAATTTATGCTATATATTGAAACAGGGCTTGAAAGAAAAATTAGTAGTTACCGAAATGGAAACGGTAGTTTCAATCATAAATCAAGAAGCTTCACCAAATAAGACACAGGAATCAAATGAAGAAGTGATAAAAAAAAAAAAAGGAAAAGCATTACCTGTCCATAAGGCCAAGCTGTTGAGATACTTTAGGAGCATGAATAGTGAAGAGCTTCTTTAGGTCCTTAAACTTATTCGACAACCCATTCTGTTCTGAGGTTTCGCCAAGTGAAGAAGAACAAAGTTGATGCACTTTGATTGCAGAATCAAATCCAGCAGTAATGAGTAGCAAGGAGTTTGGATCATACAAAGAACGCCATATGCCTCTTCCACTGGACAATTATGTTGCAACAGTGACTACATTAAGTTGTGCAAAACTAACCTAGAATTTAATTTTTCTTTGACTTTCACCACACTTTAATGTATAAAAACTTACATGTGTTCTTTAATTGCCAAAAGTTGCTTTCCATCCATTCCCCACACCCGACAGGTACAGTCCTCACCAGCCGTAATTACTATCTAAATGGCAAATTAAGGTTGAAGAAGCAATGAGAGGTTCGTTGTTAGCAGAATAAAACAGGGCTCCGAAAGAAAATATGCTGACACCAATGGCAAAACCCTATGTGTCCAACTGCCCCAATTTGATAAAAGTAAGACTACAATTATTTTAGGTATATAGAAACTATGGACAACTCATTTCATATTTTGTCTATAAAGCAAGCGTCTCAACAAATTTCAACTCATAATGCTCATACAAAACAGAATGCTTAGCCAGGGTGTAGCTCCTAAAACCTTGCATAGTTTAGCACCTTAAATTGAGTTCCATTGGTGTGTCAACTGCGATGGGTAATCATACAGCAAGACACATTCACTACCAATATCTAATCAAACTCGTGAATTTACTTGGCGATTATGCTTGATTGACACCATTATCATATCAACATGGTAAGGATGAATTATTATCACTAAAATATGCTCCGTTGGAAGCCTGCAGATTAGTTTGAGGGCAGCATTATATATTATGGCTGCAGAATACTGGAAAGAGACCTATCTTTTTTTGAACCCCATATATTGGATAATAAAATAAAGTATGAAGACACCATAAATGGAAATAGGTTAGGGATGGCAATTAAACAAGTTTAGTGGGTTCCCTACCCGACCCGACCTTATTGGGATTTGGGACGGGTTTGGGGTGGAATTTAATGGGTTTGGGGGGGTTTGGGATTGTTTGAAAAAACTAGATCGGGTTTGGGATAGGGTCAGTGGGTCTAGCCTACCCCACCCCAAATCTAACCCGATTACTTATCTTTGATTCTTCCTATCCAAATACAATTGGGACGGGACAAGTTTGGGTTTGACTGGTACAAATTGGATCCCTCCAAGCCCGACACGGGTTTGGGACAAGGTTTCCCGTAATGGGATGGGCTCGGGATATGGCCAACCCGTCCCAAACCCTACCAATTTCCATCCCTAAAAGATGTAGCAATGTTCAATGTGAGATTGCATTATCTCCATGCTCACTCTATCTAACAATTTGCTAAGTACTTCGGAAAACATATGTTAAATGTCGATGGATCTTAGAAAATAATATATCGTCTACTGTGTCATTATAATCCTTGATACAAGTTATCCACGTAATTAGGTTTAGCATTGACACTGTACATAAGGTGCCCCAGTGAAGACTGTGAGCACGGGATTTATCTCGTGCTTTTTGTGCCCGTACGGACACGAGAAATCTTCCCTGTGTTCTATTTCTTCGTGACAAGCAGATGAGGGATCGGTGTCGTCTTCTGTCGTGTGTTCGTCATGCAGGAGGACTCCGAGGTTCGAGTCGATTCTTTCACACGGAAGAGATTGCAAGGGAGAGAAAAAATCAAGAGGGGGTAGGAAGAAACCTAGAGTGCTATAAGTTCTCTTGTTTCAGCTCTTTCAAATCTCATATCTCCCTCGAATGAGTCAAATCGAGCCATCAGGGTTCCTAGTGTTGCCAGGTCATCGTGATCTATTCTGGGATTGGGATTTGTCATAGGATTAGAATCTGTCCCCAAATTGGGATTGGTCCTAGCATGGGGATCCAAGCTAGGCTTGGGATTGTTATAAATGTATTACTGACCACTACGGGTACGCATGCAAAAAGAAACTCACAATATATATGCACTAGAATGCGACTATGCAATGGGTATGGGTTTCCTAGTCTAACCTAGTGCTCTGATACCAAATCTAATGCAGAGAGATGTGTGTGCAAGCCTATTATGATGCCAGAGGCCTAGAGATCAGTGATTAATTTCAATTGGCTAAAAAAAACCAAGTTAATAGTTTTAAATATAAGATTTCAGTCTTCAATAATTCACTAATTAATGGTTCAAGTAGCAAACCGAATTATGAGTTGAGACCTGAGATTGTTTGCATTAATTCCTCACACGTCAACGTCTTCAAGTTAATGAAAATGCACATTGAGTGGAAGTTGAGAGATTCCAATCATTTAACAAATAATGTGATGATTTAAGCACTTTAAAAGGGTTTCAACTAAAGGGTTTCGGGCTCAACTTGTGTATTCAAGGGTAGGGGTTTCAGATGTGGTAGGACCTCAAACCAACAGAAAGTTTATATAATAAAAGTTGAATGAATGTACTATATTTATTTTCTATGTTTTAGGATGAACGATCAAACCGAATCTGATGGATTGAAGGTGTTGCGGGTGCGATCGACGCTGAAAGAATCAGTTGACCATCACTTGAATGAACAATGACTTTCCAATAGACAAGGGGGGCCTACGGAGGGCTAGATGGGAGAAGAACTGAGACCTGCTTGGCTGGGCTGACGCAGCAAGCCATCAAGAGGCGGGACCAGCAATCAAGTGGACCAGATGGGCCTAGACTGGTAGCCAACAGAGAGAGCTAGCATCGGCTACTCTTGTGTGTACAGTACCAGAGGGGGTGCCAGGAACTATGTGGGTGCCAAATCAAGCTGCTCACAGCACAGAGGAAGAGAGGGGGCCACGAGATGAAGTCCACGACTCCTCTGTTCCACAACATAGAGAGGACCTCGGTTGACGCACGAGAGGGACACCAGGGGCTGGATCCACGACTGACGGCGCGGGAGAGTAGCCAGCTACGACTGACGATCGGCGGCGACGTCAGGTCGTGGCTGGGTGAGCGCGAGCGAGGTCAGTTCAGCCAGGCAACGTGCACACATCTCCCTGCATCACTCTCTATCTCCAAATACCTAAGCCTCCTAAGACTCCAAGTCTAAAGTCTTCAAAGACTACAAATCTCTAAAGCCTCTCCAAAGACTTTAAGTTCGGAGACTACAGTCAAAGACTACCAAGTCAAAGACTATAGTCAAAGACACCAAGTTTCAAGTTCCAGCTTCTTCAACAAGTCTTCACGAAGACCAAGAACCAGAGGACTCTCAAAACGACTATCCCTATACTCTCCTGATATTAACTTTTGAACACACACAGTCGCTACCGTCAACTCTGTAATATTGTAATATGTCGTACACTGAATTTATTAGTAGGGAAACAAATTTTTGTTGTCTACAATAACTTTGACAATCTGTAGAAGTAGAAAGACATATAAACTTATCTATTCTACGAATTTACTTGGCTTTTTAGCTATTTAGATTCAAATATAATAAGAATGAATAACTTAGCAAAGTGTGAAGAATGACGAGCTTACTCTTCAATAGCTCATTAAACTGAACTTTACCAAGTGATCGAGAAAGGGGCATATAAAAAAAAATTGGTTATGTGGCCATTGTGAATGAATTGAACCAGCTCGGATTTTGTCGGTCTAGCTATCCAAAGACAGTTCAACAAAATGGAGGAACTGCAGAGAGGCTGCAATACTCAAGCATTTGCAAAATAAGGGAAACTAGGATACAAAGTTATCTCCATATCCAACATGTAAAAAATATCATGGCTAAAACAAATACCAAGATTAGTTTGATGGATGATAGACTATTCCAGTCTCCATTTAAATCATCTGACACAAACTCCTAATAGACAATTGCAAGAAATATTGAATCGTCACTGATTTTTACTTGTTCTCCATCTTTATCTTTATTGCGAATATGTGCCACTTACAGCATAAAAATTTAGGGCAAATTGCAAAAACCTTCCTTGAACTATACATCTCATTTCATATTGGTCCCTCAACTATTTTTTTGAACAATTTGATCCTTGAACTATGCTCCGTATGCATTTAGTCCCACTCCATCAACTTTTTATCCTGAAAATACCCTTATCAATTTTCAATAAGACTCAAAATTGTTTTAAAAAAATTAATTTATGCTTACTAGCCTACTAGGACAAGGGTATTTTCGGAATAAAAGTTAACAGAGGGCGCTAAATGCAGACGGAGCATAGTTTAAGAATCAAATTGTTCAAAAAAAAAGTTGAGGGACCAATATGAAATGAGGTGTATAGTTCAGGGGAGGTTTTTGTTATTTGCCCAAAAATTTATCTAACTCACAGGCCATGAAGTTACCAAGAAATATCAGATACTACATCAATCTGCACAGATATCCCCCCTTAATATAACTAGATAAAACCAATCACAACAGTAATTTGCCAAAAAAAAAAGTGAACAAAATTCTGTTTAATTTTGTGTCTAGATTGCAAATTCATTAAACTAGAGAGTAGATCAATGAAGTATACATGAGATAATTTAATGTTGGTGTTTTCCCATATGTGAAGCTAAGTTGCTTACCAAAACCTTAAAGTTGAGTCAGGGTTATTAGCCTGGTTGGTCAGAGTGTTGACAACGGCGTGGTTTGGGGTTCGAATCTTAGCTCCAGCAGAGCTTAACAATACCAAAAGGAACTCAAGGTTGCAAATGTTCTATCAACTACTCGAACACACAGAAGTACAAGAAATGCAAGAAAACATGTTATCACTGAGCTAGTATATACACAATATGTTAAATTTCACATTCATTAACAGCATAGCATTGCACTGAATACATTAGATAATGCAGGAAAGTGATTTAAACGTCCGACTTACAGAATCGGAGATATAACAGTCCCAAATTCTAGCACTATGACCAAATAGTGTGACATTAGCTGAGACATCATGGTCAAGAATCTCCCCTAAATCACCAAAATACTGCTTTTGATCACTAATTATCCATATACGAGCACTGTCCTAACAATGAAGCCAAATAAATGGACATATATTAAAGAATTAAGGAACTAAATATAAAAATTATCAATATACTAAACCAAGTAAAGAAACAAAGTGATCTAACCCACCTACGATCATCAGAAACAGACATCACTTTTGTTCCATCAGAAGACCATGCTATGCGAAAGATTGAACCTTCATGTCCAGTGAGTCTGGTTAAATGAATAGCCACATGTTGTTGACGATGAAGCTGAACTTCTTTATGGCTAGATGTGCAGGGATTGGAAGACTTTAACAATGTGGAAGATGAAATGAGGCTTTCAGGACTTAACTTCCAAATAAGAATCTGTTCAAACATTTTCAGCATTCAGAAATCAAACATTAATAGGATAGATGTCTTTGTATCAGTTTAAACTGCTGATAGTGAAATTGTAAGAGAAGACAACACTATGAAATCAACCCTATTTTTTGCTACTACTGACAGAGAATGCTGCCCTTGATTGGAATAAATGACAAATGACTATAAAAGCCACCCCAAATAAATAAGGACTTCTGGTAATGGTCATGGTATACATAGGTGAAACAATATAAATAATAGTTGGCATTATAAAAAACTTGTCTCATTGTTGGAACAAGCTTTATAAAGTGATAGGTGAGTTGCTAAACAAAAGAATGTAATTAGAAGGCTCACATCGATACAGGATGTCTTTTTTTTTAGCAGAATCGATACAGGATATCTGGATATGTCGATGTTGTATAAGTGAGGATAGAACAAAAATATCAATTTGGAAAGGATGGGGCAATATAGTGTATACTATATACAGCCCACGAAATACCTAAGGCAACCCTAACTTATATTTGAAAAAATACCGGATGTGTCCCCATTTCATCCCCTGCTCTTTTGCTGATGGCAGCTCACGCCCGGCACCCCGTCACCGGCCATGTACAGGCCGCCGCCCGCTACCTGCAACCCACAGCCATGGCCTCCTCCTCCCCTTCTTCTTCTTCCTCCTCCTCCTCCCTCCTCCTCCTCCCTCCCCCATCCCCCTCCTCCTTTTTCTTCCTCCTCTTTCCCTTCTTCCTCCTCTTTACCGGCTCCTCATCCTGGCATCTGTGCATTTGGCACCAAATGCACAAATGTCAGAGAGGACAAGGGGGGAAAGAAGTTGAGGAAGAAAGGGAAGAAAATGAGGAGGGAAGAGGAAAGAGGAAAAGGACGAAGAAGAAGAAGAAGAAGGGGAGGAGGAAGGAGGAAGGAGGAGGAGGAGGAGATGGCGAGGACAGGTTGGATGGGCGGCAGGCGGGGGTGGGCAAAAGGCGGCGGTTGGCACGGGCATGGCAGAGGAAAAAAAAGGGGTGGCCTATAAACCGGGCCTGCCTATGGAAAACATAGAATTTTGGAAATGATGAAAGAACAAAAAGAGCCTTTTGGCACATGCTAAACAAAACAAGAAAAACATTTTGCAGAAATCATAAGTCTAACTCGAAATGATATAGGATGTAAACAATCATTAAAGATAATTGTACACGTTAAATAGAGTAACTAAAAACAAATTATCTACAAGTACAGCAACTCATAAAATATTATTTAACGACGGAACAGAAGCATCATCGATGACTTGTATATAATTATGATGAATTTTGTTTAATCAAATAATGTGCCCGGAAAATCAATTGTCTCAGTAGAAAAGCTGAATTTGTAGAGAAAGAGAGAGGCATGATACAGTATGGGATTGAAGTGGTATCCCTAAATGGAGAATATACTTAACGAAAGCGAAAGTGAAGAGTTTAAAAGCTCAAGACAAATCACCATATGGGTCAGCCACATGAAGTAAAATTGTGTAACTAGACCACTATCTAAAGAAACTGATGTATGGTTATTTAAATGGTTGGCACAATTTTTTTAATTTCAGACAATTTAAATAGATACTATTTTCATTTACAACCTTGCCAAGTTTATCTTCAAATTAACAATTTAACGTTAAAATAAAAGACCATAGTATCTATTGCATGGACATGCAAGAACATATAAGCAAGACAGCCAATACAAATTTCGAGTATGAATTCATATAGCAGAGACACTGTCTATATACAGGAGTCTCAGAGCTATCAAAATCATATATGCCGCTTAGGTGTTTTTGGGCTCCAGATCGTGTCGCGTATGCGGTCAAGGCGATCAGGACTCTAGATTGCATATGTGATTGCATATGATCAGATGTTGTCGCATATGTTTTTTAATTGAATACAAATGCAAATAAAAACCTTAAAGATCTAAAAAGAAACACCGATAATATTTGTAATCATGTGCAAAAGAAAATAAAACAAAAACTCCTATTTGATTTTGAAAAATTATTACCATAATTAAATGCAACCTTTGCAAGTACAAGTAATGAAATAGAAGATAAACATTATTAAAATATACGTGTAAATTAGAATGAAAGACGACATGTCTCTAAGTTACAAAAATAAAACTAATGTTCACAATAATCGATAACCAACTGGGGGCATCTCCACCATCACCATCGTGAGAATCAATGGCAAGCATGTCATCATCGGAGATTCTCCTTCTGTGTATTGTTCCTCATCTTTTGTATCCTCATCATCCAGCTTCACAAGCACCTCGACAACATCCTCTAGTTTCGATTTATATTCTATTATTGCATCAATACCATACACCCACACTCATCAAGCAATTAAAGTCCAATAGTGAATTGATGGTATTACATGTCGCATGGGCAATGGTACCACCCCAATTATTATTTGTTGATGGGTAGTCCCACATATGTGAGTGAGGCACCCATCACCCGCTTAATATACCCCCTGTGGACCTCCCCTTACGACCCGGGTTTTGGGGTGTGAGGGTATCCAACATGGTATCAGAGCTAGGGTTCACCGTCTCCTGCTCCGGGTGTTCCCCACTAATCATGCCTTGCCACGCGTGCTCCACGTGGGAGGATCCTTGCCACACGTGCTCCGCGTGAGGGGGAGTGTTGACAGAGAGTCCCACATTGGTGAGGGAGACACCCATCACCCGCTTAATATACCCCCTGTGGACTTCCACTTACGACCCGGGTTTTGGGGTGTGAGGGTATCCAACATTATCAATGCTACTACCCCTCGAACTCAACGATCCATGGTGATCTTCACCTATCTAGTCAAGATGGATGGGACCTTAGAATTTCAATTTAACCCGCCTCTTAATGAATTGTCCGTGCAACTTTTGAGCTACACGGATAAGAAATTGTTGATCACTACTTTTGATCCAGTCAATTCCTTTGTATATATAGTGTTAGTTTAGCATTCAAGTATATAATGAATTAGACAAGTTCATTACGAAGCATATTAACATTATTAGTTACAAAGAATAAGGTTAAGATTGTATACCATCTCAAAGGCACTCCATTCTGTTTGGAGCTCAATGCTGAACAAGTCCAAGAACCCTCATGATCAATCCCTTCAGAGAGTTATCCTTAGTATAGGATCCACCCCATACGTCGCCTAACAGTAGACTTTATAAAAAACCATTTGTATTAGATGTTAGAATGTAAGAACCGGTACTCCAGAGTGTTTTCGAGAAGGGCAACCCGATTTGATTTAAATATTATTTAAATATCGTTGCTTAAATAATTATTTACATTAGTTGGAATGATGTTGCATGTACTCGAGCGGAACCAGGCAATGGGTCCCGGGTCCGGGTCGCGAGGCAACGATGGAAGGAATGCAATCGGTGCTTGAACGTGCGATTCACCGCAAATATTTTTTTTCGTTTATGTATTTTAAATTTATATTATAAGTATTAGTGGCGAGTCGGTCGGACTCGCTGAGGTGCGCGTGCCAACGTGTCTCAGCACGACACGGGTTTGAGCTAGAGTCGAGCCGACGTTTTCAAGAGATAGAAAAAAAAAAAAAAAAACCTACACTAAAACCCGAACCCCAACCCAACCCCAAAGCCCAACCCGTTTTCTCCTCACTTTCTCTCTCTCTCCTCTCATCTCCCCAACAAACCCAAAACCCATTCCTCTCCCTCTCATCTCACCTGAACCCGAACCCCAACCCAACCCCAAAACCCAACCCGATTCCCCCTCTCTCACTTTCTCTCTCTCTCTCCTCTCATCTCCCCAACAAACCCAAAACCCATTCCTCTCCCTCTTAATCTCACCTGGACCCGAACCCAGTCCCAACCCTTCCCCTTTTTCTCTCTCTCTCATCAGACCCCTCTCTCCCTCTCACCCGATTCACTCCCTCTCGGATCCCCCATCCCCCTCTCTCGGATCTCAGCTCCCCCCTCTCACCCGACCCTCTCTCTCTCTCTCTAAAACCCCACCCGATCGGATCGGGCCCCCCATCCGACGCTCCCCTCTTGAGCCGCACCCCTTGACCCGCAGCCCTACCCGCCGCTCCTACCCTGCCGCAGTCGTCCTACCCGCCGCCCCACCCTCCCTTAAAACCTCTGCCCCACTCCCCATTCCCCTCCTTCAGAAGCCCGACCTCCTCACCCCTCTTCCATCTCTCTCTTCCCCCTCTGACCTCTCTCTCTCTTCCTTGATCTCTTCCCCCACCTCCCTATGGTGGCTGCGCGCGGTGGTGGCCGGAGAGGAGGCAGCCGACCGGAGGAGGAGGAGTCGCAGTCGGAGCCGCCCCCCATTCCAATCAGGTCAGCCACCCCCCTCATTTCCCTATTTTCCTGTTGTTCTGTTGAGACCAGCCCGATGACCTCGCCACCTAGATCATCAATCTGTCTTCTTTTCCGTGTGGATTTAACCAACCCTAGACCTTTGTGGCCCATGCCTTGATGCGGCCATAGTTGCCGGCGGCGGTGCAGCTGGCAAAGCCGAGCCGGTGTTGACTGCCCCAACCACCAAGACAGCAGCCCCTTTTTCCCTTTCTTTTGGCTGCGATTCATCGCAGCCTCGTCACCTACGCGTAGCATTATCGTTGACCTAGGGTCAACAATCATCGACGGTCGGCCAACTACCAGTCGACCCCTCTGTTCATCCTCAAACCTAGCAACACTTCCCTCATTTGGGGCAACGACGTTGCCGACGGCTCGATGGGAAATATGAGGCAAATCCACAGGAATCGGCTGACGCGGTTCTTGACCGCCGAGGATTCCCTTTCTTTTTCTCCAGTCAGATACGGAGGAAAACGAGGGTAAAATAATTGATTTTAGTATTCCAGTTCGCCCAATCGTTTCAGCCCGGTATTGATTTAGTGGTGACATCGTACTCTCGCATAAGTTTTCATTGTGCCGCTAAACAGATTGTGTCAGTTGCACGACCATAACCCCACGATAACGGTTCCTACTCGTTGTATGCAATCCCAAGAGTCCATCGGGTGAGACTCGGTCAAGCTTGTTGCCAACCCGAGCATGGGCTCGATAAGACTTGTCAGTTTTTCACCACACTAAACCAACCAAATGCTCACCTAGTCCGAGAGTGTCTAGGGCAGATGACGATTATAATAAACTATTAATTCATCCTTGTATGCATAAACAATTGTTTAGCAACTTCGTGATCACGAACATTTTTTCCTAGGTCGTTGATCTCAATAAGGTGCACGCATTATCATGCCTTTGCGCGTTACTGCTCGCCGGCCCTGGTGCCGAGTTGGCTGACCCCGGAGTTTGACCTCGCAAAGCCGTTAGCGCTAGTTGTTTAGACACCATGTGGACACCTAGTGATTTTTATTTTTGTTCTTTTAGTAGACCCTGGTACGGTCTTTAGCTTCGACAATGCCGACTAACCGAGACGATGCCCTTGGAGCGTCGTTTGGCGTGACCGGTAAACCGGCATCCGATGACACCTAAAATTCTCGATTCGACCAACTCGGGCCTAAACCTATATTACTCGATAGCAAACATTGACTATAGGCCCACTGTGTGTGTTTGGCAGTTCGCGGTTGTGCTGACCCAGTCAGAGACGGAGCGGAGGTCACCTCGCAGAAGCCCGTGTTCGACAACCAGGTGACATATACTACCTTTGCGTGGTCTTTAATAGTGGGAAATGAGATGACTAAGGGTAGGTATCCATAACGCTGCATGCGGGTCCCGTTAGACATCGTCGCATGTGGTCGAGTGAACCCCACCTTGCATGCGGAGTCGCGAGTCCGGCGACTCATGCTTAAATATATTAATAATTAAATAATAATTATTCTGCCGATCGCTTGGACACCATAAGTAGGAATTCCCTTAAGTTTGAAAATTAATTATTAAATAATAATTATCGGGGCCCACCCTCCTGAGTGGAGTGTGGAGACCTGGGCACATGGGAATACGGGTGAGAGTAATTTAGTTTTATTGTGATGCATGAGTTGTGAGCGTGGTGCGAATCCCGAGGTAAAATTTCAAAGCTATTTTATTATTATAATTGTGTGATATCCTATTCTGTGAAAAGATTTGGACTCCGTGCGTGCAAGGGCCGTGAACCACCCTACGCGCACAGTCGAATATCAATAGGCTAGGGGGTCACAGGCAAGAGTTGTGGTAAAGCCAATAGGAGTAGCCCTCTAGTAGAGATTGGTCTAGCAACCCTGTCCCAGGTAGTTAAAGCCCCCAAAGTAACGCAAGTGGGGCTGTAGAGCTCCCCATGAAAGACGGAAAATCTCTTATGATCATAAGGATGATTTGTGCATGGTGATTGCACGGCGAGAGAGTTTGCCCTCTACATCGAAATAAAATGCCCTATAGTAATGCCCGACCGGGGGCAAGATGAACAAAATATCCGGGGTTCACTTTAGGATAAATGACTGATATTGTGATCTTATTTGCTTTATAATTAAGCACTGTAGAATATCGAATGGACTGTGTGGTAGATAACCTAGTGACAGTAGGAATTGCATGTGAACATAGACTACTAGTAGGCTTAGGTCAACATTATGTAGACTTTGAACTGCTAACGTAATTTAATTCAGTTAAATATGTTATCTCATATTATTAAAGACTATTAGGATGTCACTAGCCATTAATTTGGCTAATCTTCTAATTTCCTATTGGGGGCTACTCTTTCCCACGAATAGGCTCTCCTGCAGGTCCGGAGGTTCAGGAGTAGCAGTGGGAGGCCTAGGGTTACAGTCGTGTATGTAGTTTCGTGGCAATGTAATTGGTGGATTTTGTATGAGAATCATTTAGTTTAAGTTTAGAGTTTTTGTTATTTGTTAGTAGCAATGATACAGCTGAATTCGTTTATGTAGGCCTCTCCTCAAGGCCACAAGCCTAGGATAGCTCACCATGAAAATATAAATCTCTAAATGGCCTAATTGACTAGCCCCGTAGATAGGACCTCTAGACCAGTGTACTGAGTGTCAGGGAATGGGTGAGACTCCTAGCTCGCCGTCAGTGGCTCGAGTCCCGTGCTCCCTTAGCGGGATTCCTGTCAGTAGGTGGTGGCGCCGACAGGCCACACATGCTGAGAGGTTAACCCGGTTGAAGGTCGAGTGTGATCATCTCTCTGTCAACAAAAATTTTATCTCTCTATTTTCTTTTAAAATAAAAAAAGTTTTCATAAAGATCAAGTTTTAAAATAATTCTTGTTTCCCCCTCCTTCTTTTATGAGAGAGTCGCAGTCCTGTGAGAAATCCTAATTGGCATAGATAGCTGACTAAATCCTAAACCCCTTTGTTTTTCTCATTTCACATCACAGGGATCGGTTTCAGATTTCCGGGGCATGACAGCTGGTATCAGAGCTTAGGGATATGTTCCTAGGGGTTTCATTAGGATTTTGTCTTGTGATTATTTTTAACAGGAGGTTTAGGCTGTACTAGTGCTAGCATGATTCTAGAGATAGTCGGGAGATTGATTTGGTAGTATTTTTTAGAATAGTCAGTGGTAGCTTAGTGTGCGTATCTAAGGATGAGAGTCTAGGGTTTATTGGGCTTGGAGAATTGGATAGGTTGGAGGAATTAATTGATAGTTAAGAAATTGTCCATACTTGGGTATTTGATTGATAGGAACTTGAGGAGTCAATATGACTATTATGCAGATTGATAAGGATTATATTTGTCTCAGAGCTAGTCGCCATGATTCAGGTAGGAACCGCTTAGGATATTTTAACCAAGGATAATGTTGGAGTCAATCTCGGAGTTTTTGTTTGGAGTCTAATGGTTATTTTGATTTGACAGTTATGGGCCTGGTGGCGAGTTGACTAAGAACTAGATACTGAACTTCAGTTAGTAATATGGTTTTTTTTGGAAGATTAATGTATGTTGAATATGTTTGGAAGGATGTATATCATTAATGGGTTATTCGGCATAATAGTGAGGTTACTCTTTTTGTTAGTACTTGTTGTTTTTTATTATTATTGACCCTCAGAATTAGAAACCTAGTCGGTATTTAGGACACCTTGATCTTCGTTGACTCTTAGCACTAGAGACCTAGTCGATGTCTTAGGATTCCTTGATTCTTCAACGACTTTTAGTATTAGAGACTTAGTCGGTATTTTAATGATCGTCCATTTTCTCATTCTAGGAATAATAATTGGTTTGATATTCTTGATAATTTTATCCAGTGTATCATGGGTCGGTATAGAGCTTATATGTCATGATGATGACCCTTGGGGGTAGTGGTTTCAAAGAGTGTACCAGAGGATAAAAATCTCAGCTTGTAGTTTGAGTTCACTTGGTTCGTAAATTTCGGAATGTCTCGATAGAGACCCTCGTGACAGGGTACACACTGTTCCTCGGGAACTTTGGCGATGGATTATGACTGTCTAGTAGAGGACATTGTGAGACTACACACTTTCTCTTCGGAGAATTTGGTGGACGAATACGCATCGACTCTTCGGAGGCTTTGGCGGTTGGTTTCGCAGTTCCTGTGGGGACTCGTGACAGAGCGTGCACTGTTTCTTCGAAAACTTTAGCAGCTGGCAGAGCTCGCACTGTTCCCAATCGGAACTTTGGCAGGTGGATACACAGTTCCTGTTGGAACTCGCGGCAGAGCGTGCACTGTTTCTTCGGAAACTTTGGCAGCTGGCAGAGCTTGTACTGTTCCCAATCAGAACTTTGGCAGCTAGTTACGCAATTCCTGTTGGAACTTGCGGCAGGGCGTGCACTATTTATTCGGAAACTTTGGCAGCTGGCAAAGCTTGCACTGTTCCCAATCGGAACTTTGGCAGCTAGTTACGTAGTTCCTGTTGGGACTTGCGGCAGAGCGTGCACTGTTTCTTCGGAAACTTTGGCAGTTGGCAGAGTTTGCATTGTTCCCAATCGGAACTTTGGTAGCTGGTTACGCAGTTCCTGTTGGAACTCGCGGCAGAGCGTGCACTGTTTCTTCGAAAACTTTGGCAGCTGGCAAAGCTTGCATTGTTCCCAATCGGAACTTTGGCAGCAGGTTACGCAGTTCCTGTTGGAACTCGCGGCAGAGCGTGCACTGTTTCTTCGGAATTGCACTGTTCCCAATCGGAACTTTGGCAGCTAGTTACGCAGTTCCTGTTGGAACTTGCGGCAGAGCGTGCACTGTTTCTTCGGAAACTTTGGCAGCTGGCAGAGCTTGCACTGTTCTCAAAAGGAACTTTGGCAGCTAGTTACTCAGTTCTTGTTTGGACTCGCGGAAGAGAATATACTGGCCATATGGCAGTGACGTTAAGATTGAATTAAGATATTAGTGATCGAGTCATGGGACCTTCCTATATATATGGAGTTTGGAAATGTTTTATCGGTTAGGAAGGGTATTCATTGTTTAGTTGCTTCACTCGGTTTTGTTTTAGTTGCTTGCTGGTTCTAGTAACTTTTATCGCTGCAGTTTCCTCTTATTGATTTTCATTGGTATTCAGTAAGTTCAAAATTATGCTAGTCTCTCTATGGTCCTTGTCGCGCTAAGTTGTCTTGCTTGGGTCTGGCTAGTTTTGTCTTGATTTGCTTCAAGTTGTTCCCAATGGTCTCGGTCCTCTTATTCTCACTCTTTCCATGTTTGTCAGGTCTCTATCTAACTAACTCGATTCGTTTAGGGTAAAGATTTAATACTTTGCGCTAGTTGGTCATTAGGTTTCTAGTAGATGATTTCTTCAACTAAATCATAGTTGCTTTAGTTTGGGATTAGTTACCCAGTCGTACGGTGTGTGTGTGTTATGTCATATCTGTCACTAGGTTGGTTATCCTCTTATTTTATTATTCTCTACTCGGGTATTGGGTTTTCTTCCTTACCTGATTTATGTACCATAGTGTACCCTTTAGAAGGTTTTCAAGTCGCACCACAATAGCATAGTTGGGTATGCTGGTGTTAATTTGTTTCAATGAGTATCATTATTTTCAATTCATCGTTATTTCCCCCTTACTCTCGTTAGTACATGGCGTAATTCTGTTATCTTGGATTCAACATTGTATAGGTTAGTCAGTATGTATGTCGGGATGTCCAATTCGTATCTTACTGGTGTTTTCTTTGTAGATTAATGGGCTAGTAGTGGTGGTGTACATAATAGGGGTATTTGCTCCACAAAATCTCATAGGATTTATGATGCGATACAAATGCAGGTGGACAGGAAATCACTAGTTTAATTGTGTACTAGCAGTGTTTCGCTATGAATTAAAAGTTTCAGGTAGGAAGTTTTATTCAAGCCATCAGCAGGGAATAATGGGTTTGTAAAAAAACTACTCGCATCAGGCAGTTCGATCTCACTTCTAAGAATTACAATCAATAATGCTTAAATTAAACGGCAAGAGTCCGTCCCGAAATATCAAATGCTAATGAACTTAACAGGCAGGTAGGGACGCACAACCTTACGAAGATGGACAGCAGTCGGCACAGATAATATACTGGAGATTTGACTGATGGAACATAAAGGTACCTTGCTGGTAGGAAAGTCCTTACTGGGGAAGTGATGGCGGTGCGGGAACGCCAACGTCACAAGCCACGCGCTCCTCCACGCTCTCTCCTTCGTCCAAGGAAGGGGGAGTTGATGTCGAGGTACCCGTCTTCGTCTTCGATCAGTCCATGGTCCACGTCCGGGTCCGCCATGTAAACATGCCGGGGTTGAGAGGAGGGTGGATAGGGGATGGCTTGGATAGGTAGGGTATTGGGTCGGGTCGGGTTAGGTCGGGATGGGTCTGGGGTTGGGGTCGGGGTGGGTTAGGTCGAGATGGGTCTGGGATTGGGGTCGGGTTGGGTTAGGTCGGGACTGGACTGGGTTGGGGTCGGGTTGGGTTACAGGGGAACGGGGGAGGGGAGTGGGGGTGGGGCGAGATCGCGGAAGGGCAGGGAAGGGAGGAGGGAGGGGGCGGCGCCGGGCTGATGATGGTGCGGGAAAGGGGGGGTAAGGAGGAGGTGGGGTCGGCCGGGGGTTGGAGCGGAGGGCTGGCGGCAGAGGGTGGCCGGTGTCGCGGGGCTGCCAGGCGGCTGAGGGGCCGAGCACGGGCACGGGTGCGGGCGCGGCGCGGAACGGCAGGGCACGGGACGGGGGCTGCGGTCGCGGGTCACAGCGCCGGGAAAGAAGGGCGAGGGAAAGGGTGGGGGTCTCCGGGCCTGAAAGCAAGAGGGGGGGAGGCTGGGGCTGGACGGGGGAGAGAAGGGGAAGGGGAGGGGGGTTCGGCAGGGCTGGGAACAGGACGGGAAGGAGGGGGAGAATGGGGGGTGGGGATCCCACTAGGGTTTCACACCTCTAGATGGGGCCTAGGGTTTCACACACCTAGGTCTAGGTTTGGGTTTCACACACCTCACCTTGGCTCTCTCAACACAAACGTGGAGGGAACAATTTTTTTATTCATTATTCAGTGCCATTACATGATCCATGGGCAGGCCTATATAAAGTCCTACGATAACAAACGAAAGTCCCTGGAAGTCGAGGTGGGACTAAATAACACAATGCAAAAAAATAAAAAACAAATGAAAACATCCATGATGGTGCTGACTGTCTGATCAGAGCCATAGGCTCAGGTGGCGCCTCCTGCGCTGGTACACACGCCATGGGCGCTGCTCGATGTCCCCATCATTCTCCCGGGGTGGGAAAGAGCTCGACTCCGTCGAGTAAGGCTCGGGGCGGCTCTCGTATAGCTCCAGCAGGTCTGGGTCCATCTGTTGGGGTCCCTGATGCTCACTCCAAGCGTCCTCAGAATGGGGCCTTTCTTTCCAGCGAACCAGGTACCGTCGGATTCCACTGTCGTCTACCAGAGACAATCTCGTCATCCAGAATATTATCAATGCCTTTTGCTGTATATGGTGGGGATATTTCTGGGAGTGGGGGTAGGGGGGGCACTCAGGGGCAGGGTCCAGGGTAGGCTCAACTATCAGCGGATTTCCAGGGTTAAAATATGGGCCATTATAAGCCACTAGATCTTTAATATTGAAGGTGAGACTGATGCCAAAACCCTCAGGTAATACAATAAAATAAGCATTATCATTTATATCTTTTAGAACCCGAAAAGGACCCGCACTGCGCGTATGTAGTTTCTTAACGGCTCCCGAAGGAAGCCGTTCCAGACGAATCCGGACCATCACATAATCTCCCATACTGAAAGTCTGAACTCGCTTCCGGGCATCGGCCCTTAATTTATAGCTCGCATTGCTCTGTTCAATTTTTTTACTGATTTCCTTATGTAATTCATGCACATGAGATGCAAAAGCAGATGCCGACTCGAAAATTCTATGATGCTTCGATATGGGAATAAGATCGACTAGTTGCCTAGGTTTGAACCCATGCGTGACTTCATGAGGACTCATACCGGTGGACCTATTGACAGATGTATTATATGCAAACTCGGCTACTGACAGTTTCAGATCCCAAGTCTTAACGTGCTCACCCATCAAGGTACGTACAAGGTTTCCCGGACTCCTATTGACAACTTCAGTCTAGTCATCGGTCTGGGAATGGAAGGCAGTGGAGAACTGGAGCCTGGTGCCCAGCTCGGGCCATGGGATTTTCCAACAGAAACTTGTGATCTTGACATCCTTGTTGGGCATAATTTCAGGCAATCCGTGTAACTTTATGACGCCATCGGACGTCTTGGAATAAGGGAGATAAAGGGTCACCTCGGCGAACTGGTCTACGAAGACTAGGACCAACTCAGGCTCCTTGAAAATCTTCTTAGCTAGGGTTGGTTGCTGCTCGGCCTGACTACTCTTAGGTTGGGAGGGACCTAGTTTGACCTTCTTGCCCTCATGCTCAAATAGGCACACGTTCGAACGGCCATAAATAAGGACATTATTGTCAAACAGACAAGGTCGTCCCAAAATAACTTGACCAGCATCCCTGGTCAGAATCACACCATATTTTGTCCAGGTAGACATCGAAGTTTATGGGGAGAAGGCATTGTTGCTTGATTTCCATGGTGGTCGAATTGATCCAGGGGACCTGATAGGGTCGAGGGTGGGGGACGGCCTTGAGGCCAGTCTTAGCTATCACGGTTGATGACACGGTATTGATGCAACTACCGCTATCAACGATGACCTTACAATTCTTATCCCCAATCTTTGTGAACGTGTGGGAAATGGCAGTACGTCTCCAGTTATCGTGATCCTTGGGTTGAGACAAGGTGCACCTAACAACTGACATGGAGGGAGATGATATCGGTCTAAGGAAACTCAAGATGGCTTCGTCATCATCATCAAAGTCTCCATCTTCTTCTTCAGCTTGATAGACGAATTCTGCCTCTTTGGCCTCTATCACTTCAATTAGATTGCCATCAATAATGTTGACTTTGACATGGCTTGCGCAGTTTGCGGCCACATGTCCGTAGCCTTGGCATTACAACACATGATGAGGGGACTTACTTTGGAGAAGCCTTTCTCAGGGCCCTTGTCATGGTTGTCTCTCTCATTGCTTCGACTGGTTGAGAAGGCTCTTGGTTGGGATTCATTGGGGTAGGGCCGACTTAGGTAGTTGTCCGAGAAGGACCGAGGGACGTTGCTTCGGGAATCTTGATCCTGTTGGAAATGGTTGGACCTAATGCTATCGAGGTTCTGAACTAAGGCATAGGCTCTTTCCAACTCTGTAACATTTCGGGTAAGGAGCTCACTCCTCAGGTCTTCTCTCAAACCTGATCGAAAACGGGCCAGGACCTGGGCAGGGGTTTCTGTTCCAAGGGCATTACAGCGAATTCGAAACTCGTCAAATTTGGTGACATAGTCCCTGGCTGATTTGTTGCCTTGGGTGAATTGGTGCCATTGGCCCAATAGGCAGGCTCGATATGATGGGGGCACATACTTGCCCTTTAGCTCATTCTTCATGGCGACCCAAGTATTAATGGGGTCCTGAGTTTTGACGGCTCTCAAGACTTCTACATCAGCCCAGTATTGGCTGGCAAGTCCACTAAGCTTCATGGCAGCGAATTATACTTTTCGCGGTTCAGTTAAAGGGTACCAGGCAAAGTATCGGCCCATGGACTGGAGCCAGTCCAAAAAGAATTGGGGATCGTGCCTGCCATCGAAAGAGGGCACCTCTAACCTGATGCTCCGAAGATACTGTTCATCCGGGTCTTGATTGTTCTACCAAGGTGGCCAAAAATCTTGAGGGTCTAGGGGTGGTGGAGCTAGAGGTGGAGCTTGGTCCAGACGGTCAAAACGGGCAGTGGTGTCACGCTGACAAGCGGTGAGGTTCTGGTTCATAGTTGCTATTCCTTGGGCTAACTCGGCAAGTGCCCTAGTTAAGACCTCGGGATCCATATTGTCCGACTCACTCGACTCTCCTAACATATAGGACCTACCTCTACGGGTTGGTATCCAAAGACAAACTCATAACATAATGCATGCTGAATTTTTTTTTTTTTTTTTTTGTTAAAAATGGCAATCAAATGTAATAACTAAAAGAAAATTTTCCTCGATGCAAATATGCAATACAACTGACAGTTCCTACCTACAACCATGCTCTGATACCAAAATGATGCGATACAAATGCAGGTGGACAGGAAATCAGTAGTTTAATTGTGTACTAGCAGTGTTTCGCTATGAATTAAAAGTTTCAGGTAGGAAGTTTTATTCAAGCCATCAGCAGGGAATAATGGGTTTGTAAAGAAACTACTCGCATCAGGCAGTTCGATCTCACTTCTAAGAATTACAATCAATAATGCTTAAATTAAACGGCAAGAGTCCGTCCCGAAATATCAAATGCTAATGAACTTAACAGGCAGGTAGGGACGCACAACCTCACGAAGATGGACAGCAGTCGGCACAGATAATATACTGGAGATTTGACTGATGGAACATAAAGGTACCTTGCCGGTAGGGAAGTCCTTACTGGGGAAGTGATGGCGGTGCGGGAACGCCAACGTCACAAGCCACGCGCTCCTCCACGCTCTCTCCTTCGTCCAAGGAAGGGGGAGTTGATGTCGAGGTACCCGTCTTCGTCTTCGATCAGTCCATGGTCCACGTCCGGGTCCGCCATGTAAACATGCCGGGGTTGAGAGGAGGGTGGATAGGGGATGGCTTGGATAGGTAGGGTATTGGGTCGGGTCGGGTTAGGTCGGGATGGGTCTGGGGTTGGGGTCGGGGTGGGTTAGGTCGAGATGGGTCTGGGATTGGGGTCGGGTTGGGTTAGGTCGGGACGGGACTGGGTTGGGGTCGGGTTGGGTTACAGGGGAACGGGGGAGGGGAGTGGGGGTAGGGCGAGATCGCGGAAGGGCAGGGAAGGGAGGGGGCGGCGCCGGGCTGATGATGGTGCGGGAAAGGGGGGGTAAGGAGGAGGTGGGGTCGGCCGGGGGTTGGAGCGGAGGGCTGGCGGCAGAGGGTGGCCGGTGTCGCGGGGCTACCAGGCGGCTGAGGGGCCGAGCACGGGCACGGGTGCGGGCGCGGCGCGGAGCGGCAGGGCACGGGACGGGGGCTGCGGTCGCGGGTCACAGCGCCGGGAAAGAAGGGCGAGGGAAAGGGTGGGGGTCTCCGGGCCTGAAAGCAAGAGGGGGGGAGGCTGGGGCTGGACGCGGGAGAGAAGGGGAAGGGGGGGGGGGGTTCGGCAGGGCTGGGAACAGGACGGGAAGGAGGGGGAGAATGGGGGGTGGGGATCCCACTAGGGTTTCACACCTCTAGATGGGGCCTAGGGTTTCACACACCTAGGTCTAGGTTTGGGTTTCACACACCTCACCTTGGCTCTCTCAACACAAACGTGGAGGGAACAATTTTTTTATTCATTATTCAGTGCCATTACATGATCCATGGGCAGGCCTATATAAAGTCCTACGATAACAAACGAAAGTCCCTGGAAGTCGAGGTGGGACTAAATAACACAATGCAAAAAAATAAAAAACAAATGAAAACATCCATGATGGTGCTGACTGTCTGATCAGAGCCATAGGCTCAGGTGGCGCCTCCTGCGCTGGTACACACGCCATGGGCGCTGCTCGATGTCCCCATCAATTTAAGTCTAGACGTGCTAGTTTAAGTTATCTAGTTGTATTCAATTCAATTCTATAGGTGTATATGTATATGTTTATTTGTAGGAAATACGTTTCCGCGTTAGTATCGTTAGTTGAGAATGTCACGTGATCATGTTTCGTGAATCGGATTGTTACCTCACTTCTGAATAAAGGGGACGCTCCTTATCCAGGAAAAGGAGATAATCCAGAGTCACGAAATTTTTTATTAGTCCATAGTTGTTAGGACCACGATTGAACATTATGCCTTGTGTGAGCTCCACGAGAGTCTAATGTTCTAATCTCATCATAATAATTATGTGACTCGATTGTATAAGTTCAGTTAGTAGTCTCGCCAGTGGTGGAGTCTTTTTTTTTTTGGTATGAATGGCGTATTAATTTAATTTCTCGTGGGCAGTTAGAAAGGATATAGTGCCAGTTGTGAATTTGTCTTCGCTACTTTGGTAGTATATGTTGGTGGGATTGTATCATCAGTTTAGTAATTAAATTTTCGGGACGAAAATTCTATTAAGGTGGTTAGAATGTAAGGACCGGTACTCCAGAGTGTTTTCGCTCAAGGCAACCCGATTTGATTTAAACATTATTTAAATATCGTTGCTTAAATAATTATTTACATTACTTGGAATGATGTTGCATGTACTCGAGCGGGACCAGGCAGTGGGTCCCGGGTCCGGGTCGCGAGGCAACGATGGAAGGAATGCAATCGGTGCTTGAACGTGCGATTCACCGCAAATATTTTTTTTCGTTTATGTATTTTAAATTTATATTATAAGTATTAGTGGCGAGTCAGTCGGACTCGCTGAGGTGCGCGTGCCAACGTGTCTCGGCACGACACGGGTTTGAGCTAGAGTCGAGCCGACGTTTTCAAGAGATAGAAGAAAAAAAAAAAACCTAAACTAAAACCCGAACCCCAACCCAACCCGTTTTCCCCTCTCACTTTCTCTCTCTCCTCTCATCTCCCCAACAAACCCAAAACCCATTCCTCTCCCTCTCATCTCACCTGAACCCGAACCCCAACCCAACCCGTTTCCCCCTCTCACTTTCTCTCTCTCCTCTCATCTCCCCAACAAACCCAAAAACCATTCCTCTCCCTCTTATCTCACCTAGACCCGAACCCAGCCCCAACCCTTCCCCTTTTTCTCTCTCTTATCTGACCCCTCTCTCCCTCTCACCCGATTCACTCCCTCTCAGATCCCCCCTCCCCCTCTCTCGGATCTCACCTCCCCCCTCTCACCCGACCCTCTCTCTCTCTAAAACACCACCCGATCCGATCGGACCCCCAATCCGACGCTCCCCTCTCGAGCCGCCCCCCTTGACCCGCCGCCCCTAACCTGCCGTAGCCGTCCTACCTGTCGCCCCTACCCTCCCTTAAAACCTCTACCCTACTCCCCCTTCCCCTCCTTCAGAAGCCCGACCTCCTCACCCCTCTTCCATCTCTCTCTCTTCCCCCTCTGACCTCTCTCTCTCTTCCTTGATCTCTCCCCCACCTCCCTGTGGTGGCTGCGCGCGGTGGTGGCCGAAGAGGAGGCAGCCGGCCGGAGGAGGAGGAGCCGCAGCCGAAGCCGCCCCCCATTCCAATCAGGTCAGTCACCCCCCTCATTTCCCTATTTTCCTGTTGTTCCGTTGAGACCGGCCCGATGACCTCGCCACCTAGATCATCAATCTGTCTTTTTTCCGTGTGGATTTAACCAACCCTAGACCTTTGTGGCCCATGCCTTGATGCGGCCATAGTTGCCGGCGGCGGCGCAGCTGGCAAAGCCGAGCCGGTGCTGACTGCCCCAACCACCAAGGCAGCAGCTCCTTTTTCCCTTTCTTTTTGCTGCGATTCATCGCAGCCTCGTCACCTACGCGTAGCATTATCGTTGACCTAGGGCCGACAATCATCGACTGTCGGCCAACTACCAGTCGACCCCTCTGTTCATCCTCAAACCTAGCAACACTTCCCCCATTTGGGGCAACGACGTTGCCGACGGCTCGATGGGAAATATGAGGCAAATCCACAGGAATCGGCTGACGCGGTTCTTGACCGCCGAGGATTCCCTTTGTCTTTCTCCAGTCAGATCCGGAGGAAGACGAGGGTAAAATAATTGATTTTAGTATTCCGGTTCGCCCAATCGTTTCAGCCCTGTATTGATTTAGTGGTGACATCGTACTCTCGCATAAGTTTTCATTGTGCCGCTAAACAGATTGTGCCAGTTGCACGACCATAACCCCACGATAACGGTTCCTACTCGTTGTATGCAATCCCGAGAGTCCATCGGGTGAGGCTCGGTCAAGCTTGTTGCAAACCCGAGCATGGGCTCGATAAGACTTGTCAGTTTTTCACCACACTAAACCAACCAAATGCTCACCTAGTCCGAGAGTGTCTAGGGCAGATGACGATTATAATAAACTATTAATTCATCCCTGTATGCATAAACAATTGTTTAGCAACTTCGTGATCACGAGCATTTTTTCCTAGGTCGTTGATCTCAATAAGGTGCATGCATTATCATGCCTTTGCGCATTACTGCCCGCCGGCCCAGGTGCCGATTTGGCTGACCCCGGAGTTCGACCTGGCAAAGCCGTTAGTGCTAATTGTTTAGACACCGTGTGGACACCTAGTGATTTTTATTTTTGTTCTTTTAGTAGACCCTGGTACGGTCTTTAGCTTCGACAATGCCGACTAACCGAGACGATGCCCTTGGAGCGTCGTTTTGCGTGACCGGTAGACCGACGTCCGATGACACCTAAAATTCTCGACTCGACCAACTCGGGCCTAAACCTATATTACTCGATAGCAAACATTGACCATAGGCCCACTGTGTGTGTTTGGCAGTTCGCGGCTGTGCTGACCCAGCGGAGGTCACCTCGCAGAAGCCCGTGTTCGACAACCAAGTGACATATACTACCTTTGCGTGGTCTTTAATAGTGGGAAATGAGATTACTAAGGGTAGGTATCCATAACGCTGCATGCGGGTCCCGCTAGACATCGTCGCATGTGGTCGAGTGGACCCTGCCTTGCATGCGGAGTCGCGAGTCCGGCGACTCATGCTTAAATATATTAATAATTAAATAATAATTATTCTGCTGATCGCTTGGACACTATAAGTAGAAATTTCCTTAAGTTTGAAAATTAATGATTAAATAATAATTATCGGGGCCCATCCTTCTGAGTGGAGTGTGGCGACCCGGGCACACGGGAATACGGGCGAGAGTAATTTAGTTTTATTGTGATGCATGGGTTGTGAGCGTGGTGCGAATCCCGGGATAAAATTTCAAAGCTATTTTATTATTATAATTGTGCGATATCCTATTCTGTGAAAAGATTTGGACTCCGTGCGCGCAAGGGCCGTGAACCACCCTACGCGCACAGTCGAATATCAGTAGGCTAGGGGGTCACAGGCAAGAGTTGTGGTAAAGCCAATAGGAGTAACCCTCTAGTAGAGATTGGCCTAGCAACCCTGTCCCGGGTAGTTAAAGCCCCCAAAGTAACGCAAGTGGGGCTGTAGAGCTCCCCATGAAAGACGGAAAATCTCTTATGATCATAAGGATGATTTGTGTATGGTGATTGCACGGCGAGAGAGTTGGCCCTCTACATCGAAATAAAAGGCCCTATAGTAATGCCCGACCGGGGGCAAGATGAACAAAATATCCGGGGTTCACTTTAGGATAAATGACTGATA
Source organism: Chamaelirium japonicum (assembly GCA_947650365.1). NCBI lineage: Eukaryota > Viridiplantae > Streptophyta > Magnoliopsida > Liliales > Melanthiaceae > Chamaelirium > Chamaelirium japonicum. The sequence continues at coordinate 63,071,718 of OX393560.1, forward strand.
TTGTGATCTTATTTGCTTTATAATTAAGCACTGTAGAATATCGAATGGACTGTGTGGTAGATAACCTAGTGACAGTAGGAATTGCATGTGAACATAGACTACGAGTAGGCTTAGGTTAACATTATGTAAACTTTGAACTGCTAACGTAATTTAATTCAGTTAAATATGTTATCTCATATTATTAAAGACTATTAGGATGTCACTAGCCATTAATTTGGCTAATCTTCTAATTTCCTATTGGGGGCTACTCTTTCCCACGAATAGGCTCTCCTGCAGGTCCGGAGGTTCAGGAGTAGTAGTGGGAGGCCAGAGGTAGTTTTAGGGTTACAGTCGTGTATGTAGTTTCGTGGCAATGTAATTGGTGGATTTTGTATGAGAATCATTTAGTTTAAGTTTAGAGTTTTTGTTATTTGTTAGTAGCAATGATACAGCTGAATTCGTTTATGTAGGCCTCTCCTCAAGGCCACAAGCCTAGGATAGCTCACCATGAAAATATAAATCTCTAAATGGCCTAATTGACTAGCCCCGTAGATAGGACCTCTAGACCAGTGTACTGAGTGTCAGGGAGTGGGTGAGACTCCTAGCTCGCCGTCAGTGGCTCGAGTCTCGTGCTCCCTTAGAGGGATTCCTGTCAGTAGGTGGTGGCGCCGACAGGCCACATATGCTGAGAGGTTAACCCGGTTGAAGGTCAAGCGTGATCATCTCTCTGTCAACAAAAATCTTATCTCTCTACTTTCTTTTAAAATAAAAATGTTTTCATAAAGATCAAGTTTTAAAATAATTCTTGTTTCCCCCTCCTCCTTCTTCTTTTATGAGAGAGTCGCAGTCATGTGAGAAATCCTAATTGGCATAGATAGCTGACTAAATCCTAAACCCCTTTGTTTTTCTCATTTCACACCCCAGGGATCGGTTTCAAATTTCTGGGGCGTGACATAGAAAATCTTTTGTAATGGAATAATAATCTAAATATGAAGTACGTTATACTTGCTTGAGATTTATGTAGCTTGTAACGAATAGCAAACTCTCTCTCTCTCTCGAAAATGGCTTCATCGGTTCATCTACATTCTTGTATCCATCTAGTTGGAACTTGAAACAACATTCGATCTTGATCACCCAGATATGAAAACATCCTTTTTAAAAAGATCAAACAAAATGTACAAGATTTGAATGTCTTAGTTGGCTTTGAAATAGACGGTAATGTCACATTTCTGTGCAACAGACTATAGGGTTAAACATTGGGAACCCAAACTCTTTTGTATGATATCTAAACAAGTTGATAAAGAATAAGACTATATACATTTCCAATATCCTTAGGTTTGTTTTCTCCTTTGCATCATAAATATATCTAATTGTCATTTTTTCATCACCATCCACCAATCGGAATCCATTCACTAAGGATTATGAAACTTAAATTGCTTTGATCACATGGGAACAAAATACTTGGGAAACAATAGTCCAAGCGAATAGTTTCCCTTTAGCCATTTTTTACCAAGGCCCATTGCCGAAGTCTGAGGACACTTCAAAACTTTTGAGCCCCTACGGCCCTATTGTTTAAATAACAACCGATGTAGCGTCAAAATGTCCTCATACATAGGGTGATTGTACAGAGATGTAAACTATGTTTCGTATTTTCTTATTAAAGACCAATTGATATTTATACATTAAAATAGAAATTATCCTAGCATTTATAAGAGTAGTACGAGTAACTTACTAACGCCCTTTCTCCAAAGGAGGCAACTCACTATTGCATGCGTCTCCTGAGCTCCTCGTTGTTTGTTACAATTCTAGGACGTACGTCTCCTCATTATTTGTTACAATTCTATGACGTACGTCTAGTTTGATTGCTATAAGTAGGAGAGTCAATAGGTACTCGGTATTGGAGATAGTTTGTCCTTATTAGTAATAAGTTTGTCCTTATTAGTAATATGTTTTTCTTTGAGGACTTCTTTGTAATTCTGGTATCTCATTATATTATAAAAGGGTGGGTTAGGGTTTGTTTAACCTCAACCTCGCGTTTCGCTTCATGGTATCAGAGCCATAGTTGACGCCCGCCTCTGTCTCTCATCACAGCGGCCTCCGGCGCCGCCCACTCTCCTTCCGGTCGCCCCCGAGCCTCCCCTACTGCACCACGAACCACCCCGCAAACTCCCGCGCCTCCCCTGCTGCTCCACCGCGCCTCTCCGCGCCCTCCCGCGCCTCCCCCGCGCCTCCTCGTGCCACCCTGCGGCCTCCCGCGCCACCCCAGCGCCTCCTCGTGCCCCCCCGCGCCCTCCCGCGCCTCCCCCACGCCTCCCCGTGCCACCCCGCCCCCCCCCCCCCCTGCGCTCTTGCTGACACTCCCGCGCCACCCTTTGCTACCCCGGCCCCCCCTGCGCTCCTGCCGCCCCTCCCGCGCCACCCTGCGCCCCCCGCGCCTGCTCCCCTGCAACTGTAACCCTGTAAAACTACAATGGGTTATCAAAACAACCATTCGGTGCTGGCTACAAGCATGGAAGATCGACGAAACTGCACCTAAGTTCTATATCATCAGGAGACGAGATCAAATGAACATTCAACACTGGCTTGCACCATCCATTAATCCAGATTCAAGAAAGAGAGTCTAGAGTTTTTTTTTTTTTCTTTTCATTACTCCCCATGGATTCCAAGGTCGCCCCCCTTGTTGGCTCTCAAGACGGTTTTGCCCGTCGCATTACTACCGTTCTCCTGGATGACAAGAACTTTCTTTCCTGGTCCAACTCTGTTCGTGTCTATCTTGCCGGTCGCGATAAGCTTGCATGGCTTACTGGTGTCTCGAAGCCTACAGAGGCGGCCGAAGTATTACAGTGGACCACCGAAAATTTCCAGATTCTTGGTTGGCTTCAATGCTCGATGGAGCCCAAAATCTATGAGCAGTTCATGCGGTATGATTCCGTTTCTGCCTTATGGTCTGCTCTCCAAAGGACTTATGGTCACACTCGGGTTGATGCTCGGATCTATGCTGTATATCGGGAAATTACTGCCGCTACTCAGGGAGATCGTTCTGTTCAAGAATATTTCTCTTTTCTTCAGAGTCGTTTTCTTGAGCTGTCTGATTTAGAGCCGCTGAGTGCTTTCCAGGACCCTACTGATGCTGCGCTTGCTCGGCGCCGACAGGAGAAACGGGAGACGTATCAGTTTTTGATGGGACTTCGCTCCGAGTTTGAGGCTATTCGTGTTCAGATTATTGGGATGTCCCCTCTCCCCGATCTTCTCGATGCCTTTTCTTTGGTTGCTGATCAGGAGCGTCGCCTTCGTCTTACTTCACAACGGGTGTTTGTTCCTCCTTCCGGTGATCTTCCGACTGAGCAGATGGCTCTTGCTTCTGGTTCCCGTCCTCCGCTCTCGCACGCTCGTGGTCGTGGTGGTCGCTCTCTGTCTGGTGGTCGTGGCACTAGTGGTCTCCCTGGTGGTCGTGGCACTAGTGGTCCTCCCGGTCCTTGTACCTATTGTGGCAAGCAGTTTCATGATCGCTCCCGATGTTACCAGCTGTTCCCACATCTGCGTACTACCCCTCCACCTGCTCCTCGTTCACCGACTGTGGCTGCTGCAGACATCTCTAGTTCGTCCACATCTCCTTCTCCGACTTCTGGAGTTTTGGATTTCAGTCAGATGGTCTCCCAGGTGCAACAACTGATAAGCCAGCTTCAGCATCTTCAGCCTTCGTCTTCTCAGCCCTCAGCGTCCACTGCTTCCTCATCAGGTACTTCGTTCGCTTTCCAAGCATCCGGGGTTGATCCCAGTTCTTCACCCTGGGTGATCGACTCTGGTGCTACTGACCACATGACTGGTGAGCTTCGTCTTCTTTCCCATATTGAGCCTTATCGTCAGCAAAATGTGCGCCTTGCTGATGGTTCCGTTACACCGATCCTCAGCAAGGGTACTGTCCCTCTTTCTTCTGCTGTTAGTCTTGACTCTGTCTTGCATGTTCCTAAACTGTCCCTTAATTTGCTATCTGTTAGTCGTTTGACTCATTCGTTGCAGTGTTCTGTAACATTCTTTCCTGGTGGTTGTGTTTTTCAGGACCTGACTTCGAGGAGGACTTTTGGCACGGGCCGTGAGAAGGATGGGCTGTACTTGCTGGATCGACCGCTTGTTCCGCCTGCTGCTGCTGCTGTTCTGCCTGTTGACTCTACTGCTTCTCCTGCCCGCTTCTCTACCTCCACGACTGGTGCTCTGTGGCATGCTCGGTTTGGTCATGCCAGTCCCCTCACTGTGGCTTCTGTCTGTCCTGAGTCTTCCTTTAGTTCTTCTTTTCGTTGTGATGTGTGCGAACTTTGTAAACACACACGTAGTTCTTATTCTCCATCTCTTAGTCGGTCATCTGCTGCTTTTGAGTTAGTTCACTCTGATGTCTGGGGCTCGTCTCCCACGACAGCATATGATGGTTTTTGTTACTATGTTACTTTTATTGATGATTACTCTCGTTGTTGTTGGGTTTATCTTCTGAAACGCAAGTCTGATGTGTTTTCTATGTACTGTCACTTTTCTGCAATGGTTCAGACTCAGTATGGAGCTCGCATACATGTTCTTCGTTCTGACAATGGTGGTGAATATACTTCTGGTTCTTTTACTTCTTATCTTGCAGCCCAGGGCACTATTCATCAGTTTTCGTGTCCCTATACACCTGAGCAAAATGGTGTGGCGGAGCGTAAGAATCGTCATCTATTGAATATTGTCTGATGTATTCTTCGTGGGATGTCGGTTCCTAAGTCTTTTTGGAGCTCTGCGCTTCTTACTGCCGCTTATTTGATCAACCGAACTCCTTCGCGTTCCCTTAATGGTAAAACTCCGTTCCATATACTTCATCCTACCATGCCCCTTTTTTCCATTCCTTTGCGTGTTTTTGGCTGTGTGTGTTTTGTCCAAGATCGTCGTCCTTCCCGGTCGAAACTTGATGATAAGTCTATTCGGTGTGTCTTCTTTGGTTACTCCTCTGGGGTCAAAGGCTATCGTTGTTTTGACCCCATATCATGTCGGGTTTACCATTCTATGGATGTCACTTTTCATGAGGACGTATCCTTCTTTCAGGTTCGGTCTCCCCCGTTGTCTGTTCCTGTGCCATCTACGGCTGCTCAGCCTATGCCTGTCTTTCCTATCACTGGTATGTTGCCTCCTCGCCCACCTATTACACAGACATATCACAGGCGGTCGCACCAAGCTCCAGTTGTCCCATCTAGCCCTCTCACTGTGCCAGAACCTCTTCCGACGTCAGGTGTCCCTCCTTCCTCTATCCCTCTTGCTTCTTCTGATGACATGCCTATTGCTCTTCGCAAGGGCAAGCGTACTTGTGTTACTAATCACCCTTTGGCGAGTGTTGTCTCTTATCAGGGCCTTTCCCATGCATATCATGCTTATCTAACTGCCACAGACTCTATTCGCATTCCTCGTTCTACTACTGAGGCTCTACGTGATCCTGAATGGGTCAAAGCTATGGATGCTGAGATGTCTGCCTTACGCCAGAATGGAACTTGGGCTTTGGTTCCTCTTCCCCCTGGGAAGCGTACTGTTGGCTGCAAGTGGGTCTACACTGTAAAGTATCGTGCTGATGGTTCTCTTGAACGTTACAAAGCCAGACTTGTAGCTCGAGGTTTTACGCAGACTGCTGCTGAGTTTGGTGCTACCTTTGCTCCTGTTGCCAAGTTGACCAGTGTTCGTTTACTGCTTTCTCTTGCTGCTCGCCACTCTTGGCCTCTTCATCAGCTTGATATCAAGAATGCTTTTCTTTATGGTAATCTGGCTGAGGAGATATATATGGACCCCCCTCCAGGGTACCGTCTTCAGGGGGAGTATTCGGGCCGAGTTTGTCGCTTGCTCAAGTCACTTTATGGCTTGAAGCAGTCTCCCAGGGCTTGGTTTGAGCGTTTTAGTACAGTGATTCTTCGCATCGGCTTCACTCGATGTTATGCTGATCCAACCTGCTTTATTAAGATCACTGCTGAGGGCCGACGTGCTATTGTTCTGGTATATGTTGATGATATTATTGTGACAGGGGATGATGCAGATGGGATTACTGCTGTCAAGAATACTCTTCAGGCTGCCTTCGAAGTAAAGGACCTTGGTCCTCTTCGTTACTTTCTGGGGATTGAGATAACTCGTTCTCGCCAGGGTATATCTATCTCTCAACGAAAGTATACACTTGATCTTCTGCATGATACTGGTCTTCTTGGGTGTCGATCAGCTCGTACACCGATGGATGCTAATCATCGTTTACATGCAGAATCCGGCGATCTTCTTTCCGATCCCAGTTCCTATCAGCGTCTTGTTGGTCGTTTGATTTATCTAACTCACACTCGACCTGATATCAGCTTTGCAGTTAATGTGGTGAGTCAGTTTATGCATGCTCCCCGCACATCACATATGGCGGCTGCAATTCGGATTCTACGTTATCTTAAAGCTGCTCCTGGACTTGGACTCTTTTATCGGGTTCAGGATGGATTCGAGTTATCCTGTTATACTGACTCGGATTATGCGGGTTCCCTTTCCGATCGTCGCTCTACTTCTGGCGTCTGCACATTTTACGGTGAGCATCTCATTTCATGGAAGAGTAAAAAGCAGCATGTTGTCTCTCGATCTTCTGCTGAGGTTGAGTATCGTGCTATGGCACATGGGACCACCGAGTTGATTTGGTTACATTCTCTTTTATCAGAGCTTGGATTTCCTACGTCCGGCTGTTCGACTCTTTTCTGTGATAATCAGTTAGCAATTATGCTTGCTTCTGATTCTGTTCTTCATGAGCGGACCAAGCATATTGAAGTTGATATTCACTTCCTCCGGGATCATGTTCGGTCTGGTACAATTACTCCAGTATTCATTCCATCTGCTGACCAGATTGCTGATGCATTTACCAAAGCTATTGGACCTACTCGTCTTCTTACTACTATTTCCAAGCTGGGAATGTCTGACGTCTTTGCTCCAGCTTGAGGGGGAGTATTGGAGATAGTTTGTCCTTATTAGTAATAAGTTTGTCCTTATTAGTAATATGTTTTTCTTTGAGGACTTCTTTGTAATTCTGGTATCTCATTATATTATAAAAGGGTGGGTTAGGGTTTGTTTAACCTCAACCCCGCGTTTCGCTTCACTCGGTTGTGTACGAATGGCCGGATGCATATTGTATTTTAGGAACATTTTTCCAGTCAAACAATTAAAATATAGTTAAATTAATGTTCTTTCATGATGATTTGTTCATCCATTATCCATCAAGGAGGACGGTGCACGAGAAAATTTTCAATTTTTCATGTCTCTTTGTTTTCACTATTGAGAGGGAAAACTTTGAGTACTCTCCACCACTTGTTTAAAGCAAGTGTGCCTATTCTCATACTAGGAGAGTGATTTTAGACCACTTGTTTAAAGCAAGTGTGCCTAATATCCACCACTTGTACTCTCCACCACTTGTTTAAAGCCTAAGGAGATTAAAAGCAATACCATCTTGGTACGTCCGTTTTTGGGATGGTGTTTTTCATATGTTTCATTTTATACCTATTTGCTAGAGTGATCTGAGTAGGTCCTATACTCCTTGCCCTTTGGTAGGCCACATGCTCAGTATGTTTCTACATAAACATTCTAAAGATCCACGAGCATGTGGCCTCTTTAGTGATGCAGGTGGTGGTCGATCTTGAGTGTCATGCATATATAATATGGCGGAGAATCATCCTCATCACCATCACCCCAAGCCTCTCATGTACTTTTCAATCATTAGAGCATTATCATACTTCTCTTTAGAAGCTTTCTCAATATTTTTCTTTCCTGATTTTGGCAGTAACACGAGGGCATACAATCGCACTAGACTTGAGAGCATGGGCTAAGTGTCATTTGTGTCGTGCAATGCCACCATTGGTGACAACACAATATAGGAGTCTATTTTTATTGGACTCTTATAGTGGCCACACTTCCAACCAGATCCTTAAACAGACTGACTCTATAAGCAGAAGAGCCTGCAGTGTGGCATGGGTCTATTTATTAATATAGAAATATAAAGCTAGAGGTGAGAAATACTACATTAGGCGAATGTTGGTGCTGTAGTTATATAAGAAGGTGAATGTCGTGACAAGTCAACACACCTTTGATCTTATCGTCTCGACATGCAAGTGATGCAACACGGCTTGGGCAATTTACTTGGATGATGTCAGTAAAGGGGGAGAAAATTCAGTTGGTGAGCAAGCGAGGGTAATTAGTATGATTAGAGAGTTGGGAAAGCCATGGGAGAAATAGAGAGCTTAGGGAAAGTTAGAGAAATTGAGAGAGTCTATGGGGGAATTAGAAAGCTTGTGTAGAGTTAAACGGCTTGCAGAGAGTTAAAAAATAAGTTAAAAACTTAAAATTATAGTGAGATGAATGAAGAGGTGAGAAGTAAATAGGACCGCAAGGGGGAGAGTGTAAATGTATGAAAACTAATTCCCAGACATGGAATATTTGAATGTCGCATATGGTCTAAACCGCCTATGTCTGGGGTTGCAACCGTATATGAGATGCATCTGATAAATATGATTGTAGTCATAACCAATTTTGCTAGATTTTTCTCATTTTTATTTGGTTACTTGTAATCAAACAATACTCTTCTCGTCGTTAATAAAGTCTTATGTCAATTGGCAAATCCACCCTTTTCTTTACCATTTTCTTTTGTGCAATAATTTTTGTTTTCTGCATCCTATCGATGTGCAAACACTTGTCTTCTTGCAGTTCTAATCGGGCCCATTACAACATGTTGCTTTGAATCGACACCCTAGCCCTATGAAGCATTTTTCACTATCACCTCATAATTGGTTTATGTTGTGGGATGAATCACCTATAGGTAGGGGTGTGAATCACCTATAGGTAGGGGTGTAAAAAAAGCCCATCGGCCCGAACCTGGCCCAAACCGGTCAACGGTCCGACCCGGCCCGACTCGAACACACCATGGGCCGACCTCGGGTCGCCACCTTGAGCCCGCAACCCGACCCGACCCGGCACAAAAGGAAGCTCGAAAGCCCGGCCCAAGAGCCTAATTCAAATACTGCGTACTTATTATTATATATACGGATTGGATATAATGAATATTAAAACAATATGGTGCAGTGGTTATGGTGTTCATAGTTACCAAATTGGACGTTTGTTTAAAAAAACGCGTATAAAACACGTATCACTTCGACCTCGTAGCATACGAGAATAAAACTCGTATTTTTGAAATAAAACATCAAGGTTCTAAAAAGCGCTAGGCGCTAGTCGGGCGATGGGGGGCCGCCTAGTGCCTAGGCGGGGCCTAGGCGTTTTGCCTTTTTTTTAATTATTTTAATTATTATTTTGATATTATATAATATATATATATATATATGTTTAAAAATTAATATAAGTTCAAGATTATCCCAAATCATTATTTTAAAGAACAAGTATATAACCATAATTCAAGATTGAGTGATTAACAAAAACAAAAAGCAAACATGGTCCGCTTGGCCAGCCTCACCCCGCCTGGTCCGCCTAGCCAGCTTGATCCCGCCTGAGCCCGCCTAGACCGCCTAGGCGGCCGCCTTGCCCCGCCTAGCTCCGCCTGGGAGCTTGGCCGCTTTTCTGGAGCGCCTAGGGCCTAGGCGAGGCGGTGGGGGGCCGCCTAGGGCCTAGGCGGCCGCCTCGGCCGCTTTTTAGAACACTATAAAACATCAATATACATTTTATACGAGTTTAAAACGCGTAATACGCGAAGTACACGTTTTATACGGTCATTTTGGTTTTTTACTTGGGTTCAGGTTCGAGTTATTTTATAATATGTTGACTCAGCAGACACGGGATAAAGGGTCGGGAGACTCCCGATCTCGGCTCAAAAGACACGGGGTTAGGGTTTTATCGCTCCTCTACATCGCTGCGATCAGTTTTCGCAAAAGACGAAGAGAATAGAGAGAGGATCACTACAAGAGAGAGAGGAAGAGAGGGTCTCTGCGAGCGACATACTGTGGGCGTGGCATGCATCAGCCAGCTCAGTGATGCACTGATCACTGGGTAATGCTATAGTTTTTTTATTAGTTAATGTTAGAAAAATGACATATATAGTTGGTATAATTTTTAAGGTTTTTTTTGTTATCTCCCCAATGTTTTCTCTTTTTTTTCCGTTTTTGTCGTTTCTTTCCGATTTTTTTCCTTATCGTTTTTTTTCCGTCTTCCGACTTGGTAACTATGATGGTGTTCTCTAAACTTGTAGAGGTTGAGCCTTCAAACCCCCACATATGTATTTATTGTGTACATATTTTTTTATTAAAAACACTATTTTAAGCCCAAACCCGGCTCGACCCGAAATTCCGAATATATGTATACCCAAACCGGGTCCGGGCTTAGACCCTTGGCCTAAGGCCCGGGCTTGACATCTCTAGGCCTAACCGAAGGTATTTTAGGCCCGGCCCGTTTTAGCTCTCCAGCGAATTAGTTCCCAATTCTCATCACAATAAGGTAGCATGTCACCACGTTGAATGGCCTAGAACAAATATCAAATTAGAATTCATTTTAGTTTGAAATTTTTTGTACGGTTGATTGTCAACATGACATCAACCACCAACCTTTTTCATCCAGACTAAAGAATGGCATTGACGATTTTTGACTTTTTGTCGCCAGTCGAATAATCTAATTAAATTTACATCTGCTCTTGCTAGCATAGTAGTAGGCAACAAATCCAAAGCATTCTAGAAGTGCATCAACCAATATTTATCCCAAGCAACCTCTATTTTTAAAATATGTAATTATAAGTAAATTTGCATTCAATCAATTATGTATTATACTTGGCTTCTAAGTATAACCCTATCATCCATTTACAATATAATAACAGGCCTTCTCTCAAACATCGCATTTACGATGAGGAAGACAAAAACTCAAGTAAAAACAAGTTCCATGAACTCAACAATAAGTAACACACATTCACACAATATCACCACAACTTCAAACACTAGTCATTACCTTGTGTATATGATTATAAAGCTATCGATTGAGAATTTGAGATATAAACCCATTACTTATTTTCATTCTTAAACCTCGCCTAATTATAGTAACCATCCACGGTTTGGTGATAACTTTTCGAAGGCAACCAAACCACATACAAACCCATTCTCGGTCTGAATCAACTAATAATATCAGTTTCATAACTTGCAAACAAAGTTCATATTTTGCTGAAAAAATTGGATGTAAATGTAATAAAGCATTCAAAAAACTACCTAGAAAGAAAAGGCGCAAAACCATTCACCTCATTATAGATAGTACCCGATGCAACTTGAAGGGCCTCTATGCTGCCACCCCACATCCGCATAGAATATAGAAGGCACTTTTCTGCAAACAAAGGCACTATAATGCATCAATATGGGGAAAACATTCAGAAAAAATTGTATTCCCTCATTCAAGAGCCAAATGTAACCTTGAGATTTCACTCGAATAACTGAATTTGATCTATAAAAATCCCAGAGAGCGACAGAGTTGTCGCTGAGCCCCACTGCCACCACACCATCCTCCTGCCACCAACCAACCATACCGATTCAACAACGAATGCAACAGTCCCGTGAAACGACGACCAACTATCTTTACCATCAAGAAACAGACGTCCAAGACCCAGTGGTCGAACCGACGCAGCTCGCCGACCGGCTCCAGCCCGATGCGCAGTCGGGACACAGCCCGGCCGTCCGATTCAGCGCCGACACTAACTCGGAGCAGCTTAACCCTCCGCTCCCCAAACACAGCGATCGAGAAATCGGCCACCGGAGCGGATGACGAGTCCTTCGGCTCGGGGGAGCACACGGCGATCCCGTGCACCCGGATGCCTTGGAATACGTCGAAGGAGTCGAGAAGGTTCCCGGATTTCACGTCGTAAAACAGCAGCTGCGATCCGGTCCCTGATAGAATGATGACATTAATGGAAATTTTGGAGGGCGACGGGATAGGAGGAGAGGGGGGAGGGGGTAAGGTTACCTGCGAGGAGAAGGGGGAAGGGCGAGAGTTGAGGGGGGAGGGGGAGGAAGGATAGTGCAGAGATCTCGCCGAGGTAAGCGCCAGCACGCAGACGCCATGGGCGGCTGTGCTCGCCGTCAGCCATGGCCGGCGGAGTTGGGGCTCTGCGGGAGAGTGACGGCGTGGGGTTTGCAGACTTTGGATGCCCAAGATTCCAGTGTTTGGTTGGTAGATTTAAGGAGGGAATTGGATTCAGTTGGAGTCTGTGGGGTCCTATCATTCATTAGTTAGTGATTGTTGAGAGGGGGGAATGGGATTCATCCCAATTCCCAAAGTTGGGGGAATCCAATCAAATTCCCAGATATCCGACGTGGTGGATAATTTTGCGATGAAATTCAGGATTTTAAAAATAAAAAATGATTTCGTCCCATTTCTGATTCCTCCCATAAATCCTAAGGGCAGTTGCAAGGTTTCCAGGTTCAGCGTCCTCGGGCTAGGGCTAGGCCGAGGTTGTGAGACTTGGGCTGGTTGAAGGGTCTGCTCATGCTCAACCCGACTAATACACGTCTTAACATGTTTTGCCCGTGGAGTCTAAGAAAGTCTAGTCCGTGCTTGTCTGTTCGGGTTGCTCAGGTTACCCAATTTTTTAAAAAAATGAACGAATTGATCGAATTGCCTAATCAAAAGTGCTTGTGAAACATATATAGATTGGGGGGGGGGGGAGGGGGAACCAAATTTAAAGATCAAAACCATTTGATTGAAAATTAAGCATTATTCTGCATTGTCGGATAGAGTCAAATAAGGGGGTAAGATAAATACAGAAGGTGTCAGCCGTGTAAGGTTAGCTCTTTCTCTTTCTTTATTGTAAATTTGTGATATATATATATATATATATATATATATATATATATATATATATATATATATATATATATATATATATATATATATATATATATATGAATTGGATTAGACGAGCACGCAAACAAGTGTGAGTGTGAGTCGTGTGACTGTGTGTGTGTGGCACTAATCGGTGCACCACTGTAATGCAATAAGATAAGAGTGTGATCCACTCATTGTTGCACCATTGTAGTGCGATAAGGATCATATTAGTGGATACACTGTAGTGAGATGCAAGTATTCCACTGTACTTGGATTTCTCGGGTTGATAAAACCGGTGTCCAAATCCGTCCAAATTAAAATCGGGTCGATTTTTTTTTGTCTAAACATGTTCAAGTTTTTAAAAAGTTTTGCCCATTCTTGTTGATTGCTCGGATTGGGCTTGAGTTGGATGGGTTGGACCCGCCCAAGTCCCACCCCTAGCTAGGCCTATCAACGGTCGGATTCGGACAGAATCAAGTATATTCGAATTTGATCCGTTCATTTTTCGCTTCGGGTCTAATAGTTTTTAGTCGAATCTTGGATCAAATAAAAGTTTTGTATTATGATCATGATCCAGTCCATTGACAAGTTCGAGAGGTCGGGAAAAAAAAAACCATTCGCTCTAGTCAATGGTGGTGATCCATTGATCTGACAATTAAAATAAGATGATTGGGCTTGGCACCGGTAAAATATATATTATTAAACCTTAATAAATGTATAAGATCAAATCTTATTCGGATTGGATCATTATAGATCCGAGTTTGATTCAATTATATTTTGAATCGGATCGGATTGTTGTTAATTGGGTCTTAGGCCAAAAATCTAATACCAAACCTGGGGTTTGGATCAGATTAGGATGGTGATTCGGTCCGTTGATAGGTCTACTTAGGGAATTGAAAGAGGGATGTTAGGTGGAGATCGTGCATGTGTAGGGACGAAGGTGGAGACGTTAGTGGTGGGGATGTAGTAGGTGGTCAATGCAGTTGTGATAGTGGAGGCGACCGGGATGTTAATGAGGACGGTGGGAAGGAGATTGGGATAATTGTGTTTGTGTGATAAATACGTTGACCTGTTAGCACGAATATATAATTAAAAACTTTATTCATACCCCAATTCCCAAAACTATTTCACATATATTGTTTCTTTCCAAAAAATGACTCCTCCTCCGTATTTTCTGTCGCCACCGCAACCCTAACCCACCTAAAGCCACTGAAAGATGGAACCCGAGAATGCTCGTCGGTTCGTGCGCCAGACGGAAGGTTGCTTGCCGAAGATAGAGCTTGCTTCACCACGTCCTCTCTCCTCCTCTGTACTTCATCTTCCCCACAGTCATCAAAATCCTAGCCCACCCTAGAGTCACTGGATACGGAGCTCGGCGATGCTTGCCAGTTCGTGCTAGGGGTGTGCATCGGTTTGAAAACCAACCTATTTAGGCAAACCCAAACCGATCCAACCATGGTCGGTTTTGAGGATTTTCAATCTGATCCAAACCGAACTGAGATTGAAATCCAATTCAATTAAAGTCGGTTTGGGCTTTGGCCTATATATTTATTGCGATTTTTTCCCCCTATATTAGGACCTAGATCCAATTTAAAAAATAATAATTATTATCAAATCATTAGACATAAATAATATTTTTTAATTGATTTTAAGTCATCCTATAATATTGCAAAGGTTGTTTTTTTTTTTTTTTTTTTTTTTGACATCGGCGGGTGTCCCGAAACCTTTCGGGCAATGGCCCACTTCAGGCTCGGACTAATCCCTCCGGGAGTGAAGCCCGACCCACTCGGCAATTCCCATTTCACTCCTGGGTAAATTGAGGGGAGGAGGAGTTGAACCCACAACCTCATCACCAAAGCATCAGTTGCTTTGCCAACTCTCCAATCCCCTGGTGGGTAATATTGCAAAGGTTGTTGGTAACAAGGATATATGAAGACATATGGTATATTTAAGAAATTATTATATGTATATACATATGTTGGTTCAGTTTGATTTAGGTTGGTTTTAAATTTACAAATCCGTCAACCGATCCAATCATGTAGGTTTTAAAAAAATCTAATCTAATATGATCCATTGAGTATTTCAAAACCGATCAAAATCGGCTGGTTTGGTTTGGATCCTGTACACACCTAGGCCATGCACAGGACAAAGAATGCTCATCAGAGTTGGATAGGCGAATGCAGTGGGGTAAGGGGTTATGAGATGGGATAGATGCAACGAGATAAGGGGTTACAGATGGGGTATGAGAAGAGGTATACTTATAATTGGAAATGGTTTTGAGTAGGTGAGGAGCGGCGGAAAGGAATTGGATATATGGTTCGTGAAGTAGTTTTGGGGGATAAATAAAAGGGGGAGTTGGTGAAAACTCCACCTAAGGAGATACTTTTAAGCTGTAGTCCAAATTAATGTAGTGGATGAAAATGCCCTTCATTGCAATTCAAATTTTTATTTGAATGCCACCGAATCACCTCGCCATTGCCGCCGGACCTCCTCACCGCCACTGAACCACCGAAAAAAACACTGAACACTGCCGCCGCCACCGGAACTGCTCGTCGCCGAACCGAACCGAACCTAAACATAACCCTAACCTAAACCCTAAGATCTACAAGCCATGGGAAGAACCTAGAACTAGGGACCTCAGCCAAAACAACCTCGCCGCTGACGGTGCTGCCGCCTCCTCTGCTGCTCGCTGCTGCCATCATCACCGCCGCCTTTGCTGTTCATCATTGTCGTTGCCAGAGCTGCTGGCCACTGCCCCCACCATCTCTGTTGCAACCGCCGCCACTGTCGGAGTTGCTCGTGAGAGAGGGGAGAAGAAAGGGGAAGTAGTTTCGGGTTATCATGAAAGGCGGGGACCTCAGGCTAAATGAAACTATAGAGTGTCATGTTCGTAGGATGGATTTGTTGCTAGGGACCTCTCACACATTAACCCTAAATAAAATCACTTTGAAAAAATAGGTATTATCCGGATTTATGCCTATAACTCGATTCGACCTTGTAGTCCGGCAACCTAACTGACGTTACTGACCTATTAGTGGGCTGTGGGATTCGAACTGTGAACCTGCGTCTAAAGATTGCAAAGCTACACCAAGGCACATTTGATGTCGACTGTCCGAATTTTATGATTTGCATATCAGGCTGTTCTATGTTTCCCATTGTTCACCTGATCTGACAATAAGTTCTGAAATAGCCGATCAACGGGTTGGTGGCTCGGACCTGATGAATTCAGCCGGGACGGTTGGTGAGATACAATCACCGGACGAGAGGCTACCGGCCATATCCGGTAGCGACACACCTGGCTTTGCGTCCCTCTCACCCACCCACCCCGACAGGCGAAGGCCGTGCGATTTCATATCCAACGGACAGACCACCGGCGGCCGACACTTGCGAGCCCCTCAGATCTGGATCTCAACCATGATGTGGGGCCCGATACTCCACCCTCCTCTCTATAAATTCGGGTGCGGGTGTACCGCTGAATGGGCGTGAAAGGAGGTTTGACGAGTTGAACACATTCTGAAATCCCGAGAGGCCGGAGAGATCTCGGCGGCAGCGGAGGCGGAGCTAGGGTTCCGGGCTTCAAAGTCCCTCTTTGATCGTCTTACGTATCAGGTGAGCAGATCCCGTGCCGTCTCTCTCGATCTCGACCGGATCTGTGTTTTTTTTTTCCTCCCTGTTCGAAGTGGTGTGTTGCTTTGTGATTTCTCGGCATGATGTTGTTTGTTCTGTAGAAATGACCAGATCCGCTTGAAATGATTGATTTCTTGTGGTGGTTGTGGCTTCTGAGATAGTTTGCCCTGTGTTTCAGCACTTTTTCCTTCAGATCCGTATCGGTTTCAGTGAAATCGTATTTTTTTTTCTCGATTCCGTGATTTGTTCTGTTATTTCTGAGTAAATCGCTGATCTGATTTGTTGGCTCTGTGTGTTTTTTCTTGTCTAGTAGCCCGGATCTGGATGGATTTACCTTTTTCAAACCTTTCATACCATCATTTCGATTGAATTGATCTTAGAAAGCTGCAGATCAGACCTTTTTCTGGATTAGTTGTGAGATCTGCATTTCGTATAAGATTGATGCCAATAGATCTAAAATATGTTTGCAAGGTTTGAAGTTCTGGCTTGAGATCCTCTTGTAAAGCTGAGATATTTGGAAGTTAGTAGATTCTTGGAAGGTGGTAGTTTGTAAATCTGCCGTATCTTGCTGTAGAGCTCATTACTTTTAATTTTTTTAAAAAACATTCCTTTTTGCTCAGGCTTGCTAAAATTTACATTAGCTATTGATGCTTTAAAATTTTGAGAATTCCTCAAATTATGGATGAATCATTCTCTCTAGATTTTTACTATGATCATTTTTTTTCTCTGGAGTCTGGATGTTGATTGGATATCTTTGCACGCCTTTGTGTTCTTAGATCCAAGGAAATGGCCGAATCTGCCGACACCTTCCTTTTCACCTCCGAGTCAGTGAATGAGGGGCACCCAGACAAGCTCTGCGACCAGATCTCTGATGCAGTGCTCGATGCCTGCCTGGCCCAGGACCCCGATAGCAAGGTCGCCTGCGAAACCTGCACCAAGACCAACATGGTGATGGTCTTTGGAGAGATCACAACCAAGGCTGATGTTGACTATGAGAAGATCGTCCGTGACACCTGCCGTGCGATCGGGTTTGTCTCGGATGACGTCGGCCTTGATGCCGATCACTGCAAGGTGCTCGTCAACATCGAGCAGCAGTCCCCCGACATCGCCCAGGGCGTCCACGGTCACTTCACCAAGCGCCCCGAGGAGATTGGTGCCGGAGACCAGGGCCACATGTTTGGGTACGCCACCGACGAGACCCCCGAGCTGATGCCCCTCAGCCACGTCCTCGCCACCAAGCTTGGTGCCCGCCTCACCGATGTCCGCAAGAATGGCACCTGCCCCTGGCTGCGGCCCGACGGCAAGACCCAGGTGACGGTAGAGTACCGCAACGACCACGGCGCCATGGTCCCCATCCGTGTCCACACCGTGCTCATCTCCACCCAACACGACGAGACGGTCACCAACGATGAGATTGCTGCCGACCTCAAGGATCATGTCATCAAGCCGGTCATCCCCGAGCAGTACCTCGATGAGAATACCATCTTCCACCTCAACCCCTCTGGCCGCTTCGTCATCGGCGGTCCCCATGGCGACGCTGGCCTCACTGGCCGCAAGATCATTATCGACACCTACGGCGGCTGGGGGGCCCACGGTGGCGGTGCCTTCTCGGGCAAGGACCCCACCAAGGTCGACCGCAGCGGTGCCTACATCGTGAGGCAGGCGGCCAAGAGCATCGTGGCCAGCGGCCTCGCCCGCCGCTGCATCGTGCAGGTGTCGTACGCAATTGGCGTGCCGGAGCCCCTCTCGGTGTTTGTGGACACCTACGGCACCGGCAAGATCCCTGACAAGGAAATACTGAAGATTGTGAAGGAGAGCTTTGATTTCAGGCCCGGAATGATCACCATCAACCTCGACCTGAAGAGGGGCGGCAATGGCCGGTTTCAGAAGACGGCGGCCTACGGGCACTTCGGCAGGGACGATGCTGACTTCACCTGGGAGGCTGTCAAGGAACTCAAGTGGGAAAAGCCAGCGGCTTAAAAGATCCCAAAACATCTCTCTTTTATCTATCTGTGCTGCCTATCTACTAAAATCATTTCTGCTGCTCCAGTCTATCTACTTGTCTGACTGTTGGATCAAATTCTTTCTAAATTGTACCTGTTGAGTGTTGCTTTTGTTTTCTGTTCTTTGTTTTTTTTTCTCTCTTAACAATGAATTTGGTCATGGTGTTTAGCTTGTATTCTGGAGAAAGAGTTTGGATTATTTATCCATAAGGGAATGAGTTTTAATGAAAGAAAGATTGTTTTCTCTAAACCTGCTTTGCAAACAGTTGTCACCCTCTATTTTGTCGGCAGTTTGGCCAATACAATTTCAGTTTGGTCATGATTCAGTTTTGTCCGGCGCTCCGAATGCGGATGCTGGCTTTGATGCTTCAGTCTCCCTACTAAATGATTTTCGGCAGAAAAAAAAAACAGAGGTCCCTGTTTGTCGGCTTTGGTCGGAAGTTTGGTTATTCAAGCTTAGCTTGGCTTAATCTAGGAGCCAAGCTTTGGTCTATTTGGGCTTGGCTCATTTATTGAACAGGCCCTACTCCAGGCTCGAGCCTTGCTCAATTAATAATTGAACAAACTCAAATAAGCCCCAATCGAGCTTGGTCACCAACTCCACACTCATGCAGCTACATGGGCTACATATGTTGTGCCTCTTCGATGCAAGCTCTTATTCACTTGCACTTAAGAATTATGTTCCCGACCACGCAACCGAGCCCAGCTGTGGTCTGTTTGAGCTTGGTTTGTTGATTAAACGTGCCTAAACTTTAAGCTTGGGCATGATTTGATTAATAATCGAGCAAACTCAAACAGGACCTTACAGAGCATGCTCACAAACTGCTCACGAACTATGCAATTGTGGTTGTATCTCAGTGGTTGGACGCCTCTCACTTCAATGGAAGTTTACATATAGGATCGCTGCACTGTTTTTGCCTTTGGTGATGAGTATGTTGCTTCTGCGCACTAGTCGCAAACTATGCCGCCTATTGAGTAGATCTTAACGTGGGTGTTTATTAAATGGGGACTGGTAGCCTAGATCCGGATGTAGCAAAGAATGTTGCACCTCAAAGATGTTTGACCCCTTAGAGATTTTAGAATTTGTTAATTTTTTTGGAGGATATGGTATCTATGACTGTGGGGGGGATTTTCTAGTTTGGAGCGGTTCGGTTGACAGGCACAATCTAACAAACCAAGGAACACAAAAAATCGGGTTTACGTGGAAAAACTATTCACAACGTCGAAGGAAAAAAACCATAGGGTGGGGCAAGAATGCACTAGTAAACTAAATAAGTTACAAGTACTCACCCTGATCCAATACCCTGATCCAATTACACCCAGAGAGGACCGGTCTTCCAAAATGTCAACCTCTCAAACCTCTCTCTCTCTCTCTCTCTCTCTCTCTCTCTCTCTCTCTCTCTCTCTCTCTCTCTCTCTCTCTGTAGCTTCGAAAATTCAGGAATGATATGGACAACACCTCCTCCAGAAATTCGGTCATCTCTTCTGAAGGGGTAGGTCACTTTTTATAGTGGTCTGCGGTAACGGTTCGAGCGCTCCGGACGGAGCGGGAATGTTGATGTGCCCCGAGATCTGCGTAACCGCCTCGTGAGTGGGCGTCTTGTCACTTGGCCAGCACGCGGTAGTAATGACCAGGGATGCTTCTTGCCATACTGATCAACCGGGAATTTCGGTGTGGGCTGTCTTCCCGTAGCTGTGGTCCAACTGAGATTCCCGGTAGAAAATATTGCGTGACCTTGGTGCGTGATTTTCAAGCCAACTCTTTGCGTGAATATCGGGACTGCACGACCCTCTCGCTTCATCCGAAGAGATGCGTAGTGTGCGGCCGGCCGCGCCTGTCCAAGACGAGTCGAAGCAAGGAGTCGGGTCATCATAGTTCGCAACCAACCACCGAGGGGGGAGGGGGGGGGGGGGTTGCTAGTGCCCGATCGACCAGCACGAAACGCGCAACCGGCCGAGTCTCCTTCGAGCTCCCATGGTGCAATCAACCGCCAGGGGGGAAGGGCTTCCTAGTGCGTGACCAACCGGCGCGAAACGCCCGACCGGCCGAGTCTCCTTTGGGCTCCCATGGTGCAACCAACCGCCGGAGGGGGGGGGGGGGGGGGTCCTAGCGAGCAACCTGACGGGTCTCCTTCGGGCTCCCATGGAGCAACCAACCGTTGGGGGGAAGGGGGGTTGCTAGTGCGCGACCGGCCGGCGCGAAACACGCGACTAGCTGGGTCCCCCTGATGCAGCCAGTCCAAATGGGAAGGGGAATCCGATCCTCATGCATGGCCGCCCTGGGGGGGCTTGCACCTAAGGAGCGACCGGCCGGTGCGAAACGCACGACTGGTCGGGTTCTGCCTTGGGCTTCCCTGGTTCGTAGCCAAGGTACACACAATACCCTCTCCTGATTGGTTGGTTTCAGGCTACGATTGATCAGGACCATTTTGTCTCGGTTTGCGTGCCATGGTAGCTCCAATCCCCAGCTTCAGTGTTGTAGGAGTCCCAAATATTAAACATGCTTTTTCCCGTTTCGCGCCACATGGCGTCCATGCATGCTGCCACCCAGCTTCCCACCTTCCTCGGGATTTGAACCGACCCCCAAGGCTCCGAGTTTCTCTATAAATAGAGCCTAGAGGGTTCACATTTTCACCTCTGCTTCAAGTCTTTCTCTCCTTCTCATCTGCTGGTCGAGCGTTTCTCGAGTTGGTCGTGCGCTACGTGGGTCGGTCACGCGCCTAGCACTCGACCCCCCCTTTTGTCTATCAAGTCATTCAGTCAAGCTTCTTGACCGGCATGCGTTTCGGGTTCAACCGTCGTTGGCCGGCTGCTTCCTATTGGGTAGTTGCACGCCCCGTCACTCCGCTTCTACTTCATAGACCATGGCCTTCGAGTGGTTCTCTTCTTCCAAGAAACCTACCCTGATGAAAGACATCCGGCTAGCCTTCGGCATCCCTGCTAACATCTCCCTCTCCTTCGCAACTGGCCCTCTGGATCTTTTAGATGACCAGACAATGGTCACCTTGGGGCAACTTAGATTCGGCCTGAGGCTTCCTTTGGCGAGTTTCTCCGGTTGACTACTAGAGCGTATGGGAGTTGTGCCCGGTCAGATTGCGGGCAACGGTTGGAGAATTCTTCGCTGTATGGAATCAGTAGAAGAACTAGCTGGGCAACAACTTTGCGTTGCTTATCTGTTTAGGAAGTATGCTCTCAAGGATTACAAGGTAACCGTCGGTGCCGAGTATTCCTACTTTAGCCTTCAAGCCCGTGCTGGCTGTCGTGTTAGGATTGATGTGTTCTAAGCTTGTAAGACTTTATGTTTTGGTCTAATAAAGATTGATAGTTATTATATGAGATGCATATTGGTACGTAACATAGTTACGTGTTCTTTTAAGAACAGAGAGCCATGGTTATATGGTAGTCCACAGAGATGAAGACTGAGTGGATTGGTCCCATATAATCTAAATAAGTTCGCAGCTATGATCAGGTTGGTCGCCTCATCATGATAAGCTGTTGGCGATGACAGTTCATGGGAAGTCTTCACCATGATCATCACCAGGCACAATGTCTGTGGCTGAACGGAACTAACACGGTGTACAGATTAGTGAGCAGACACTGGTACACTAAGCCGTGTTTCTGCTTAGGGTAAAACGGTCCTAAACCATGAGGAACCACGTCTGATGGACTAACCAGTTGAGTGGTGCTTTGGTTCACCAATGTGTGAGGATCTGTATGCAGTGATCCAAAACCACGGTGTACTGGGTTACCCGGTTGGCGTTGCATTAGCGTGTCACTCCTGCAGTCTATCCGAACCCCTGAAAGGAGGTGCGTTCCTTGGTGTGACTTACACTGTACCAAACCCAGGCCTGGTGGTTACCAGTTTTACTGTTGACCGGGTTCGATTACTCGATGGGGTAATCAGAGGTACGATATATAGGTCAACCTGGAAGGAACCGAGTCATATGATCATTCGAGTCTGACGGAAGTCTCCATCGCTCGAAGTGAATCATGGCATCAAGTGGAGGGACAACGTGTTTACCACTACTAAGCGGAGAGCAGGGGTATGATGGAGAACATAGTAAGTCTGGGTGAATTGGAGTGCAGCCTGCGTCACACTCTGGGTGGCTACGCAGGTTAACTCGAGCTCAGAGGATCGATGGTACACTTGGGTAGTGTGTCGATCGAGCTTGAGTTGGAAGCTATGAACCCCGGTCCCTGATGGTTCCACCTTATCAACATTATGTACGGTTCTTGAACCATCTCCTCGGAACACCTTAAGCACTAGGAGAAAGAAAGAAGTATACGTTCCGTGTGTGCTTGGCACTAGAGCATGGTAGATGCGTAACTACATGCGAGTACTAAAGGGTATGCCCGAGACTAGTACAGATGCTCATGTAGTAATCCCTAGCCATAAGTGAACTTCGCTGCATAGGTGCGATTGCACCGGGGTATGTTGCGAGTTAACTAGTTGACTTTGCTAGAGGCACCCTCCGGTGGCCTCAGTTAATAGTAAGGTAACTAGTAGAAATCACTTAAGTAATGGCCGATAGGTCTCGCATGCTAGAAATGGTCAAAATGAGGTGTTAGGGCGTTTTGGTAAAAACCTCACTCTGCCGGACCTCACTCATGGCCGACCCTAGCAGTGGGAGACCTTGCTAGGGCCGGTCCTATGTTGTAGGGATGAGAATCCCTCATCTATAGGGCCGGCCATATAGATAGGGATAGGGGTTTGAAACGGTCAAAGTCGAGCCCTAAAAAATGGGAAAACGGATAAATAGAAGAAGAGATAAATAGGGCGAAAATGGAGAGATAATTATGGGAGGTCTTTATCCCCTTGGATCCTTATCCAAGGGGGTAGGCCGGCCCTATATATAGGGCTATATGGGGCCGGCCATAAGGATGCAAAAATCAAACCCCCTCCCTCTCTCATCTCTCTAGTTCTCTCCCTAATCTCTCTCACGTTTCTCGCTTGCAACTTTGTCTTCCTCGCGTGGGGTTTTGAAGAAGGAGAAGGGTCGTTCTTCGGAGGCACTCAGAGATCCGAGAGCGACGTTCCGTACATCGTGTGAGATCGGGTGAACAAGAAGGCAACGTCTCTATTCGTACCATCGGCATCTTCGCGAATGATCTTTCGTCTCCATCGACAAAGAAGACAATTCTCCGTGGTTAAAAAATCCGTACGAAAGGTATGTGTAATCTAACATGTAGATCTAGCGAGTATTATGATTTGTATGCATGCTAGTTAATCATTACGCTAGATTACCGTTAAGGTGTTCGATTCACGTGCATACACATGCACACATATGTGGATTAGTTTCGATGAAAGTTTAAATCGTGTAACGTGCACTATGAACGGTCTTTCGACCGCAAAATCGTTTCCGCTGCGAGCCTCTACCAAAGATTTATTTCTAACAATTGGTATCAGAGCCGCATTAGTGGTGTGCGTTTCACGATTATTCATGAAACTAATAACATGTGTGCGCATGATGAATGCGTGAAATCATCGGGGTTCTTACGCTTAGATCATGCATATGTATATGTTGTGCTTGTTCTATTAATCATTCTTGTAGGGCGCCACTATAAAAATCTAGATCTGTGTTTGTGCTTGCTACCGGGGGTCGGACCCCGAGTTAGCCAATGTCTGGATTTGCTCTCTGTGTGTGTGGATATGTAATCAGAGCTGTAGATTGGGCGAGTGATAGGGGTTGGCCATGTTGGAAGGTAATCCGGGTCAGAGGCTCGCAGCGGAAGCGATTTGGCGGTCGAAAGACCGTTCATGGTGCACGTTACACTATTTAATTTTTCATAGAAACTAATCTACATATGTGTGCATGTGTATGCACGAGAATCAAAAACCCCTAACGGCAATCTAGTGTAATGATTAACTAGCATGCATGCAAATCATAATGCTCGCTAGATCTACATGTTAGATTACACATACCTTTCGTACGGATCTTTTAACCGCGGAGAATTGTCTTCTTTGTCGATGGAGACGGAAGATCATTCGCGAAGATGCCGATGGTACGATTGGAGATGTTGCCTTCTTGTTCACCCGATCTCACACGATGCACGGAACGTCGCTCTCGGATCTCTGAGTGCCTCCGAAGAACGACCCTTCTCCTTCTTCAGAACTCCACGCGAGGAAGACAAAGTAGCAAGCGGGAAACGGGAGATAAAACGAGAGAGAACTAGAGAGATGAGAGGAGGGGGGGTTCGGTTTTTCTAGACCATAGGGCCGACGCCCCATAGGCCCTTTTATAGGGCCGGCCAACCCCCTTGAATAAGGATCCAAGGGGATAAAGACCTCCCACAGATATCTCTCCATTATCTCCTTTTTATCTCTCGCTGTATTTATCCGTTTTCCCACTTTTTAGGGCTCGATCTTAACCGTTTTATCGCCCTATCCCTATCTATATGGCCGGCCCTATAGATGAGGGATTCTTATCCCTACATCATAGGGCCGACCCTAGCAAGGTGCCTCACTACTAGGGTCGGCCAACAGTGAGGTCCGGCAGAGTGAGGTTTTTACCAAAACGCCCCGACGCCTCATTTTGACCATTTCTAGCGTGCGATACCTAGCGGCCACTTCTTAAGTGATTTTTACTAGTTACCTACTATTAACTGAGGCCACCGGAGGGTGCCTCTAGCAAAGTCAACTAGTCAACTCGCAACATACCCCGGTGCATCGCAACTATGCAGCGAATTTCACTTATGGCTAGGGATTACTACATGCGACTCTGCACTAGTCTCGGGCTCAACCCTTAGTACTCGTATGTAGTTACGCATCTATCGTGCTCTAGTGCCAAGCACACACGGAGCGTATACTTCTTTCTTCCTCATGCTTATGGTGTTCCGAGGAGAGTTCAAGAACCGTACATAATGTTGATAAGGTGGAACCATCAGGGACCGGGGTTCATGGCTTCCAACTCAAGCTCGATCGACACACTACCCGAGTGTACCATCGATCCTCTGAGCTCGAGTTAACCTGCGTAGCCACCCAGAGTGCGACGCAGACTGCACTCCAATTCACCCAGACTTACTATGTTCTCCATCATACCCCTGCTCTCTGCTTAGTAGTGGTAAACCCGCTGTCCCTCCACTTGATGCCATGATTCACTTTGAGCGGTGAAGACTACCGTCAGACTTGAATGATCATATGACTTGGTTCCTTCCAGGTTGACCTATACATCGTACCTCTGATTACCCCGTCGAGTAATCGAACCCGGTCAACAGTCAAACTGATGACCACCAGGCCTAGGTTTGGTACAGTGTAAGTCACACCAAGGAACGCACCTCCCATCAGGGGTGTGGATGGCCTGCAGGAGTGACACGCTAATGCAACGCCAGCCGAGTAACCCAGTACACCGTGGTTTTGGATCACTGCATATGGATCCTCACACATTGGTGCGCCAAAGCACCACGCAACTGGTTAGTCCATCAGACGTGGTTCCTTAGGGTTTAGGACCGTTTTACCCTAAGCAGAAACACGGCTTAGTGTACCAGTGTCTGCTCACTGATCTGTACACCGTGTTAGTTCCGTTCAGCCACAGACACTGTGCCTGGTGATGACCATGGTGAAGACATCCCATGAACTGTCATCGCCAACAGCTTATCATGATGAGGCGACCAACCTGATCATAGCTGCGAACTTATTTAGATTATATGGGACCAATCCACTCAGTCTTCAACTCAGTGGACTACCATATAACCATGGCTCTCTGTTCTTAAAAGAACACGTAACTATGTTACGCACCTATATGCATCTCATATAATAATAACTATCAATCTTTATTAGACCAAAACATAAAGTTTTACAAGCTTAGAACACATCAATCCCAACAGGCCATCCTCGGTTCCCATGGCCTTTTTTCATAGGTGTGTTTTCTTTTCTTTCTAGGAAATTGTGTACGAGCGAGCACTTGCTCGAAGCGTACTAGACTTTTTCGGTTACAGATTGAGAAGAAAGATGTGCTAAAGAAATCCACCATCGGGAGCGTAAGCAGAACCCTGGAGGATGAAGAAGATCCGGCAAAGTATTCGCTAGCGCGAAGGAGGAGCCGGACCGAGGAACCTTGCGAAGAAAGCTAGAGGCCTGCGCTATGCTAATTAGGTTCAGGGGTCGGATCCTGAACTTAATTTCAGTCTTTATGGTTGCTTTCTTTATTAGTTCTTAATGTTTCATATCGAACCCAGATGAGATAATGTGATTATCAGTTTTCAGAGGGATGTCTTTCCCCTCCGGTCCAAGCGACCGTTTGAGGATAGGATCCCGCTAGATGACGCCTATTATTTAGTTGATTTTTGCGTTAGTGGGATCCCATCACATATGGTTATGCCACCATTAGGTCAGCACCCGACTAGTCGGGTGTGCCTATTTGGCCAGCATCGAAATCAAAGATGAGATAGAGATCCATTGAACATCAATTGTCAAATTTATAAGAAGAAGAGAGGATCCGATGGTATAATTGAGACTTATAAAGCTAGATTAGTTGCCAAGAGTTATACCCAGAGAGAAGGAATCGACTTTGACGAAACCTTCTCGCCGGTAGCTATGATAAAGTCTATTCGGATCCTCCTATCTATTGTAGCCCATTATAACTGGGAGATCTGGCAAATGGATGTCAAGACAGTATTTCTCAATGAAAATTTAGAATAAGACATTTATATGATGCAGCCACCAGGTTTTGAGTTAGAGGGTCAGGAACATCTAGTTTGCAAGTTGCAGAAGTTCATTTATGGACTAAAGCAAGCGTCTAGAAGTTGGAACATTTATTTTGATCAGGCAATCCAGGCATATGGATTTACTCAAAACGAGGATGAACCATATGTATACAAAAGGAGTGATAAGACTATAGTGGTATATTTGATACTTTATGTAGACGATATTCTACTCATTGGGAATGATGTTGGAACATTGTCAACGATAAAGGTCTGGTTGTCAACACAGTTCGATATGAAAGACTTAGGTGAAGCGAGTTATGTTTTGGGGATCAAGGTAACACGAGATCGCCAGAACATGATTCTCTCGCTGTTACAGGCCGCGTATATAGATAAGGTTATGGCTAGGTTTGACATGCAAAACTCCAAGAAGGGTTTTGTGACATTTAAACATGGCATAAAACTATCTAAGGATCAATGTCCTAAGACACCTGAGGAGAGAGCAGAAATACAGAAGATACATTATGCTTTGACATTAGGTAGTCTAATGTATGCTATGATTGTACAAGACTAGATATCTGTTTTGCAGTAGGCATAATGGGTCGTTTTCAGTTGAATCCGGGTCCAGATCACTGGACAGCTGTGAAGTGTATACTCAAGTACCTTCATAGAACAAGGGACTATGAGTTGGTTTACACTGCACAAGAACTTACGCCGATTTGATATACAGATTCTGACTTTATGTCAGATTTGGAATCTAGAAAATCGACATCAGGTTTTGTATTTATGTTAGGAGGAGCAGCGATTAGTTGGCAGAGTGTGAAGCAGAAATGCATCTCGGACTCTACCACAAGGCCTGAGTACGTTGCAGCGTGCGAGGCAGCCAAAGAGGCGGTATGGCTCAAGAAATTCCTTATGGATTTGGGGTGCGTACCAGAGGCCCAGTTACCTATTGTACTTTACTGCGACAATGGTAGGGCGGTAGCACAAGCAAAGGAGCCAAGATATCACCAAAAGGGGAAGCACATCGAGCGCAAATTCCACTTGATTCGACAGTTTCAAAAGCAAGGGCGAGTAGCGGTGACACAAATTGCATCTACAGATAATGTTGCTGATCCTTTCACCAAGGCAATACCTAAGCTGTGAACTAGTTCTAGGTCTATACAGAACTGATCCACTGGGTCTCCCAAGCATGGATCCTCCATGTGCCTCAGTGGTCTACTGTGTTCCCTAGGGTCCTTTTATTATATGAGTATTATCATATACCAGAGTAGTATTCTAATTAAAGCAATAACCAAAGACATCTTTATTAATGTTAATACAGAAAATCCACGCTAAGGACACACGAGCTACAACAGTTTTCTCCTAAGGCGCGACTGGCCGACGCGAAACATGCGACCGACAGGCGCGAAACGCGTGACCGGCCGGGTTCTGCCTTGGTCTTCCCTGGTTCGCAGCCTAGGTACACACAATGACGATGTGATTATCCTCACAAAAAATCAGTAAATTCTAAAACTAATTCATAATAAAAATTCTAAATAAATTTTTTGCTATTTATTTTAACTATTAATTTGAATAGTATGTTTGATGCCCCTATAGGTTTTAGAATTTGCTGATTTTTTGTGAGGAAGATCATCCTTACATAGATAGTATATCCTCCAAAAATTAGCCAATTCTAAAACCTACAAGGGGGTCAAACACCATTCGGGTGTAGCAAGGACGCTACACTCTGGTCTAGGAAACCATTTCCCTTATTAAATTTAGTTTAGTGTTGTATACCAAACCACGTTTTCAGCAGAAATTTTTTTGGAGACGTGTATTTTGATCATTATAAACATACGAGTGTGTAAATATGTCTTCAGATCTATATATGTGTCTTCTTCCATAAGAGGAGCCTTTTGATATAGAAAAGTGCATTTTGATCAAAAGACGCACCTTTCTAAAGGAACACCCCCTCTGAAGAAGACACACATTGTGAAATGTGTCCATTCAAATTCTTTAAATATAGAAAGAATTCACACTTTAGGACACATCAAATCAATTTGAATTGCCTTGGTGCCCTCTCTCTCTCTCTCTCTCTCTCATTTCTAGGAAAATTCAGTGTCACATTACTGCTGAACGCAGACTCCTAGAAGGCTTTGTTGTATTGGAAGCGGGTTTGCAATCATCCCCTCAGCAAACTCTATCCATGTGGGAGTAAATCATACTTTAAAGACATCATATTCGATAGTGTCTCAAAGCTTTTGGTTTTCGATTCCATATTTTCCAACAACGCCGATGAGCCACATATCATAGGTGATGTGCATGTGTGGAAAGAAAGAAGTGGGACCTTATGAAAGCGATCATGGGGGCTCTCGTGTAATGCCCTTCTTCTCAAAATTATATTCAAATAGACTATAATCCCATCATATCTTTTATATATATTTTCTTTAGGGTTCCACTTTGTACCGAATTGCAAAATTTGGTACCATATCGAACCCATCTCCACCATCCATCTCATTTTCCTTTCATCCTAGCAATGAAAGCATTATTCTAGGGGCCATGGGATGAATCATTGGTGGATGCCTAAGATCCACCGTAAGGCCATCCGATTGTCCCAATGAATTTTGGTACAGTACCAAAGTGGATACTGTGGGTGCAAAATTTGGCTAACGCCCTGCAGTGGGACCCGCAGCCCTGCCTGGGCACACAGAGACTACAATGAGACCCACAGCCTTGCTTGAGGCCCACGGAGTCTACGGTGTGACCCACAGCCCTGCCAGGGGCCCACGGGAACTACGGTGCGACCCACAGCCCTACCTGGGATCCACGGAGACGACGACGGGACCCACAGCCCTGCTTGGGCCCACACTAACTATCTGTGGTCTGGTAAATCCTCCCGGTATTTAACAAAACCCCTAATGTTCCCAAGAATATTTTATGAATATTCTCAAACCTCTATATATTGCCAACCCTAATCCAGATCCAATTCCATTATTTTTAATTCCACTTTCTGTTTTCCAGAGCTCTCTGAGCCTTCTGGTCTTCATACTCTCAAGCCCTCTCCATCCTCTATTTACTTGTATAAGCACTCCTCAACCTATCGAGAGTAGCTCTACTTTACTCGGAGATAGTGGATTCAAAGGTTGCGTCTTAGTGCACGGAGACGTAGGCTTCGGCCAAACGTCGTCACCATATCCTGTGTTAATTCTCTCACCCCATCTATTGCTATTGCTCCGCACTTTTCTTCTTCCTATTGTCAACAACGCTAGCTTGACATCCCAACACATGACAGCTTAGCGCTACACAGCGCGCCATATCTCAAAGATTCAACCCTTCGATCGACTATTGGAGAGGGGTATGTATGATGGTCAAAATCCTCCCGCACAGTTTGGCGCTGTCTGTGGGATCTTGCCCTTTCAACTTGCGACCTCCAGGCTTCCCAGCTCCTTTGGTCAAGCAGCAACTACCGATAGCCTGAGCAACCCGTCTGTTTCCATCGCTATACCAGAATGGCAAAGACATGACCCGTGGATCAGCTGGAGGGAAGTCATCTATATCAATATATTCAACATCAGGGGTGAACCCTCTGACGTCAGTCACTGGTATCAATGATGAAGCAAACTTCCACCAGTCACACGACTCATCCCTTGCTCCTTCCAGACAATCCATCGTCGACACCTCCCGTCGGCATCTCGAGCCTTTAAATTTTGAATCTCCTCCGATCCCTATGTTGGGGGTGATGTTCGAAATGAAAGATGTCACCTAAAGACTTCAATAACCGGGGGCTTGGAGACAACCAACCCTTAAGCATCCTCAAGCATTGCAGATTGCCTGAAGGTCCAATTAACGACCAAGGGCTTGGAGATAGCCAGCCCTCGAGCATCCTTCAGCATTGCAGATTGCCCAAAGATTCAAAAGCCGATAAACAAAGGTATGTGTTACATATCAACAAAGCCCAAAGCTTTGCCCTTAGGGCTTACTGACAAAGTCCGAGGTATCTCGCGCTGCCTTGGTATTCAACAAAGTCTAAGGAGACAACCTTGGTCCTCTAATGCAAAGTCCGAGGCGCACTCGCTGCCTCGACATTCAACAAAGTCCAAGGAGACACCCTTAGTGCTCCTCGACAAAGTCGAGGTATCTCGCACCACCTTAGTATTTAACAAAGTCCAAGGAGACAGTCTTGGCACTCGAATTCAAAGTCCGAGGCACAATCGCTGCCTCGGTATTCAATAAAGTCCAAGGAGACAGCCTAGGCATTTGAATGCAAAGTTCGAGACGCACTCACTGCCTCAACATTCAATAAAGTCCAAAGAAACAGCCTTGGCATTCAAATGCAATGTCCGAGGCACACTCGCTGCCTCGGCATTCAACAAAGTCCAAGGAGACAGCCTTGGCATTTGAATGCAAAGTCTGAGGCGCACTCGCTTCCTCAGCATTCAATAAAGTCCAATGAGACAGCCTTGGCACTCGAATGCAAATTTCGAGACTCACTTGCTGCCTCGGCATTCTACAAAGTCCAAGGAGACAACCTTAGCACTCGAATGCAAATAAACGATAGTGATTGACCCAACGACATAGGCTCCAGCTTGCACTTGATCACAGCTGTTTCTTTGCTTGCTCGGTTAGGGCTGTATGCGATGAACCTGCAGGGTATGGGTAGGGTGCATATGATAGTGCAGAGAAAGGGTGGAGAAGAATTGGGTTCACAATTCGATGCATCTGAATTGGTTCATAGTCCATGGATCGTAGATTGCAATTGGGCTTTATGAAACCCAATAATTTTTAACATAAGTTAACTTTTTTTTTTGTTAAATTTGTTATGATCTCAATGTGGATTCCTTAATTAATATTGTTGTGATCTTTGATTACCTACTATTTAAATATTGTATTGAAAATTTTTATAGAAATCTTAATCAAGCATAATGCACTCAATTCTTTTAATGACTTGGATCAATACAACTTGTACTTCAATAGCCTCTTCTTAGCTATGAAAATCTTGCTAAATATTGCCTAATATACTACTAAATCTTGAACTCGGTACTCACTAGGAATCGTTAATATGAGTACTTTTAAGAAGAAAATGTGCAGTAAATTTGTGACGACCAAGATCTAATTGGCCAAGAGCTAAGACTCTTGAGGCTGTGATACCACGATGGATAAGATGAGGTAAGGTGAGGTGTACAAGGCAACGAGTTAGCCCCACATCGCATGAAGAGAAGGAGATATTGAGCTACTTATATAATTTTTTCTCCCAAACATAGAAGACGCGTTTTAAACCATGCGCCGTTACAGATAACATCCGCCCCAAACACACAAGATATTGTCTGCTTTGCCCGTGCTCGCACAAGGACTTCGCAGGGTGGTCACCCATCCTAGTACTACTCTCGCCCAAGCACGCTTAACTACGAAGTTCTTACGAAATCCATAGCGACGCACGATTTTAAAACGTGTCTTCTATGTTTGGTAGGGGAAATTATATAAGTAGAGATTGAACATTTTGTACCTCATGTTCATACCCATAATGGTTTAGCAGAATCCCTGATCAAACGACTTCAAATGATTACTAGACCCCTCATAATGCATTCAAAATTACCTATTAGTCTTTGGGGCCGTGCAATTCTTCATCCTGCATCTTTAATCAAAATTAGACCAACTTCGTACCATAAGTTCTCTCCTGCACAATTAGTATCTAGGAATCAATCAAATATTTCTTATCTTTGAAAATTTGGATGTGCAGTGTATATTCCTATTCTCCTATCAAAGAGAACTAAAATGGGTCCCCAACGTAGATTGAGAATTTATCTAGGGTTTGAGTCTCATTCGATTCTCAAATATTTAGAACCCTTAACATGTGATATTTTTACCGTATGATTTGCGGATTGTCATTTCGATGAGACAGTATTCCCACCGTTATGGGAAGATAAGAAAGATAATGAATGTCTCGTCCAAGAGGAACGACGTGAATTATAGTGAAATACTTTCATTTTGTCTCATCTAGACTTCAGGACTCCCCAATATGAGCACGAAGTTAGGAGAATAATACACTTGCAATCTATTGCAAATTAGTTACCATATATATTCAATGATGCTGCAAAAGTAACTAAATCACACATACCAGCTATGAATGTACTTGCCATGATTGATATCTTAAGTAAAAATAACGTAACAAATGAGTCTGACACACACTAAAAGCGTGGCAACCCTATAGGTTCTAAAGATTTAGTTCCCTATAAGAGAAGATTAAATAACATATCATACCCTACAGCTCTTGAAGAAGCTGTTCCTGATGTAAAATCTTCTGGAGAGAAGATTCATGATGATGCAAAAGATGTCATGAATCAAAGATCCAATTTCTCAAAATTAAAACATATCGCTCCGGTCGAGGTTATGCCCATCCTATAAGTGACTGGGAAAGAGGTACAAGTACCCAATAATAATGAGATATCTGTGTTCTACATAGGGAAATATGGAATAGAAAAGAAATAGTCATCGATGATATATTCTTATATGCTATGGCGAATGAGATAATAAAAGGGTGATAATAATGACACTGAACCACGCACAATCTTAGAATGTCGATAAAAAAAAGATTGGCCAAAATAAAAGATACGATTCAAGCGAAACTGGATTCCCTCGCAAAGCATGAAATATTTGGACCTATAGTACAAACCCTAAAAGGAATAAACCCTGTAGGTTTCAGATGGGTGTTTGTTAAAAAAAGAAATAAAAAGAACGAGATCCAAAGATATAAAGCATGCTTAGTTGCTCAAGGATTCTCGAAGAGCCCTGGGATAGATTATGAAGAAATATATTCCTCAGTTATGGATGCCATCACATTTAGATATCTTATAAGTTTAGCTGTCTATAAAAGATTAGGCATAAGACTTATGAATGTAATGACAGCCTACCTATATGGTAACCTAGATAGTGAAATATATATGAAAATCTCTAAAGGATTTGACTTACCAAACTCCAAATCTAGAAATACATATTCAATTAGATTAAAACGAGCATTGTACGGTCTAAAACAATCCGGAAGATTATGATACAATCGGCTCAGTGAATATTTGTCTAAGAAAGGCTATAAAAATGATCATATATGCCCATATATATTTATTAAGAAATCCCAGAATAGATTTACAATAGCAGTAGTATATGTAGATGATATAAATCTAATACCCAAAGAGATTGAGAAGACTGCTGGCTATCTTAAAAAGGAGTTTGAAATAAAAGACCTAAGACAAAATTTTACCTCGGCCTATAGATCGAATGCAACAAGGATGAAATCTTAGTCCATCAGGCAAAATATACTAAAAATCTCATGAAGATGTTTAATATAGATAAGTGTTATTCACTTAGTACACTCATGGTTGTAAGGTCTTTAGATGTTAACAAAGACCCATACAGGCCCAGAGAGGAAAATGAAGACGTCTTGGGTTCTGAAGTACCTTATTTAAGTGCAATAGATGCAATTTTTTATTTATCTCAATGCATTAGACTTGATATTTTATTTTCTGATAATATGCTTACTAGATATAGCTCTGCACCTATATGTTGGCATTGGAATAATATAAAACATATATTTAGATATTTAAAAGGGATAGTTGACATTGGCTTATACTATTTATGTAAAAAGACTAAACTAGTTGGATATGCAGACTCTGGTTACTTATCTGATTCCCAACATGAGAGGTCACAAACATGTTATGTGTTTCTTAATAGTAATGTAATTATTTCATAAAAATCCACAAAACAAACATTAGTAGTAACGTCATCCAATCATTCAGAGATACTGACGCTTCATGAAGCAAGTAGAGAATACGTATGGCTACGATCAATAATTTAACACATCAGAGGAAGTTGTCAACTTCCATCAGCTACGAATGAACCTACAAAAATTTACAAAGATAATGCAGCATGTATAACTCAAATTTAAAGCGGCTTCATCAAAGGCAACAGGACCAAGCACATCTCTCCAAAATTCTTCTGTGCCCATGAACTTCAAGAGAAAAAGAAGATTATTATAAAGCAGATAAAGTCAGCTAAGAACTTGACATATATTTTTACCAAGGCGCTTCCAAAGTTGATATTTCAAAAGTTGGTGCATTAGATTGGTATGAGAAGACTTCTTCAACAGGGCATATGAATGTTATTTGAAATTGATGTTTTAATAGGATGTGAAGTTATATTTTAATGTATTAGGGGGATGAAGTATTTTCTTTGAAGATTAATGTAAGCAAGACATGCAATATAATACAGGATAAAGATAAGGGGAAGCATCCTGTTGATGCAGATGAAGACATCCAGAAGAATGTCTTTAGCGTATTATACTCTTTTTCCTGCGATGAGGTTTTTTTCACAGGGTTTTTCCATCGAAAGGTTTTAATGAGGCAGTATAAGTCGCACCCACTAAGATTATAGAAGAATATGAGATTCCAGACGAATATGTTCCTGAAGAACACATTAAACTCTTTTTCCTTCACTAAAAGTTTTGTCATATTGGGTTTTCCTTAGTAAAGTTTTAACGAGACAATGTTTTTGAAAAGTGGGCATTCAAGGGGGAGTGTTACGGAATATATGGCTGCCTATTTTGGTGGGACACCTCTAACCCTAATCCCTATCTATCTATATATATGTGATGAATAATCAAGAGACTCATGTTTTTCTGTGAGAGCAAATAGTCGTCATCCCCTCTATCCGTGTGTTCCTTCTCCCTCTCCTAACAATGAAGAGGTTTGAGTTGACTGAACTTTATAGAAGGGTTTCAAATCAAACTTATTTATTTTGCTCTTTCGGCTAAACATGGCTTGTTTCGACTTGACCAACTAAGGCTAGATCCAACCTGTTAATGTTGATTCAGACCCGGTTAATTTAAAATCTCCTTCTAGATCCATTTTATGCCTAATTTTTCTCCTTGAACAGTCAATTTGTAGCTCTTTAAGAGAATTATAATCGGACTTTTAGTATGGGCATCAATTGGATTTTTCTTGGACGATTTTAGGTGTTATGGTTTTGCGTGTCTGGATCAGGGTTAGCCTGTCGGTTGATTTAGAGGCTATTGAACCCGGTAGTAGTTAATGAGTTAACATAAAGATTGGGCATATTGTGCTTGTTGCTTGGACCAGCCAGGGATCGTATGTGGCTTGCATATATAGATTGTTTTCACAGGTGTGAAGGAGCTTGCACAGAGTTTTGATGCAGCAAAATTATTATTTTTTATAGGGTCTGTATGTACAGTGCTTTCAATTTGTAATAATACAAGGCTGCACTAATGCAAAATGTAAATATCTATGTTTTATGTGATTGTGGGATTCCTGTCCAAGCCCTAATAACCCAAGTTAACTCATTAATGTTGTTTATTTGTTTTCTAATCTATTTGATTATAGTAATCTTGCTTGTTTTTTATCATCATGACAATAAAGATAATCATCAAAACTGACTCAGGATTGGCCAAAGCGTCCTAATTAATTTTGATGAGTGACTCCTAAAAGGTGCATCATGGGATGCATAGGGTCACATAAAGTTATTATGATGGTCACATTCTAATTATATGATAATAACCTTTGCTCGGCCCCAAAGAGAGGCAGCTGTCAACATCATGTAATTAAGATAGGGCAGAGTGTTGCATGGTGAAACGGAGACAATTCTAATGCCCACATGTAATGGATTGTCAGTTCATTTCACGGTACAACACTCTGTCCCTGTTGGAAACCTTATAGTTTCTAAAGAACATAGTGGAATTCATGTAGCTTACGACCTTTGCCCAAAGAAAGGTTCGAATTTTCACTGACTGACTTTAACATGGGTTAATTGTCAGATATGGTTTATTTCCTCGTATTAATGTAAGTTTTGTATGTTTTTTTTTCAACTATGTCCTTTATTAATGACCCTACCCAGCGCCTTCAATTTTTGTCCGATGATAATTATTCAGATTGAAAGGACAAGATACTGTTGGTCCTGGGGTGTATGGATCTAGACTTGGCACTTCGTGTGGAGGAGCCTACTCTTCCAACGTAGAAAAGTATGCCAACTAAGGTTGCATCATACGAGCGGTGGGAGTGATCCAACCACTTGAGTATGATACTCATCCAGACCCATATCGATAAGAGCATCAGGGGTTCTATCCCTGAGTGCCGACTGGTCAAAGACTTTATGAAGACTATCAAAGAGCAATTTAAAAGCTCTGATAAAGCCTTAGCCAGTACCCTAATGACTAAACTATCATCCATGAGGCTAACTGGAGATAATAGTGTGAGAGAGCAGATCATGCAGACGGGTGATGTAGCATCTCAGCTAAAGGGCATGCAGATAGACATCAATGAATCGTGCCTGGTACACTTCATACTGAACTCCCTGCCCGCTCAGTACGTGTAATTCAAGACCTCCTATAATACTCATTCAACCAACTGGTCAGTAAATGATCTGTTGGTTATGTATGTTCAGAATGAAGAAAGGCTAAAGCAGGATAAATTGAAGGTGGCTCACCTCGTTTCTCATAAGGCAGGGCAGTCCAAGCTTCACAAGGTAGTTCCCAAGAAGAAGTAAGGCAGGGTGCAAATAAAGATAACTGATGGCACCCATAAAAATGTGAAGTGCTTCTTCTGCAAGAAAAGGGGACATCTCAAGAAGTACTGCACCAAGTACCAGAAGTGGCTCGCTAAAAGAGAGTCTGATGGTAATCTCATGACCATAGTGTGTTATAATCAAATTTGGTTGATTATCATAATGACTCCTAGTGGATTAACTCCGGATCTACAATCCACGTTTCTACCATCTTGCAGAGGTTCCTTAATCTAAGGAAATCAACTGATGGGGAACACGTCATCTACTCTGGCAATATGATGAGTTCAAGAGTTGAAGGTGTGGGGACATACAGGCTTCGTCTCCAGATAGGATACACATTGGACCTAGAGAAGATATTTTATATTCCTAGTTTCTCTAAGAATCTAGTATCTGTATCAAAACTAGTTTCATATGGCTTTGATTTTCAGTTCAAAGACTCGTATTTTCTGATTATTAAAGATAAAGTAACCATTGGTTCAGGCTCTTTGAAAGATGGTTTATATTGTCTTTCTCTAAATTCTTCTCTTGAATGTTCTATGATGACTGTGAATGGAAATTCCTCTACATTATAGCATAGGAGATTGGCTCATATCTCCACAGAGCGCCTAAAGAGGTTAGTTAAGGATGGAGTCTTAAAGACTCTTGACTTCACTAACTTTGGGACTTGTGTAGACTGCATAAAGGGATAGCATACTAACAAGTCCACTAAGGGTGCCACGAGGAATAATAAGAAATTGGGGATCATACATATTGATCTCTGTGGACTATTTAGTATACCCTGTTTGAATGGTCAGAGGTATTTTATTACCTTTATAGATGACCATACTCGATACATGTATCTTACCTCTTAGATGATAAGACTGAGGTATTTAATGCTTTCAAAATCTATAAGGCAAAAATAGAGAAACAATATGGAAATAATATCAAAATTGTAAGATCAGACAGAGGTGGGAAATACTATGGAAGGTATATAGAGAATGGACAAAGACCTAGTCCATTTGTGAAGTTCCTGGAAGAACATGGCATTGTGGCTCAGTAAATAACACCTGGCACACCGCAACAAAATGGTGTTGCTGAAAGAAGAAACCGCACTTTGATGGACATGGCGAGGAGCATAATTTATAACTCTTCCCTTCCTTTCAATATATGGAGTGAGGCCTTAAAAATCACTGTGTATGTGCTGAATAGGGTTCCATCGAAAATCGTTTCTAAAACACCCTTTGAGTTATGGAACGAATAAAAACCTAGTTTAGGACATATGCATATATGGGGTTGTCTAGTTGAGGTCAGGGTGTACAACCTACATGAGAAAAAGCTTGACCCTAGGACTGTGAGTGGTTTCTTCATCGGTTATGCCTAGAAGTCTAAGGGTTATAGGTTCTATTGTCCATTGCACACTTCTAAAGTCATAAAAGCTAGAAATGCCAGATTTCTTGAGGATGACAACCTCAGTGGGAGCATCCCAACTCAATCAATTGTGTTTAAGAAAATACGGATTTCGATAATCATACCTGTAATCGAGGGTGGGCAGATTGCTCATCAGGAAGAACCACCTCAGGTGATTCATGAGCAACTATCCCAGGACCTTCAAGTCCAAGAAGTGCAGGTTGTCATAGAACCTATTGAAGCTGTTGCTCCAGAACCACAAGTTTGGTACCGACATAAACTAGGAGATCCTTAAGAAAAAGAAAACCTATAATTTCTAATGACTACGAGGTATACCTGCAAGAGTCCGACGACTCAGTTAGACTTCATGACCCACAAAACATTTTCACAAGCCATGAATGGAGGTAACTCCACGAAATGGTATGATGCCATACTGGAAGAGTTAAAATCCATGGCTGACAATCAAGTCTGGGATCTAGTAGAGTTACCTAAAGGTGCTAGACCAATTGGCTGTAAATGGGTCTATAAGACCAAAATGGATGCCTCTGGTAATATCGAAAGACATAAGAAAATACTTGTGGTAAAGGGTTTCACTCAAAGGATCGGTATTGATTATTATGACACATTCTCTCCGGTTTCCAAGAAGGATTCATTAAGGATAATCATGACTTTGGTAGCTTATTATGACCTAGAGTTATAACAGATGGATGTGAAAATGGCCTTCCTAAATGGGGATCTTGAGGAGGAGGTATATATGCTCCAGCCTGAAGGCTTTACTTCAGATAAAGGGAGCTAGTTGGTTAGACTCAAGAAGTCTATATACGGACTGAAACAGGCTTCCAGACAGTGGTATTTAAAGTTCTACAATGTTATAACTTCTTTTGGTTTTGTGAAGAACATTTTGGATGAATATATATACCTTAAGGCTAGTAAGACCTGTTACACATTTCTAGTCCTATATATAGACGATATTCTGCTAGCCAATAATGACTTGGGAATGCTACGTGAGATGAAGCAGTTTCTCTCACAGAACTTTGATATGAAAGACTTAGGCGAGGCATCCTATGTTATATGGATAAAGATTCATAGGGATCGATCCCAAAGGGTTTTAGGATTGCCTCAAAAGGCCTACGTTAACAAAGTTCTGGAAAGATTTAATATGCATAATTGCTAGCTCAGTATTGCTCCCATTGTCAAGGGTGATAGATTCAATTTATACCAATGCCCGAAAAACTCTCTTAAAAAAGAGGTTCTGGCTAATATTCCATATGCATCTGCAGTTGGTGGTTTGATGTATTTGGAGGTCTGCACAAGACCAGACATCGAATTTGAAGTAGGGATGTTAGGAAGGTACCAAAGTGATCCAGGCATGGATCATTGAAGGGCTGCTAAGAAGGTCTTGAGATATTTACAAGGTACCAAGGACTTCATGCTTACATACAGTCACTCTGATCATTTAGAGATGATCGGGTACTCTGATCCGGATTTATGGGTTGCATTAACTCCAGAAAGTTGACATCGGGTTATATCTACCTATTGGCTGGTGGTGTTGTCTCCGGAAAGAGCACTAAGCAGACCATTACGGTGTCGTCGACTATAGAGACAAAATGTGTTGCACTTTACGAGGCAACCACACAGGCGTCTTGGCTAAGGAATTTTATCACAAGGATAAAGATCATGGATTTTATATCCAGACCTCTAAATATCTACTGTGATAATCTTGCTACAGTGTTCTTCTCTAAGAACAACAAAAGTGGAAGTCGAAACAAGCACATGACATAAAGTACCTTGTTGTTAAAGAAGATGTAGCAAAAGATAAGATTCAGATTGAGCATATTGGTATTGAGCTTATGGTTGCTGATCCACTGACCAAAGGATTATCATCAAACCTTTATAGAGGTTATGTGGATCGAATGGGTCTGGTTAGCTCATTGTACTTTTAAAGATTATGCATTATGAACCTATGATTTTTTTTAATGCAATGAATAAAGTATAATTGTCTCTGTTTGTGCACTAAAGTTTGAGAAATACAGTTTTGACACAGAGTGAAGCATACATTCACTCATAAAGTAATTCATCACATAAAGTATTTAACTGGACTGATCATACTACATAGTAATATATGGAAGGAAGTGTCTATTTGTTAGGACATGATTGCTATGATTCATATAGTTGGTGTCTTCAGTTTAAACTAAAGGATACCACATAAGGCATTACGGGTGCTTTTGTTTTTTGGAATTTTTCGTATGCGCATACTAACGTTTTTATCGCTTTTGGCTCATTAACGTTTTGTTTTCTTTAAATCAAATGGTTGTTTTTCAAATGTGTGTTTATAGGTCCAAGTGGGAGAGTGTTGGGTTAACCGCTTGCAACATCAGGATGGCCCGGTACAAACCCACCATAGGCCTTTGGGTTTAAAACAGAATAGGCCTTAACTAAAGCTGTACCCGTTAATGATATGGTTAAGTAATGAGTCCTAGTCATTAGATCAATCCAGTGGATGGTTGGATTGATTCCGGTTATTAGGGTTTTGGGATGGTGTCCTGGTTTAGTTATAAATAAGATGCCTCCTATCTATTAGGTATCTGTCTGATGTCATCTAGTCTCTTGACGGTCAAAAACTAAACCAGAAATACCTCTCCCTCTCATCTCTTCTCTTCTGATCATGCGACGATGACGACTTGAGGAGAACGAAGAGGATTCGACTACGTGGGAGACGCATCGCATCGAGGGGTCATCTACCTGCGGTTCGTCACCAGGTTCCTTACGGCCAGAGGTACATCTCGATCTTCGCTTCCGCTATGGGTAGATCCAATCTTTGTGTGGGATCTCATTTGGTTTGATAAGATCTCCCATGATGGAGATTTACTTACATGTAGCACCAATTCTAACAATCCATTAACTTTTCATAAAAAAAATTCTAATAATCCATTTTATTCGTTGCAGTTCTGGCTAGCAGAGCACACAACATTGATCGATCCATGCCATGATGCGATTTTTCCAGGATTCCTCATGTGGAACCTGAAAAATCAGATCGAGGACATCCCGCAAGAACCCCCTGAACACCCTAACTGCAAATGAGGTATGGTCTTGCATTCATTCATTTTTCCCTTGAGTGGATTCAAAATATTAATACAATCTATGCTCTAACTTCCCATGTCACTGACAGCTGGTCCACAAACGAGCTAATTCAACGATGATTGCAGTTGCCCAGCTAGAAGAGCAAACTAGACAACGCAATCGACAATCAAAGTAATCAAACAAGTGTGAGAGGGGTGCAAGAAGAAGAAGCTAATGCAGATCTACTTATATGAGCTATCAAAGTGGCAACCCTAATTAACGATTGAAGAATCCTGTAGAAAATTGAAAACCCAAGTCAGTACCATACCGTCGTGTCGTCCCTAGAAAAAATATTGATTGAGGCCGAGAGAGACTTACTACTGGAAAAGAATGCAAAACAAAGGGATGAGATCGAGGATTTGAAAATTAAATACAACAAGGAATTGGGGGAGTCTGACTTGAAAAAACATGGAGAGGGAAAGGAGGCAGACATGGATTTTCAAGAACAAGCCAAGCGACTCAAAAAAGAAGAAGGGGTAGATGTCATCCCATACAACAAGAGGCTCAAGGTCAAGTAGCGAAAAAAACATGTTGACCCCGAATTCACAGACCTCAATGTGAACAAGGGAAAAAAAAGTTGCCCGATATAGAGA
This sequence comes from Chamaelirium japonicum, assembly GCA_947650365.1. Classification (NCBI taxonomy): domain Eukaryota; kingdom Viridiplantae; phylum Streptophyta; class Magnoliopsida; order Liliales; family Melanthiaceae; genus Chamaelirium; species Chamaelirium japonicum. The sequence continues at coordinate 63,114,421 of OX393560.1, forward strand.
TTAGAGGTTTTTACCGAAATGGCTACCAACTCTCAACTATTGTTGAGAATGGACCCCGTCAAAAAATCTGCACGAAAATGACCACCGGCACGTGGGAAACAGGTCGCACGGTGACACTAAACAGGTAAAAAGACATATTGACCCTTACCACTGTAAAAACCTATCGCGGCTGGGTAACTTGGTTTCTTACGAGTTTTGAGAGAAAATCGAGCCTTTCGTCTTGTTTTCGTCACGAACAACCTTCGTCGAGGCTGCGTCCAACAACCTCCAACTCAACCGGCTGCGTCATCGTGGCTGGGTAACTTGGTTTCGCCGAGGCTGCGTCGTCGAGGGTTCGTCGTCGAGGGTTTGTCACGATCAACCGTCGTCGAGGGTTCGTCGGACCGGCGTCAACGTCAACAGTCGCTGAGGCTTCGTCGTTGAGGCTTCGTCGCTGAGGCTTCGTCTTTCAGGCTTCGTCGGATTTGCCAAGGTATGCTCTATAGACCCAAATCCTTAGCCCTATATTTTCTAATCTAGTTTTTGTCGCAAACAAAATCACAGTCTTAAACTGTGAGACGAAAACCAGACGAAATAACAACTTTCGTCTAGTTTTCGTTGCCGTAAATCACAGTCAGTTCTGGCAGAGACTGGCTATGGCCTGTGTGACGAAAACCGGACGAAATAACAAATTTCGTCTAGTTTTCGTCGCCGATAAATCACAGTCAGTTCTGGCTGAGACTGGCTATGGCCTGTGTGACGAAAATCGGACGAAATAACAAATTTCGTCTAGTTTTCGTCGCCGAAAAATCACAGTCAGTTCTGGCAGAGACTGGCTGTGGCCTGTGTGACGAAAATCGGACGAAATAACAAATTTCGTCTAGTTTTCGTCGCCGAAAAATCACAGTCAGTTCTGGCAGAGACTGACTATGGTCTGTTTGACGAAAATCGGACGAAATAACAAATTTCGTCTAGTTTTCGTCGCCGAAAAAGCACAGTCAGTTCTAGCCGAGACTGGCTATGGCCTGTGTGACGAAAATCGGACGAAATAACAAATTTCATCTAGTTTTCATCACCGAAAAATCACAGTCAGTTCTGGCAGTTCTGCCCGAGACTTGCATTGAGCTGTGTGACGAAAGTTGGACGAAAATTGGACGAAATTACAAATTTCGGCTATGTTTCGTTGCCGAAAAGTCACAGTCAGTTGACAAATTCTTTACCTGTATCCATAGACTAATGGAAGGATATTTTGTTCAATCTAGAAACTGAGAGATCAATTCTCTTCAAACAAAGCTTACAGTATTTTCGTATTTGGAGAATAACTAATAGTAGTTTCGTCATATATATATTTTGTTTACAGATGGTGAAGAGAAACTGTGGTCGTGGGCGTTCTCGTGGACGTGGTGATAGGGACCCTGCTTCTGCTTCTATAATTACACAACCTATTGAAGTAAAGAAAAAGAAAAAAAAGATAGAAGAGGGAGAGAATGTTGAAGAAAAGAAAGTGGCCACGGAGCTAAGTGAAAGATTAATGTATTTTGGTAAAGCTTCTGCAAGGAACAACATTAAATACCTTAATGAAATTGAGAAGCACTTCAAGGCAATGGATACAAAAAACAATTCTACAGATATGATGGATAGGATGAAAAGGAGTTGTTTTGGTTTCTTATTTGATTGGAGACGCGGTGCACGAGCTATGATTTCCCCAAGTGTCATTCATTATTTGTGGCAAAGACACTTAGGTGGTCTCAAGTTTAATTTGGATGGCCAGACTATTTCCTTCTCTCCGTTGGAGTTTTCTTTAGTTTTTGGACTCCGGTTTTGTCTTGGGCCTCCTCCTCCGATGCTAGAGATAGGGTCAGACAACTTGAGAAGCAGATACTTTCCACGCGGGGCTACTCAGGCCTCCTTAATGGCTTCAATCATAGCAACTGCAGTTCCAGATGATGCAATAAAACTTTCTTTGGTACTTCTTTTGGAAAGTGTCATTCTTGGGAGCAACAAGAATGTCAACGTACCGGAAAGATATTTGAGATTGGTGGATGATCTGGACAGTTTCAATAGGTACCCTTGGGGTAACCTCTGTTATAGCAATATGATATCTGGGCTTGAAGGTGCAGTAAATGTTACTAAGTGGCCACCAAAGTATAATATTTTTGGATGCATGTACATTTTACAGGTATTATTCTATACAGAAATAATTCATAGTATCTATTGTTTGATATTTGTATTAATTTTTCTTTAATTATTTGCTACAAGCATGGGCATTCGAACGGATTCCCTAACTGGGGAGTGTATGTGCCATGATGCTTGAGCATCCAAGGTGGCCGAGATTACTCAATTGGTATGACATAAGAGCAACGTCACACCAAAGAATAAATGCTATTGTGAATTCAAATAAAGTAAGTATATGAGTTTTTAATTGCTTAGATTAAAGTAATAGATGCATCGTATAATTTTTAATTTTTTTGTCTGAATGTATTAATAGGCTCAGATTTTGAAAGAGCTGACTCTCACAGAAGAGGAGAAGACAAATGATCTGCTGCAAGACCTATTTCATATTGAGGCTTCTCCCTTCGAAGGAAATGAGGGCAATCAGCTGTTTTTGATTGCACCGGAAGCTTCTGACAGATCCGATGAAGTGAAGTTTGAGGAAAGATTCTCCTCACGTGAGGAGAAATTTGAAAAAAAATTATGCTCACTTCAGGAGAAGTTTGAGGAAAGGTTCTCCTCACTTGAGGAGAATTATGCAAAGTTGATCTCCTCAATAGAGGAGAAATGTCAAAGGAAGATCTCCTCAATTGAGGAGAAATATGAAAAGAAGATCTCCTCAATTGAGGAGAGAGTTGGAGAACTATTATGCATCATTGCAGAGAGTCAGGTAAACCAACAACGATTCCTATATATTCTATAATTATTTGCTTTTTGTATACGTATGCATTAACTATATGTTTATCTTTAACGGTATGTGCAGAAGGAGAAGGACAAGAAGAAGAAGGAGGAGGAGGAGGAGGAGGAGGAGGAGGAGAAGAAGAAGGAGGAGGAGGAGGAGGAGGAGAAGAAGAAGGAGGAGGAGGAGGAGGAGAAGAAGGAGAATGAGAAGAAGAAGGAGGATGAGGATGAGGATGAGGATGAGGAGAAGAAGGAGAAGGAGAAGAAGAAGGAGAAGAAGGAGGAGGAGGAGGAGGAGGAGAAGGAGAAGGAGAAGGTGAAGGAGGAGAAAAAGGAGAAGGATAAAATGGAGAAGGAGAAAGAGAAGGAGAAGGAGAAGGATGATGAGGAGGGAGACGAGGTGGTGGTGGAGAGGGTTACATTCAAAGGTTTAACATCACAGCGGTTGAAGAAACCGGGTCGAAAAATAAGCTCTCCATACACCACCTACAAAAAGAAAAAAATTCTCCGTAAGGAAATACAAGAAGAGGAGGTCGTTGACGTGGAAAAATCGATAAGAAGACTTTCGTCTGAAGAGAGAGAGACAATGATAGCTTTTCTTGATAACAACAGAAATAATTTGTAAGTATAGTCACTATATAATCTATTTTTGAATGATAACATATTTTGCCTCTTAGTAATTAATTGTATCATTGTCAATATAGGCCTGAAGTTGTAATTGATGGGTTCATTATAACCCCTTACTTAATTAACAAACTATATGAGCGCACATCATGGGTGATGAGCGAGGTGAGTTTATATCAATTATTTTTTTTGATATATCTCGATATGTCATATTCAATCGTTTAAAACTTTATATTGTTGCAGCACATTGATGTATATATGTACTTACTTGAAGAGCGCATGTTAAGGAATAAGACCAGTACAACATTCACCATTTCTTTGGCTAGGACATATTCTTGGGTATATCTCTCATTCTTAATAGTATTTGTATAAAAATTTTTCTCACAATTCAATAAATATTTATTATTCATTTTTGAATTGCAGATATTATGTCAAACATGCTATAAGGATTGGAAGGACTTTGTACAAAGTTACGATGGAAGCAACCTAGATAAAGATCACCTTATGTATGCCTTCATTGCATCATATAGGTGGCCCAAAGAATTTGGTTGTCCTCTCAAAGATGATAAAGGGGATATCATTCCGTTATGGAAGTGTTCATACGTAATAATCCTTATCAATGAAGAAAACCAACATTGGTATCTTGGGATTCTTCATATGAAGGATAGACAATTAGTTTTGATAGACTCTCTTTATAGTGACCCTGTTTCTAAGTATAGGAAAAAGGTAGAAGCATTTTTAGAAATTCTACCAATGTTTTTAAATTTTTTGGGAGATGAAAATGCATTACAGGGTGCAAAATGGATATACAAGAATGGTAAAGATCATCCTTGGCAAAACAATAGGTAAGTTTTTATTACGAAACGCTGACAATAAAATATTAGTCCTTTTATACAACTAATAATTTTATATATTATATAAGTTTGATTGTGGCGTATTTTTGATCTGTTTTGCCAATTATTATAGCTGCAACAAAAAGATCGATTTCAGTCAGGTATAATATTCAGTTGTTTGCAATGTAATATTCAGTCAGTTATAATATTCAATAATTACACTTGCAATCTAATTGTTTAAATTTGTAGCTTGATATGACCTCATTTCGAAGGCGAATTGCATATCAAATTTTGCATAAATATGTAGATTGAAGGGCCATGACGATTGGGATGACTCGATGCATCAAAGAACTTGTTATTTGTTGGAATTTGTAATTTGTAATATGTTGTACTTTGTTGTAATTTGTAATGGAAGGGCTATGACTGAAGGAATGACTCGATGATTTGGAAGTTGGATCAAAGTTATTTGTAATTTGTTGGAATTTGTAATGGAATGATATGTTGTTTGTAATTGTTGGAAGTTGGATCAAAGTTATTTGTAATTTGTTGGAATTTGTAATGGAATGATATGTTGTTTGTAATTTGTTGGAAGTTGGATCACAGTGAAATTTGTAATGGAATGATATGTTGTTTGTAATGGAATGATATGTTGTTTGTAATTTGTTGGAAGTTGGATCACAGTGAAATTTGTAATGGAATGATATATTGTTTGTAATGGAATGATATGTTGTTTGTAATTTGTTGGAAGTTGGATCACAGTGAAATTTGTAATGGAATGATATGTTGTTTGTAATGGAATGATATGTTGTTTGTAATTTGTTGGAAGTTGGAATGATATGTTGTTTGTAATTTGTTGTAATTTGCATCACAGTGAAACCTGCCAGAGACTGCCCATACAACCTGTTAAAATATAGACGAAATTCGGACGAAATAACAAATTTTGTCTATGTTTCATCGAAGAAAAATTACACAATCAGGCTAACCGAGACTGTCTTTAAGCTGTGAGACGAAATCAGGACGAAATAACAAATTTCGTCTATGTTTCGTCGAAGAAAAATCACACAGTCACCTTCGCGAAACCAGCTTTTGGCTTTTTCGTCTAGTTTTCGTCCTCAAAAAATCACAGTCATTTCTGCCAGAGACTGGCTTTTGGTTGTGTGACGAAAATCGGACGAAATACCAAATTTCGTCTAGTTTTCGTCGCCGAAAAAGCACAGTCAGTTTTGCCTGAGAGTGGCTATGGGCTGTGTGACGAAAATCGGACGAAATACCAAATTTCGTCTAGTTTTCGTCACCGAAAAAGCACAGTCAGTTTTGCCCGAGAGTGGCTATGGGCTGTGTGACGAAAATCGGACGAAATACCAAATTTCGTCTAGTTTTCATCGCCGAAAAAGCACAGTCAGTTCTGGCCGAGAGTGGCTATGGGCTGTGTGACGAAAATCGGACGAAAGAACAACGTTCGTCTAGTTTTCGTCGCCGAAAAAGCACAGTCAGTTCTGGCCGAGAGTGGCTATGGGCTGTGTGATGAAAATCGGACGAAAGAACAAAGTTCGTCTAGTTTTCGTCGCCGAAAAAGCACAGACAGTTCTGGCTATTAGCTGTGTGACGAAAATCGGACGAAATAACAAATTTCTTCTAGTTTTCGTCGACGAAAGTTAGACGAAAATTGGACGAAATCACAAATTTCTTTTTTGTTTTCTTTCTCTATAATTTTTGTTCACTCTAATGTTTATCTCTCTATAATTTTTTCTCTCTATAATTTTGTCTCTATAATTTTTTTGTCTCTATAATTTTTCTCTCTGAGTTTTTTTTTCTCTCTATAATTTTTTCTCTCTATAATTTCTCTCTCTATATTATTTATCTTCTCTCTATGTCATTTTCACTCTCTATGATATTTTCTCTCTATGTAATAGGAGAAGCAGAAGATATCCAATGTTTTTCTAAGATCAGTTTGCACTTTTTTCCTGCGCCATGAACTCCAAATAGAGGATGCGAAGAAATACCAAATAAGATCAGTTTTCAACTGATACCCTTCGCTTATAACCCATTTGGAATCACTTGCCACATGGATCCGAGACATGCATTCAAACAAAAACTTAAGATACGTCATTACATTACAAAACTTAAGATATGTCATTTATAAACTTAAGATATGTCATTACATTTCAAAATCCGAAACATGCACCATATTCAAACAGAAACTGAATAACTTCTTAAATGCAAAATCTTAAGAAATGTCATTATATTACAAACTTAAGATATGTCATTACATTACAACATTCGTGACATGCAATACTCCAGAAATATCATTACAATAGAGTTCCCCCTCACATATCATTACAATCACCTTCATTCATATTACAATGAATATAAATAGAAAGACCATCATAGTCAAAAGTGCTCCTAACATACAAAACCCACACTCCCGAGTGGTAAACTTAGGAGCGGGAGGGACAAAAGAGACGCAATTCGAAGGTGCATGACGCTTGCTATCCAAAGGGATATCATGATGTTTATCAGGAGGGAGATGCTCGCTTTGGAACTTGGATAAGTGACCTTCAGCCTCCTCCAAGGAACGGAATGAACGATACAAAGATCCTCCATAGCCATTAACTTGTCGTTGACATTCCTCCCAAGTATAGTAAATCCCAGGCCTTCTACCCACAAATACAATATAGTATTTATTTGCCATAGGTACGATACCTGTATAATCATGTCATTCAATAAGTTTTATAAATGTTGAAAAAAAATACAGAAATTAAAAACAAGAATATATATCATAATATGCATATATAACAACAAGTAATCATAGTGATTTCAATAATTTAGTCAGACATGTTATAATGACTGGAAGAAGTATGTGTAAAGTCATAAAGGGAACAAGTAAAAAAACATGATACCTTTACTCTGTAATAATAGGAAAGTTACATGATTTTTTATTATGTCCAGAACGTTTACATCTACCACATTTGACAGTCCGGCGTTCCTCACCCTGTGAGAGAATTCTTTTTTTCTTTGGCCTTCCCGTAGTTTTTTTTCCAATGGGTGGGATTAGTTTATTAGCTGATTGAATACTTTCTGGGGTCTTCCACTCACTTTTATCAGCAACTGGATATATAGATTCTGTATAGGTTGCCCTGTAGTTATCCGATGTATAGTAGTGTGCACAAAATAGATAAGGATCCATCTTATACTGTGCAATTCCGGCTAATGCATGTGAACATGGCATGACCATCACATCAAATTTACGGCATGTGCATTTTCGATTGCTTAAAACTACATGATCACAATATTGTATAGATCTGACCATATACTCATCGAGATTAATAGGATGACACACTGTGCCACGAGCTCTATCCATATCTCCGGCTATCTGATTTTCTGCCCATTTTGTTAGTTTTGTTGTCAAAGTTGTTGCCGTATTTCTTCGTTTGAACCATAAAAGTTGGAGCTTTAACCGATATTGCTCCAAAATCATAGTGATGGGTAGTTCTCTGATATCTTTTAGGACACTATTGTAACTTTCAGAACTATTTGTGGTTATAATATTATACCTTCTGTGTGTGAAATACGCTGTAGTCCATTTTGCTGGCTCAATTTCTCGTAACCAGTCATGTGCATCTTCATTCATGTGCTTTATAGTTTCCATCACTTGATGAAACTTTGATTCTCTTGTTGCCTTTGCAGCTGTATAAAAGTAAGAGTATAATCTTTGTTGTTTGAATTTGGCATACATGTTTTGCGAAATATGGAACGCACAATAACTATGTACAGCATCTGGAAAGACAATAGGAACTTGAGCCAATAAAGCCTTGTGTCGGTCGGATATAATAACCAAATCATTAACTTGACCCAAGCTGTCCTGCAGTTGTGTTAAGAACCAATTCCAACTTTCATTGTTCTCCGATTCATCAATCCCAATAGCCACGGGAAATATATGATTATCTCCATCCAAAGTGGTTGCAATAAATAAAGTACTTTTGTACTTGCCTTTTAAATGAGATCCGTCAATGGCTATTACTGGTCTTAGATTTTGTCTTTGAAAACTATGTAAACATGGACCAAGAGCCATAAAAACAGCCTTAAATCTGTCTCATTCCCTTAAAATATTAGTGATGGTTCCAGGATTATTTTGTGCAACTTCATAACAATATGCTGGAAGAATTACATACGAGTCCTCGTATGAGCCTCTTAAAAGAGCAATTGCCATCTCCCTTGCCAGCCATGCTTTTCGATAAGTGATCTGCACACCAAATTCTTGTTGCACATCACATATAATTGCTTTGGGAGAGTACAATACATGTGCTTCTATTCGAGCTTTCACAAAATCACATATCAACTTGCTTGTAGCTTGTTGATGATCAATTCCACGCTGCGGCAATGAGCAGTTGTGTAGGCCTAGGAAAGTAATTTTAAAAATATCACACCCTTTTTGTCTACTTGCACGTAATCTCCAACTGCAATTTTCTCTTTTACATTTTAATGCATATCTTGTTTTGCTGGACTTCATCACCTTGTACTCAGTGTTTGTAAATAAAGCATTCTTCTGTACCATCTTGATCAATGTGTCTTTATCTATAAACATCTGATTAGGATAAAGTTGTTGATAATCATCTTTTACTTCAACAGCAATAGAGAATTCGTTAGGTACGTATTTGTCTTCATAAACCATAACCGAATCAGGTATTGAAGACTTACGTTCATCGTTTTCCATCCAACTACTGCTGGCAAAACACTCTTTCTGACTATGTCTCAGTGGTACTTCTTTCTTCTTTCTTTGTTTTTCAGTCTTACTTCCTTCTTGCTTACAGATAATATCCTTATCCTTCAGCTGACTATTCTGTTGAGTGTGCTTTGGAGATACTACCATATCCGCAGGAGTGTCAATAAATAATTCCTCCAATACATGACAACCAGCAGACTTTTGGTTAAGATCTATAGATAATTTTGCATCTCTTCTTGACCCATTATGATCGTCATCTGTATTCACCTTACTGGGCATATATTATTTAAAAACATATAAGTACATGAACTAATTAATCATCAGAATTACAACATAAGATATTTCAAAAAATTATTCATACCTTCTGTCATTCATAACAATATCAAATAATAGAGGGTTGTCTTCAGGTTTCTCCACACTCTTGTACTCAATACGTTGACTGACATCTTGACTGACATCTAGTGTGCATGGTACAAAACTGAAATCCTCACCATAATTAATATCAGTCTTTTCATCCGTATGCAAATCTCCAACACCGAATGATGACTATATCGAACAATGAAGCTCCGATGATATCGAGATATTTTTTAAGTCAACGGGAGGGGTAACTACACAAGGTGTTTTACGAGACACCTGTGTCGTTTCTTTCAACTTCCTCTTACTACCGAGTGGTTCGATTTCAATCGACCTGTCAATAGATCTCGGATTTTTCAGCACTCTGCTTATCAGTAATGGGACATTGCTATTATTGGCTCGGATGTTATGAGCAATAAATACTGCAACATCATTATCATCCACAATTTCGGCAGGAGGACATGCAAGTGTACTTGGATATAAAACCTTCATTGTGATTTCATACTCTTTGAGACTATCATTTGTAATCTTATAAATTTCCTGAAGAAGACAGTCAAAATCCGATTTTGTAGATAAAATGATACTTTTAGTTCTTCCACCCCTGTACTCGTATTTTTCTTTCAAATATAACAATTCTCCATCGTAACAACAAAGTATCGGTAATGTTGAATCCATATTTCAAATCCCTGTTAGCATAGAATCACAATATCAAAACTCAGCAATATAAAATTTGATATCAAAGGTTAATCATTTTATCGATTTCATCACTTTTTCATCACTTTTTCATCCTACAATGTGATGTTACTATTTTAAGCATAGAACCACAATATCAAAACTCAACAATACCAAATTTGATACCAAAAATTAATCATACGTATCCAATACATACTAGACTCATCACGACCAATATAATATAAATTCAGCTAATTTTGTCGATTTCATCCCTTTTTCGTCCTAACCATAATGATAACCATAATGATGAATAGCCAATTTTATCAATTTCGTTCATTTTTCGTCCATCTTTCGTCCTAAAATGTGCTGTTAATATTCAACTACTTTTTGTTGATTTCGTTCCTTTTTCTCGATTGGTTGTTGTTGTTAATGAAATCATAAAGTAATCAAAAACAATGAAGAAGTTAATCAAATATATATGAAAAAAATCGCAAAGCATGGAGGTGAAGTATAGGAGTCGTTGAAAGGGGGTGAAGTGTAGGACTCATCACGACCAATATAATATAAATTCAGCTAATTTTATCGATTTCATCCCTTTTTCGTCCTAACCATAATGATGAATACCCAATTTTATCAATTTCGTTCATTTTTCGTCCATCTTTCGTCCTAAAATATGCTATTAATATTTAACTACTTTTTGTTGATTTCATTCCTTTTTCTCGATTGGTTGTTGTTGTTAATAAAATCAAAAGTAATCAAATGGTACAATGAAGAAGTTAATCAAACATATATGAAAAAAATCGCAAAGGATGGAGGTGAAGTATAGGAGTCGTTGAAAGGGGGTGAAGTGTAGGAGCCGTCGAAAGGGGGTGAAGTGAAGGAAGACTCACGGGATTTGATGATCACCTTTGAAATGGGTGGCCGGTTGTCCCTTAGTTGCCGTCGAAAGAGGTGGAGGAAGCTGCCGTCCAAATGAGGGAAATGAAGGGCGACTCAATGGAAGCTAGGGTTTTAGTAGTAAAGTAAAAGGGTAGTTTGGTCCCAAAGAGTTTCAGTGGTCATTTTGGTAAAGCCAAAAGCAACCTGGCCCATTCTCAACAATAGTTGAGAGTTGGTGGCCATTTCGGTAAAAACCTCTAGCCCCCATCTAGCAAAATTAAGAGTCATGTTAATTGAATTGGTAAGAACAAGATATACGATCTATTGACGGATGAAGATAAGAAATTGCTTCACGACTTGCACATAGAGAATAACAATAGATGAGAATTACACATCTCATCATAATCAACATTTTATAGAGCTGTGCAAAAACCGACCCGAACCACCTAACCGAACTGAAACCGACCAAAATTTAACCGAAAAAACTGACCCAAATATCAAACTGAACCGAAACGACTAAACCGATTAAATCAGTTTCGGTTTCGGATCCCGGGTATGGAATACCAAATCGAAACCGAAAAACCCGATCTGACTCCGTATGTGTTATAAACCCCAGCGGTCAGCGATTCAGCAGCACTCAGCAGTCAGCCCTGCGCCGCAGCCCGCACTCCGCAGCCCTTTGAGAAAACCCTAGGTCCTTGACTCCCCAACCGACTAACACCGCAGCCCGCACTCCGCAGCCCTTTGAGAAAACCCTAGGTCCTTGACTCCCCAACCGGCTAACCACCTGCTCTCTCCTCTCTGAGACTCTGTGGCCTCTCGGTCCGGCAACGACCGACGATGACAGGTGTGGTGGCCAGCGATCGCAGGCCCCTCTGCCCTCTATGGTTCTGCGATGAGTGCGGTGGCCGCAGCGAGTTAGCGACTAGCGATCGACCCCAAGGCCCAAAATCGGAGCTACATCTTCTCCTCGGCGCCTCCTCTAAGTCCTCTTTGCCTCACCTTATACTCTCACAGCCTCAGTGCCTCGATGGCTTGGCATCTTCGGTCCTATTTGTTTCACAATGATACATTTGAAATAGCACATGCAACAACAACAACTATAACAAGAGGAGATGTAGCAGCAGCAGCAGCAGCTGCAACAGCAGTTGCAGCAACAGATGCAACTGCAGTAGATGCAGGGGATGCAGCTTGAACAGATGGTAGATGCAACAGCAGCTGCAACAATGCAGCATGGTCAAGAACTGGCTCAATGAATGGGCACAGGAGATTCAAGAGCCAATGACTCTAGCATACCTCATATCAACCGAAACCGAATCGAAAACCGATTACACCGAACCGACAAAAATTGACTATTTCAATTTCGGTTTTGATTTTTTGAAAACCGAAAAGAATTAAAATGGACAAAACCGACATCGAAACCGACTGACAAACCCGACGCTCACGCCTAACATTTTATTTACATTATGAATCAATTTGTCAAATATTTACTCATAAATATCCAATTGACACTATGAACATATTAACAAATAACAACATTATCCAGGGAGGACAAGGCATGGACTTCTTCAAACATACGAGTGAAAGGAGGGGATTGTCCCACCGGACGTGCCAGAAATCTATATGCGCGGAAAAAAGATTTGGGTCGTCTTTATTGCGAGCACACAAGATTGACTCGGGATGGTGAGCCAGGTGCGGTGAAGATTTGATCAGGAGATTGTGGGAGAGATCCTCTGGAGGTCCCCTTTGATCCACGTCTCCACGTTACTTCGTGCAAGAGCTCTGGAGGGGTTGCCCAAGACAGAGGTCTTTACAGGGTGAGGGTTTCTCAAGAGATTAAGGAGTCTTCGCTATTGCTTTGTCCCTTCCGTGTTTTGCGTTTTCTCGGCTAGGGGGTTTTTTGGCATCGTTCCTTGATCTTCATATCTCCCTCAACTCTTGCTAGACCTTGGCGTCCTTGATTGTCGATTTGCGTCGTCGATCGTACTTTTGACGTCGGCTTGGCTTTGGCGTGGCTCTGGCTTTTGCGCTGCTTTGGCGCTTGCTCTTGAACGTAGACGGGTAGAGACTTGCGGTACTTTAGTTCTTTCGGACTTCGTGTCGTATTAGCTAGAATGTGCGGTGCTTTGCTCGTGACCGTCGTAGTTGCTTGGCTTTGGCACGTGTGTTGCTTTGGTGTGGGTTCTACCGGTGCTTTGCTTCAGCTTTCTTGCTTTGGCTTTCTTGCTTTGGCTTTGCTTTAGCTTTTGGCTTATCTTCTCCTTGAAGGGCGATAGTGGTGTCTCTAAGTCTTCTTTATTCTTGCAGCTTCATGTGGGTGGACTTCGACAATGACGGTTGTGGTATCGGCTTTGGCTTTTCTCATTCTCTGGGCTTCTTTGGCGGGATCGAAGTCAAATTTTCTTTTAAAGATAGTAGGTATAGCATCGATCTCCGTGCGACGGTTGTAGCATCGACTTTTGTTGATGAAGACGGGTGTAGCATCGATCTCCATGTGATGGTTATGCCATCGGCTTTTGTTGATGAAGAAGGCAGGTATAGCATCGATCTCCGTGAGACGGTTGTAGCGTCGACTTTTGTTGATAAAAACGGCGGGTGTAGCACCGGCTTCAGGCCTTCTTCTCTAAGCTTTATTCTTTGTGCGAGGAGGTGACACCTTGTTGAAGACGAGGATGTTGTTGGCTTTGATCTTCTTCTCTGGCCTTTGCTTTTGGCGTCTTCGGAGTTAATGAAGATCGTTGGAGACAACGGGGTGATGTCGACTCTGGGCCTTCTTCCTTCTTCTCCAAGGTTTCTTTTTCGTGCAAGGAGTTGAAGCGTTGATCTTCTTGTGCAAGGTCTTCGCGTTGATGAGGACTTTGATGGGCAACTCCTCTCTTTTGGGATGCGCCTTCTCGTTCCTCATGGAGCCTTTGATCGTTGAGCGTTGGAGCCTCCTTCTTTGTAGAGCCTTCACGCCTTCAGCTTCGGTCTTTGATGACTTCTTCGACTTTTGATGCATTCCCCCACCCCTTCTATTTGTAGGTGAAGGGGGGAGTTGGGAGAGATATGGCTGCGATTTTCATTCATCCCTTGAATATCTCTCCCCATAACCGATGAGATTAGCCTTTCTTTTTTTGGGGGAAACAACGTTGATCTCTTTTCTTTTTCGTAGCGGCGGTTATGAGCAAGATATGGCTCAATATCTTAAGATATGAGCCATCTTTGCATATTCAAATCAATGGTGACACGACTCCGTTTCTTATCCGTCAGATTGAGGGATCGGCACGGATCCACGGTTGGCATAAACGTCTGGGCTACCTCCCCCACGTGAGGCGATTTTTCTTTTCTTTTTCTTCTTTTCTTTTCCTTTTCTTTTCTTTCCTTTTATTTTACTTTTCTTTCTTTCCCCTTTTTGGGCCGGCCACACCTCCACCATGGGAAGGGGGCATGGTTTTCGAGAAGGGGGGCCGGTGGGTCCCACTCGACCCCCTTTGTTGACTGGCCATATCTCTCTATGGGGAGGGGCATAATTTCCAAGGAAAGGGGGCCTGTGGTCCCCCTTCTTTCTTCGAGACATGGGTTAGGTGGAACCCACTTGTGTCGGGTGTGGTTTTCTCTATTCGTGAATCGGCACGTACGAACCAGTTTTAGTGTGTGGGCCAAGTTTCGCATGCGGGCCATTATGTGCGGGCCGGGTTCAAGCCGTGGGCTAATTTCGGTGCCCACAGGGTCCACGAGGACGATGACGGGACCCACCGGCCCTGCTTGGAGCCTATCGAAGTGACTGCAGAAGCCGCACCGGATTTCGGATATTTTCCAAACCTCTATAAATAGCAGACCAGATGAATATTCAGATCGAGTTTTTGATTTCCAGACCAGTTTTTCGAATTCCAGAGCTCTGATATCCCTCTCCCTTCTAAGACAAGTGATACTCGGCTTATCGAGGTCACTACATTTCAAGTGTAGTAAAATTAAGGTTGCATCTTATAGCACGGAGATGTAGGCTTCGGCCAAACTTCGAAACTATACCGTTGTCTATTCTCTTCTCAACTTAATCTTTTCACTGCTCAAAGTTCAAGTCTAAGACCCAACGCTCGAATTGATTGACTATTGGACGAAGGACTCGGGTCGGCACGAGAATCATTGCCCACAGTGATTATGGAAGGGCTGGCAAGGGGCCGTGCTTGGGCCTAGTAAATATGTATTTTTGAATATGCTCGACCCGAAATCCCAGTCCAACGCAGTATAAATGAGGTCCGAATTTGGACCCATTGCCGGCAATTCAACATGAACCCCTCGCGCAGGGGAAACTGGCGGGGACTGTTTCATCTCTCTCTCTCTCTCTCTCTCTCTCTCCGGTGGGCGCTCCGGCCTGGGGTTATGAGTCCGGTCCGTTGCCATCCCTGAATAGGTTTTCAAGCTCTTATTACGTTTGATACATAGTTGTTCATGGTAGTCCTTCCGTCGGAGATTCTCTTCTCCGTCGCCGGAGTTGGTTCCCCTCTCTCCTCTCCCTCGCCGGAGTCGAGTTCTCTGCGAAATCCCGAGGGTTTTTGTCGGGGGCCGTGGCTTCGGTGATCTTTCAAGCTCAAAGTAGATAACCCTTTTCAACCGCTGGTAAATCCTCCATCTTCATTATTCTTTACCCAATATGTAGTTTCTAGAGTTGTAGGTATATGTATTACCAATTATAGCTCTCATCGACTCTTGCTCATGGTTAGTATGATTCCTTTTTTTTATTTTTGTACAATAAATAATTGGTTATAGTGCAATTATTTTGTATGGTGTCTCTGAAAAATGGCTACTCACATAATATATAAATAAATATTTGAGGTGATATTTGGACAACATCAAAAGTTCTGGGTAGTTACAATGGTCATCTGAAAGATTTAGTCCTTATTGTGGTACAAAGTATTGACCGGGTATATACTCAGTCCATCAAAAAACTTTTTGTTGCGATTAGCACATAGCACTTCTGCATCTATCCTTTTTACCTCTTTTGAAAATTCAGTTTTCCTATGAAGTAAGCAAAAAGAGAAGCAAAAGTTATAGGGTAGGCTATCAGGACAACTGCCACTAGTCCTAGTTGATCGCGGTGAAATCCAAAATACTCTTTTAGATAGGAAACAATTGATGTGCTTTCTCCAAACACCATAATTTCCTCATGTAGATCTCCATATTGTGAGGTAAAGAAACCATTCAGTGTCCAGGACACGGGGTTGATGTAATAAGCCCAAATCCACCACTTTGGAATTTGCTGCAAGAAAACACCAAAAGGTAAGTCTGTGTATCAAATCAAATACCGTACACAAAGTCGTTGTAGGGCACCTTAAAGTTGTAAACGACCATATACATGCAATACTTGAAATTTAGAGGGAAGTCATCCAACATAAGTTTGTATGGATTTCTGGGGCTTGGGAAATTCAATCCATGTTTAAAATACCGGCCTATACCGGTACGTATTGGTTTTGGCCGGACTGAGACTGAATCGCTCCCCCATCCTGATTTCTGACCATACCGGCCGGTATCGGGACGTACAAGTCTGTATCGGCAGGTTCAAACCTGTACCGGGTGGTACAAATTGGTACCAACATGTATAGGTCAGTTTTCAAAATAAAAGGGAAAAAAAGAAAGGTTTCAACTAGTATCGGTCCGTATTGGCCGATACGTATATGTCCGGGCCCGACCGATACCAAAACCGATACTGTGATTTCTAACATTGTTTTAGTTGTGATAGATTTTTGTATGCAATCAGAATGATTAACCTTTGAACTGATGATAACCTCTTTTGGCATGTGTATCCTTAATGACGTAAGGTTCTTGATTGTTGGGCATGTCAGATGGGTTTGCTCTCTCTCTATCTCTCTCTCTCTCTCTCTCTCTCTACCTTGGTCTACCCAATATTTGATATGCAAAGAGCGAAGTGTGATATAACTTATATTCATGGTTTGCTTGCAGTTTTGATTTAGATACTCAATGCCCGTGCGCTATTCCAAATTAGTATTAATTTGTTGCTTGTATATAGATAAGGAGCAGTAAAAGTAAACTTACGGGTCTAGGTATGATGAAGCCTGCGAAGAGATTTAACATGGCGTAGAAGCTAGATCCCAATATAGAAGCTACTTGAATAGTTGGGGTTATCGAAACTAGCAACATCCCCATGTAAGTAAAGTAGAGCAACGTGCAGAACATGGTGTAAAAGAACCAAAAGAATTTGTAGGCTGACCAAAAGTAGCCAATTGTTGGATATGTGATGATTGTGAACAATGCTGCTTGGAGGAATACATATGGCATTTCAACGAGTACCTGGAGATAATCCAGAGTATAGTTCAATGTCAGGGAAGTGAAAATTATCGTTCATCTCTGCAAATTATCGTTCATACTGATGCAAACACTGATAAGATAATAGACGAACCTGTGCAAATGAATAAGCCCATGGAGAGTACATTCCTGCATATGTTTCTCGGTATAGGACATTGCGTTCAGTTACTACAAATGGTAAAACTGATGAGCTGTTGTTTATGCCCATGAAGAGCGACGAAATGTACATTAATCCAAGAATGTTGAACAGATCTTGTTGGGTGCTCCTTTAACAAAGAAATGGATGATCATTTTAGTATTCCAGGTACGACCGATAATTTATCTTTCATTTAAGGAGTTACTGGCTATCAGATATAGGGCTCTTAAAAACATGGGATATTGAGGACTTACAGTCTCTTTCCGTGCTTCCAGAGTGATATCGAAAATACCAGTGATGTCATGATAATAAATATTATGCGCACCAAGTTATACTTAGGACTTCTCCAGTAGGACAGATATTGTTTCCATAGACAAGCTTTAAACTGCCCCCAACCATTTTTTGCAAAGCGACTAGCGAAATTCAAGTCTGTTGAATCTGGTGGTGGTGTGCTTAATTGTTTGACAAGCTCTTTGTTCTCCCTACAACATAAAGAGAAAAAAACTAGTGAAGAACTCACAACTTGGAAGTTCAAGTACGTGGCATCAACATCCTTATTGCAGATATCCTGCTGAAAATCTAAAAACAGACATCATATAGAAAATGCTTATATGAATGGTCAAAATCACCTGTACAGAGATGACTCTCTATAAATATCTGCAAAATCTACACCAAGTTGCGTCTCGACGGATGTAGAGGTAACTTCCAACATCCATGTTGCTGGATTGTAATTATCTTTAATGCTTGGCACTCCAGAAATACCCTGTAGACATCATAGAAGCAATAAATATTGTTGACTATTTTTTTAGGCTAATTAATGTGTGCGCCATAAAATTTCTGGAAAAAAATGTTCTTCTGATGTTCAAGTCTCTAGCTCCTAGATAGCAGTCAGGATTGTATGGCTTTAAGTAAAAGTTGATAATGCAAAGTAAATGGTACCCCATGTTTGGAAGTGCAATAAGCTCTTCCATCCTAACTAGTACTTGGTTAGGTAGATGTTCTAAATTGTACTTTTTGTTTTTTTCATGTGTGACAAGCAACATGCAAATAATGAATATGTTTTCATCAGGTTGGTCATTTCTGGAAGGAGCTTTCTGTTCCTTGATTCTTGATCATGTGAGGTTCTGAGGAGTCAAACAAATGCATAATGCAAATATCAAATATCCAGCATAGCTGTGAAAGAAAATGTTGCACCAGGAGAGCCCTAGTGTTCATGAGTGAAGAAGGAAAAAGATTAAGAAGAAATGGAAAAAAAAGGATCAGTTTTATCAGCTTCTGGTTTGTCAACAGATCTTGACTTCTAACAAGAGGGTGCTTCCCTTATATGAAATAAGATGTAATTACAAATCTGTGTCATTTTTTGAAACTCCTAGAGACTAATCATGATCATTCAAGCCTTATCCCATCAAGAAGGGGTCAACTATAGGGAGGATTGACACAAGTTCTACCCCCGTCAATGTGACATCCACCCTTTAAAATTGGTGCTAAAAATCTGATTATGGCAATTTGTCATGAGAGGGCTATGTCAAGAAACATAGAAGGTTAGTTTGTGGATTACAACACCGGGTAGCAGTGGCGCAAAACTGATGCAAAACCGTCTGGGTGGAATGGGACGGGAGAGTAGAGAGGCGAAATAGATAAGGATAAAGCTAAGTATCGAATCCTGTCTGCTGGGGTCCATTCCTTTAAGCTCCACTTTCGTTTGGCATATGGAATGAAACGAGGGGTTTGGGGGTGGGTGGGGGAGCTGTGTCCTCATGTGGCATGGAATCCCCTCTATATAGGAAAGTGAGAGAGGGGGCATCACCTCCCCTCCTCCATATATAGCAAAAGAAAGCCCAGGAGTCTACACCCTAGCTAAGCATAGAGAAGAAGCTATCGATGAATACTGATCCAGACAACGCTGAGTGGAGATCCCCATACGAAAGTGAGCTTAGGGGGAGGTGTGGGCCCATTGCCTCTTCGTACCACCTACAATGGTACATCTTTGGTTGGCACATTTGGAATTGTATTGAGTCCATATTTCTTCACTGTAGGTGTAGTACCATTATTCTCTTATTTGGAAGTTCCATTAAAGATCTGGAGTGGCACAAGCGCACACCATTCATGAACAAGAACAAAAGACTGAAAGCAAAGCTCCATTTACTTCTACTTTTAAGGTATAAATTTCTTGGGATTGATTGGTCTTTAATACCTACCCTTGAGGGTGGACAACTAACGTGCGGCGGTCCGTATCAATGTGCACTCCTCTTTGACCTGAGTCTAAATTTTAAAATGGCAAAACTTTTTACTTAATGTGAGCATCAACGTGTGCATGCTAAATGTGCTCCAGGTTGAGAGCATGAACACTTTCCCAGATGCATACGATCACTTCCAACCATGCAAAATGGAATCTTTTGTTCAAAGTGCGTATACATCCTGGAGTATCGTGTGCATACTGTTGCTGACTAAACACAATTTTAAGTTGTCGTTTGCTATTTTTGACTTGGAGTCGATTATGTTGGGTCCAGGGGTTGAGTATGATTTTTCATGGTTTTCCTAGACATATAAACCCGACTCCCTTTGCATGTAAAGCTGATTTGCTCATCATAGTCCTTGAATCAAACCGCAGATGAATATTCTCATTGGAAAGTGGATTCGATTCATGGATGGACTCCAATAAATGCAAAGGTGATGGAGTCCTTTCTCCCCCCCCCCCACCCAACAAAAAAAAGGAAAAAAAAATTCTTTCTACTTGATTGAGGGAGAACGATTTTGTTGCGTCTTGCACCACGAAGGAGTTTAAGCTGCTTCTCGGAATCGAGGAGCCGATCTGAGATGGAACCAATCACACAAAGAAGACACTTGTGTGGCTTGCGTGAGGAGAAGCTTCAAGGGTAAGGAAAGGAGAGTGCCGAGAGAGTGATAGTGTCAGGTAGAGTTCGGTCGTTTGGATAGTTCGGTGGGTCGGACTGTGAAATTCTTTAGTCTTCGAGGGTTTATCTTTGGCTCTTGGTTGTAACTTTAGTGCTTGCCTTAGTGGATTGCTTTGTGCATTCGAGCATGACCATGGATTGTTTTTTTGGATGGATTTCCACCTAAAAGATCCCTTAATGTGCTTTGCTTTATATGGAAATCGATAGGGTCTTGTATGTTTACACTTTTATAGCCTTCCATAGAGTGAGAGATTGGGAGGTAGTTCTTTGTGATACCGCAAAGGTGTTTGTTTGATTGCTTGAGTTGCATTTGCTTGTGTATTGGGTAGTTCCCCCACCCATATTCTCTACCACTCCCCCCTGGGCTTTTGGTGGTTGGGCATAGGCTCAAGCTGTGGCAATGAGGTGCATGGATGCTCGCCGGAGTAGCAACAATGAGTGCTTGGATGGCCAATGAGAGGCACCAACATGTGTCGGGAGGAGCGACTGTGGCAAGCACGACGGATCAAGTCGGAGGTGTAATTCTGCTGATAGAGACAGTACCCTTGGGGAGAGAATGCAATCTCAAGACCTATGAAAAAATGTAGAGGGCCTAGGCCCTTCATCTTGAACTAACACTGGAGATGCTACTTTAGATAATCAATGGAAGTAGTATTATCACTAGTGATGATTGTGTTATCGACATAGAGCAGGAGAATCGTCAGTCTGTGGGAGAATCGACACGCGAACAAGGCTTAATCATGATAGCTCTCGGTGAAGCCAACCTCAAGAATGGATCGATGAAAGTGCTCAAACAACACGCATGGAGACTGCATGAGGTCACAAATGGCTCAACAAATATGACAAGTTGTGCCAAGCAAATGGAGAAGGCTAGGGGGAGGCTTAATGTAGATCTCAACAAAATCGTATTGAAGAAATACATTATTTACACCCATCGAAAACTAACATATAGTGACCATCCTTGGACAACAACAACAATAATCAAGGCTTGAATAGATTCTTCTTCACCACTGGGGTAAACGTCTCCTCGTAGTCGATGTCATACTCTTGCGTAAAACCGTGAGCCACAAGATTGGCTTCTTTGCGCTCTAACGAGCCATCAAAGTTAGTCTTGAGCTTGTAGATCTATCGACAGCTGACATGAGTCTTCTTAGGAGGCGAAGGAAGAAAGCCTCAATTCTCAATTGTGAGTTTGCTGAAGAGCACAAAGCTCGTCTGACATGATTGTCTGCCATGTGGGACTTGGGCTCCTAATGTAATGGATAACTAAAAGGAAACACTGAAACTGGGGAGAGTAGTAGTGAGTAGTAAGCCAACCATAACGATCAGGAGTATGATGGTGATGATGCTTTGGATAATGACACGAATGAGGCATAAAGTCCATCAGGATCATGTGACTGGAAATGAGTGTCATGAGGAGCATTTGGACTCTTGATTGGAACACTGAAGGGATGCATGACTCAGGGCGAGACCACGATGCTCTCAAGAGGCATGATCGAAGGGAGAGAGAGGACATAGGAGATACATGAGATCAGCTCGAGAAGATCTGAACAATAAGAGGCCACTGAGGAGTAGAAGGAACACTGGAGTCTGAGGAGGGGAAAGATTAAGAGTGTGGCTCTAAAGTAGCTTGAGAAGGTAGGAAGAAAATGTCCGAGAGGACAACGAAAGAAGAAGGCAACTCAGGAGAACGATAATCGACAAAGGAGTGATACTTGTAGGGCCAGAGTGAAAGGGGACCCCTTCAAAGAAGGTGACATCTCTCAGGATCCATAGTTGACGAACAAAAGGGTCTTAGCAGCGATAACCTTTGTGCTCGGAGCTATACCCAATGAAGACACACCAAGCTGCGAGGAGAGAGCTTTGTGCGCTTCACTATGAAGGAGAATAAAGCATGTGCACCTGAAGGTGTGAAGGTGACGCCGATAGTAGGTAGGAGTAAAGACGCTCATAAGTGGGGCTGCAACTTGGGTGGGTTGGACCCGACCCAACTTGGAGAAGATGGGGTTAAGCCATAACCCAAGCTAATTTATTAGAATAATAGAAGGGAAAGTCAATACAGAGAGTCAATCACATGATTGATCTTGGCAGCCAAACCAGACAAAAATCCCGCGGACCAACTTTTCACTAGTGCCAGAGAAGCACACAAAGTGCCTTCCCACGCCTTCTCTTTGCTCCTGAAGATGCGCGCGTTCCTCTCCATCCAGATTCCCCAACAAACTCAAATAACCAATAGATCCCAAGCTGGTCGAAGATATAACTTGATCATTTTCCGCCGCCAGACCGTCCTGAGAGAGCGAATAGAGCTTGGGTGGCCAACCCGAGTTTTGGGCAGGTTTGGGCAGATGTATTCGAAGAATGGGTTGGTTAGGGTTAAAAAAATACACCCGAGTTGAATTCGGGTTGGGCTCAGGTTGAGGGTTTGGGCAATCCGACCTAAGTCGAACCTGAGTACTCCTATATGTATGTGCTTAAAGCCTTAAATATCATGATATGTCAGTTGAATGTGATGTTATATGAATTCTCTTGTTACTATTTGAATGCTTTGTTATTTATGTACGTGCTTATGAAGTAAAGACATTATCTGATGATCTAGTCAATTACATGGATAGAAATTCAACAAAAGTTGCATAATAGTGTTAGCAATGATAAGTTTTGTTTTCAGTTTTTGATCTTCAAAGGTCACAATTTTAAATAAGGGTTGGAAATAAGCATATCCTAACTGGGCTAACCCAAGTTTAACCCAAGCTTGGAAATTTTTGCTTAGGTTTGGCTTGGGTTTGTAACATGAGTTTGAGGTTGGGTTGGGTTGCGCTCGGGTTGACGGTTCTAGTACTTGGATTGGGCCTGGGTTGACCTCCAACCTGACCCAACTCGCCCTAGTTGCAGCCCTACTCATAAGACGTGACTTTAGCTAGACAGATGATGGGGTACAGTTGATGAGAGGTGGTGGTGAGAACAACCTTAGCCCAGAACGCATGAGGTACATGCGTTGAGAAGAGTAGTGCATATAAGTGGTCTCAAGGAGATGTTGATGTTTTCTCTCAGAGACACCATTCTAGGTAGGTTGTAGAGACAGGATTGCTGAGGTAGGGTGCCATTAGAGAGAAGAACATCATGGAACTCAAAGGAGAGATACTCACGAGCCCTGTTACCAAAAACTCTGATTTTTTGAATAAGTCATGATTAAAAAACGGCTTATTTAGTAAACGTTCTCTATGCTACTCTTTCTTGATTTTTTGAAAAAGTCACGATTTTATGAAAAAGTCACTATTTTCATGTTTTAATCCCGATTTATGCGTTTTAATCCCGTCGTGTACTCTCAAAAACTTGTTGGAACGTCTATATATAAATATGTTCTAAAATTCTACCGTTTGTTTCCCGACTCTTTTTGACTTTTTCTCGATTTTTCCGACTTCTCCCTTGGCCGATTTTTTCCAGACTTCCAACTTGGTAACTATGCTCACGAGCGCTATCCGAGTCGAACACCTTGATGGAGCGGTGAAACCCATACTTGACCATAGCCGCAAAGTCTCGATACACCCGACAAACATCTGAACGTTGACGTAGGAGATAGACCTTGGTGTATCGCGAGACTTCACCTTGAATAAAACAAAATAAGTAAAGCCATCCATAGAAACTAATTGGGTAGGACCCCAATGTTAGAGTGCACTAGATCAAAAGAAGCAAGAGACTTGGTTTCCCTACATGAAAAAGGAAGGACCAAGTGCTTTGCAAACCTGCAACGCGTACAAAGTGACAAAGGAACCCCTGACCCAAAGCACTCACATAAAATATAGACTGAAGGCGGGAGGAAGACAATTGACCTAACCTATGGTACTACAAGTTGGATGAAGACAACAATGCTGCACCCAAAGCCACCTGATGTACACGAACAAGTCGGAGCATGAAGATGCTCTAACAAGTAAAGATCCCCAACCCGACGCCCGATCCCAATCCTCTGGCCTGTATGTGGAACCTGCACAACACAAGAGGGCGAGAAGACAACAATGAAGCCAAAACTATATGTTGAATGATAGAAGCTAGGTTCATAAATAACTTGGGAACATGCAGAACAGCAGGTAAGGTCAGTCGACCACTAGGGTCAGAGCGAGGGGAAATACATCCATACTACAAGATAAGTGTTGGAGATCTATCAACATTGTGGATATGCAGGGAGTGCATAAAGATGCAATCAACAATGATAGAAGCATAGGAGGTTATATGTCGGGTAGCCCCAAAATCTAAAATCCAAGGAGTTCGAGAGATCCTAGAGGACATAGCAGACATGGCAGAAGGAGTGCCGTTTGAAATAGTGGTAAGATATTACAGGAGGGTGCCTTAGTTAAAGTCTGTGAGGGCTTCTCTGGAGAGGTAGCAGCTGTAGTAGGCCTAAAGGAGAAAGACTATTCAATTGGAGGACGTGTCTGCATCTTCAGCCACCTGGTACAAACCTTCTTGAGGTCTCCAAAATAATGAAATACACACGAAAGGGACGAGGATCTAAATTGACGTTGTGAAGCAGAAGACATCAGAACTATCTCTGATCCGGAGGTAGGAGTTGTGCATGGGTTGATCAGTGGGTGCAAACGAGTCTCCTCAGCCATAAACTCCAAAATAGTAGACTCCATTGAATATAGAGGGTCCCTATGGAGTAAATGATCTCAGAGAGACACAAAGTCGTTGCGTAATAGGAACTGGTGAAATTGGTGCCGATTTTGGAACCGTTGGTACTATGCCTGAATCGAAGAAGGAAGGCATGGCTCCATAGTCTGAAGCTCACGTCAGTAGTTGGAGATCAAGGAGTACAACACATGAATGGAGCGCTCGCCTTGTTGTGCATCGTGGCAATCACGAAGCAGCTGGTACTCATGAGCTCCACTGGACTGGACGAAAAGTGCTATGAGGTACACTGCTTGATGCCCCGAGCCCTCAAAAAACTGACGATTTGCTGGCAAATAGCCGACTCAACGGACATCATTAGGTATGAGCAAAGTAACTAGTCGATCCGAAGCCACTTTGTCTAATCGACTATTGATGATACTGCTACAGCGGTGACAGACTGACAGTGGATCTAGACAGTCGAGGCTTAGGTGGCTCTGGATCTGTGCCATCAACATACCCTTGAATATCACAGCCTCATCAGAGCATGCACAATAACAAACTTAATCATCCAATTTTCTGCACTGTATAGCTTGATGTCTATGGCCGGGAGAAAGTCTTTTGCATAAGGTGTGGCAAAGAGATCCAGACTGAGATGCCATGGGTCATAGGAGGTGTGACGAATTGGAAACGGTGGCGCGAGCAAGATGCAAATAGTCGAGCACAAAGCACATGACGCACGGAGCACAAAGCATGAGTGCAACACGAATTTCGTCAAGAACAAGTGTCGAGCACCTACATAGCACTCAATGTCAGCGATGATTGAACAAAATGAAGGTGACACTAGCACTAGCAGTACACAAAGGAGAGATGGCTGAATTTTACCTGTGTGCTGGATGGATCGGATGGATGACACCACCGTTGGAGATCATGGTTAGATCTTGGCTCACGCATAAAGGATACTCGTCATGGATGACACCACTACTAATCATGGAAGAAGAAGACTGCAAGGGGACGCCTGGCTCGCTAGATTTGTAGGAGGGGCTGAACTCTCGGATATGGTGCAACAAGTGGAGATGAACAATATGTCCAAATCTGGTGGGTCAAGTCTCGACTTAAGAGATCCAAGGAACTTAAGCTGAGTCACTATAATTGAAGATGGTGGAGTTATCACTTCTTAACCCTCATCTCCTATGAATACCCTAGGAGCCCTTAGGCCTCAGAGATGGCAGCGACTGGTACTGATGCTTATGCAATACAATCTTTGTGAGCTCCGTTTGCACAGGAGACTGAGATGTTCCGGAGGCGACGACTCTCATTGATGGAAGAGATCCAATAAGGAAGGTTGGGCCAACGACGACTTAACAAGCAATGACCGAGTGGTGGCGGCGGAGGCTCTGCGCGAAGCAATGACTATATCTCACACTAATCGAGCAGCAGCTTGGCAGCCATGAGATCTGATCGGTAGAGGATGACACAGAGGATCAAGCATGCTGGATTGGCACTCGGCAGAGGCTCCTCACGACCGTGAGATCCTATCAGTAGACGATCAAGCCAGCTATATTGCATAGAGGATCAACAGTGGTAGAGCCTCCTCTCAAGGCAACATCTAGATCTAGATCGTGGAATGCCGACAGAGAGAGCTCAAACGGAGACCTTGAGATGCCAACGAGGAGATCTCAATGTATGCTCTGATACCATCCTAGGGTTTGGAATAGTAACATTATATTCCATGTGGGTCAATGACCCAAATAAATATTGAGTGTGGTGTGAGTCCACCATATACAAGTAACGTGTAAAAGAGCATATACTATCCTATACAAGACTATATACAAGCATCTCTAACATAATCGAACATGTGGTTTGAGAGTGGAGGCTGAGAGTTCGAGACGACATTTGTACAACTTCCTTCATCTATTACGAGCTTTTGTGCTTGGTTTCCATCACGAACTTGTGTCTGGAAGATGGAAATATGCCACCAATCTTCCTCTCCAACTTTAGGGGTTGTAAGAATGCTCCTCATAATCGATGTAAGAGGCGTGTTCACCTCCTCCAAATTGTCGGCTTTTTAAGCGCCATAATCAAAAAGCTTCTCCTCATCCTTATCTAGTTGGTGGGCCTCCTCGGCATGTATATCTTCCATATGTACGTTCTTTTCTAGGCATTGGTAAGACCTGTATCTCGTTCATTCAACCATTCGTACTTGAAGCATTTGGCCACTTTCCTACCCCACTTGTCAACTATAGGGGCCTTACCTCATGGATCACTGATGTTGGAAGAATAGGGTTTAGCTCCATCAAGTCTAGCAAAAAGTTGTGCCGATCTTTTTCTTGCACCACGATTAGTGTTGTTGAAGCCCTTTGTTGTTACTTCCTTGACTTGGAACCCAAACTTCTTTGGGGTCGGGTACCTTTATTTCTCCATATCCAAGGCCACTTGGAAGGCATGCTCGAGGCCGTATAGTTGTTGTTGGACTAACCCCCTCCTTATATTGGCCCGTAAACCCGATTTTAATCGGGCAAGAGTTTTCCCAGGTTCGTCTATCACTTTGCTTCTAGTTTTGAGCTTCTAATTAGTCGATGGTGCTTTCGGTTGGGCTTCTTGGTCCCCATGGTTGTTTCGTCCAATTGCGTTAATTTGCCCGGGAGTTTGATGTGGTTAGTGGTCGGAGGTACCCGTGCCTCTCGGCCACCAAGTTGCGCATTTATCCCTTACAATTGCACCAATTGTTCCATATTCTGAAACAATTCATCCCGATGTGCCTTTGTCTACCCCCGTCCATAAATTCCTTAAAATCAAATCGACATTGTGTCGGTCTCAAACAATGGTGGTGACACGGTGGGTGGAAGGGGAAGGGGAAGGGGAAGTGGATGAATATTAGCGATGAGGTTGAAGGGAAGGGAAATAGGGATGAGGGTGGAGGATGGGGATGACAACTAGGTGAGCTCTGGACGCGGTGCGTTCTACATGTGAAGACCATCACGGATGGAGCATGTGGTCGGTAGCAACATGTAGTTCAGTGCACAGACGGGGTTGTGTATGAATTAGGTTCTCGGTGAAAGGAGAAGACGATAACTGTTTATGATGGTTTATTGTGATGGGTGGATTAGGATCTCAGTCAAAGAAAATAACAGTGCTTGATGATGCGTCTGCGACTTGCAGATTAGGGTGTGTGCGTTGACGATCGGTGACAAGTATCACCTCTCCCTATTCTCTTTTTTTTTTTTTGTGTCCATAGGTACCAAGTTGGAAAACGGGAAAAAAACGGCAAGGGAAAAAATCGGAAAGATACGATGAAAACGGATAAACGGGAAAAAAACGTGAAAACATCGGAAAAAACAAAAAAAAATCTTAAAAATTATACCAAGTATGTATATATGTCACTTTCCAACATTAAGTAATCAAAAGTTCAGAACATATATCATATGCGTTTATTAAGCACGACAAAATAAAACCCAAACCCAATTTAAACCCGGACCAAACCCGACGTGTTTTATACATGTTTTTCCCGTTTTAAATGCGTATAAAACGAGTACTGATGTTTTTTTCAAAAAAATGAGTTTTTTTCCTGTTTGCTACGACTTCGGATCGATACGCGTTTTATACACATTTTTTCCAAAAAAACGCCTAATTTGGTAACTATATTTGTGCCTGGATGTTTTTCTAGGTGAATGGTGGTGGCTAATGTTAATTGATGGTGGTGGTAGTTATCTGAATGGTTGAATGATTGTAGTGGTGGTTTTGGTGATGATGGTGATCACCTCCTCTCTCTCTCTCTTTATATATATATATATATATATTTATATATGCCCATGCAAAGAAGTCCTCTTTATATGCTTATCTATATACCATATTCAAAGGTTTCCAAATTTGTTGATTTTTGATGGATCCGTTATCTATGAAAAGGTGATCATCCTCATAAAAAATTGGCAAGTTTTAAAACCTCAAAGCGTATCAAATATGCTCTTCAAATTAACTGTTGAATGAACGGATGATACAACTTGTAAACATTTGATGCACCTAGAGCTAGGGAGCATGGACATGGACATGGATCAGACATGGGGCACGACAAATCCTAAAAAAGTTCGACACGAACACGACATGAACACATATATATACATGAATATACATATATTCTAAATTATATATAAAAGGGATATGCAAGAAAAATAGTGAGAGAAACCTTCATAAACCGTAAATTCATAACAAAACATGACTAGTTTATATTTAAAAATTGTCATCTCTATCATTTAAAATCAACATCATATTAAAATATATATTTTTTAAAAGACCCGTGTTTTTGAAAATATTATACTTTCAACCCCTTGTGACCAATATGCGCCCACATATGTTATTAAAGTGTCCACAAAGTGTCTAAGATGTAACCGATAGAAAACAAACATAATAAAAAATGGACACGTATGAGTAGTATCCGACACGTGTCCATGGCGTGTCCGACGAGTGTCGGGCATGTACACGACACCTCTAGGGAAGTGGCCATGCTTCCTAGACATAGAGGTTTTAGAATTACTGATTTTTGGTAAGGGTGATCATATTGCTATAGATAGCATATCCACCAAAAATCAGCACATTTTAAAAGCTCTAGGCGCATCAAATGTTTAGAAGTTTTAGCAATTGTCCATTTCAAACGTTAATTTGAAGAGCATATTTTATACGCTTTGAGGTCTTTAAATTTTTAGATTTTTTTAAGGAGGATTGCCTTACCATAGATAACACATCCACCCAAAATCAACAAATTTGGACACCTCTAGGCATGATTTAAGAGTAACTTCAGCTGGTTACTCATCTGTACGGGATGAGGAGGGAACCAAATTCTTCCACTCCAGTGGGTTACTCATATGTATGGAGACCGTGTCACAAAATTCCTCAAAGCCTTGCTCAAATTTGAGGAAGACTAACTTTTCCTCATCCCATCTCGTCAACCTGCGTGTAGTGCAAGACTTCCGCACGTGGATCGTTGGATCTAATCCAACGCTCAGAATTTGTTACAAAGTTAATATTTTTTTGACCGTTCTCTACATTGCTTTTGCAGTGACTTGTAAAGTCGGCGAAAGAGGAGGATGAGTAACCCGCTGGAGTAGCCCAAAAAACTCATGCCTCAAATGCCTATGTGGATGTCCGTGGTCTCTTCAAAGGACATTTGAGGATGAGTAACCTACTGGAGTTGCTCTATAGAGGGTCATACAAAGAGGGTTTCTTTGCATGGGCATATATATATATATATATATATATATATATATATATATATATATATATATAGAGAGAGAGAGAGAGAGAGAGAGAGAGAGAGAGAGAGAAAGGGAGCCTAGACCTGAGGTGCAATGTTGTTGCGCCTCAGGCTTTGTTTGCCATCCTAGAAGTTTTAGAATTCGGTGATTTTTGGTGGACGTGTTCTCTAGGGTAAGGTGATCATCCTCACAAAAAATCAGTCAATTCTAAAACTTCTAAGGTCATCAAATGTTTAAAATATTTTCGACCGTTCACTGTAACCGTTAATTTTGCCGAGCTCATTTGATAACCCTAGAAGTTCTAGAATTTGCTGATTTTTGGTGAGGATGATCACCTTACCCTAGAGAACACACCCACAAAAAATCATAAAATTCTTAAACTTCTAGGGAGGGTAAACAAGCAAGAGGTGCAACAATGATGCTACACCTCAGGTGCAGGCTCCCTGCCCTCATATATATATATTGTATGCGCGGAAAAAAGATTCGGGTCGTCTTTATTGCGAGCACACGAAGATTACAAAGCCGGGACCCGGGGACTCGGGGGTGGTGAGCCGGGTGCGGCGAAGATTTGATCAGGAGATTATGGGAGAGATTTTCTGGAGGGTCTCTTTAATCTGCGTCTCCATGTTATTTCGTGCGAGAGCTCTGGAGGGGTTTCCCAGGACAGAGGTCTTTACAAGGTTTCGGGTTTCTTGAGAGGTCGAGGTTTTTGGCCTTTGTTTTTGTCCCTTTCGTGCTTTGCGCTTTCTCATTTAGGGGGCTTTTGGCGTTGTTTGCTCGATCTTCGCATCTCCCTTGACTTTTGCTAGACCTTGGCGTCCTCGATCGTCGGTTTTGCGGCGTCGATCTTGCTTTCACCTTCGGCTATGGCTTCTGGCGTCTGGCTTTGGCTTTGCTTTAGCGTAGCTTTGGCGTCGGCGTAGCTTTGGCGTATAGCGCTTGAACATAGAAGGGGTAGTGGTTTGCGGTGCTTTCGTTCTTTCGGACTTCGCGTCGTATCGACTAGAACGTGCATTGCTTTGCTCGTGATCCTTCGTAGTTACTTGGCTTCAGCACGTGTGTAGCTTTAGTGCGGGCGTAATTTTGGCTTTGCTCTGACTTTAGCGTTTGGCTTCTGGCTTAGCTTTAGCTTTTTGCTTCTGGCTCTGGTGTTGCTTTGGTATATAGCGCTTGAACGTATAAGGGGTAGAGGCTTGCAGTGCTTTCGTTTTCCGGACTTCGCATCGTGTCGACTAGAAAGTGCGTTGCTTTACTCGTGATCTTTTGTAGTTGCTTGGCTTCAGTACGCGCGTGGCTTTAGCACGGGCGTAGCTCTTGCTTTGCTTGGCTTTAGCTTTTGGCTTTGGCTTGATCTTCACCTCAAATGATGATTGCGACGTCTCCGAGCCTTCTTCATTTTTTCGGCTTTGTGAGGGTGGACTTTGGCAACGACGGTTGTGGCATCGACTTTGCTTCTCTTCTACTCCGGGTTTCTATGGTGTGATCGGAGTCGAAGGCTTCTTTTGAGGACGGCAGGTGTAGCACCAATATCCGAGTCTTCTTTATTCTTCCGGCTTCCTTCTTTTGGGGATGGAACTTTGGCAACGACGGTTGTGGCATCGGCTTTGGCTTCTCTTTTTCTCCGGGCTTCTTTGGCGTGATCGGAGTCGAAAGCTTCTTTGAAGATGGCAGGTGTAGCACCGATCTTCGTGCGACGGTTGTAGCGTCGGCTTTTGCTGATGAAGACGGCGGTGTAACACCGATTTCAGTGCGCCGGTTGTAGTGTCGGCTTTTGTTGATGAAGACGGTGGGTGTAGCACCGATCTCCATGCGACGGGTGTAGTGTCAGTTTTTGTTGATGAAGACGGTGAGTGTAGCACCGATCTCCATGCGACGGTTGTGGTGTCGGCTTTGATTTCTCTCCTTTTCTGGGTTTCTTTGGCGTTTTCAGAGTCGAAGACTTCTTTTGAAGATGGCAGGTGTAACACCGATCTCCGTGCAACAGGTGTAGCGTCGGTTTCTTCTCCGGGCGTATTTGCCGTGATCGGAGTTGAAGGCTTTGTTGAGGTAATGGGTGTAGCGCCGCTCCGGGTATCCTTCTCCAAGCTTTCTTCTTCGTGAATGGAGCGGATGTTTGTTGAAAACGACGGGTGTGGTGCCGCTTCGATCTTCTTCTCCAGCCTTTGCTTTTGGCGCCTTCGGAGTTGAAGATGGTTGGAGATGACATGTTGATGCCAACTCCAGGCCTTCTTCTTCAAGCTTTCTTCGTGCGAGGAGTCGAGGCTTTGTTGAAGACGACTGGGTGATGTCGACTTCGATCTTCTTCTCCGGCCTTTGCTTGTGGCGTCTTTGGAGTTGAAGATGATTGAAGACGACGGGGTGATGCTGACTCCGGGCCTTCTTCTCCGAGCTTTCTTCTTCGTGAACGGAGTCGAAGCTTTGATCTTCTATGCAAGGTGTTCACGTGGATGAGGACTTTTATGGGCTAAGTGTTTTCGTAGGAAGCGCTTGCCGTGCCTCGTGAAGCCTTGGGTCATCTAGAGCGAGTCTCTTTCTTTGCAGAGCCTTCGTGTCTTCTAGTTTTTGATCTTCAATTCGAGCGTTGGAGCCTCCTCGTCTTCAGAGCCTCTATGTCTCGAGCTTCGAGCCTCAAGTGTTGGAGCCTCCTCGTCTTCAGAGCCTCCACGACTCTAGCTTCGGTCTTCAATGGCTTCTCCGACCTCTTCGACCTTTAATGCCTTCCCCCACCCCCTCTATTTATAGGCAAAGGGGATGGGAAGGGAGAGATATGACTGCGATTTAGTGCATTTTTCCAATATTTCTCTCTATAACCATCAAGATATTGTTCCCTCTTTTGGGGCAAACAACCTTGATTTCTTTCCTTATTTTGTGGGGATGGTTATGGGCAAGATATGACACAATCTTTTCAGATATGAGCCATCTTTGCACATTCAAATCGTTGGCGACACGACTTTGTTTCTTGTCCGTCGGATCGAGGGATCGGCACGGATCCACAGTTAGCATAGACGTCCGGGCTACCTCCCCCCGCGTATGGCGGTTTTTCTTTCTTTTTTTTTTTTTTTCCTTTCCTCTTGTGGCCGGCCACACCTCTCCATGGGGGAGGGGGCACGGTTTCCAAGAGAGGGGCCGGTGGGCCCTCGCCCGGTCACTTTGTTGGCTGGCCACACCCTCCCCATGGGGAGGGGGCACGGTTTCCGAGAGGGGGGGCAGTGGGCCCACTTGCATGGGTTGCTTGAGTCAGGTTCGGTGTGTGTTAGCTGGGTTCGCATGCGAGCCGTTGTGTGCAGGCCAAGTTTTGCATGCGGGTCGGGTTCGATCCGTGGGCTAATTTCGGTGCCCATATATATATATACATATATATATATATATACACACACACACACACACACATACACACCCCCTCCAGTGTGATCTGTTGGTGCGACCCATTTGGTGCGATCCAAGCTCTGTGGGCCATCTGATTTAATTTGTATGGCTGTGATGCATTGTTTGGGCGGTGCATGCATCACAACTAATGTATGTTTGCTCACTAACCAGTGTTCTGAAAGGCACAAGGCGCACATGAGGCGCAAAGGTCTCCTAGAGCCTAGGCGCAAGGCGCAACTCAAGGCGCGCGCTTGACTGAAGTAAGGCATATATATATATATATATATATATATATATATATATATATATATATATATATATATATATATTCAAAACATGCATAACTAGACTAAGAAAATGAATCTTAAGACAAGAGATAAATTGGATAGATCGTTGTTGCAACAACACAAATGTTGTAGCCTTGTAGGTTTGAATTATGACTCTAAATAAGCCATTTAAATATATTAAATCTTCAAATATGTATAGTTCAAATTCAATAATCAGTATAAGATATCAAATGTGATATTATAGCAAACAAAAAATAAATAGTGAATGATTGAATGTGTTATTTTATCTGTGTGCTTGTGCACATGCTTCTAAATCAGTATGAAATGAGCAAATCGAGAAAGAAAAGAAAACTCATTGAATCTTGTAATAGTTGAAATAATATCAAAGTCATCAAATCCAACCTACAATTGCTCATATGATCCTACCTAAGAACTATAACAAATAATTTTGAATGTAAATAATATTCAATCAATCTGCCAATATTCAGACTACTGTAATCATGAATGAAATCTACTTAATAACTTAATCATATGGCCAAAAATATCAATTGCAAGCACATAATTGCACATGGTTCAACTAGACACGCTTTTTTTGCGCCTGGAGCCTGGAGCCTAGGTCTAAGGCGCGCGCCTTTCTAACAGAGCCTGGCCTTGTGCTTTTTGAGGCGTAGGGGGTGAGACTAGTTGAGCCTGAGCCTAGGCGTGCCTTTAATAACACTGTCACTAAGACCTATATGTTGTGGTGCTCTATTGCATATGTTGCACTAATTCCATTGCATATGTTGCACTAGGCGGCTGGGCGGTGCATGCACGCTAACATCCACATGTTGCAGTGCTCCGCTGCATATGTTGCAATACTCCCAGTGCATATGTTTCTCGTCAGGGTCTCACCAAGTGGATCTCACTTGAGGGATTATATATATATATATATATATATATATATATATATATATATATATATATATATATATATCTTATAAGACAACAATAAACCCAACAATGCTATATGGTTCAGAATTCTATCCCTTAAAGAGAGCTCAAGCTCATAAAATGAGCATGTCAGAGATGAGGATGCTGAGGTGGATATGCGGAAAACTAGGAGGGATAGATGGGGAATGAGTGTATTAGAGAAAGTATTGGAGTGGCACAGATTATGACTTATATTTCTACAAAATTGACTTCTCTTAGTTTCTGAATGATACTTTTAGAATTGTTTGTTTCATTCGATGTGAGGCACCTGGTTTTGTGTGCTTGAAGCAAACTAGTGATTGAGAAGAAACTTACTACATGTTACGATTCTTGTCCTTTTTACGTATGATAGAACAACAAAGCCGTTTGCATCAACAAGGGGTTACTATGGAGCATGACTCATAATTGGGAGGCAGTACAAAAGCTTTGAGCAACTTTTTTGATCTGCTGTCAAACTAGCATTAATCTGCCCATGATATGTGATCGCTTTGGTTTATACCATCAGTCTAAAAAGTAAAATATATAAATTAATAAACTGACGAAGACAAGCAAGACTTTTTTTAAGGTGTAAAAACCACAAGCCAAACAACAAAGTACACCTTATTCTCTCATGGACTCCTTTATGAATTATGTAAGTGTTGTTTCTCTAATACTCCGTCTCTGCCATGGTTTTAAATCTCGGCCGATACCGGTACGTACCGGTTTTGGCCGGTTCGAGACCGGTACTGCATCCGATCCCGATACCTGGCCCGTATCGGCCGGTACCGGTACGTACCGGTCCGTATCGACTGGTTCAGGCCGGTACCGGCCGGTACGGCCGGTACGGACCGGTACCGACAGGTTAATTTTTTTTTTTTTGGGTTTTTTGGGTTTTTTTCAGATTTTTTTTCTCAACCGGTATCGGTCCGTACCAGCCGGTACCGGTACGTACCGGCCGGTACATACCGGTTCGGGGCCGACCGATACCGCGACCGATACCGTGATTTTAAACCTTGGTCTCTGCATCACCAACATCTAGTAGTTAGAATCAAATCATGCTTGATAGTATTTTGTGATTTGTTTTGATAGTATTTTATGATTTGTTTTGACCTCTATCCTATTCTCAGTATTTTAAATATAGTGGCATTTCTACTCAAATCGGTACAAAATCAGCCTATCATATAGTGGTCAAATACTCAAATGTGTTGCAACTTTTCAGATGAAGTGCCTAACTTCATCAACGATTTTGAACTACTTCTGCAACTGCAAGGAACTGGTGGCATAGATCACCTACAATGTATTTTGTAGACCCCCGATTCATGTGACTCATCTCATGAGTTGACGAGTCTTATATATTCCATTCATCCCATGGATCATTTATATCATATGTATACCAATATTTTGGGGTGAGTGGATCTCTTTAATAAAATCTCATCTATTGATTTATGAAGAATGACAAACGTTTGGCTGTTTAGGCACAATCCGAACAGGTCATTCGGCATTGTCTCAAGCAAAAGCCATGCACTAATATATTCTGAGCAATGAAATGACAAATATACTGTTTAATGTCCATCCAAAGCTTTGTGCCACTCCTTATAATACAAAAGGCAATGTAGGGGAGAAATCAGTAAGATTACTTGCAATTATGAATTCGATATTTACAAAACAGGCCTTCTATTATCCTTTTTCAGCTTATCTAAATGGGGAAATCGGTTAAGTAAGGTTTACTTGCCTCAAAGTATTGAATGACTTTACTCGAATGCCGACCTATTGGTCCAGAATATATTAGTTCGCCTCCCCTTTTCATTAAGATAAGCTGCAGTTGGACAGAAAACATGGCTTTCAGTACAAAGTGAATTATATCAAGTTATTGAAATATATTTAGATATTTTGCGTACTTATATATTAAAAATCTTGTTCAACTTTTGTCATACTCCTTTTGGTATCTTTCCACTTTTTGCTGTCTTACTGCAATGAATGTCTTACCTCATCAAATGCCTCGAATATATTAATACTAGGTTGGTGGATAGTGCAGACTATTGTCCTTCCTGTTTCAGCAACATTTTTCACTGCACGCATAACGATGGCAGCGGCTCTAGCATCTAGACCCGAAGTGGGTTCATCCATAAATATAATAGATGGATTGGAAACAAGCTCCACTGCAATTGTGAGCCGTTTGCGTTGTTCAGTGGATAGGCCATTAACCCCAGGTATCCCCACTAAAGCATCTTTGATTCCATCAAGCTCTATCGTTTCAAGGACTTCATTAACAAATCCCTGTCGATCACATGCAGTTTGTTTAGTTTCAACACGATTCACATGAAATAATCCATATCTAAATTTGAATTGCTTGTTTTGTTGTACTATTGTATGTATTGCATGTATAGAGATTCTTGGGACAATAATTTACTGAAGTGATAATGATATGCTCGTAACTTACATATCTAGTATTTGAATCAATTTGAGGTGGTAGTCGCAGCCAAGCTGAATAAATTACTGATTCTTCTACAGTAATTTGTGGAGAATGTATATCTGTCTGCTCACAGTATCCTGATATCCTAGCAAATGTTTCTTGTACCTTAGGATAGCCACCTACTCGTATTTCTCCTTCGATAGTTCCACTGGTTTTTCTTCCAGCTAGAACATCCAACAGAGTGGTTTTCCCTGCTCCACTAACGCCCATCAATGCTGAAAGAACACCTGGTCTGAATGCACCTGTAACATTGTGGAGCAGTTGGAGTCTTTTTTCTGCATAGCCTTGTTCTCTCATTTCCTAGAGGACAAGAGGAAACTGCTCATTAGCATTCTCTTACCGTTTCACTAATTACCAAAAGATTATGATAACTAAATGATTGATCACTTTATCGTTATTACCAGAGGACTATCAACATAATACCGAACATCTTGGAATGCTATTGTGAGGGGAGCAAATGGTAGAATTATCCTCCCTGTAATGTTAAACCATAATACCCTTATTTTTCAGTCCATTGGGTTTTGTTGAAACT
Source organism: Chamaelirium japonicum (assembly GCA_947650365.1). NCBI lineage: Eukaryota > Viridiplantae > Streptophyta > Magnoliopsida > Liliales > Melanthiaceae > Chamaelirium > Chamaelirium japonicum. The sequence goes on from OX393560.1 coordinate 63,152,188, forward strand.
TGAAACTTCTATTTATGTATTCTCGTTTGTTCTTCCTTGATTGAAGAATGTGATGGAATAATCTTACCAGTGCTTTTGGGTTCTGTTGTGTTTGTGGGAGATGCACTAGAAGATTTTTTCTTCAGGTCTGTTGTACTGCCATCTTCTCCTCCTTGTATCGCAGAAAGCTTTTCACGAGAGATAATAGCACGAGATCCCCCGGGAGCTGAAATCATATATTTTTTCAAACAATTGCATGAAGTGGACAAGGTTTTCTTGATTGTTCAGCAGGTAGAGATGAACTTACGCCTTCTGAAAGTCAAGGCCAAAGTAAATGCAACATTGAATAGTACAATATATCCGATTAAGGCCCCCACTGATATCCAATAAAAGTAGCCCTTGAAATTCAGACCATGGGTGGCCAATACTTGATCCCCTAAGGTTGTGTTTGCTATTGAAATCTGTATAATTGAATATTGAGATCAGGAGAGGGAACAATTAGAAGAATTCACTCAATGGAAGGATGGAATGAAAACTGATCAACATCTATTCTCTTTTACCTTCTGCCATCGTGGTGCATGGAATTCATTTAGAGATAAACCTATCTGCGCATATGTCCAAGGGGAGACCCAAAATCCCCATTTCAACCAACTTGGCATAGAGGCTGCACTACCAAAGATGCTTAGTTGATCCATGTTGACATTTAACAAAATAAAATTAAAAGCTAAGTAGAGCCTTACTTCGTGGGATAAGGAAGCCACCAAATAAAATGATGACTAGTAAAGACGAAGTACCACTGACTGTAGAGGCCACCACCGTCTGGAAAAATGAGGCTAGAAAACGGAATAGGGACAATGACATTTGATGTACAAGAAAAAGTAGAAAGACTTGGCGGAAGTACCTAAGAGAGAATAATAGATTATTAAGGACTTAAGATATGGTCAGAGATTCAGATGGATACAACGTCATATAGCTTCCAACTTTGGAGAACTATACTGTCTAATGATGCTTACCTTACTGCCTCAGGACTGTACCCAATGACATAGTAAGTAAGGGATACCCATAAGAAAGACTCTATCAAAGAGATCAAAATCTTTAATATTGATGCTGGAACTGCATACGCCCATGCAGGATAGAAGTAGAAATCCCTTTGTCTGTAAAATACTGGAAGTCTAGAAACTGTCATGGATAACTCTGGGAATCCGTTGACCAATAGTAAGATAAGTGCATAAAAAAGTGAACCAAGATAGTAATTCGCATGAACCAGATCCACCCCCATACGTGTACGTATAAAAACAGTCATCGTGATGAATGCAAGAATCCCAAGCTGCAAAGAGAATTATCAACCACCTTAGGCTGAATAACTTTACGTACGTAAATTATATTAGATATAGTCTTGAACATAGCAACTGCCTAGCCTACCTGACTCGTTTTGAATATGTAGACAAACGAATTCCTTTTCATGAGAAGCATTTCTCTTGCCATACAAGCCTTAAATAATTCCCATTTGGGTAAAGAGTACGATTTAAATGATAGAGCATTTTGATGGCATTGGGACTTATCATATGGATTTGATAGCTCCTCATCAAGCTGTTGTCCAATGTGACATGCTTTGAATTCATAGGAGAATTGTTCTGCTGAAACATATTTATAACATTCATGTTGGCGGTACCAGTACTGTTCTTGATCCTTTCTTGACAGAACCTGAATGGAGTTCAAACAAACAAGGTGGAGCTGGTTCAGAGACCATATAAGAAAATTTGCAGATTAGTTACTAATATAATAGTTACCTCTTGGAGGAAGTCAGCTGTTCCTTTTCTTTCTGGGCACATGAACCCACAATCTTCAAAAAATTTGAGTACGTCAGTACGAGGGCCATGGTACACGATATTCCCTTCTGCCATTAAGATGACATCATCAAAGAGATCATAGGTCTCAGGTGCTGGCTGAAGAAGTGAAACCACCATCATGGTTTCTGTAGTGTGAGCCAATTGTTGAAGACAAGTAACGATTTGGAATGTCGTGGAGCTATCTAATCCTGTTGATATTTCATCCATGAAAAGTGCTTTTGTTGGTCCAACAATCATCTCTCCTGCCAGGTGCAAAAGAAGAGTATCATGTGAAGGATTAACAAAATTCCATCAATGATGATAATTGGGAAATCAACTTACATCATGTTTGTTTTTTTTGGAAGGGACCAAGTGGTTAATACATCACCTGTTAGTTAGCCAGCACAATATGGACCAAGGATCGAAATTCGCCCCAAGAGCAAGAGAAATGCCTCAATTTTCTAATAACCCCACATGCTGGAAAGCCTGCCAGTCGCCACTAAGGCGAGAGGGAGGCCCGCCACTATAGAGTAGGAGGAAACATGCCGTAGCACTTATTGGAACCCTTGACTTGGGCCACGGGTTCATATGCCTTACCAACTGAGCTATTAGTTGGAGACGATTTACATCATGTTAACCCGTTCTATATACAGAGTTTTGTCTAGAAAAATGAGTTTTCTTATGAAAAGACCAATGAAAAGCATAATACTTCGTTTCCATAGGGCTTCTCACGGTACCTGTAGTCAATCTTTTCTTCTGGCCACCCGAGATGCCTCTTCTCATGTCATCCCCTATCATTGAATCTGCACAGATGTCCATTCCCATGATCTGATAAGTAAAAATTTTTTGTGAGGATACACCGTTAGGAAGGGAAGATGTCAATGATGTAATCTATTATTTCAGAAGTCTGATTTTGGTTCTTTCAGATAGATTTACCTTCAATATGTAGTCCGTTTGGAGGCTTCTGTCTAATCCCTCCACAGATATTGCCTATAATTCCCAATCTATTCCTCAGTTATAACCAGTAAAAGGGGCCAATAATGAGGAGAAAAACCACTAAGAAGGCACAATATGATAGAAGATGAAGTGGAATGCTGCTTGACTTCTGTAGTTGTTGTATGAACTCTGAATCTATAGATTTAAAGATAAAAGGTTCCTATATGTACAAACAAAATGTTGATTTCCTTGGATTGAAAACTCGTTAAGTTTTGCACCATTTTTGCCCTTTGCTGTTCTATTTTAAATTTGAGATGTCCTTGTACTCATATTCTTATGGTATTATTATTATATGATCTAGCATATGCACCTTGGTTCAAGTAGGATGAGATATGAGGTGAATTCATGATTTACCTTCATGTATGTGTCTATATCAGGTTCAGGGACAATTCCTTTCTGCTTCTCTCTTCTAACAACTTCCTTCATGATTTCTTCACAAAAAACCCCATTTACAATCATGTTAACCTGATCTTATACTTTCTGAACACAGTGAGTAGAACATGTGAGGGCCTTACCTGCTCTGCTTCCAACACCTTGAAAGCGTGCTGAAAAATCCAATGTCTCTCGCACCGTCATCTCAGGAACATGCAGATCGTATTGGCTTATGTAAGCTGATGTCTTTTCTGGAACAAACTCCTCCATTTTGAATCCATTGTAAGTAATTTCTCCCTTAGTCTGCGAAAAGATTGAAGTCACAGAGGGCAGAGGGTGAGCCTCTGTTATCATACAAAGCACTAAGTAATGACGATCAAAGCCCACTGACTGGAAAATTCCTCATTGAAGGACAAGTTGACCAATCTTTGACAAATCCCTTTCAAGGGATAAGTTTAATAAACTAGGACCATTCTTATTAAAGGGACAAAATGACAATTGATGCATTTGATTAATCAGGAGCAATATCCCGCTTTAGTTTGGTAATTTCTGTCAGAGTTGATGAGGTCAAAGCATGAATTAGTGGATTTCTAGCTTAGTTGTGTCGTCATCAGTTTTTTTAAATTTATATATTTTTTTCAGTGATTGAGATTATATTAGATGGAGGCTTTAGATTAGCCATAACTTATGCCAAGTCAGCATGTTATAAAGTGATGTGGTGTACTGTTGGGCTAGTTGAGAGCGAAGAAGGCAAGAGTAGTTCGTGGGCTCAATCTCACAGAATTGGATTTGAATGAGATTTTAGAGGCTCAGGCTCATGCCGGGCTTCTCTTGAACGAACTCCTAGAGGGGAATTTTGTTCATATGTAGAGGATTCTAAGGTTTAAAATAAGTTGACGTAATCTCATCTGTGTTCTGCTTTCGTACATGTGCTGGACCATTCCATATCATTATATGATGCTGATATGGCTTTCGCCCACTCCATGACTCATAAAGTGTACGAAGGACTAATTTGCTTAGGAGCGTAAGTTGCAGCTTCGAGTGCAAAGCCTCAAAACTGCAACAGCATATGCTTGTGGCTCGTTGTGGGTTGCACCATATCTAACAGGTTGTGACTTGTGATTCCATTTCTCAGATACACTATTTTTCTGCGATGCACCTGTGTAGTCCATTCAAAGACGGTCCCATCATCTTTGAGGTACTTGAGAAAGTCCCATAAGAGATACTTTCTACCCTTGTCGAAGCCATACTTTATAATTCTTTATGAGTTTACTTTATTGATTCTCCACTTCCATCCTGAACTCCTAGACGTTTTCCATGGTCTCAACTTGTGGCGAGTCAGATTCATAATGTGAAGAGTCGTTTGAATATGTTGAGATATATTTCGAGAGGAATTTCTCCAAAAAAATGTTGAGGTATTCATAATCCTCACTTATAGGTCAAATGCAATAGTGTCAGTAGTTAACTTGCCTCCCTAGCCTTTTTGGAAAATGTGCCCTGTAAATAAGGTTCATAGATGGGGAAGGATGATGCTTGCAAATGGCTAAGTGGGTTGTTCGGCGGGAGGAGGATCCATGTAAACAATCTCAGATAGGTCACTGTGAAGAAAGGCATTCTTTACATCAATCTGAAGAATGGGCCAACGACGAATGACTGCAACCGCCAGACGAGCTCGAACAATGGTCATCTGAGCCACCGGAGCAAAGGTATCCTCGTAGTCAATGCCATACTCATGAGTAAAGCTACGGACCATCACCCGTGCTTTGTGTCACTCAATGGATCCATCAGGTCGATGCTTGACCTTATAGATCCACTTGCAGCTGACAGGCTCAACGCCAGGGGGCAGTGGGACATCCTAGGTCTGAGTCTACTGAAAGGCCTAAAACTCCTCATCTATGGCCTGACGCCATTGGAAAACTAAACTGCCTCAGAGTAGGACCGGGGCTCCTGATCTGCGTGCACAGCGGTAAGAAAAGCAGTAAACTGAGGCAAGTAGCTGGAGACAGAGGGAAAGACAAAGCGGTCAGGAGGCCCAGTTGTTGGTTTTGCTAAACCTATAAGGATCTTTCCTACAAGTTTCTAATGGAACAAGACAAGAGACAATATGGTGAAATTCTCTATTTTTTCTTCAACTTCTCATATCTTAAACAACACCTTACATCACTTTATATAGAGGATTACATATGACATGAATAAGAAAATTCTAGTCTAGATACATCCATCTTCAGTTCCCATAACTTTAATATAATTATGGCACTTCAATGTGTCTTCATTTCCCATGCATAACTTCTTGTATGACACATCAATACTTCTTTTTATTTCCCATGCATAACTCATGCATAAGGACACATCAATACTGTCTTTTCATAACTCAAGAGTTTCATTAACTCTTTGGTTTGAATGATAATTTCAACATCCTCCCTCAAACCAAAGAGGTCTTCATTCCAAGCATCATCCTGAGCTTCTTGAATGTTTCTATCGGTAATGCCTTTGTAAAGATATCTGCAATCTGTTCAGTAGTAGCACAATACTCTAGCTTGATGATCTTTTCCTTCACTTGATCACATAGAAAATGATAGCGGATGTCGATGTGTTTACACCTTCCATGCTGCACTGGATTTTTAGCAAGTTCGATAGCCGATTGATTATCCACATAGATGATAGTGGCTTCTTGTACTTGGTAATCGAACTCCTTCATAAGATTCTTCAACCACATAGCTTCACAAGCTGCAGAAGATACCGCAATGTATTATGCTTCACATGTCGATAATGCGACAACACTTTGCTTCTTTGACATCCAAGTAAAAGCAGTTGACTCAAGAGAGGAAACATAACTGCTTGTGCTCTTTCGTTCATCTTGGTCACCTCCCCAATCACTTTCAGAATACCTATACAAAGTTGTATCATCTCCATAGCTGTAGAAAAGACCAAGACCTATGGTACCCTTAATGTACCTAAGGATTCTCTTTGCCGCGAGCCATTGCGATTCCTTCGGTGTCTCCATATACCTGCTTAATATTCCAACACCATACACAATATCCGGCCTTGTGATAGTGAGATACCTTAAGCTTCCGATCAAGCTTTTGTATAAAGTTGGATCCACAGATTTTCCTTCTTCCCTCGTTAAACGTAGACTTGTTTCTACCGGTGTGCTCACCAAATTACAGTTGCTCATCTTGAACTTCTCGAGTATCTCCTTCGCATACTTCTTTTGTGATATAAAGATTCCTTGACTTTGTTGATGCACTTCGATGCCAAGAAAGAATGGCATAAGGCCAGAATCAGTCATCTCGAACTCCTTGAACATCGCCTGCTTGAATTCTTTGAACATATGTTCATTGTTGCCTGTAAACAACAAGTCATCAACATAAAGACATGCGATAAGTATGTCACTATCTGCATTCTTCTTGACATAGACCGCATGCTCATAGGTGCACTTAACAAAACCAAAGTTTTGAAAATAGCCATCAATACGAGAATTCCATGCCTTTGGTGCCTGCTTTAACCCATATAGGGCCTTCTTCAATCGGTACACCTTGTGCTCTTGGCCTTTTATGATGAAGCCTTCAGGCTGGTCTATATATACTTCTTCCTCGAGCGTGCCATTTAAGAATGCCGACTTCACATCAAGTTGATGGATCTTCCATTTGTGATGTGATGCAAGAGACATAATTAATTTTACGGTGTCAATTCGATCTACGGTAGCAAATACTTCTTCATAGTCAACGCCATGTTTTTGCTTGTAGCCTTTTGCAACGAGCCTCGCCTTGAAACGATCGACCTTTCCATCGACTGTACACTTGATTTTATACACCCATTTAACACCAATGGTTCTTTGCCCTTTTGGTAGTGAAGTTAACTCCCATGTATTATTATTCTCGATGGCTTGAATCTCTTCTCTCATTGTGCTTCTCCATGGATCTTCCTTCACGGCCTCTTGAAAGCTAAGAGGCTCATGATCAACATAGAGACAGAACAAGTTTGTTCCTTCAGTTTGCTCATAGAGATCTTGTAAGCTCCTCATCTTTAGTGGCGGTATAGAAGAGGAAGAGCTACCTGATCCTTGGATCGATGAAGTGCGAGAAGATGAAGTAACCGCTGGAGATCTTCGAATGGGTGATGGTGTGCATGGAGGAGATGAACTTTGTTCCTCCACTCTTTCCGAGCTACCCTCTTCTTCTTCTTCAATGTCGACTTTATTCTCCTTTCTAGGGTCTTCATCGTTCCACTTCCACGCTTCTTCGCTAAAAATAACATCTCTACTCACCACTACTTTATTTGTAAGTAGGTTGTAGAGTTTGTATGCTTTGGAGACTTCGCTATAGCCGATGAAGATGCACTTCTTGCCTCGATCATCTAGCTTCCTTCTTTTTGCTTCTGGTACTTGTGCATATGCGACACACCCAAAGATTCTCAGGTGTGCCACACTTGGTTTATAGCCGCTCCATGCTTCTTCTGGCATCAGATTCCTCACACTCTTCGTAGGGTAACGATTGAGCAAGTAAGCGGTACAAACGACCGCTTCTGCCCAAAACACTTTCGACAAATTTTTCTCCTTGAGCATGGTCCTTGTCATGTCAAGGATGGTTCGGTTCTTCCTCTCCGCGATTCCATTCTGCTGAGGTGTGTAAGCTGTTGTGAATTATTGCTTGATGCCTTCTTGTCTATAAAAATCTTGAAACATATTCGAGGTGTACTCACCCTCTTTATCAGATCTGAGTATTTTGAGTTTACATCCACTCTCTATTTCAACAAGAGCTTTGAAGTTTTTAAATATAGTAAAATCTTCTGATTTTTGCTTGATAACATATACCCATAGCTTTTTACTATAGTCATCTACAAAGGTAATAAAATATCTATTACCTCCATGAGATATCGGCTCGAATGGACCACAAATGTCCGTGTGAACCAGCTGCAAATGTACTGTAGCTCTCCATGATTTTTCACTTTGAAATGGAAGTCGGTGTTGCTTGCCGAGTGTACATGATTCATATACAAATTCTGGCTTCTCTATGTTTGGTAAACCATGCATCATGCTTGATATAGAGAGAAGCTTGATCCCATTGAATTGAGATGTCCAAGTCGAAGATGCCACTTCCAAGATTCATTTTTCACAACACCTTGGAAGCATTTCTCCATCGTTGTGTTAAGATGCAATGGAAACATCCTATTGTGTGCCATCTGGACCTTTTTGATTAAACTTCCATGAACGCCTCTTAGAGAAAGAGAGTTATTCTCCATATGTATGACATAACCCTTTTCTAAGAGTTGCCCAATACTAAGAATATTGCTCTTCATGTTAGGCACATAATACACATTAGAGATAAATTGCGGATCACCATCTTTTTGGTAGAATTTGATTTTATCTCAGCCTTCAACTGGGACCTTCGATGAGTCACCCAGGCTAACTTGTCCTTGAACATCTTCTGAGAGATCTTCGAAGAGCTCCTTCTTTCCGCACATGTGCTTACTCGCTCCAGAGTCAAGATACCATACGTCTTGCGGAACATGTGCCGCTTCTTGTGCAAAGAGGAGAGTGCACTCCTCCTTGTCATTGCTTGATGTTTCAGCAAAGTTGGAGTGCTCACCTTGATTTGCTGATTTGTTATGCAAACAATCCGATACATAGTGTCCGAATTTGTGGCTAACAAAGCACTCGATATGCTTGGTGCTTCCATGACCACTGGTGGATCTTCCTCTACCGGTTCCTCGCCTAGGAACATATGAACTTTTTTGCTGATTTTGATCTTGTAATTGAGGATTTCCTCTTCCTTGGCCTCTTCCGCAATAGTTGTTGAAAGAATTACCTCGGTGTGAACCCCCATGGCCATGCTTGGGCTCACGAAAAGTCAATTTTGACTCTAGTGCTTTCTCGATTGTTACCGAACTTATGCTCTTCTTCATTCGTTGCTCATGCACTTGGAGAGATCCCATTAACACTTCCACCATGAGAGTCTCCAAGTTTTTTGATTCTTCAATAGCCATAACCATATGCTCAAACTTGCTTGTGAGTGAGCGTAGGATTTTCTCCACATGCTCAAACATCTTCAAGTTTTTCACCATTTCTCTTTAAATTGTTAGAGTTGATAAGTAAACGAGAAAAGTAGTCGGAAATAGTTTCACCTTCTTTCATTTGGGCCGCTTCGAACTCGCCTCGAAGAGTTTGTAAGTGAATCTTCTTCACACGTTCAACTCCTTTGAAGAAAATCTTGAGTATCTCCCATGCTTCTTTGCTTGATTTCGCTTTGGCGATCTTCTCGAATGTTGATTCATCCACTCCTTGATAGAATAGGAACAACGCCTTCTTGTCTTTCTTCCTTTGATCTTTGATGGAGTTCTTCTGCTCCGGTGTGAAGGCAGTTTCTTGCTCCGTCATGGGTTCTACATACCCATCGGTGACGATCTCCCATAGGTCTTGTGACCCGAACAAGGCCCGCATCTGGATATGCCAACTCTTATAGTTGTCTTTTGTCAACTTGGGAATTTGGGGTTGAACTAAGTTGGAGGCCATGGGATAAAACGAAGCAAGAACTAACTTGTAGGTGGAAACCTATGCTCTGATACCACTTTTGTTGGTTTTGCTAAACCTATGAGGATCTTTCCTACAAGTTTCTAATGGAACAAGACATGAGACAGTATGGTGGAATTCTTTATTTTTTCTTCAACTTCTCATATCTTAAACAACACCTTACATCACTTTATATAGAGGGTTACATATGACATGAATAAGAAAATTCTAGTCTAGATACATCCATCTTCAGTTCCCATAACTTTAATATAATTATGGCACTTCAATGTGTCTTCATTTCCCATGCATAACTTCTTGTATGGCACATCAATACTTCTTTTTATTTCCCATGCATAACTTATGCATAATGACATATCAATACTGTCTTTTCATAACTCAAGAGTTTCATTAACTCTTTGGTTTGAATGATAATTTCAACACCAGTTCCCATAACTTTAATATAATTATGGCACTTCAATGTGTCTTCATTTCCCATGCATAACTTCTTGTATGGCATATCAATACTTCTTTTTATTTCCCATGCATAACTCATGCATAATGACACATCAATACTGTCTTTTCATAACTCAAGAGTTTCATTAACTCTTTGGTTTGAATGATAATTTCAACACCAGTGTCGTGGCTAAAGCGGTCAGGCGGGTGGTGCTAGCGCTAGGGATAGCGAGGCGAGCACGGATACACGACATGTAATGATGGAGGAGGCACAGTAAACGGAGTACCAGGAGCAAACTCAATAGCATAAAAGCTGACATCCTCCTCCGAGGAGGAAGGAAACTGAGACACAGGAGCATGCCGACGAGAGTAAACCTGAGGAAAGGGAGAGACAACCCGATGAGAGAGAGACACGGACATAGAGAAGCCTCGGAGGAGTCCCCTGGAGAGGTTGGGGAAACAGTCGGCAAAGGAGCCAGGGGAGCTGGTAGTGAGGAAGGAGTTGGAGGAGCCGACGGAGGAGGCACAGGGGTCGAGGATAGAAGAGAAGAAACCTCGAGGAAGGTGAGATCTTGAGCCTCATGAGAGTAGTAAGAAGTATCATCGACAAAGAAGACGTGTCGAGAGATACGCAGACGACGAGCAATAGGGTCATAGTAGCGGTACCCCTTATGCTCAATGCTGATCCCAAGAAGAATGCACTTAGCTGCTTGACAGACAGCTTTGTGCGCTCATGGGGAGGGAGAAGAACAAAACCGGTGTACCCCGAACGTGCGAAGAGGGCTGTAGTCAGGCGTTGTAGACAGAAGGTGCTCGTGAGGGGAGACCTTAACTGGAAGGACCGACAAAGGAGTGATGTTGATGAGCTGGACAGAGGTCAGAAGGGCTCAGCCCAGAAGCGCAAAGGAACAAAACCAAAAAGGAGAAGAGCCAGAGTAGTAGCGAGAATATGGCGATGCTTTCTCTCAGCAATGTCATTCTGCTTATGGATGTGAGGACACAAGTGCTGAAAAAGTGTCCCATGTGACTGAAGAAGGGTGTGCATAGCAGTGAACAGATACTCAAGGGCGCAATCAGATTGAAAGATCTTAATACGACGACCAAACTATGTGTGGATCATGGACGTAAAGTCCTGATAAACCTGGTAGATATCTGAACGACGACGAAGGAGATACACCTAGGTGTAGCGGCTAAAATCATCCACAAAAGAGACATAATATAAATAACCAGTCATAGATAGGAGAGGAGAAGGCCCCCGGCCCCCCAAATATCAGAGTGAACAAGATCAAAAAGAGTAGAGCTCTGAGAAGTACTAGGTGAAAAGGGAATGGCATCAGCTTTTGCGAGCTTGCAGCCGATACAAGTAGACAAAGACCCAAAATGACCACGACCTAAAGCTTAAGAATGGAGTAATCTCTTAAGTCGTGGTTCCGACACATGACCTAATCTCCTATGCCATAGGTCGGCATCAGGAGAGACAACTCCACAAAACCCAGAAGATGACGGAGTCGGAGAGTAAACTCCATCTGATATAGTCCACCTGTCCTACGACCTGCTCCAATCAGTCGGCCAATATGTAGATCATGCACAGAGCAAGAAGAAGAGTTAAATGTCATAGAACAACCAGATTCACACAAAGTACTAACAAAAATAAGGTGCATGTGTAGTGTGGGAGTGTGAAGCACAGAGGGTAAGGAAAGGTGACTAGTGGGAGCGGAGGTTGTAATAATGGATCCAAACTGGGAGATGGTTAATCGAGAACCATCCATAATGTGGATCGGTGACAGGTGCGTCGCAGGCTGGCAAGCAGTGAGCAGAGAGGCATCTGAAGTCATATGGTGCGAAGCACCCGAATCTAATATCCAAACGACAGAACTACCAGGAGAAGCAGAGAGAGCCGAGGCGCCTGAAGATCCAGGAGGAGTGACAGACTGCTGAGAGTCTAAGCTGAGCCAGCTCCTCATGAATGGACTGTAGATCTCCAGCCGAGATTGAAGAGGCAACCGCTGCAGCAGTAGGAGCCTGTCGACCATGACCACGCCCGCGGCCGCGGTCTCGATCTTTGTAGACAGTGGTTGCAGAACAGTTTGCCGTGTGAAGCAGTAGTAGCTAAAGAAGGCAAAGAAGCAGTTAGAGGACTTGAAGCCGGAGGTGGTGGAGCTGCAGTCAGTACAACCTGGAGACTGGGTGGAAGAGGTGAGGCTCTGGAGGTGAGTATACGCAGATGAGTTTCCTCAGCGACCAGCTCAACGACAGCCTCATTAAGACGTGGAAGGCTATCCCGGTGAATATGCTGACTCGCCAAAGCATTGAACTTTGGCCGAATGACAGCAAAGAGCTCAAGGCGCTCCCGGTAGAGCTGGCACTCTAGAGCACGTGACCGGTCAGGAACAACAGTGAGATCCTGAAGGTCTCGCCAGTATGACCACATCTGACAGTAAAACTACTGAATAGTCAACTCTCCTTGCTGTGCCGACTGGGCCTGAGTGAAAATCTGATACGTGCTCTGCTCTTCTCAACAAACCGAGCAGTGACGTGTCCTCAAATCATAACAACAGTGGCAAGCCCAGCCATGTTCCGGCGGAGAGAACGATCCACGGATGCAACAGGGTACGCCTTGATGCGTTGATCTCGAAGTATTCAGAGACCATATTCTGTATCTAGAGTAGAAAGAGCGGTAGAGCCATCAAGATGTTCTCGAAGATTACGGCCCTCAAGAGCTGATTCCACTGTGGCTGACCATGTTGGCCAGTCAGAAGCCTCGTGGAGAAGAAAGTCCATGGCGAGAGGACGAAAATCTCGTGGAATCTCATAGCAAGGCATGGCCGGAGTAGTCTTGGTCGACATCTTCGTGAATGAGGACATATAAACCAGAAGAGAATCGGTGGCACACGAAGGTGGTGAGACAGCTGCAATGTGCAGGAGACACCTGCTGCGAGGAGGTGTGGGTTGTGTAAAAGATGGCAGGGCTGATTCGGATTGCAGGGATGGCAACAGAGGGCAGAGGCGGTGGCTATGCTTGGCCTGTAGAGGAGACAAGGGCACGATAGGAGGGATCTGTAGATTTGGCTGAGATCTACGGATCCCTGCAGTGAGGTGCGGGCTGTGTAGAAGATGGCAGGGCTGATTCGGACTGCAGGGAGGCAGATCTGGCTGAGATTAGATCCGGATGGGAGGAGGGAGGCGGCTGCATGGAGGCGGCCTATAGATCCGGGTGCAAAGATGCGGCCTGTAGATCCAGCAGCGATCTAGACGGAAGGAGGGAGGCGACTGCAGATCCGGATGGGAGGAGGGAGGCTGTAGATCCGAACGGGAGGAGGAGCTCGTTGGGGAAGAGGTAATCACCGTTGGGGAAGAGGAGCTTGTCGGGGGCTGCTGTAGATCCGCCGGAAAGGCCGTCGTGAAGAGGAGCTCACCGGGAATCAGATACGACTAAGATCTTGCCATGGAAGCGGAGCTCGAGAGGGAGGCTCTGATACATGTGACAAGCCATAGAGAAAAGAGAGAGAAAGAGAGAGCGAGAGGAGGCTAGGGTTTGTAAAGAGAACCCAATAATCCTCTCATTAAGCCAATCTAAGGGCAATACATGCGAGTCCTCTGTACACTAAGTGTATGTATATACAAGAATACATCTTAACATCTAGGTTCGTCCTAGGACCACCTATTTATAGACATATATTCATATTAAACTTAGAGAAGGAATATTACGAGAAAATGCAGGTCGAACCGCCTTACCGCATGCTGCCATACCAAGTCGTGCGCACGACCTGGGGAGGACGTGCGCACGACCCAACCTTAGTTTTCTCGTCCTACTTTTCTGCCGATGCCAGTCGTGCGCACGACTCTTCCTGGCCGAGTCTTTCACCCCTTGTGCTCTATCTTCTGCCGTTTCTTCGCGCACGAACCTTGAAGTTGTATGCGGCTTGTTTGGAGCCACATCTTCAATTGTAGGGACACACTATATTAGAGAACCCCACCACTTCTTTTGGTTTCATATACAGTCTCTCAAACAACATAAGTTATCTCATACTAGCACTTTACATTTATGTAGATTTTAGTAAGAAAGAAGCTATCATGTGGAGTTGGTGACTTTCTGGGTTGGAAAAAAAGGAATCAAGGAGACGATTAAATCAGTGGACAAGGTAGCTCTAGTAAACTTGTGAATGGTTGAAGGATGCACTTCTAAATGAAATATACTTTCAAGAAGTAAAACTAAAGATAGAAAACCTTGAGAGATTTGTCTAGTCTTCCTGCGAGTGCCAGCAACAAAGTGGTTTTCCCAGATCCTGGTGGTCCAAGTAATAGAGTCAATCTGCAACCCAAACAAGTCCAATTAGGAAAGAAATTCAACACTAACAGAACATAAACTGATATCCTGCTAAAGTCCTACATTTAGAAAATACATAAACAACAATCATTTATTTTATCGGTAGAAGTCATTACAGAGGGCCTTATTCAGGTAATGTTCAATTGTCTGTCAACTTCTGTGAATATTTAGTTGCAAGTTTTCACATCAAAAGCCACGAATTGCCTGTTCCATCTTTTTCGATCTGTTTTTTTTGGACACATTTTTTTGGTCTAGGAGCACATCTTTTTCAATCTTGACAATGAAAATCTTTATCTACTTTCCTGGAGGGCTTGATGATGCCGCTGACATCTTTCAGGATGCCTATCTTTGCTTCTCGAGACTTTAAGCCTGGTACCCTTACCTGTTCCACAGAAAAAACTGGCATTACATAAATAGAATTAAGATGCTTCTTATGAATGGCCAACTGATTGCTCCTTTGCTGATGAAAGTTTCAGTTGAAGTCATTATATTGTGTGCTCGATCATGTTGGCTTTATAAAGCCTTCTTCACCATTGATCCTTGTCGAGTATTTTGTTTGTTAATGTAAAGCTATGTGCTCTCTGATGTTACTCTCCTAGATGCATTAGATTGTTAATACACATAGCTTTGTTAATGTAAAGCTATGTGTATTTAGTAAACCAAAGTGAGACATCTCCCAGAGTGCTCCAGAAGGCCGACCTTAGGAGGAGGGGAGCACAACAGGTATATGTAGGCAAGGATACACTGCTTCTTAACCAATTCCCGGTGACATTCAACAACCCCCCTCACGCGGGACACACGTGGCAAGGCACTATTGGAGGAGGCAGCTCGGTCCCCACTTTGATACCATACCATGAGACATAACCGGAGTGCTCCAAAAGGCCGACCTTAGGAGGAGGGGAGCAGAGCGGGTAACCGCTCTGTAGCCGATGTGGGACTATTCCCGGTGACATTCAACACAAAGAAAATGTGTGATTATGAAAATTAGTTTTTGCTCAGAACATCTTGTTCGATAGACAAGTATGAGGAAACATTTGGCTAGCAACAGGCTGCTTACTGAAAACATGCTTTTGGCGGCGTTCCATAGAGTGGGAAGGGGCTTCCCATGAACGACCACACATTCCGCTTCCACGCACAGATTCTTGTACCGCACCTCTATGGATGGCAATTTGACGTTTACTCTATACAAAACAATATTGTCAATTCATATATAAGCTGGTGGTATACCGTACATACCCATGTCAACTTCTGTCCCTCAAAGTACAGAAAAAGCATGATGAACGGCATGCATATGTACATGATTGCATGTAGAGCTTACCTGTCTATCCTCTCTCTCTGTTTCTGCAGCAGCCGGAGGTTATCATTCTCGATGTGCTTGATGAGGCTCTCGATGAACAAGCGCTTCTCTATCGGCTTGAGCTTGGTAACGTCAACCGATCTCTTCTCTTTTGTTTCTTCTCCACCTCCATTCTCGTGGAGGTCAAACAGCGATGTCCTGATCCTTCTACTGGTGGGCAGTCTTTCTATTGCAGCCCATTGGAGCTCGTACTCATCATCATTGTCTCTCACCGACTCGATACTTCTCTCAGAAACCGAGCGCGGAAGACGGAATGAGGATCGAATGCTCCTACCGATCCCTTCGAGATCCATCCTCAAGGATTCAGCATTGACTCCGCCTATGGATCGAGCCATACTTCTCGAGACTCAGAGGCTTTGGGGCATTTAGGTTGGGGATCAAGAAACACATAGTCAAGATATACACAAAAAGAAGGAATATAACGGTGTGAGATGCTGCGTCAGTGCATACGAGAGATGATTCTCTGATTTGTTTTTTAGAAAATGCTCGTGGACCGAAAGCATTAAAAGAATCATAGAGCCTGTTTATTCAAAGGCTGCTTACCTCTTCTCACTGATAGCCTGTACTTTGTTTTTCTTATGTATGTCGAAGACTGAGGAGAACGGTAGCCGGCTGATCATCAATGTAGTTGACTTCATCAATATAATTAATCACCTTTTACCGTCATTATGAAAATTGCTCTCTCCAAAATATGCCATCACAGTTTGTTCTGCTTTCAATCTTTTTTTTTTTTGTGTGTATTTTTGTTTTTTGCAATCTAAATGCTGTTGATCATCATCATATTTGGTATGGATGTATGATGTGGATGACTCATCCTGGGTTTCACAGTTGGTGTAAGAGTATGACACCATCAGGGGTGGGGGGGTGGGTGGGTTAAGAGATCCCTCTTCTTTATTGAATCTCTA
Source organism: Chamaelirium japonicum (assembly GCA_947650365.1). Taxonomy (NCBI): domain Eukaryota; kingdom Viridiplantae; phylum Streptophyta; class Magnoliopsida; order Liliales; family Melanthiaceae; genus Chamaelirium; species Chamaelirium japonicum. The sequence continues at coordinate 63,168,914 of OX393560.1, forward strand.
ATAACAACTCCAACCGGTCTCTTCATCTCTAATCAAGAGATCGGCGCACTCCAACCGATCTCTAAATGGGATATCTTAATTCACTGTTCACTTTTATAAAACCCTGTATTGCCCTTTATTCTTTATGCATTCTTTTTTAATTCCGAACATATCCTTTTACACCCTATTTTCTTTAGCAATATACCTATATTTTATATTATAATTTAAGTATAAAGACAAAAAAGAGAGGAGGGGAGGGAACAAAATTAGAGACCGGTGGTTGGATTAAAAAATGGTGGGATCCATCTTTAGTATTGTAAGGTGCAGAAGGTGTACTATGATCCATGGCTGTAATCTTCATGTTTGAAAACAAAATCAGTTTAGAAAAAGCTGTTGTTGCCGTCCTTCAGGTATTGGCCATTTTTTTTTGGGTATTTCGAAGGGGGAGATCACAATCGGACCTCCGGGAGGCGCCACATGCCGGCGCGATAGAAGAAGGCATCCCACCCATCACCTGACGGAAAGACCCAGACCACCAACCGGTGGTAACCATCCATCCTGCCCTTCGGCAGGGAGAACCACATAACCGCCTCACCGGCGACGACCGAACCCACACCATCACCAGACCCCCTACGAAGAAAGAAAAAGAAAAAAAAAACCAAAGGAGCAAATAGGTGCTCGAGAACAAAATGACACCAAAAAGGTTGATCACTGTGCCATCCATCTCCACCAATAGCTCCGGCTGAGAAGAGTAGTTGCACGATTCACCCTGAATAGCCGTAAATCGACTTCTCCGCCTTGCACCACCAGTAGCCACCACCAATCAACGAAGGGGACTGGAAAAACCCTGACATATTCCGGCCAGTGTCCAGAAACCACCATCTTCGGCTGCCAGCCGGCTGGATGTTGCCGATCCTAGGGCGGAAGCCTTCGATCTTACCTGGAGGGCTCGTCATGCAACCAGAACTCTAAGCACAAAACTCTGGACTGGGCGGGGCGGGGGTAAACCCCTATGGACAGGGGAGGGAGACGGGCCCTCTCCGTCCCTAGGTAGCCACCAAGACCGGATCCTTTGGCCTCCCCAGCGCTATTGTCGGCGTCTGGAGAGGCCAAGAGGGGGGGGGGGGGGGGGGGGGGGACCCGGGGCGACGCTCCGAGCCAGACCATTATTAGTTGAAGATGAGTGCATTATGCTAATTTTTTTTTCCAGGTTTCTTTACCTCAAACTGGTGGGAGGTTAGGTTTGAAAATTTTCAAAGTGAGCATTAAATTAGGCTACATCTCCAACGGGATCCTAGGTGCCTTTCGTATTCCAGAAGCTCCTAGCTATCACATAGGCAAAGTAGAAAGTGGGGATTGAAGAGCACTCCAACTGGCTCCTAGAGCCCTTCCCTATTCAATGTGAAGGGGTGTGTGATTTGCTTGGGTACCAATCCCAGCCGTCCTTGCGTATGGCAATGAGAGTAGTGGGGATTCATTCGGGTGGCAACGATGTGATTCACTCGACTGTGGGGACCACAAAATAGCAAATGCTATTTCTTTCGCTGCATGTAGCAAGGAGAGTAGCGAAATGCCACCATGGCGAATGACTTCGGAGACTGTTAGGCACCATTTGTTGGGTTTGGTCCAATGAAACCCACACACACACACACAATAGGAAGGAGGACCGATCTGTCAGGGAGATCATGCTCACGACTTGTCCAGGTTGTGCGCACGATCAATTGGCAAGAAAGTCAGGCGAGTAGACTCTAGAGGCGATTGTGTGCATGATATCCACATCGAGCGCACGACAGATTTGGGCAGCGCATATAGGTTGCAATATGGTCGGGATTTCTGATTAGTTTTGGGCTTCTATGGGTACATGCTTGCTCCTTATAAAAGGGAAGCATGGGGGCTCTGGGGTTCGTTACAAAAACTTGTTGAGATTGTCGACGACGATGGCTACGGAAGTGTTCAAGATCATATATGAGGGAGAAGGTGTCACACGAGAGAGAAAGAGAGAGAGAGGGCTTCTATGGGTACATGCTTGCTCCTTATAAAAGGGAAGCATGGGGGCTCTGGGGTTCGTTACAAAAACTTGTTGAGATTGTCGACGACGATGGCTACGGAAGTGTTCAAGATCATATATGAGGGAGAAGGTGTCACACGAGAGAGAGAGAGAGAGAGAGAGAGAGAGAGAGAGAGAGAGAGAGAGAGAGAGAGAGAGAGAGAGAGAGAGAGAGAGAGAGAGAGAGAGAGAGAGAGAGAGAGAGAGAGAGAGAGAGAGAGAGAGAGAGAGAGAGAGAGGGGGGGGGGGGGGGGTGCAGTGCTCCCCCCAGGCTCTTTGATGCTCGTGAGAGCGTGGCGGCTGTAATCGCGGTGAAGTGGTTCTTGTTGTAGAGAATTGAGAGTAAGTCATGGACAAGGAGAGAATGAAACCTGGTCTAGGGTTTGCCGCATAGAGAGAAGAGAGAAGAAGAAAAGTAGAGAGAAAAAAGAAGAAGAAGAAGAAGAGAGGAAAAGGAGGAAAGTAGAGGATACGTACGGTGTGCAGATCTTTTTTGGTTTCCTCGATGCGTTTTCCTCGGCTTCTACTTCGGCGGGTGATTTTATCTCTTAGTGATCCGATAATCTCTCGGGCAGGTTGTTTTCTACTTCATGGATGTGATCTGTGAGAGAAGCAAGATTTTGTTTGCGAGGTTTGACAAATGGTGACCACTATTTGGTGTATTTTCTTGCTAGTGATATTTTATATCCTTGATTGCCAATGAATCAGTGGAGTTCGTTGCCATTGTATTTATGCATCATATATATTTTCTATATGGTTGTGTGTTCTCTACAGGATTCTGATCCTTGAATCTAGAAGGCTTCCGCAATTCAAGGGATTCAGCATTGATGCGAGCCGTTTTTCCCAACAACATTTTGGATCATGCTCTGAGATGGATTCAATGTTTTTACAATGCCCCACCCTTGACCGAAGAGAACCATGAGTGAAGGGAGAGAGACTGTGCAATCTAAGGGTGTCTTTGGTTGCCAATAAAACACTTGAAAGGAAAAGAAAATACTAATTTTCCTCCAAAACTCCGAGTTTGGTTGATAGGAAAGTGTGGTCACCATAGGAAAATAAATTTTTTTTTGTGGAAACCAGTTTTCCGTTAGAAGGCCACAAAAGTTTTTCTGCCGAAAGCACATAAAACATGGGAAAGGAAAATAAAAGTCAATTTTTATTTCTTTTCCAGACAACCAAACATAGCAAGAAAAATTACCTTTCTAGCCCTTCCTTTCCGATGAATTTCTTTTTGCAAAAACTTTTCCAGTTACCAAAGGAGTTTCTTACATGGAAAATGCTATTCTGCCATCCTGTTTTCCATCTAGACGGGGCCATCTTGATTTGGCAGCTGATCACAACTGTCCATTGTACCCAGTGCACCGGTAAATCGCACTAATCCCAATTGCCAGAAAAAAAGAGGGTAAGATATATGCAATTTATTGCCTTGGTCAAGGGTTCGAATAAGTGCTATGGCATATTTCCCTCCCATTCTGTAGTGGCGAGCCTTCCTCTTGTCATACAATCTGTTTGGTTCCGTGTAGTTGGAGCACACACAATCAACACCGCACGTGTAGTTCTTGCATGTTTAGCTCCGTGTAGTTTTTCAAAACCGACGCAGTTGCAACTCCCGCCCGGCCGATTTCCTATACAAAATGATGTAGTTAGAAAAGATAGTTTTTTGCTGCGTGTTCCAACTACAGCAGTTGCGGCGCGCATGTGTTCCAACTACAATGAACCAAACAAGTCGTTAGTGGTTAGCCCTTGGGGCTTTCAGCTATTGTGTAATTAAAAATCAAGGTATTTCTCTCGCTCTTGTGGTGAGTTTGATCCTTGGTCTATCTTATGTCGGCATACTAACTGATGATGTACTACAACTATGGTGGTCCCCTCAAATAAAAAAAAAACTTTGTTAATTTCTTCAACGAAGTTTGAATACTCACCAAATGGAACACGATGTGGATCTGTTAAGACATTAACAATTGGCTTATATAATACAGACTAAGATACTCCTGTATCCCTCAAGTGGAACATGATTAATAGGTAGTATTTTTTTGGGTTATTTTGACTTTGCCCCCCAACCTTTGCCTTGAATTAGACTTTACCCATCATCTTTCATTAATTAGAGTTTACCCCCCAAAACTAACTGTTCTGTCAGCTCATCCTTCAAAACTTTATTTCTTTTCCGTCAGCTCACCCTCTCTTGGATGGTGAGCCGACGGAACAGTTAGCTTTGGGGGGTAAACTCTAATTAATGAAACAATGGGGGGTAAAGTCTAATTCAAGGCAAAACTTGGCGGGCAAAGTCAAAATAACCCTATTTTTTTAGTACTCGTACAGGATGGGCCATTACCGGGTTCGAGAACCAGAGGATCCATACCCGACCCATACCCATTGGGATTCTGGGCGTGTCTTGAATATGATTTACCTTTTTTTTTTAACAAGTTGTCCACATATTCAACTACTCCATAAAAAAAAAAAAATCTGTCTTATACCACATAGAAAAGTATAGCTACTACACTTATGCCATGTCCAAATCCTGTTTTTTTTTTTTTGAGAACCACTCCTAACTTTGGAGGGAGGATTAGGCAGCCCACAACCACTATAAGGAATCCCAAAAAAAATCACCACCACCACTATAAGGAACCCCAAATAACAATGCTAAACATAGCAACACATAAATAAAAACCCCCGAGTTTCATGACTTAGAAGTTCTCGACTTATCTAAATCCCGCATATGAGTGAGAAAATACTCTGTGTCCTCTAACTCATTTGAAGCCCTGTTCAGTGACAAAGTTCATACCAAATCCGAAAATCGGGTCGTGTCCGTGTTGGGCTCCTTTGCTACCTACATCAATAACTAACAAAATATTTATTTGCCATCACCGGTAAGAGAGAAATTGCTCCGGTTTAGTTCAGAAGTTGCCAACTACGATTCTATCCTTTGTTTAGGACACACCTGTCCGGGTTAGAGCGATGCTTGTAAGTACCATTGCATAAGAAGACCACGGTTTGAAGCCTGGCAATGATAAGACGACCACGGATCAATATTTTAGCTAAAGCTATTGCGATTAAGACGACCCTATCTGCAATCGCAAATTTTGTGAAAATATAGCTCATCTTCGAAGGAGACGTCAAGACCGTTACAGATCTTCTACTCCATCTAGATATGATCCACCGTGGCGGATTGCTTCAACCATCTCGGACTACCACATTCTCATGAAGCAGCCTCCATCACTACTATTAAGCATTGTCTGAGAGAGTCCAACTCTACTGCCTACAATCTAGCCAGATTCGCAATCACTGCTGCATCTTTTCAATCCTGGGACATTCTCTCTGTACCCCCCATTGTCAAAGAGTCCTTATGTACTGATGCTCTAATTAAATAAAATATGTGTCTCGCAGCACCTTTCCCCATAAAAAAAATGTATGTGAATTAGTCTATCTATCTATCTATTTAGACGATTTAAGGCTTTGGTGCCACATGGCAGCCTCCCCATTCCCCCACTCTCTCCTATCTCTCTCTTTATTTTTTTTTTATAATCAAATCTCTCTCTCTCTCTCTCTCTCTCTCTCTCTCTCTCTCTCTCTCTCTCTCTCTCTCTCTCTCAACAATTGGAATGTGGTGCCAGTTGTGCAATCTGATCGAGCAACATCGTAATCGTTCATGCATGGTACGGGATTAGTACTAGTTTAATCTAACCTAATAGTATATAATACTAAAATAGAGCCATCTCTCCCATGTTGTGATACGTGGACTACTTTTAAAGAGCCAAAAGTCTTCTCCCATGTGTGAACACGGCTCTCTCTCATAAATCCTATTAAAAACCTACTATAGAGATGATAAATACCCATGTAATGGTATTTAATGGTCATTTGATTAATTAGAAAAATCATTAGTATTATATATCTTTCTCTCTCTAACACGTGAATCACACTTGGACGAGTGAATCACAATCACTCTAGGTTGCACACTTCTTCAAACGACTGTGATGTGGTCTGTGCTGAGTGGCGTGCATCAAGTTCATCCAGGCATTGCCCTAGTTTCTTACTAGTAGTCTAATAGTATAATACTAAAATAGAGCCGTCTCTCCCGTGTTGTGACACGTACATGGACCTCATTTTAATAACCAGAATCCTTCTCTCGTGTGTGAATGCACTCTTCACTTAAATCCATTAAAAACCGACTATAAAGATGATAAATACTTTTTCAATGGCATTTAAAGGTCATTTGATTTTAGTAGGATAAGCATTAGGAAAACCATTTGATGTTAATATATAGTGAGTGAGTCAAATTGATTCAAGATTGCACATTTCTTCGGACTGCTGTGATATTGTCGGTGTCATGTTGCGTTCATCCGGGCATTGCCCGAGTTTCTTACTAGTATAATAGTATAATACTAAAATGGAGCCCTCTCTCCCGTGTTGTGACACGTGGACCACTATGAAGAGTCATAATCCTTCTCCCATGTGTGAACACGACTCTTTCTCATAAATCCTATTAAAACCTATTATAAAGATGATAAATACCATTGCAACGGTATGTAATGTTAATTAGAAAATTCATTAGTACTATCTCTCTTTCTCTCTCTAACAAGTAAATCATACCAGGACGAGTGAATCACAATCACTCCACATGGCACACTTCTTCGGATGACTGTGATGTCGTCTGTGCTAATTGACGTACATCAAGTTAATCCGGGCAATGCCCGGGTTTCTTACCAGTCTAATAGTATAATACTAAAATGGAGCACTCTTTTTTTTTTTTTCAAAGGTAAATAGAACAATTTTATTAAAATCAAAAAGGGAAATACAGTTTATAGCTTGACTCCGAATGAGCAAGCAGACCTAAGTACAACCTACAACACAAAGTAGCGCACACAAAACAACTCATCCAAACAAAGCAAAAGACTTTAAGCCCTCCACTAGTTCCTATTTAGCACAGCTCTTCTATGGGTAGACTGATTGCAAGGGCCATTAGGCCAGCTCTCCTTGGTCCTTTTGCCAATGCGCGATGCTCAAGTCGAAACCTCCTGCTCCTCATCTACGTTATGCACTAGCAAATCCTCCCCAATCTTGTGATGACTCTCCTCGTCGGAAATGGAGCACTCTCTTTTGTGTTGTGACACGTGGACCTCTTTTTAAAAGCAAGAATCATTATCTTATGTGTGAACACGACTCTCTTTCTTAAATCCTACTAAAAACCTACTATAAAGATAATAAATACACATTTAATAGTATTTAATGGTCATTTGGTGTTAATTAAAAAAATCATTATGGAAATGTACCATTCGATGTTAATATGGAGTGAGTGATACTCATCCAGATTGGACATTCTTCAGATGATAAATAGCGTGCATCAAGTTCATCCGGGCATTGCCCGGGGTTCTTACTAGTCTATATATCTATACTAAAATGGAAGCCTCTCTCCCATGTTGTGACACATGGACATCTTTTAAAGAGCTAGAATTCTTCTTCCGTATGTGAATGCGGCTTTCTTTTAAATCCATTTAAAAACCTATCATAAAGATGATAAATTTTCAATCAATGACATTTAATGGTCATTTGATGGTTATATATATATATATATATATATATATATATATATATATATATATATATATAGGGAAATGAGTTCCTATGACATGTCATAGGGAGTACCCTATGACATATGGTGAGTTAGTAATCCTAGAATATTTAGAATGTTCTTAATTTTTATGAGGATGATCACTCTATCTTAGATAGGACCCCCGCAAAAAATCGGCTCATTCTAAAACTTCTAGAGGCATCAGATATGATTTTCAATTTAACGGTTAAAATGGATGGCCGATAAAGCTTCTAGCATTTGATGCCCCAACAAGTTTCAGAATGCTTTGATTTTTTGTGGACATTCTATCTAAGGTAAGGTGATCACCCTCAAAAAAATTCAGCACATTCTAAATATTCTAGCATTACTAATTCACCATATGTCATAGGGTACTCCCTATGACATGTCATAGGAATCCAGCCCTCATATATATATATATATATATATATATATATATATATATATATATATATATATATATATATATATATATATATATATATATATATATATATATATATATATATATATATATATATATATATATATATATATATATATATATATATATATATATATATATGAGAAACAAGATGCTACCTTCGAAAACAACGTTCTTTGCTGCTTTGATAGGTCGTCGATGGCTATAAAAGCCATAGACAACGACATAGGTCATTCGAACTCATAATTGGGAGGTGCTAGAAGTCACCGGAGGTGGTTGCTGGGTGCGGATGTCCTCGAAGGTCACTGATGAGATGGGGTGATGAATGGACGGCTCACGAAAGAAGTAGTCACCAAAGTCCTCTATCAGTGGAAGCCGACAGGTGGTGTGAGTGGAGATCACCGGTGGAGGTGATCGGAGGTTGTTTATGTCGATTCTGGTCAGAGGTCACATGTGGCACGGCCGTGGTGGGTTGTCAAAGCAGTAAAAACGCTGCTTTGAGAGGTAGCGTCCCGGCCCTCTATATATATACACACTAAAATGGAAGCCTCTCTCCCATGTTGTGACATGTGGACGTCTTTTAAAGAGCTAGAATTCTTCTTCCATGTGTGAACACAGCTCTCTTTTAAATCCATTTAAAAACCTACCATAAAGATGATAAATTTTCATTCAGTGGCATTTAATAGTCATTTGATGTTAATCTCTCTCTCTCTCTCTCTCCTCTCTCTCTAACAAGTGAATCACACTCACTTCAGATTTCACACTTCTTCGAATAGTTATGATGTTGTCTTTGCCAAATGGCGTGCATCATGAACATTCGGGTATTGCCCGGGTTTCTTACTAGTATAATATTAAAATGGAAGCTTCACAAGAAGGTTTTGACACTTGGCAACCATGTAAAAAACTCCAAAAGGAAGTACCTCCACCCTTTAGTGTGAACATGTAGAAATTATGATCCCATTAAATGTTGCATTCATTAGTAGCATTTATTTGTTTTTTATTCTATTTTTTTAAGAGTGACTCACAGAGGATGTTGGGGGCCATGTGTTTGGTGGGCTGTGTAAAGCGAGCCATAAACACTGCATTCATTGGTAGTATTTTTTATGTTTTATTCAGTTTTCTCTAGGGAGCGACTCACATGCAGCTGTTGGGGCCACATGTTTCTCGTCGGAGAGCTAAGCGAAGCCCGGGCCTTAAAACACTACATTAATTTATTTTTTATTTAGTTTTCTTTATGGAGCGACTCACATGCGGCTAATGGGGGCATGTGTTTCTCATCGGAGAGCTGAGCAAAGCCATGGCATCACCCAAGGAGGACACTAGTAGTATAATGCTAAAATTGAGCCCACTGTCCCGTATTGTGATACTAGGCCTATTTTGAAGAGCCAGAATCCTTCTCCCATGTGTGAACGTGGATCTTGCTCATAAAACGTATTGAAACCCTATTATAAAGATGATAAATACATATTAAATGACATTTAAATGATAATTAGGAAACTCATTAGTACTAACTCTCTCTAACAAGTGAATCACACTCGCTCCAGATTGCACACTTCTTCGGACGCCTGTGATGTCGTCTATACCAAGTGGTGTGCATCAAGTTCATCCAGACATTGTTCGGATTTCTTACTAGTCTATATCCTCAAACAAAAAGCCTTGATTGGAGTTGTGCCACGTGGTTCTACGATAAAAAGGGGAAAAATACAATGGGGCGTGTCACCTCAGCAGCGGGGGTGCGCATGTTGGCGTGCACAATTCAAGTGACATCATAATCGACCTCTAAAGTAGGATCATCTCTTGAGGTTTCTTATGCGTGCATGATCCCATCAGGTGTCTTGTACCAGAAGATGGCAGGCCCAATGTGTTGGAATTTAATCATTATACCAAAGCCACAGCGGAAGTAAAGACATATCAAAAGATCGGATGATGTATGTTTCATCATAATTTATTCTATAAAATAATCTACATGCAAATATATGAAATGAGCATATGTGCGGATACCCTAAAGGCATACTCCGATCTACGAAGGATCTACATGTATGCATCTAGTTAAGTGTTTAGAATCGTCATACCTTCTAGATATTTTATCCGGGGAGAACAGAGCAATCATCGATGAGGAATCGCATATAAACCGAGAGGGATGCTGTCAGATAGCACCTTATCCTTTGCAAAGGAAGGAATCCATGAAGTTCTATCTCTGAGTGCAAAGACAACGCACCGATGGAGGATGACACATAGTAAAGACGATGGTGAGCTGCGAAGATCTCCTCATTTTCTTTCTCTCTTCTTCCTTCTCTTTCCTTACTTCTTCTTCTTCCTTCTTCTTTCTCTTTTTTTCTTGGCCGAAATCACAAAGAGGGAGAGAGGAAAGGGGGTTGGGTTTTTCCAAGAGAGGGAGAGGAAGCTAGGGCCGGTCTCTCCCTTCCCCTTTCCTCTTATAAGGCCGATCCCTAAGTGGTTCACGCAAGCGTGAGCTAGCTAGGGTCGACCCCTTAGGGATAAAGATAGGGGGAAAAAGAGATTAGGTCTATGGTTAGGGCTTCCCCCTTTATGTCTATGTAACTTCGGACAAAAACGCCCTCATGGCGGGGGAGCACTGTAAGAGAGATATAGTGAGGTGTGCAAGTCAAAATCGAGTTCTGTCAGGACCTATGAGCTCCTGATATTATTACGCTTATTTTAAGATCCATATTCAAAATATTTTGAGCCATATTTCAATATTTACCAAAATACCTCTATGGCCCCTTAACATAATTGAATTAGGTTATTAGGCTTCAGGCTTGTGCTCCATCGTGTTACTTCTATATAACATATCCAGCCGGGTCAGAAAATAATTACTATACACAACGACAGGGTGGAACCTTCAGTGTTTAAGATTTCTAGCTCCAATCAGATCCCTAATTAACTGTTCCGGTGACACACCAAAAGTTTCGTTAATCAGTCCTAATCTGATTAACCCACGTAGCCATCTAGAGTGCGATGCGAGTTGAACTCTAGTAATCTTAAACTTATATTACTCTGTCGTAACCCTATTCTCTACTATACTCTGATAATCTTTAGTCCTTCCTATCACTGGTGCCATGAATTGATTCGGGCGGTAGGGAGCACCGTCAGACCCGACGATCATCTGACTAGGATTTGATGACTTGTTATCTAGTACACGACATACTTCTGGTGCTATACCTAGCATTCAGAATATTGTCAGTTATGTACTGATAACCACCAGGCCTAGGTTAATTGTGTGGACATATTGACTCATCAAAATACACCCATCTAACTCTGGATGTCGGATAACCTATAGGGATTGCATGTCACTCCAGCGCCAACCGGATAACCCAATGTAATGTGGTGTTGAACTATGGAAGGTCCTCACATGTTGGTACATCAAAACACTACACAACCGATTGACTTAATATGCTGGTCCCTTAAGATAGAGGACATATTATCTATAGTAGTAAGATAGTTTTTGCATCAGTCTCTGATATACTGATCTGTGCACCGTCTTGGTTCCTTTTCAACATGATCATCGTGTTTGGTTAGGTAAATGGGAATCCAACGTTTTTATAGTGGAGACTTCACTACTTCCTTTACCTGCCAACAACCTATGCCTGGTGAAGCAACCTGTATCACCAAGCTATGAACTAATTCAAGTTCTACATAGAACTGGTTCACTGGATCTCCCAAGTATGGATCCACTATGCGCCTCAGTGGTCTGCTGTGTTCCCTAGGATCTTTTAATATATGGGAATCAACACATACAAAAGCAGTATTCTAATTAAAGCAATAACCAAAATCATTTTTATTAATGTTAATACATAAAGATTCATGCTCAGGACATACGAGCTACAACAAACTCCTATTTGGCCCAGCAGGGAATAATAGTCATAACTGTCATGACATCTATGTACTTCTCAAAAGTCTTGATCGATAGCGTCTTTGTGAAAGGGTCTGCCATGTTATCTACAAACGTCACCTGAGTCGCTGCAACTTCCCCATATTTATGCAAGTTCTGTATAATATAGTATTTTCGCTCAATATGCTTACTCTTCTGGTGATATCTTGGCTCATTGGATTATGCTACTGCTCCACTATTGTCATAGAAAAGGACAATAGGATCTTGAGCTCCTGGTACACATCCAAAGTCTGTTAGAAACTTCTTCAGCCACACCACTTCTTTAGTTGCCTCACATGTCGCAACGTACTAAGTATCTATCGTCGAATCCATGATGCATCTCTGCTTTATGCTCTTCTTACTTACAGCTCTTCCTCCCAACAAAAACATAAATCCCGATATCGATTTTCTAGATTCTAGATCTGCTGCAAAATCAGAATCTATGTATTCAATCGGTGTCAGTTCCTATGAAGAGTAGACTAACTCATAATTTCTCATCCTATAGAGATATTTGAGTATACTTTTTATAGCAGTATAATGTCCTATACCTGTGTTTGACTGATATATGCTTATTATGCCTACCGTATAGCATATATATGGTATTGTACACTGCATGTCATACATTAGACTCCCTACAGCCAAAGCATAAAATATCTTTTGTATCTTTGCCCTCTTCTTAGGAGTTTTAGCATCATAATCCTTAGATAACTTTATTCCATATCTGAATAGAACTAGTCCATTCTTGGAGTTATACATATTGAATCTGACTAATATAGTATCTATGTAGGCTGACTATAACAGCGAGAGAATCTTGTTTAGGCGATATCAAGTTATCTTGATCCCTAGAACATAACTCGCTTTACCTAGGTCTTTTATGTCAAGCTAGAGAATAACCACACCTTTACTGTAGACAATGTTCTAATATCGTTTCCAATGAGCTTGATGCATGTCGTTTACATACAGAATTAGAAAAACTATTACAGTCTTATCGCTCCTTTTATAAATACATGGTTCATCCATGTTCTGTTCAAATCCATAAAACTGGATAGCTTGATCAAAATATATGTTTCAACTTCTGGATGCTTGCTTAAGTCCATAAATAGATCTTTACAACTTACATATAAGATTTTTCAGACCCGATACGACAAAGCCTAGAGGCTAAGATATGTAGATGTCTTTTTCCAAATCCCTATTGAGGAATGCGGTCTTGGCATCCATTTGCCAGATCTTCCAATCATAATAGGCTGCAATAGACAAAAGGATCCAGATAGACTTGAGCCGAGCCACTGGCGAAAAGGTTTTATCATAGTCGATCCCTTCTCGTTGGGTATAATCCTTAGCAACTACTCTAGCTTTATAAGTCTCAACGGTACCATCTGACCTCTTTTTCTTTTGTGCACCCACTTATACACAACATGTTTAATGTTGTGAGGCAGTGCTATAAGTGTCCAGACTTTGTTTTGGGACATCAATGTCAGTTCTGTCTCTATGGCTTTCTACCATGCTATATGGTCAGAGGACACCACCACTTCGTCGTAGTTGAGAGGATCATCCTTTTGAAACTCTGGATCAATCAAGAAGGCTTTTATAATATATCTATCAGAAGCTCTTGTGGTTTTTCTACTGTAACGAACCTACGGTGATTCCAAAGGAGTCGATTCTATAGTATAATTAATCTTAGTGGTATCGACCTACTATATTTTTAATCTGCGCACTTCTATCAGTATCAAACAATTCTTCAAGAACTACTTTACTAATGATTTATGGTCCATTAAATAATCATGCTCTAGGAATACGATGTTTGTTGAAATAATTTTCTATCCTTAGGATCATAAAATAGACCACCCTTTGTTTCTTTTGGATATCCCATAAACATACATACTAGTCTTTGACTCTATCTTATTGCTTATCCTTCCGCATATATGCTAGACAACTCCAAATCCTAAAGTATTGCAGGCTCGACTTTCACTTTAACCACAGCTTCCAAGGAATGAGGGGTACTAACTTTGATGAAACAAAGTTAAAGGTATATGCTACCGTCTCTAGGGCATATCCCCAAAAACATGATGATAACGATGCATAACTCATCATAGTCCAAACCATGTCTAACAAAGTTCTATTTCTCCTATCAAATACCCTATTTTGTTGTGTATCCCTAGTGCAGTCAAGTGGGATACGATCTCATGCTCATACAGGTACCCAAGAAATTCATCCAATACGTATTCGCCTTATCAATCTGATTGAAGGGACTTGATACTCTTACCCGTTTGCTTTTCTGCTTTAGTTCTGAACTCTTTAAATTTATCAAAAAAGTCAGACTTCCGCCGTATTAGGTATATGTACTCAAATCTCGAGTGATCATCCGTGAAAATGATGAAATACTCGAAGCCTCCTATAACATACACTCTTATACCCACATACATCAGTGTGTATTAACTCCAATATCTTCTGAGACATATTACCTTTATCTTGGAAAGTTCTTTTGGTTATTTTGCCTTCCAGACAAGACTCACACATCAGTAGGCTTTCTGAAATATATGGACTTAAAAGTGTAGCTTTAATCAATCTATGAATCATGTCTGAGGCCAAGTGTCCAAGCTACAGGTGCCACATGAGGGTTGGGTTATCTGAGGGATTTCTTTTCTTTTAGTTAATCATATTATATGATTCAGTTATGTTATCCTACTTATATGTGAAGTTAATTATATAGAGACCATTCTGTATCTTTCCCTTACAAACTAATAAACCATTCAATTTAATTGACACACCAGAAGCATCAAATAAAACTGAAAAACCTTCAATATTTAATAAGAAAACAAAAATTAAGTTGTATCGCAATGACGGTATATAAAGTGTGTCTCTAAGTAATAAACTTCTTCCATCAAAGAAACGTAGGATGACATCTCCAACTGTCACGGCCTCGGTCCCCATACTCGGGATATTTCCCCATCACCTAGTTTTTTTATCTCATTGAAACCTATAAATTATTGCAAGCATGATTCAGTTGAACCAGAATCCACAATCCATAAAACTGGAGAACAACTGGATGCAATAAGGGATTCCACTATATCAATTTGAGATATACCTGTTTCAGTATTCTTAGGAGCCGTGTAACAGTCATCCTTCCAAAGCTCTTTCTTACCGCATTGGAAATATTTTTCTTTGGGCTTCGTCGGAACATCTTAGGAACCTACAATTGCATCCGGCTTACTTTCACGGGTTTCTTAGAATTTATTTTTTAAACCTTGCCTTTGGCTTTTAGAAAAGACTTTCGTTCCATGTTCAAGGATTGAGCACTTGCTTTATCCTATCCTTTGCTGCTTGGAGTGCTGCTAGGAACTCTGTGTTAGTCATCTCCAACTGGTTAAGGTTAAAGTTGGTAATAAAGCCCTCAAACATTTCTGGTAGGGAAGCGAGGAAAATATCGGTCTGGATTTTGGCTTCTAAGATGACATCAAAAGAACCAAGTTCATTCACACATCCAAACAGTTTCAATATATGATTCCGAACTAGAGTCACCTCTGTTATCTTTGTGGACACCAATTTCTTAATGGTCAGACAACGAGTCACCTGACTACAACCCTCGAATATTTTCTTTAAGTAGAGTATCATATTTAAAGCGAAGGGCATGTCTTCGACTTGCTTCTAAAGGACGGTCTGTAAGGAGGCCATAATATAGCACTTACATATCTTATCAGTTTCTAACCAGTCTTTCTATTCCTTCATCTGGGCTTCAGTACCACTAGGTCCCGATAAGGCCGGTTGAGGGGTACCTAGGGCAATAATGTGCTTGCCATTTCATTTAGGATAGAGGAAATGAGGTCGAGCTTGGTCATATTTTCTATAAACAATAGTACAAATCTAAAATTAGGGTCTACTATAATCTATTTTATAATTTTTTTTTATAAATAGATAAAGTTTACTCTAGTCGCTATGTCTTCACCACCTCTAGTGGAAACATCCATGAATCGAAATTTCCTGGGCTAGAGCACTGAGACTAGCAGTCTTGAATTGGATACAACATTCCGGTGGGATCATGCAACCTCTTCTACCAACAGGGTGTATATAACCCAGTCTTAAACAAAATTGCTCGCAATAAATTGAAAGACCTCCCAGTCTCCATTTGACCATCTTTATGTGACTTGCCATGCGTAGCAACGACTGCTTCATAGAAGCTTTTGGATGCTTTTCATAAATCTAGGTAGCATCGATATAAAGAGTTCATAGGCCTCCACGGTACAGGTAAAAGCTGTCACCCGGCCATTAATACCGGAGTCCTCCATGTCCCCAAGGAAACTACTAAGAGAGCTAGTATAGAAGGAAACACAGCTCTCACCCGATAGGAATATCGAACTGCTTATCTCCCACCCAGATCCTTAGTCGGTTGATTGTAGAGGCCAGGGGCTCCCCTTTGGAAGGAACCACTTATATATCCCTTCTTTATAAGGTTTTATGCATATCTAGAAAGGTCATGACCTTCTAGACCTAGACCCTAGTCTACCGCACTCCCACTAGGATTATAAACTTTCATACGAAGCATTAGTACCATTGGAAAATATCATAGTCCCTACATGGAATACTTAATTTTTACTTTTTTTACAAGGATCACATTACATGGATTCCAAGAATCCCGATGCGCCACCAACCTACTCACAACCCTAAGATCTAAAGCCTAGCCTAAGGTCAACATAGAAAGGACTCCCACTACCATGACGTCTCGTTCATAATTTGATACATGATACCATAGTGGATTTTATCCCATTATAGGTTTCGATACTGGCCTATTAGGGACATCCTATAACCTCTGTCAGACCTTAATCTAATGGCATCATTCCCGCTACGGCTCGTTGTACTTTCCTTTGAAATTGTTTTAGCTCCCCCAATGGCAAGAATCGTGATGAGTTCTTACTACTATCAAATGTCGACTAAGAATGGGTATCAATAGTAGAATCCTAACCTAATTGGTCACTGAGACCATGTGGGGAAAGGGTATCTTACTAGGATTAACATACTATTTATAGGGTTATTAATTATCTCCTAATAAATTTAACAATACGTTTATTCTCGGTGCATAATCCTCGGCTACATGAACTACCATGAGGTATAGAGACACTAATTTATCACCTTTCCTTTTAGGCATGTGTTAGAAATGTATAGAGACACCAATGATCCCATAAATTAAGTATTAATCCTAAGCCTGATCTAGAGAGTATCTCACAAGTAAAAACTGATAAACTAATTATCATCGGGATTCTCTAAACACAAAGTAAAGAGCATAACAGCAAACCTAAACTGAATTGAGTCTAGGGTCCGACCCCTAAACTTGAATAGCACAGCCAGGATATCATGTTCTCCTGTTCTGCATGTTCTCTCAACAATGATGCCTTTCATCGCCAATGCTCACGTTTTGTGGGGTCTTTATAATTCATGGTATCGCTTGCTCGAGTAGTGGATGTAGCATTTTGGATCACTCATCTTCTTCTTTCTGTGACCGAAAAACTAACATGCTCTGATTAAGTACTCTTTCGTGTATAATTTTGCTTAGAAAGAATAAAGAAATAATCCTAAAAACATGGGTAGAAAAATTGAGGGTGGTCAACCTCAACCCCCAGTGATCTAAAACCTCATAATCTACAAGGATAATAATAATCAATTCATTAAAATAAACCCGGGGTCTGCCCCCCAGAGGCATGCAATCACAGATTATTATTCAACGTGGCGCCTGCAAAAAGACGAAGCATAGCACAATCTATATGCATGATCTACATCGAACCCCAACGAAAACATATGTCATTATATATCCACATGATGCTTTTATAAATTCATGCATGAAACATACACCAAAGCGTACTCTGATACTATTTGTTAGAATTTAATCATTGTACCAAAGTCACAGTTGAAGCAAAGACATAAATCTAAAGATCGGATGGTGTATGTTTCATCATACTTTATTCCACAAGACAATCTACAAACAAATCTATGAACCGAGTATATATGTGGACACCCTAGAGGCGTACTATAATCTATGAAGGATCTACATGCATGCATCTAGTTACATATTTAGAATCATCATACCTTTTGAATATTTTATCCGAGGAGAACGAAACAATCATCGATGACAAACCATACGTAAACTAAGAGAGATATTGTTGAATAACACGTTATTCTTTCTGAATGAAGGAACCCATGATGTCCTATCTCTGAGTGCAATGATGATATGCCGACAGAGGATGACATGTAGCGAAGACGACAGTGAGCCGCGAAGATCTCCTCATTCTCTTTCTCACTTCTTTATTCTCTTTCCTTCCTCCTTCTTCTTCCTTTTTCTTTCTTGGCCAAAACCACAAAGAGGGAATAATTCCATGATCTTACAGGCCTTAGATAGCTCACGTTTGCGTGAACCAGTAGAGGATCGGCTCTATAAGAGGAAAAGGGAGGGGGCCAGTCCTGGAATTTTTCCACTTTTACGTGGGTCTTTATCTTTGACCCAGTCCCCTAGTGGTTCATGCAAGCATGAGCTAGCTTGGCCAAAGCGATCAAAGGTGCGTTGTGATGAGTCAACCAGGAAGGAACCTAGTCATATGGTCACTTGAGTCTGACCCTACACCGTTCGAGTTGACACATGACACCAAGTGGAGGGACATTGTATTACCAATACTAAGCGGAGAGCAAGTGTATGCGAAAGAGTTTAGTAAGTGTAGGAGAATTGGAGTACAACCTGTGTCGCACTATGGGTGGAAACACAGGTTAACCGGGACCCAAAGGATTGATAGAGATACTTGGATAGTGTGTCAATCAGGTCCGATTGGAAACCATGAATCATAGTCCCTGAAGGTTCCACCCTATCTACAAATATCATAAATTTTTACTTTCTCCTTGTGTCACAACATAATAAGAGTTGAAGATTTGATGCCCTAATTGTCCTGCATTCCATGAGTGTATGACACTGAAGCATGGTTGGTGCTCGGGACTGAGTAAGTTCACTAGAGGACAACCCCTGAGTAGGTTAGAGACACACAGTGTTGCCTTTACACCTTATGGGGTCTATTTTGTGTGTGCGTGTTGCACTAGAACGCGGTATGAGAATTTGGTGATTTTTACCACAAGGCACTTTATGTTTAACTGAGGGCACCCATTAAATAGTAAGAATACTATTCATCACCCCACGATGTGCTGATCATATGCAAGTGAAGTGCCCTAGTCATTTGGATGCATTCTCGTGCATGAAGACGAGCCATGGTTGCTCCCGAATGAGGTGAATGGCCACTATATGCATGGGGGGCATTTTGGTCCAACTAAAATATCCAACATGCCCTAGCATGGCCACCCACCCTATTAGGGTTAGCATGCGTAACTGTCATCCCAATAATCAAGGGATGAAGGATATTTGAATTTATTCATATTAAATCTCTCCCCATTAATTATAGGATTAAAAAAGGCAACACAATTGAAAGGGCATTTATTTTTAGAGATAAGAGAAAGAGAGAGGAATGATTTTTTGTATGAGGAGAGAGAGGGGGAACGGTTACCGAGGATAGGTATAGGGGCCATGATTTTCGAGACTCATCAAATGGTTTTTACCGAGAATAGGTTGGTCTTCTCCTCTCCTCTTGCTTGAAATCTTCATATCGGGTTTTTCTCTCGGGTGTGAAGATCTCTCTCTCTCTCTCTCTCTCTCTCACCATCTTCATCATTGTGTGTGTAAAATTGAAGAAGGAGATTGCTTGCACTCTGAGTCACTCAGAGATTAGAGTGCAAGAGTCTGGATCGGCTTGCGAGATCAAGTGAACTTGAGGATTTTCCTCGCAATTGCTGCCCAAATTTTGTCAGGAAGATCCGTATTGTTTCAATCACTGCAGGAGCTCCAGAAATCCAAATAACCTCAAACTAGATGTTACATCTCCATCTTGAAGTTCTCTTTCCATTGGTTCAAGTTTCGACCAAATCTGACTTTGAGATCAAACGTTATGGCCGTTGTACCAAAATATCTTTGTGTAGATTCGAATCCATCGCCATCAACAAAGAAGAAATTTACCACGGTGAAACAACCAACACACAAGTATAAATGCTCAAACTCCTTGTAGACACACGAATTTCATCGGACCCGAACCCGACTTATGTGGGCCGACGCGGATGCAAACCCGACACGCGGACTCGACTCGCACGCACCGGTGCGGACCCGGACCCGACTCGCACCTAGCAAAGAGGAGCGGACCCCACACTTCAAGGGGGGCCGGCCCCTACTAGGGTCCGAACCCCATGGGGCCGGCCCCTACTAGGACGCGAGCCACATGGGGGGCCGGCCCTACTAGGACCCGAACCCCATGGGGGGGGCCGGCCGGCCCTGCAAGGAAAGGAAAGAAAAGGAAAGAAAAGAAAAGAAAGAAAAGAAGAGGAAAGAAAAGAAAGGAAAGAAAAGAAAAGGAAAGAAAAGAAAAGGAAAGAAAAGGAAGAAAAGGAAGTAAGTACCGCCATGCGCGGGGGAAGGTTGCGTATGACATCTGCACACACGCGGATCTGCGCCGATCCCTTGATCCGACGCACAAGACGAAGCGCCCGATCGCCATCGATTTCGTGTGCGAAATCCAGCCATAATTGCCTCGCCAGAAAAGGAAAACAAATAAACATTATTCCCCTCATCAATGGATGAATAAATCCAGGGTAATTATGAGAGAGATACAAAAGGGATTTAAAATTAAAAAGTTCCTATATCTCTCTCCCCACCCCTTTGCCTATAAATAGAGGGGGTGGGGGAAGACTCAAGAGGTCGATGGTTGAATACTGAAGACGAAGCGCGGGAGCTCTGCAGAAGAGGAGACGCTTCTTCATCGACCCAAGGCTTCACGAGGCACGGTCAAGCCTGCCCTGTCGGGATTGGCTTACCGAAAGCTTTCATCAACGTGGAGACCCTTGCACACGAAGATCAAGACTTCGACTCCGTGCACGAAGAAGAAAGCTCGGAGAAGAAGACCCTTCGACTCCGAAGACGCCAGAAGCAAAGGCCGGAGAAGAAGCTCGGTGCGGCACTACCCCGTCGGCTCCAATAAATCCTCGATCCCGATCAAGCGCCAAAGCCCGGAGGAGAGAAACGAAGCGTCATCACCCCGTCGTCTTCGACAAACGCCTGTGCTATCCACGAAGAAGAAAGCCTGGAGCAGATCGTCTGAAGCATCGCTACCCCGTCGTCTTCATCAACAAAAGCCGACGCTACAACCGTCGCACGGAGACCGTCGTCACCCCCGTCGTCTTCATCAACAAAAGCCGACGCTACAGCCGTCGCACGGAGACCGTCGTCACCCCCGCTGTCTTCGACAACAAAAGCCGATGCCACAACCGTCGCACGGAGATTGGTGCTACCCCCGCCATCTTCGAAAGCATCCTTCGACTCCGATCACGTCAAAGAAGCCCAGGGAAGAAGGGAAGTCCAGACGACACGCAAACCATCGAAGCACCGGAGAAGTAGCCCACGTCGTTCGAAGAAGAAGATCGAGTTGACACTGAAGCTAAAGCCAACGCAAGAAGCCAAAGCAAAGCCCCCGTAAAGCCCGTGCCAAAGCAACGCAAGTGCCAAAGCCAAGCGACTACGCCGGTCACGAGCAAAAGCACCGCACGTTCTAGCCGATACGACGCGAAGTCCGGAAGAACGAAAGCATCGCAAGTCTCTCCCGGCTACGTCCAAGTGCAAGCGCCGAAGCAAAGCAAAAGCCAGAGCCACGCCGGAGCCAAGCCAAAGCCAAAAAGCCGAAGCCAAAGCCGACGCCAAAAGCACGATCGACGTCGTGAACCGACGATCAAGGACGCCGAGGTCAAGCAAGGAGCGAGGAAGACATGAAGACCGAGGAACGAAGCCGGAAAACCCCCTAGCCGAGAAAACGCGAAGCACGGAAGGGACAAAGCAACGGTGGATATTCCTTAGCCTCTCCAAAACCCTCACCCTGTAAAGACCCCTGTCCTGGGCAGCCCCTTCAGAGCTCTCGCACGAACACCACGTGGAGACGCGGATCAAAGGGATCCTCCAGAAGATCTTTCCCACAATCCCCTGATCAAAACTCGCCGCAACCCGGACTCGCTACACCCGAGCCACCCAGGTCCCGGCCACACTTGTAATCTGGTTTTGTGCAATAAAGACGACCCGTGCTTTTTCCCGCGCTACAGATTTCTGGCACGCCCGGTGGGACCTCTTCTCCTTTCATCCGTACGGTTGAAGAAGCTGCTTGAAGTTTGCAATGGCCGGGACAAACAACGATGCATTTGCTCCAAGCCTCTCACCAATCGCCGAGTCTCCTCTACTCCGACACGATGATCCAGTAAATCCGGAGGGTGATCCTCCACCGATGGTGTGCGTCTACACTCGGCGTACTCGAACTCTTGCGGACGTCTTCGTGCTAGAAGCTACTACCGAAGATGCTCGCCAAAGCACCGACGAGGCCCTGGTGCATGAAGAAGCGAGCCTCGATCCTGGAGTCCATGTCCAGAAGTTTGGGGAGGACCAGCCCCAGCCCCGAGCCCGTTCGGGTTCTCCAGCGGACGTTCCACCTCCTCTGCAGGGGGCAAACATCAATCATCAGCCAGAAGCAAGTCGGCGTAACTACGTCTCCGATGATGACGGCGAGGATGCGAACACGCAACACCAAGACGTTCTCCGTCACCATCCTCCGTCCGCTCTTCAGCTCCAAGTCATGCAGATGAGCGAGCATATGGCGCAAATTACACGGCTGATGGAGGAGAAGGATCATCACATCAACACTCTGCTCCAAAAGCTAAGCGCAAAGGATGCTGCAGCAGTCGGCCAACCCGTCGCTTCTCCAGTAGCCGCTCCAGTTCCGTCTTCAACTCCCGCTCCTGCAGAGGTTGTTCCGACGATTCAAGCAGTTACTCCAACGCTCTCCTCGGCTCCCGTCCCAGTGGAAGTCGTCTCCCCAGCGCCAGCCTCGGTGGCCACACAACCTCCGGCAACAGCAACGATGAATGCTCAGCAAGTCCAAGCGTTGATAGCCGACATGATGCGTTCCCACGGCAGTAGCCTTCCTCCGATCACGGCAGCATACTCGAAGCCCTACACCGCGAGGGTCCAGCAGCTACGCTTCCCAGTCGGATTCCAGCCACCAAAGTTCCAGCACTTCGACGGAAAGGGAAATCCAAGACAACACGTCGCCCACTTCATCGAGATCTACAATAATGCCGGCACATATGACGACGAGATGGTGAAGCAATTCGTTCGCACCCTCAAAGGTAACGCGTTCGACTGGTACGTTGATCTTCCTCCAGGGACCATCGACAGCTGGGATCAGATGGAGAGGGAGTTCCTCAATCGCTTCTACAGCACCAGACGAACCGTCAGTATGACCGAGCTTACTGCAGTCAAGCAAAGGAAGGATGAACCGGTGATCGACTACATCGACAGATGGAGGAACCTCGCGCTGAATTCATGAGACCGCTTGTCTGAAGACTCGGCCATCGAGATGTGCACCCAAGGCATGCACTGGGGCCTGCTCTACATCCTCAAAGGTATCAAGCCTCGTTCTTTCGAAGAACTCGTGACTCGGGCTCACGACATGGAACTCAGCCTAGCAAGCCGCGGGGATTCAAAGAACAAAGACTTCTTGAAGGTGGAGAAGAAGGACAAGCCACCGGCACCGAAACCGAAACAAGTCAATGTTGCTGACGTCGCTTCAACCTCCAAACCGCTCAAGATCGGTGGCAAGCCGGATCAGAAGAAGGGAGTCGCCATACCACCGCCTCTGTAATAACCGAAAAATCTGAGTTCACTTTTGCTATGGACACCCCTGTGTTTTAGTATTATTATTATTATCGCTGGTAGTCCAATGAATTTTTTTCAAAAATGCTATGCTGTGTGTTTGAGCTTGAGTTGGACCGAACAATAGGTTCGGGGTCCGAGTCGTAAATCGACAGTGAAAGAATAATACTTTATGCTTGGGCTTGTACGTGTGTGTATCAGTGCACGATAATCTTAGGTTAATTAATAAATTGGTGCTTATCCGAGTTGATCGGACCTGACGAGGTTCTCGTGCTGGCGGATCTCAGCGCGACGGGTTCGAGCTCGAGTCGAGCCGATTGTTATAAGTGAAAAAAAAAAAAGAAAAAGAAAACAAATAAATAAAAAACCCAAACCCACCCTCACCCTCATCCGAACCCAACCAAACCCATCTAAATTTTATACATCCCCTTCAACCATCCCATTTCAGCCAACCCATCCCCAACCCAATTCAACCAACCCCCCTTTCACCCTCTCAGCCCACCCAGCCCAGCCGACTCTCTCTCTCTCTCTCTCCAAAAAAAAAAATAAACCCGATCCCCTGTATCTCTCAATCCCGAGCTCTCCCCCTCAAATCTCTCCTCATCACTGCCGTACCCGCCCCATTTCTCTCTCGGATCCATTTTCTTCTCACCCGATCTCACCTCTCTCTCTCTCTCTCTCTCTCTCTCGGATCTCCCTCATCTCCTTCTCGGATCTCTCTCTTTTCTCTCGTCCGGATCCGATCGCCGCCAACTGATTCCGTCGCCATCCTCTACGAGCCGGCAGCCGCCTCGAATCCCGCCGCGAATCCCGCTGAGCAGTCGCCCGCCGCCCCTACCCGGCCGCCGCCGCCCCTACCCGGCCGCCCTACTCGCCGCCCCTACCTTGCCGACCGCCGCTCCTTTTCCCCCCTTTTAAAACCCCAGCTTCTCCCCTCCTTCAAAAACCCGATCCCCCATCCCTACTTCCTCAATCTGTGCCCTAGCCCAGACCCACCTCTCTCCTCTCATCCTCCTCTTGATCACATCCTTCTCTCTTTCTTCGTGTGCTGCCACAAGGTGGCCGGCAAGAAGGAAAAGCGGCAGCAGTGAAGGCATGGGTCCATCTACCCTTGCTGTGTGTGTGGCCGCGCGGAGGAGTGAATACCAAATTCCGGTCAGGTAAGGTCATCCTCCCCCTTTTCCCCATCTATTTCTCCCCTTCGTTCTTCTCTCTTTTCCTTTTATTTCTTCGCTGTGATACCCATTTTCCTTTCTCTTTCTTGATTTTGTGCGGCAGCCCGGAGTGGAGTGCGAGGAAAGAGTAGCAGCGGCACGAAGAAGGATCCCCTGCAACAACCACAGGTCACCTCTCCCT
The DNA here is from genome assembly GCA_947650365.1 of Chamaelirium japonicum. Classification (NCBI taxonomy): domain Eukaryota; kingdom Viridiplantae; phylum Streptophyta; class Magnoliopsida; order Liliales; family Melanthiaceae; genus Chamaelirium; species Chamaelirium japonicum. The sequence continues at coordinate 63,193,954 of OX393560.1, forward strand.
CCTCGCTCTTTTCTTTTGAATGAACCAATCCTGACCTTCGTTTGGCCTCTGATTTTGCCACCGTAATAGCCGCCGGCTATGTGGCCGGCCATTGAGTGGCGACACTCGACCATCTTGAGCACCCCACCATTGGACACATCGACCCGCGATATTGCCTGGCATTTAGAGCTCATACCGTAACCCTTTAAGGCATCTTGAATTGCCATTTCCGACCCACCGAGTGGTACGATTCAACGAAACCTTCTGATGGTTGATAATCTCAAATCTTTCATCGATTCAATTATTAATGTATTCGATCGAGTTTCAAGCCTTTACCTCGAGGTAGTAAACCGATCCCTTCGGGGCGTGCCTACCTCGACGTGGGCACTACCCATGACCACCACATAAATTATTATGTGCAGATGTGACTCCAACATTGCTAGGCAATTAAGCAAAGCCATAGGACATCAACGACTATCGATAGGCCCCCTTGGGCTTGAACTTAGCCCTTGCCTTGCCCTACCTTGTTTCATGTGCAAACCCATCGTGCCGTTGCGCACGGTGTCATGAGCCACCATGTTGGTCATTTATTTTCCCACTCGTTGTGGCCATTACTCCCTCTATGTCAACCCTACCCATTTCGGGACACGACCTGATGGGGCATGTTACTTAATTTTTATTATAATTGTATATGTCGATCAAGCCCCTTAAGCCCACACTTGTGGTTAGCGGGCCTGATCTTATCGGGTCGCGCATGCCTCGGGATTGATAATACCAATGTGGGTTCGACCGCCTAGGCATAGTAAGGTCATAGAATACCCTGAGTAGCCATGTGCGCACAAAGCCGACCCATGACGACAATGATGCGCTACTTAGCGGCTTAGGCTGGCCACTAGTACGATTCCCGTGTAAACCCCTCCTTGTATGCTAGTGGCAATAGCCAATGGGGATGCGACCGTTTAGGCAGAATAATATAAATGAGCTGTAGTGGGATTCTTCGCATCGGCAATGCCGACTAACCAAGACTTTAGCATCGTTTTGCGTGTTGATACACCGGCGTCTCGGCTAACTCGGCCCTAAACCCGTATTACTCTGTAGCAAACATTGACCATGGGTCCGCTATGTGTGAATTTGGCAGTGCGTAACCGGGACGATCCAGCTGTAGATGGAGCAGAAACGGATCAAGAGCAGTTAATGAGAGTTTGTGCACGATCGACAACCAGGTGACATCTACTCCCCTTCCCGTGGTCTTTGATAGTGGGAAATGAGAACAACTAGGGTAGGTGTCCATGGTATTGCATGCGGGTCCCGCCGGGCATCGCCGCATGTGGTCATGTGGACCCCTCCTTGCATGCGAAGTCGCGAGTCCGGCGACGCATGTTTTAAATTATTATTAAAATAAACATGCTTTAAAATATTAATAGAATGATTATAATTTTTGCATGGACACCGTAATTAGGTATTTCCTTAATTTAAAATATAATTTAATAATGATTATCGGGGCCCGCCCTCCTGAGTGGAGTGTGGAGACCCGAGCACACGGGAATACGGGCGAGAGTAATTTAGGTTTTATGTGATGCATGGGTTGCGAGAGCAGTACGGGACCAGGGTTAAAACGTTGCAAATCATTAATTAACGCATGTACCTTTTTATCTGTCTCGATATATTTTTAAAAGTAATCCACTGTGTTGAGTTTTTGATATTTTTTAATAATGGAATATGGTAATCTATATTGTGGAAAGATTGGACCCCGTGCGCGCAAGGGCCGTGAACCACCCTGTGCGCACAGCTGAAGATCAGTAGGCTAGGGGGTTACGGGCAGGGATTGTGGTAAAGCCAATAGGTGGTGCCCTCGAAGAGGGATTGGCCTAGCAATCCTGTCCCGGGGTAGTTGAAGCCCCCAAGGAAAGCAAGTTGGGCGGTAGAGCTCCACCGTGAAAGACGGGAAACCCCTTATGATCATATGGGTGACTTTGCGCATGGTGTTGGAGTATGCGCGGCGAGAGAGTTGGCCCTCTACATCGAAATAAAAGGCCCTATAGTAATGCCCGACCGGGGGCAGGATGAACAAAATATCCGGGGTTCACATCAGGATAGATATTTTATATGATTACTAATTAACAAGTGTGGAATCTTAATGTTAGATTGTGGAATTTTGGAGCATTGGCAATCTGGTAACATTTCAGATGATCTTTTTGTTTAAATAGTTTACTGTAAAATATCGAGTGAACTTTATGATAGACAATCTAGTGACAGTAGGTATTGCATGAGAACATAGACTGCTGGTAGGATTAGGGTGTTCATCTGTAAATATTATATTATGTAATAGGATTGCTAAATTTAATTCAATTAGCTCGGTTGTCTCATAGTATTAAAGGCTACTAGAATGTCACTAGCCATTAATTTGGCTAATCTCCCAATTTCCTATTGGGGGCTACTCTTTCCCACGAGTAGACTCTCCTACAGGTACGGAGCTTCAGGAGCAGCAGTGGGAGGCCAAAGGCGGAGTTAGTGTCTTAGCTTGTTTTTCATTAGTAGTGGCTTTCTTTCATTCGATGTAATTGACCTGAATTTGAATAAGAGTTTATAAGTTCTTTAGTCTAGTTTAGTGCTCTGAGTTGTTAGTAGTATTATGCCAGCTGAATTTTTGGGTAAGCCTCTCCTCAAGGCTCCAAGCCTAGTTTAGACCACAATAAAAATATAAGAAGAGAATTGACCTAATTTGACACGCCAGTAGATAGGGCCTCCAGACCAATGCACCGAGTGTTAGGGAGTGGGTGCGATACTCGGCTCAGAGACTTGAGCCTCGTGCTCCCTTAAGCGGGACTTCTGCCAGCATGTGGAGCACTGACAGGCCTCACATGCTGAGAGGATAGCCCGGTCGAAGGTCGAGCGTGGTCATCTCTCTATCAACAAAATTCTCTCTCTACCTTCCTTTAATTTAAATAAAAATATTTTTACAAAAAAAATCAAATTTTAAAATACCTCTTGTTTCTTCCTCCTTCTTTCTCATTTATGAGAGAGTCACAGTCCTGTGAGAAACCCTAATTGGCATAGATAGACGACCAAACCTTAAATCCCTTGGTTTTTCTCAATTCACACCCCAGGGATCGGTTCCGGATTTCTGGGGCGTGACAGCCTCCGCCGCCAAGACAAAGGATGACTCTCGAGGAGCTCGAAGCAAAGGAGTACCCCTTCCCAGACTCGAAAGTCTCCTCCATGTTCGACCAACTGCTGCAAAAGAAGATGATAGAGCTCCCTCCTTCGAAGAGGCCCGAGCAGATGCATCGCGTCGACGACCCTCTCTTCTGCAAATACCACTGGGTGGTAAGTCATCCCATCGAAAGATGCTTCATCTTCAAGGAAAGAATCATGGCGCTCGCAAAGCAAGGGAAGATAGAGATCAACTCCGGAGAGGTTGCTACGGCCAACATGACGTCCATCACCTTCGGTTCCTTCTCGCCGGTACTCGTTGCTGCTCGGCGAAGCATGCCCAAATTGCGCATCAACCGTCAAGCTCCAATCACTAAGTTAACTTCCCAGCCGAAAGTCTTGAAGCGACGTCAACGTACTCCTGCGTTCTCCAAGGAAGAAACGCCGCTGCCCTGGGGGCAACCATTGCTCACGCCAGCACCTCTTCCAAGCAATGCTGAATCCCAATGAGCGCTCCAAAGGAGATACGAGCAAGGAGATCCAGAAGTCGGTCTACTGGGCCAGCCTTCGGGGAAGTTCGACTATTACGTCCTCTTCTCAAGGCCTCCGTCCGTTTCAATCGATCAAATCAAGCCCACCGGCTGGGGATCGGAAGACGAGCCAGTGGAGCCTCAAGAAGAGCAAGTCCCTTCCAGTCAAGCTATGTCCCAACGCGCTCTTCGGGAAAGATACGAGCAAGGAGATCCGGAAGTTGGTCTGCTAGGCCAGCCTTCGGGGAAGTTCGACTATTACGTCCTCTTCTCAAGGCCTCCGTCCGTTTCAATCGACGAGATCAAGCCCACCGGCTGGGGATCGGAAGATGAGCCAGTGGAGCCTCAAGAAGAGCAAGTCCTTTCCAATCAAGCTACGTCCCAACACGCTCTTCAGAAAAGATACGAGCAAGGAGATCCGAAAGTCGGTCTGCTGGGCCAGCCTTCGGGGAAGTTTGACTATTACGTCCTCTATTCAAAGCCTCCATCGGTTTCAGCTGAAGAAATCAAGCCCACCAGCTGGGGATCAGAAGACGAGTCAGTAGAGCCTCCGGAAGAACAAGTGCCTTCGAGGTAACCAGTTGCTGCTGTCGACCATCATCCTAGCGAAGGGGAATCCACCGACGAAGAAGCATGGGTCATGCTACCGCGGCGACGAAAGCCATGGCAAGAAAAGAAGCTCAAGCAAGACCGTGTGATGAGGGAATTCACCAAGCGGAAGACCTACAAGAAGAAAACCAAGACTCCAAGGAGGAAGGCGTTCAAGGTGCCGCCTGCAAGCCAAGACGATATCCTTCAGCAGAGCCTTCCAGAGCCGACAACCTTGCAGGAGTTCTTGCCGGATCACTTCCTCCCAGTGGACCAACACATCAAGGTGTCTTGCTGCATGGTCGAAGTTCACGAGGCGTCGGAAGGAAAGAACGAAAGCGAAACTTCTGAAGAAGGCGACTCCATCGATGAGAGAGACGATTCCAACGAAGGGGGCACCGCCTCTCACGACGAAGCAATCCTGCACATGCCTCTCGTAGAAGCTTTGCATCTCCCGAAGAAGGCTCGCCTGGCGATGGCTGCGGCCTTAGCCGATCCAGATAGCTACAAAAGGAAGAGGAAGAACGACCAGAAGGGCAGAGCTATGGCCTCGTGTGATGCGACGATAACCTTTTCGGATGAGGACCTGCAACTCGGGACGCGATTGCACAACCGGCCTCTTTACGTTTCGGGATACATCAAGGAGAAGTCAGTGAACCGAATCCTGTTGGACTGTGGCTCCGCCGTCAACATCATGCCTATCCAGACAATGTGGCAACTCGGCATCACCAACGACCAGCTCTCGCCAAGTCAGTTGGTCATTCAAGGGTTCAACCAGGGCGGACAGTCCACAGTCGGAATCATTCGCCTGAAGCTGTCAATCGGCCCGCTGGATACAACGGTCCTCTTCCACATCATCGATTGCCAGACATCATATCGTCTCTTGTTAGGAAGACCATGGCTGCACGAGAACGGCATCGTGGTATCCACCTGGCACCAGTACCTCAAGTACTACGAAGAAGGTATGGAGAGGTGCATAGTTGCGGACGACAAGCCATTCAACGAGGCCGAGGCACACTTGGCCGACGCTAAGTTCTACCAAGCAAAGGGCCTAGTCGCGAAAGTTCTTCCAGCTAAAGCCCCTCGAGTCCAGAAAATTGAAGAAGTGAAGCAGGACAAGACTCCTCTTCCCGCAAATCTGGTGCCACCTTCTGACGAGGCAAGACTCAAGGTCCAAGGAACGCCGAAACCCGGGCAAAGGATGCGCATCAGCTCCGAGCCAAGAGCAATGCAACATACCCCGTTGCCAATCCAAACGACGCCTGTCCTGTGTCTCGCGCCTCAGTGGCTCCGTAAATCCGAGCGATCGCCTTCTACTCCGATAAGAAAGCTGGCCCTGTCGTTATCTCAGGCCAATATCATCACTCTGCAAAAAATGACGGTGCCATTACCTAGTCTGACGCAAGCTCCGAACCCAAACAGACCTGTTGAATCAGCAGACCCCGAGCAAATCGGATTCAAGCCGAAAGGGAGTTGGGGGCAAAACGCTGCCAAGTTGCTGATCAGAGCCGGCTACAACGAAGAAAGCGCCATGGGCACACTTCCACCAGCAGCAACTCCACATGGGATGACGAGAATTCAAGCTCGGCTATTTCAAAGCGGAGAACAAATTCTCCCGAACCGCCGAGGCATCGGCTCCAGTCTAGCTCCATTGGTCATCAGAACCGCGGCGAAGAAGACCTTCACCTCCAACTACATTGGAGCGAAGATGGTAGACAAAGCAGCTGAAGGATCGATAATTTCCGATGCACGCTCTTCCTACGCAAGCCATCCCGACAGCAAAAGAAGACGGCGAAGAGCTCGATGCCAAGCCTTGCTCCAGAAGCAAATCAGAGGTGGTAGAAACCAGTCGAATCGAAGACGCACGTCTGTGTTCGAAAGGCTCAGGCCGGTTAAGCACTCAAAGAAGAAGTCAGTGTTCGATCGTCTGGAAATGCTAATCGGGGACTTCGTCTCAATACCCACCCACCCACCCATAGCGGCCGTCCATCATATCTCCATTACGGATCCCGACAACGGTGATACTTCTACTTCGGACGATGAGTTGCTCGCCGCCCCGCCAGTCCTCGAAGAAGGGGGGCAGTCCACCGTTGATGACTTGAAGGAAATCAACCTGGGCACAGAGACGGAGCCTCGGCCTACATTCGTCAGCACACTCTTGACCCCTGAGGAAGAAGCCGCATACATCAAACTGCTTAAAGAATACAGAGACGTCTTCGCATGGTCCTACAAGGAGATGCCAGGCCTCGATCCCAAAATCGCAGTGCACCAGCTCAGTGTCAAACACGGAGCCAGCGCCATCAAGCAAGGGCAAAGATGCTACCGACCAGAACTGGTACCCCAAATAGAAGGCGAAGTCAACAAGTTGATCGAAGCCGGCTTCATTCGAGAGGTCAAGTACCCGACATGGATCTCTAGTGTCGTCCCAGTCAAAAAGAAGAACGGCCAAATCCGAGTGTGCGTGGACTTCAGAGACTTGAACAACGCATGTCCAAAGGACGACTTTCCCTTGCCGATCACGGAGCTAATGGTGGACGCGACGACAGGTCACGAGGTGCTTACTTTCATGGACGGATCATCGGGCTACAATCAGATTCGGATGGCACCCAAGGACGAGGAGCTCACGGCATTCCGCACACCGAAAGGAATCTACTGCTATAAGGTAATGTCGTTCAGCTTGAAGAACGCAGGAGCCACCTACCAGCGAGCTATGCAGAAAATCTTCGACGACATTCTTCATCAAAACATGGAGTGTTATGTCGACGACCTCGTGGTGAAATCCAAGAAGAAGTCGGCACATCTACAAGATCTCGAGCTAATCTTCAAACGACTTCAAAGGTACCAACTCCGCATGAATCCGCTCAAGTGCGCGTTCGGAGTCTCCTCAGGCAAGTTCCTCGGCTTCGTCGTCCGACATCGAGGCATTGAGATAGATCAATCCAAGATCGATGCTATCGTCAATATGCCCGCACCAAAGACAGTTCGAGACCTCAGAGGCCTCCAAGGGCACTTGGCCTATATCCGAAGATTCATCGCCAACCTGGCCGGAAAGTGCCACCCTTTTAGTCGCCTCATGAAGAAAGGAGCGTCGTTCAAATGGGATGAAGCTTGCCAAGAGGCACTCCAAAACATCAAAGCATATCTACTGAAGCCACCAGTTCTATCAGCACCAGTTCAAGAAAGGCCGCTCATCCTCTACATTGCCGCCCAGGAGCAATCCTTGGGGGCACTCCTGGCTCAGAACAATGAACTTGGCATAGAGACAGCCTGCTACTACTTGAGTCGCACTCTCGTCGGCGCAGAGCTGAATTACTCCCCAATCGAGAAGGTCTGCTTAGCGCTCATGTTCACCACGAAAAAGCTGTGACACTACATGATCGCTCACACCATCAGACTCATCTCGAAGGCTGACCCACTCAAGTACATCATGTCGAGACCAGTGCTTTCCGGACGTCTGGCCAAGTGGGCCCTGCTCCTACTTGAATTTGACATCACCTTCGTGCCACAGAAAGCGGTTAAAGGTCAGGCCCTCGCGGACTTCCTCGCGGAATACCCTCTCCCGGCGGAATGGGAATTATCAGAAGATCTTCCAGATGAAGAAGTGTTCTCCGTCGACGTAACCCCAACATGGAAAATGTTTTTCGACGGCGCAGCAAGGCAAGACATAGCGGGAGCCGGAGTCATCTTCGTCACTCCGGACAACGAAATACTCCCCTTCTCATTCCTGCTCTCGGAATCATGTTCCAACAACGTGACAGAATATCAAGCCCTACTCATCGGTCTCGAGCTGGCCGACGAAATAAAGCTTCAAGGACTAGAGATCTTTGGTGACTCTTAACTCGTGATCCAGCAAGTCCTGGGGGCATACGGAGTCAACAAAGAAGACCTGGTGCCATTGCATGCGCGGGCCGTGGAGCTCCTCGGCAAACTCAAGGCCGCTTCCATTCAGGACGTTTCCCGAAACCTCAACCAGCAGGCTGACGCACTCACAAATCTGGCGGCTACACTTCCATTTCCAGATGAACGTTCGCTCGTCGTCCCCTTCTGCAGGAGATTCGTGATCACCGAAGAAGAGGGTCCACCCGAAGTACCAGTTCAAACCAACGCGGTGCATGTCCTCGAGATTAAAGAACAAGACTGGAGGTAACCGTTTGTGGAGTATCTCGTTCATGGTAAACTCCCCGAAGATTTGAAGCGCAAAAGTGACATCCGTCGACGATCTCTAAGGTTCTACCACTTCAATGGCGAGCTGTACCGACGAAGCTACGACGGCACACTCCTGAGGTGCCTCGCGAAAGAAGAAGCAGAAGCCGCGCTCGAAGAAGTACATGCTGGAATCTGCGGATCGCACCAGTCCGGTCCGAAACTTCACTTCCGCGTCAGGAGGATGGGATACTACTGGCCTACCATGATCAAAGATAGCTTGGAATACGCGAGGAGATGTCAAGCTTGCCAGATGCACGGGGACTACATCCGTCAACCTCCGGAGCCTTTGCACCCGACAATCGCGTCTTGGCCCTTCGACGGATGGGGTCTTGACATCGTCGGTCCTCTGCCCAAGTCTACATCTCTACATTAATTTGGCGGCGACGGACTACTTCTCCAAGTGGGCTGAAGCAACGCCTCTGCGGGAAGTTGTGGGGGAGGATTTCGGCCGTCGTACGTGACCCTCCTCCAACAGTCGATTGAAGGTTTGACCCTTTGGGATGTGGCGCGCTTCGAAGCGCTGAGTTGTGACTTGCTGGGCTGTCACACAAGCACTATAGAGTAGTAAGGTAGAGAAAGATATGACACAAGATGTGGTGACGAAGTTCGGCCGAAGCCTACGTCTCCGTACGGTAAGACGCAACCTTTGAATCCACTATCTCTGAGTAAACAATATAGCTACTCTCGACAGGCCGATGAGTGCTTCTTACAAGTAATCAGAGGGTGGAAAAGGAGTCTGAAAACTAGAAAACTCGAAGAGTTCTGGATTGCAGAAAGTGGGTTTCTGGTCTCCAATTTCTGATCTGGAATCATTTACAGGGTTTGCTATTTATAAGGGCTTAGTTTATCTAGGGAATATTCCAGGAATATTCCCAGGAATATCCGGGGTTTGGTAAATACCCGGGGGATTTATCAGACCCCAGATAGTGCAAGTGGGCCCCAGGCAGGGCTGCGGGTCCCACCATTGGACTCGTGGGCTCCAGGCAGGGCTGAGGGTCCCACCGTTGGGCGTTAGCCAGATTTTGCACCCACAGTTACCCCCTCCCAGCTAGATAGGTGTTAACCTAGCTGGTTGGGATTTCCTGGTGCAAAGTCGGTCGCTTGTCTGTCGATCCTCTGTCCGGGGTTGGTCGTCATCTGTCTATCGACCTGCTACGTGAGGCTGACCGTTGGGCCCACCGACTCCTGCCAGGGGTCGGCCGGGTGTGCGTCTGCCGACCCATTGCGCGGGGCCGACCATCGTCTGTCTGCTGACCCGTTGCGCGGGGCCAACTATTGTCTGCCTGCTGACCCCCTGTCCGGGGTTGACAACTGCCTGTCTGCCGACCCCCTGTCCGGGGCCGACCATCGTCTGTCTGCCGACCCGTTGCGTGGGGCCGACCGTCATCTGTCTGCCGATCCGTTGCGCAGGGCCGATCGTTGTCTGTCTGCCGACCCGTTGCGAGGGGCCGACCGTCGTCTGCCTACCGACCCCTGTCCGGGGCCGACTGCTGGTGTGTTACCCCCTCCCAGTTGGGTAGGTGGTAACCTGGGACTGGGGTCACAAAAATAGCTGCACGCAAGTCGGTTCGGGCTAAAAAACCTAGGGGGTGTTGGTAAAAAAAAAATAGGGATAGGGGGTTTTGTGCAAAAAGTCAGGGGCAGGGGGTTTTGTGTAAAAAGTTAGAAGCAGAGGTGGTTCGTGCCAAAAATCATGGGGCAGGCGGTGCAAAATGTCAGAGGTAGGGGGTTCTGTGCAAAAAGTTAGGGGTAGGGGAGGGTTTGTGCAAAAATCTTAGGTAAGGGATTATGTGTAAAAATTTGGGTCAATTTTGTGTAAAAAATCAAGAGCAAGGGGGTTTGGTTAAAGATTCTTGGTGGCAGGGATTTTTTTGTAAAAAATCATGGGGTAGGTTTATTTTCAAAAAATGATAAAAGGGGTTCTGGGCAGAAATTTTTAGGACTAGGGGGTTTTTTGCAAAAACCCAGGTTGGGTTCTGGTGGGTCGGTAGAAGTGTACAGGAAGCCTCCCGGGGTAGACCCAAGAGCACCCGGGGTGGTAGGTGGGGTTTTCTCCTAGTGGGGGTCGGTAGAAATGCTGACCATTGGATTACATGAAATGAAATCGAAACCACACGATGGAATCATCGTGAGAATGCTGTACACCCAGTCCGAATCAAACGGCTGTGATCTGAGCCACCTCAGTCTTTTTGTCTTTAGCGGGTCGGTAGATGGGATGAGTTTTGTTTTTTTTGTCGTGTAGGGGGTCGGGAGAAAGGGATTTTTTTTGTCTTGTAGGAGGTCGGGAGAAATAATGACCGTTGATCAGATTGTGAGTGAATTGTGGTCACACGATTGAAATATCACATGAGTGCATTGCACCCATTCTGATTTTAACGGTTTGCGATGGATCCGTGATTGCCACCTCAGCCATCTTTTCTCTGTCTCTTCTGTAATTTCTGTTGCATGGGGGGGTCGGGAGAAGTGCAGGCGGGAAGCGGGAGCTCGAGGTCGGGGGGGGGGGGGGGGGGGGGGTTCGGGCGCCGGGGACGAGGTCGGGTGGTGCGGTAGGGGGGTTGGGAGGTCGGGCATCGGCCGGAGACGCCTGTGGGGTCGGGTGGTTGGAGCTCGGGGTCGGGAGGTCGGGCGCCGGCCGGAGTGGCCGGGGGCGCAGGCGGCCGGGGCGCGGGCGCGGGGCGGGGGCGGCCGGAGTGGGCGCGGGCAACGGCGGAGTGGGCGCGGGGGCGGCCGGAGTAGGCGCGGGCGCAGGGCGGGGGCGGCTGCGACGGGGGGGGGGGGGGGTCGGGCTGGTGGCACCCCTCTCTCTCTCTCTCTCTCTCTCTGACTCTCTTCTCTCACCCACTCTCCGACTCACTTCTCTCACCCACTCTCCGACTCACTTTCTTCTCTCTCTTCTCTCACCCACTCTCTCTCTCAATCACTCTTTCACTCTCTCACTGTCTCTGTTCTCTCTCTCACCCACTCTCCGACTCTCTCTCTCACTCACTCTCTGTTTGTTGTAGGGGGGGGGGGCACAGAAGGTGGCTAGCGAGTGAGTGTGTGAGTGAGTGAGTGGGCCGGGCCGGGCCGGGCCGAGCCGAGAGGAGCTTTGGCCTATTTGTGCTTGTCTTGTTTATCAAGCGAGCCTAAACTCCGGCTTCGATCGTCGCACCTACCGATGTGTCGTCCGGCATCAGCCACCGCGCACGCACCGACCCCCTGCCAAGGGTCAGCCGGGGGTGCGTTTGCCGAGGCGTAGGCCGCCTCGGGCTTCGTCTTCGAGTACCGAAGCAGGGCTTTTGGGCTTTGTTGAATACCGAGGCGAAGGCCGCCATGGGCTTCGTCTTCGAGTGCTGAAGTGAGGGCTTCGGGCTTTGTCGAATACCGAGGCGAAGGCCGCCTTGGGTTTCGTCAGTGAGTGCCGAAGTGAGGGCTTCGGGCTTTGTTGAATACCGAGGCGAAGGCCGCCATGGGCTTCGTCTTCGAGTGCCGAAGCGAGGGCTTCGGGCTTCGTCGAATACCGAGGCGAAGGCCGCCTTGGGTTTCGTCAGTGAGTGCCGAAGTGAGGGCTTCGGGCTTCGTCGAATACCGAGGCGAAGGCCGTCTTGGTTTTCATCTTCGAGTGCTGAAGCGGGGGCTTCGGGCTTTGTTGAATACCGAGGCGAAGGCCGCCATGGGCTTTGTCTTCGAGTGCCGAAGCGAGGGCTTCAGGCTTCGTCGAATACCGAGGCGAAGGCCGCCTTGGGTTTCGTCAGTGAGTGCCGAAGTGAGGGCTTCGGGCTTCGTCGAATACCGAGGCGAAGGCCGTCTTGGTTTTCATCTTCGAGTGCTGAAGCGGGGGCTTCGGGCTTTGTTGAATACCGAGGTGAAGGCAGCCTTGGGTTTTGTCTTCGAGTGCCGAGGTTGTCACCTTGGGCCGAGACGATGTCGCCGTCTCGGGCTTTGTCAGGTGCCAAGGCAGCGAAGCCTGCCTCGAACTTTGTCTTCGAATGCCGAGGTGACTGTGATCTCGGGCTGAGACGATGCTGACGTCTCAGGCTTCGTCAGGTGCTGAAGTGGTGAAGCCTGCCTCAGACTTTGTTTTCGAATGCCGAGGCGAAGGTCGTCTCAGGCCGAGACGGTGCCGACGTCTCGGTCTTCGTCAAGTGTCGAGGCAGTGAAGCCTGCCTCGGACTTTGTCTTCGAATACCGAGGCGGGCCGAGATGTTGCCGACGTCTCGAGCTTCGTCAGGTGCCGAGGCGGTGAAGCTTGCCTCGAACTTTGTTTTCGGATGCCGAGGCGAGGGTTGCCTCGGGCCGAGACGTTACCGACGTCTCGAGATTCGTCAAGTGTCGAGGCGGTGAAGCCTGCCTCGGATTTTATTTTCGAATACCGAGGCGAAGCTCGCCTAGGGCCGAGATGTTGCTGACGTCTCGGGCTTCGTCAAGTGCCGAGGCGGTGAAGCTTGCCTCGAACTTTGTTTTCGAATGCCGAGGCGAGGGTCACCTCAGGCCGAGACGTTATCGACATCTCGAGCTTCGTTAGGTGCCGAGGCAGTGAAGCCTGCCTCGGACTTTGTCTTCGAATGCCAAGGCGAAGTTCGCCTCGGGCCGAGATGGTGCCGATGTCTGAGGCTTCATCAGGTGCCGAGGCGGTGTTGACGTCTAAGGCTTCGTCAGGTGCCGAGGCGGTGAAGCCTGCCTCGGACTTTGTCTTCGAATGCCGAGGCGAAGGTTGCCTCGGGTCGAGACGTTGCCGATGTCTCGAGCTTTGTCAGGTGCTGAGGCGGTGAAGCCTGCCTCGGACTTTGTCTTCGAATGCCGAGGCGAACGTTGCCTTGGGCCGAGACGTTGCCGATACCTCGGGCTTCGTCAGGTGCCGAGGCAGTGAAGCCTGCCTCGGACTTAGTCTTCGAATGCCGAGGTGAAGGTTGCCTTGGGCCGAGACGGTGCTAACGTCTCGGGCTTCGTCAGGTGCCGAGGCAGGGAAGTCTGCCTTGGGCTTTGCTTTTTGAATGCCAAGGCTGTCATCTTGGGCCGAGACGATGTCGCCATCTCGGGCTTTGTCTTTGTATGCCAAGGATGGGACCTTGGACTTATTGATTGACGAGGGGTAAGAATTCAGAGTACTCAGCATAGTGCCTTTGTATCGGTTGGACTTAGGCGAAGCGCTATTTTAGTCGAACCTACGTATTAGAACACGTAGCTTTGTACTGTTGCAGGTTAGTCGACCGTGTCGCAACGCGAACCGAACTAACTGTGGCGAGGCACTAGTGCATGTGTCCTTACGTGACAACGGGAGCATGTGCAGCGCCAATGATTCGGAGTACTCAGCGTAGCGCCCTTGTATCGGTTGGACTTAGGCGAAGCGCCGTTTCAGTCAAACCTACGTATCGGGACACGTAGCTTTGTACTGTTGCAGGTTAGCCGGCCGTGTCGCAATGCGAACCGAACTAACTGTGGCGAGGCACTAGTGCATGTGTCCTTACGTGACAACGGGAGCATGTGCGACGCCAATGATTCGGAGTACTCAGCGTAGCACCCTTGTATCGGTTGGACTTAGGCGAAGTGCTGTTTCAGTCGAACCTACGTATCGGGACACGTAGCTTTGTACTGTTGCAGGTTAGTCGATCGTATCGCAACACGAGCCGAACTAACTGTGTCGTTAAGTAGAAGTTGAGATAGAATTTGATAGTCTTCGATAGAACTTGAAGCAATTGTCATTTCATTGATAACTTGGAAGATGTTACATCATGGATTTCAGATGAGGGACCTTCCGAGTTATTGATAGTCGGCGGTCTTCTACTCTGATCGGTTGACGGGGTGCTTCCCTTTGGTGTTTGTGGTCTTCTGAGGCTCTGCGGGTCTATCGCCTGCCCGTCTTGACCTCTTGGAGGTTTTATCTTCCTCAGCCTTCGCATTGTGAGCTTAAGCTATTGGTCTTGTTGGTTCCTTATCAGAAAGACGCTTCTTGAGATCACGTTTCTTGCGAGCGACTTGATCGTCCTCCACCTCGATCTCCTTTTGAATTCGATCGAATAGCACTCCGAGGGAGGCAGGAGGATTACGGATGAGGTCATTGTAGACGTGGAGGTCAAAACGTAGGGCATTCTGGAATGCAAGCATGATGGCTTCATCGTCGAGGTGGTGTCCGGAGAGCGTAGCATGCTCGTTCCGGAACCTTCGAGAGAACTCCCGGAGGGTTTCATCTGATCCCATCCTGAGCCGGTAGAGGGAGTCCAGCTTTTTCTCTGGCTTGAGGTTCAGCCGATAGTGTTGAACAAAGAGGTCAGCCAAATCCCTGAATTGACTTACGGAGGCCGTAGGGAGGTTGTGATACCAGTCCAGTGACATGTCGTCCAGGCTGCCAGCAAAGGTGCGGCATAGAACCTGGTTGTCTCTATCATGTGGCGTTAACGCTTGCCTGAAAGCGAGGATGTGTAGCGTCGGATCTCCAGTCAAGCAGTTGAACTTGGGGAGAGCGGGGGCTTTCCAGCTTCGAGGAAATAGGGCGTGGAGAATATGCCGTTGAAGTGGGCCTTCGGAGGCATGATCGTTCCGTCTATTGCCTTTCTGGTCGGAGAGGCGTCTTGGAGGAAGAGGAGGTAGAGAGGGCGTCGGAGTCCATCCTGTCATCCGATGCCCAACTGGGGTTCGATTGCCGTTGTAATATTGCCGAATTTTGGAGCGGTGTCGATTATTCTGAACATCTCTCCTGGTGTAAGCATCAGAGGATGACTCGGATCCCAAAGACTCGGGATGGCGAGCAGACTCATTGAGACGCTCCCAGACAGTCGGCCTGGGAGGAACAGGTGAGGGTCCTCTCGAGAGGGATTTAAAAGAATGTCGAGGGATGTTGATGGTGGATCGTTTGGAAGGAGCGGAAGATTGGTCGACCGACCGACGAACGTTTGCTTCGTCGTTGATACCGGCGGTTGACTGCGGGGGATTGATTCTTGCATTGACGGTGATTTGTCGGAGAGAGTCTCTCTCAACCATAAGAGCAGCATTCTGTTTCATGAGAGTGAGAAGTTGAAAGTCCTCTGCTGTGATTTGGTACGTCGCTTGAGCATCAGCACTAGGAGAGATGTGTGCTTTTTCCAAGCGCTGAGGAATTTGGTCGGCTAGTTGAGGCGACTGTCGAAGTTGAGCTTGGGCGGTGCGATCAACCGACGGGCGACTCCTCAAATTGACAGCGAGTTGCTGTTCCGAATGTTGGCTCGTTGCAAACCGATGACTCATTGATCGAGTCATCGGATGTCGAGCATCTGAGTGCATGTTGCTTTCCTCCGGCTGGTCCATCGGTGTCTTCGCCATTTAGGTGTAACGATGGAGATAGATGGATTGCTCGGGCAACCGGTAGCAGCTACCAAAGGAGTTGGGAGGCTTAGAAGTTGTAAGTTGATAGGATCGTGATCCCACAGACGGCGCCAAACTATGGGGGAGGATTTCGGCCGTCTTACGTGACCCTCCTCCAACAGTCGATTGAAGGTTTGACCCTTTGGGATGTGGCGCGCTTCGAAGCGCTGAGTTGTGACTTGCTGGGCTGTCACACAAGCACTATAGAGTAGTAAGGTAGAGAAAGATATGACACAGGATGTGGTGACGAAGTTCGGCCGAAGCCTACGTCTCCGTGCGGTAAGACGCAACCTTTGAATTCACTATCTCTGAGTAAACAATATAGCTACTCTCGACAGGACGATGAGTGCTTCTTACAAGTAATCAGAGGGTGGAAAAGGAGTCTGAAAACCAGAAAACTCGAAGAGTTCTGGATTGCAGAAAGTGGGTTTCTGGTCTCCAATTTCTGATCTGGAATCATTTACAGGGTTTGCTATTTATAAGGGCTTAGTTTATCTGGGGAATATTCCCAGGAATATCCGGGGTTTGGTAAATACCCGGGGGATTTACCAGACCCCAGATAGTGCAAGTGGGCCCCAGGCAGGGCTGCGGGTCCCACCATTGGACTCGTGGGCTCCAGGCAGGGCTGCGGGTCCCACCGTTGGGCGTTAGCCAGATTTTGCACCCACAGAAGTTACAAAGCACTCCGTCATCAGCTTTATCCAGAATGATATCATCTTTCGCTACGGAGTCCCCCGCTACATCGTAACAGATAACGGGAAGTAGTTCAAGAATGCTGCCGTCAGCCAGTTCTGCGCATTGTACAACATTAAGCAGAATTGTTCGACGATGTACAACGCTCCGGCCAACGGTCTAGCAGAAGCCTTCAATAAGACTTTGTGCAAGCTGCTGGAGAAAACCGTCTCGAAGACAAAGAAAGATTGGCACGAACGCATGGGCGAAGCACTATGGGCTTACCGGACGTCCTTCCGCACGCCGACGCAAGCAACACCGTATTCCCTCGTCTACGGTGTGGAAGCCGTTCTTCCGCTCGAGCTCCAGATCCCGTCGCTCAGGATAGCAATCCAGGAAGGCCTCACCAGCGACGACAACGCCTAGCTCCGTCTAGCAGAATTGGAAGCACTGGATGAAAGACGCCTCGAAGCTCAACAGCGTCTGGAGTGTTATCAGGCCAGGCTCTCTCACGCCTTCAACAAGAAGATTTGTCCTCGGTCATTCCAGATAGGGGAACTGGTGCTGGCGGTCAAACGCCCCATCATTCTCTCGCATCGAGGAGGGAAAAAATTTGATGCCAAGTGGGATGGCCCGCATTCCGTCAAGGAAGTCTACTCCAACGGCGCCTACCTCCACACCACGCCAGAAGGGCTGACACTTGGCCCTATCAATGGCAAGTACCTCAAAAGGTACTATGCCTAAAGCAAGGCCACACCCCTTGCCCAAAAAAAAAAAAAATGAACTACGTACGACTTGATCCCCCTTAGGGGGGTACGTAGGCAGCCTGAGAAGTTACTTCAGGTTCAGTCCAACCAAAAAAAAAAAAAATCAACAATGGTCCATGCAAAAGATGTGGCAAAACGAGGCGATATTATTTTATAATGAAGAAAATGCGATACATGGCATAAGTCCCGAAAAGAAAGTTACAATGAAACAAGGAACAACTAGAAGAAGGTATCCATAGCTCGAAGACGGCGTAGCAGCTCCTCTCTAGTCGCCTCCACTCGTTGAAGTTCCACGGGGCGAGTGGCCAGAAACTCACGACGGGTCGCCAAGTCCGACTGCTGCTTCGAGCAACTTGCCTTCAAAGCACTCTCCGCGGCCTCGGCTCGCTCCAGACGAGACTCCGCCTTTCAAAGCGAGGCACGCACAGAATCTATCTTCCTCTGAGCCTTCGACAGGTTGGAAGTCGCCTCCGCAAGTTGTAGCTCTGACTGACTTAGACTCGCCTCGGCAGCCTCCAACTCAGAAGGGGAGCTCCCCTCTAGCAAAGCTCGCCGGGATCGGTAAACCTCGCCATCGGTCACGAGCAAGGTCATCTGAGCAACGAAAGAAGAGCTGTCAACTTTGAACTCCTCCAGGCTTGCGCAAAACTCCGCACTGTCCGTCGACCACCAGTCCTGGAGAGCGCCAAAGCCGGCATTTTGGAAAGGCTCTAACGTCGACTTGATATACTGCCGGCAGCTCGCAAGAAGGAACTCTGAGACTCTGCTCCTCGGCCTTAAATCCGGGCAAGGTGCCTCGGAGTAGGTAGGCAAGACCTTCCCTCCCACTGCAGCCGTGACAGGAGCCGCCCGCGCCAACGAGGGTGGCGGAACCGGAGAAACCGCTGCTACCGCTGCAACAACCGTCTCCCCCAACGGGCACGAGGATACAGCTGCTGGGGAGTGCCGCTTGTCGACGCTCGAAACCTCAGCTTCCTCGTGGAAGGACAAAGCATCAACGTCGATGTCGTCCAGGTTAATGTCGCCACTAGGGAAATTCTCCCCGCAAAGTCCAAGGAGATCCAGATCATCCGGAGGGATGTCTAGCCCACAGGCTTCGGGCACCCCCTGCGCTGCGCCAGTGGACGAGTGCCCAAGAGGCGCCTTTGGAGAGTCCACCTTGCGCTCTACCACTATAACGGAATCTGGTCAAAAGGAAGATCCGATGCTCAGCGTGATGAAACTTCCTGAACAAAGAGGGCAAATAAAATAAAGAGAACTCCATACCTGTGTGATCAGATGAAGCAGCCCTAGACGGGGGAATCACTTCATCTTTCAGAAGTCCAGGCTCCTCGACATCCTCCACCAGACATGGGACCCTTGGGACCATCCCGCGAGGAATGCAAACTTTTCTTCATTTAGGAGGGACACCCTCAATTTCGGCCTTCGGGAAACAAGATGCCCCAGGGGCACTAGTAAGCTCGGCATCCAACGCCGGAACGGAAGAAGGGACACGACGAGCACTGGAAAGACGGCTACAGCTCCTCTGCGCTCTTTGAAGCCCCAGTCGGAGGCGGCGGTCCTCCACTCCCGCAGAATAATTGAAGCAGAAATTCCTGAACCCGCTACTCGCCAAAACGTCGACCGGGAAACTCGCGAGCAAAGGGGAAACTCGCCCTTCAAGCCACTTGCAGTACTCCGGAGTGGCAGCGTCCCGAAACCCGGATTTTGTCCCAGGAAAGAAGCAACTGCCAGTCGACCGAGCGTAGAGAGAAGTCCAGAGGCGGTAACCTTCCTGTAGACTGAAGCGCCCCTGCAACTGCTGAGGCATGCCAGGAACTTCCTGTCGAAATCCCTGTTGGCGAGCGAAGCGGTGAGGGGAGTACTGCTCCACCTCTACCTCGTCCCCCTTTCACCAAACCAAGTAGCCAGGGCGACAACTGACCATGTTCCAGTATAGGTGGTCCGGGAGCTCCTCGTTGTCGAAAACAGTCGACCACTCCAAAGGCAGTACCGAATGCTCCGCCAGAAATTCAAAGTCGGCATTGCCCATCTTCCTCAAAAGGGTGCGAGCACACTCTCTCGGATGCTCCCAGCTGATAAAGGCATTTAAAATCCCCCCTATCCCGGGCAGGAACAACAATTCAGCTGGATGCCCGCGTCTGGCGAAAATCCCCTTGGGAAAATACAGAGCTATCCAGCCATACAAGTAGTGCAAGGGTCCGAACGCAGCTGACCGGCCAAGCTCCTCCTTGGCCTTATCCGAGCCGGATAAGTCCCAGTAAGTCCCACTGAGAGCCCGGTACAAGGTGCATAATATGGCCGGGGCTAGATTGAAAAGCTCGTCCCTCTCCATCCTGGAAGCTGCAAGGAAGGTCCCCGGACGGATAACCTCACCAGAGCACGGAAGCATGAACCGACAGAGGAAGATGACCAGCCCGACAGCTCGGTAAACCGCTCGCCACTCCTCGCTGTCATGACTCAAGCCAAGGACTTCCCAGGGACACTGCTTCCCCTCCATTGAATGCTTCTCTCGAGCCAAAGAGTCGATAGGTCTCACGAAGGAGCGAAGCGGAGGTCTCTGCATCTGAGCGATCTTCCACATGGGGTGAGCCGAAGGCGCCGGAGACCTATACTCGCCTCTGAACCAAAAGTCGACCCAAGAAGAAGGGCGCACTTGATCCGACTGATCTCACGCCGCAATGATAGCGTATGCCTTGAACAAAAGAAGGCAAGAACTTGGAGCGTAGCTGCTGTCCAACAGATCCTTCAAGGCTGGCACCTCTTCTTGGTAGTAGTTCCGTACTTCGGGACACCCGGAAACGATATGGACATCGCGAATCGAGATTCCTATCTCCCCCGCTCCAGTAAGGAAGGTGTTGGTGTCCGGACACCAGAGCTCACAAAGGGCGCGATACATCCCCTCAGGATGGCTGTACTCTCGACGAGCCGGAGCCAGAAACTTGGCTAATAAGTTCATCTCGGGTTCCGCGCCAAAGACCTTGCAGAGCTCGCCCATCTATTCGTGAAAGCCGCAAAGGTATTGGACGTCTCCCCAAGGCCAAGAATCGGGACCCCATCGCGTCAGTCGGGCACAGATCTTTGAGGCAACAACCGGCATAGGCACGAAGTCTTCATCACAATGGTGGAACGGAATACTCAAACTCGGCCGGAGAAGCTTCATGGAAATCCCTTCGTCAGTATATATCTTCTCGCTCAATTTCGGCATCCCATAATTCGCATCCGCGACTCCATCTTCCGTGATGCGCTCGTGGACAAAGACACGGAGCAACGACAGAAGGTCTTCCCGCCTCGAGTGGCGATAACGGTGCACACGAGTGTGGGGAAAGCGAAGGCACCTCTTCCCATCGGAGAAGTCCTCGGCTATCCACCCTGGAGAAGTCAAACTCTCGAAGACGCGATCCCTGGAGGGCCATGAAGGAAGGCAAGTCAAGACAAGTGCGTATCAAAAAAAAAAAAAAGGGCCTGCACCCCTGTCAAGAGGATTGCCCGACTCAAGGTCACTCGCCAGCCAACCCGCACCCATGTCACGGCCCGTGCGCCACAAGCCGACGCCGTTATCATCGACACCTTCGGAGTCCAGAAGAAAAAGGAAAGAAAGGGGAAGCCCAAAAAAAAAAAAAAAAAAAGGGTGGACAGAACGGGAAGGGGGGGTCGCAGCCCCCTCTCTCCAATAGCCGACGGACAGCAAAGAAAGAGGGGGGGGGGGGGCCCGCTGCCCCTTCCCTTCTCCAAGCCGATCGGGGCCGGGCCCCCGACCAAGCCGCCGCCGCCCCGCAGCCGCCGGACCCGGCCCCGCGCGCGCGACCCGTCCGCGCCCAACCCGTACCCGCCGGCCCCGCACCGCAGCCCCACGCCCGCGCGCTGCCGCCGCCTGCGCGCCATCGCACCGCAACCCCGCGCTGGCCACGCGCAGCCCCGCCGCGCCCCGCGCCGGTGCTGCTGCCGCTGCTGCCCACGCAGCCCAGGACCAACGGAGAAGAAGAAGAAGAAAAAAAAAAAAAAAAAGGAAGGAAGAAAGAAAAAGAAAAAAAAAAAAAGAAAAAGAAAAAGGAAAAAGAAAAGAAAAGAAAAGAAAGGAAAAGAAAAAGAGAAGAAGAAGAAGAAGGAGGAAGAGAGAGGCGGCGAAGGCGACCCGTACCTCAGCCGCGCTCCTCCATCCTCCCCGCCTCGAGCCTCGTCGCATCGTCGCTTCGAGCCCGCCTTCGCAACGATCGCCAAATCGAGCACCATCGCCGCCGACGAAAGAGGCGACACCGGGAAGACGGAGCAAGTTTCGTGCAACCCCAGGCAGCTCACTTCCGACGGCGGTCTCCAGAAGCCGGCAGAACCTTCGCAAAGAAGCACAACGACAGATGAAGAGGGTAGGGGTCCTTAAATAGACTCCCAACCCTGCCCACAAAAGGAATCAAGGACAAGCGCTCTACGATTCCTACGTGTCCAAACTCTACACGCTCTCACCGACGCGCTCGTCCTTGAGGGGGCATTTATAGACACACGAATTTCATCGGACCCGAACCCGACTTATGTGGGCCGACGCGGATGCAAACCCGATACGCGGACTCGACTCGCATGCACCGGTGCGGACCCGGACCCGACTCGCACCTAGCAAAGAGGAGCGGACCCCACACTTCAAGGGGGGCCGGCCCCTACTAGGGTCCGAACCCCATGGGGCCGGCCCCTACTAGGACGCGAGCCACATGGGGGGCCGGCCCTACTAGGACCCGAACCCCATGGGGGGGGCCGGCCGGCCCTGCAAGGAAAGGAAAGAAAAGGAAAGAAAAGAAAAGAAAGAAAAGAAGAGGAAAGAAAAGAAAGGAAAGAAAAGAAAAGGAAAGAAAAGAAAAGGAAAGAAAAGGAAGAAAAGGAAGTAAGTACCGCCATGCGCGGGGGGAGGTTGCGTATGACGTCTGCACACACGCGGATCTGCGCCGATCCCTCGATCCGACGCACAAGACGAAGCGCCCGATCGCCATCGATTTCGTGTGCGAAATCCAGCCATAATTGCCTCGCCAGAAAAGAAAAACAAATAAACATTATTCCCCTCATCAATGGATGAATAAATCCAGGGTAATTATGAGAGAGATACAAAAGGGATTTAAAATTAAAAAGTTCCCATATCTCTCTCCCCACCCCTTTGCCTATAAATAGAGGGGGTGGGGGAAGACTCAAGAGGTCGATGGTTGAAGACTGAAGACGAAGCGCGGGAGCTTTGCAGAAGAGGAGACGCTTCTTCATCGACCCAAGGCTTCACGAGGCACGGTCAAGCCTGCCCTGTCGGGATTGGCTTACCGAAAGCTCTCATCAACGTGGAGACCCTTGCACACGAAGATCAAGACTTCGACTCCGTGCACGAAGAAGAAAGCTCGGAGAAGAAGACCCTTCGACTCCGAAGACGCCAGAAGCAAAGGCCGGAGAAGAAGCTCGGTGCGGCACTACCCCGTCGGCTCCAACAAATCCTCGATCCCGATCAAGCGCCAAAGCCCGGAGGAGAGAAACGAAGCGTCATCACCCCGTCGTCTTCGACAAACGCCTGCGCCATCCACGAAGAAGAAAGCCTGGAGCAGATCGTCTGAAGCGTCGCTACCCCGTCGTCTTCATCAACAAAAGCCGACGCTACAACCGTCGCACGGAGACCGTCGTCACCCCCGTCGTCTTCATCAACAAAAGCCGACGCTACAGCCGTCGCACGGAGACCGTCGTCACCCCCGCTGTCTTCGACAACAAAAGCCGACGCCACAACCGTCGCACGGAGATTGGTGCTACCCCCGCCATCTTCGAAAGTATCCTTCGACTCCGATCATGCCAAAGAAGCCCGGAGAAGAAGAGAAGTCCAGACGACACGCAAACCGTCGAAGCACCGGAGAAGTAGCCCACGTCGTTCGAAGAAGAAGATCGAGTTGACACTGAAGCTAAAGCCAACGCAAGAAGCCAAAGCAAAAGCCCTCGTAAAGCCCGCGCCAAAGCAACGCAAGTGCCAAAGCCAAGCGACTACGCCAGTCACGAGCAAAAGCACCGCACGTTCTAGCCGATACGACGCGAAGTCCGGAAGAACGAAAGCATCGCAAGTCTCTCCCGGCTACGTCCAAGTGCAAGCACCGAAGCAAAGCAAAAGCCAGAGCCACGCCGGAGCTAAGCCAAAGCCAAAAAGCCGAAGCCAAAGCTGACGCCAAAAGCACAATCGACGCCGCGAACCGACGATCAAGGACGCCGAGGTCAAGCAAGGAGTGAGGAAGACACAAAGACCGAGGAACGAAGCCAGAAAACCCCCTAGCCGAGAAAGCGCGAAGCACGGAAGGGACAAAGCAACGGTGGACATTCCTTAGCCTCTCTAAAACCCTCACCCTGTAAAGACCCCTGTCCTGGGCAGCCCCTTCAGAGCTCTCGCACGAACACCACGTGGAGACGCGGATCAAAGGGATCCTCCAGAAGATCTTTCCCACAATCCCCTGATCAAAACTCGCCGCAACCCGGACTCGCTACACCCGAGCCACCCGGGTCCCGGCCACACTTGTAATCTGGTTTTGCGCAATAAAGACGACCCGTGCTTTTTCTCGCGCTACACTCCTAGATCTATCATCAGGCATATATGATCGTTATTATATTTGATTCGGTAGAAGTTTTTAGGTGTTCGTATAGTATCCATTTAATCTTACGTGTATGTGTATCATTATTTACGAATGATTTTTTCAAAGTTGAATCGTACACCACATCGATCCTAGGGATTCTTTATGCTTTAGCTGCACCTCTGACCATGGGCCTTAGATCCCAACAAGGATGCAGGATCTCTTCTTGTTCTTCGGGATATCTCTTTGTGGATGGAAGAGGGATTGGTGAGAGGACAACATACGTGTGCTCTTTGTATCTCTTTCTCTAGTGAATTCATTAATCGTCAATTGTCGGATATCATAGTATGTTTTTGTTTGGTGTGGTGATTTTGATTGTTCATTCTTTTTGTTAGCGGTGGTTCATCATCTATCGGTGGAATTCTTCGCACCTCGACGTCTTTTCGTTGCACAGGCCTCGTGAAGGAATCGATTCCCAACAATTGTACCTTACCTCTAACCATTTGATCCCCAGGCATGTTTAGCCTTCGATGCAACCATATCCTTCGTCACCATCTTCCCACCGTCCCTAGGTCATCCATCGCTCCATCTCCTTCCTCATCCTTCTTCTTCCTCCATTTTTTCCTCACTAAAACCCTAATCGCATGTTGATGGTTGCTCGCCGATAGTGTCAGTGGGGCAGCCATAGACATTCCTGTGTAGATGTCGATGGCTACATATGCTCTAGTAGGCTTAGGGTTTTGGTACGGAGAAGATGGAGGAGGAAGGAGGAAGCGGGAGGTCCGTGGAGGAGGCTAGCTCGGCATCAGGGGGCGATGAGGAGGGGATGACAACTTAGTTGGTGGGGGATGAAGGAGGCCAGAAATGGTCGGGGGGAGGGGCGATGGTTGGATGGAGGTTAAGGATGTGGGTAGTTTGTGTATTAAACGCGTCAAAGACAAATGTCCACAAACCTTTTTATACTCTCAAATTGAATCTAACAATGTCGGTATCCAACTTCACTTTTTTGAGTTTAACCGACCAACTCTAGCAAGGAGCTCACCAGAAAAGAAAAAAAAAACTCTAGCAAGGTGTTCATTAAACAAAGTAAAGAATGAAAAGGAAAAACAATTTTTCTAATGATTGTTTGGTTGTCTAAAGCAAGAATTAGAATGAAAAATATATTTCTTTTTTTCTTTTCCGCGTTTCATGCAAGGTTTGGCATGAAATTTTTTTAATCCTTTTGGTTCGCATTCTTTTGGGTGGAAATGGAGGGCAAAAACGAACTGAATGACATAAATGGTTTCATTTTTTTCCTTTTTCACCGTTCTTTTAGGTTTTAATAGGATAGAAAAGAATCCCCTAGGGGTTTTAGCCGGTTGGGCAGACTTCGTTTCCTCTTAAATTTTGGAGGAAATTCTCTTTTCACCTGACGATGGAAACAACGACGGTGACGAAGACGATTTCTGCGTGCAGAAGTTTTTTTCTCTAGTTAGGGTTCGGACCATTTTTCCTCTTTTTTGGCGTGATTGAACAAACTTTTGAGCCATAAATCTTGTGTTTTTGGCTTGATTTTGCGCTAGGGTCTACCCTCCAGCCAAAACTCTGGCTAGGTTTTGCATACTGGTCAATTTTTCAATGCTAAGGTTTGCATTCAAGTCATTTTTTAGCATTTGATCTTTGCATCAGTGCATAAAAACTTCATTTGATCTTTGCATCAGTGCACAAGTGCTACATTTGATCTTAGCATCAGTGCACAAGTGCTAGATTTGATCTTTGAATCAGTCTATAAGTACTGCATTCTATATTTGCATCAGTGCATAAATGCTACATTTGATCGATCTCCATTTTCTTGCTTATGTTTTCTATTTATATTTTCTTCCCAAAAGAATAGCAATAGTCTATTTCATCACCTAGTTTTCCTACTCTCAAAAGAGCACAAAACTTTAAAGGGGACAAAAATGAAGACTTCATTTCAATTTTCGTTAGTTGAGCGTAGGGCTGCGCCGAGCCGAGCTTTGGTCTATTTGAGCTTGACTTCTTTATTAAAAGAGTCTAAACTTTAGGCTTGGGTTTAGCTTGCTTAATAATTGAGCTGAGCCGAGCACTTGTCTGCTTAAGCTTAGCTTGTTTATTAAACGAGCCTAAACTTCAGACTAGACTTTGCTCAGTTAGTAATAAAAAAAACTCAAACGTTCCTTAACGACCTTATTCTTGAACTCCGAATCATTCAAAAGCGTAGATTATATATGTTAGGCCTATTCAAGCCTTTTATGAGTCTATTCCCGAGCTTGCTCACGAGCCCTAAACAAGCATGTTCACGACCCCAACCGAGTAGGGCTGTTAATGGGCCGGGTTTGGGTCGGGCCACCCCATGCCCAAGCCCAGCCCAAACTTATGAGTGTGTGCCCATACCCAGCTCGGGTCCAAATTAATTAAAATTTTCAGGCTTGGCCCAAACCCGGCCAAAATTAAGCCCGTATTTCTAACATGGTATATGCTTAAGTATTTTTTTCTTCTCTTGATCACACATTAAAAGTAGAAAATAGCATTGATTATGATATACATTAAAAGGATTTATGTGAAATAATGTGGTCCTAAAGTCTGAAGCATTGATATTTGTAACGCCGGCTCTTTTAAAACTATGTATTCGTTGTATATAACAAATAAAAATAAAATATTTCAGGCTTTGTTTCGGACTTCGGGTCGGATTAGTGGTTGTCCATACCCAGCCCATAACACAGGCAGGCTTGATGTTCGAGCCTAGTCCTGTCCAAAGCCTATACTAACTCTATCCAAATTAGGCCCAAATTTGGCCCGTCTAGTGGGCCTCGGGCTGGCCCGAGCCCATTAACAACCCTACAACCGAGCCAAGCTTTGGCCTGGTTAAGCTTGGCTCGTTCATTAAACGAGACTAAACTATGGGCTTGGGTTTGACTCGATTAGTAATCGAACGAACTTGAACGAGCTTTTATCGAGTTTGCTTGCGAAAGGCTCAGGAACAACTTTATTCGTTTGCAGCCCTAGGGGCTGAAACAAAAAGTATGCATAAGAAAAAGTGGATTAAAGGAAGAAAAAAAACTTATTTCTTGGGGGATCATATTTTTAAATTGAACCCCACTATTTCTTTCTATTTTTTTGTTATTTTTCAGCATCCAAACAAGTGGTAATTAGGGGTGGCAATCGATCGGGTTCGGGTTTCAGGTATGAATTCTGATATGGCAGGGTCCATACCCGACCCTGCCATATCCAAAGCAATTGGTCGGGTTCGGGTTTCAGGTATGAATTCCGATATGCCAGGATCATAGTTTTTCAACATCCAAAGAATCCATACCAGTAGTAATTTGGATATGGCAGGATCCATACCTGACCCATACCCATTCGGATAGAAGAGGGTCCATGCCCGATCCATACCTAATAGGGTTTTGGGTTTTTGTTCTGGTTTCAGATACCAATTGGGTATAATTGTCTCTTTTTCTCCATCATTTATGCATTTACTTAAGAAAAAAAAAAGAGATTTTTTTGTTTCTTATTACATTTATTTTAGCATAATATAAATTTGGGTAATATGAGTTCGGTTAGAATTTAGATATATAACAATTAGTTTGGAGTACTCAAGTTAGGGGGGCAATCGGATTTCAGGTATACCCATACTTGAAAGTTGATCGGGTGGAGCTCTTATATCCGAGAAATGCTATTTAGCTCGAAGGTTTGTCCCGATTTTACCGGCCCGATTGACGTGGCAACATGCAACTAGTGGCGGAAATCCACTAACGATTTTAAAATCTTTAACAGCACCAGTTGCAGGCTGCCCCATCAATCTGGCTGGCGAAATCGGAAAAACCTTCGGGCTGAAAAGCATCTCTCCTTATACACATGCCCTATCCTAACAATGTTTCGGGTACAAAATCCGTACCCATACCTGATGTT
The DNA here is from genome assembly GCA_947650365.1 of Chamaelirium japonicum. Taxonomy (NCBI): domain Eukaryota; kingdom Viridiplantae; phylum Streptophyta; class Magnoliopsida; order Liliales; family Melanthiaceae; genus Chamaelirium; species Chamaelirium japonicum. The sequence goes on from OX393560.1 coordinate 63,221,641, forward strand.
TCGGGTCGGGTTTTCGGGGTTTTGGAGTCCATTGCCACCCCTTTATGCTCCTCCACATGCAGCAACGGAGTGTGGACGCGGGGCGGCCGCCGGCGGTGCCGGTCGCAGGTAGCAAACGGCTGCGGGCGCCCGCTGTGCGGCCGTATGCAGCAACGGCAACGACAGTTGGCTGCGGGCGACCGCTGCTAGCCGGGGCTTCGGTGGCGGCCGGGGCCGGGAACCGCGGCGGCGGTTTGTCATCCTGTCGGCGACCGGGCGGAGCTCTTTCCGGCGCATGGCACAGCCAGACCGGCGTCGGCGTGGCAAGGCAGCAGTGCTGTCGACCGTGGACCACATGGCTACGCACAGCGGCGGCGCCCGGCTCATTCCGGCGGGGCAGCCTGGTGCACGGTGGTCGGGGTCTTAGGGTTGGAAGGGTGCAGGTATCTTCTTCTTTATGGATTTTCTTCAAAGTCGGATCCATATAACTTGTTATTAGCTTTTCTATGCTTGTTTTGTGATGGAAAATGCTTCTAAGCCATCCTGCTTTCCACCCAGATCGGGCATCGTGGTGTGGTGGCTTGAAGGAAGCGTACATCACAGTTCAAGGAAGAAACTCAGGGAATGAGCAAAATAAGACGTTCGAGTTGCATGCATGAATGGGATAATCTCTACCGTCAATTTCTCATCAAGTGGCTCAAAAGGCCTACCAAAGCGATCTCATGGTTAACGAAAAAAGAGCTGCTACTTTTATTCTGATGCATATGTTTTGTCTGGTTTTTTCTTGTTGGAGTTGAGACCTCTTCAGCCCAAGTGATTGGTGTATAATTAATTTTGGAGCATTGGTACTAGTATAATTAATTTTGGAGCATTGGTACTAATAAAAAATCACATGCTTCATTAACCATTCAAGAGAGACTTATCCATGTAAGCAACTAGTCATTTGAATCCATTGATCTTGATGAATGTGGGTCATTTAATGAAACAAACAAACAAACAGAAGGAAAGAGAAGCCTCATTGTCTTGTAAAAATGTAGGGTTGTAGAGTTCTAGGCACGAAATTCTGTCCATGACTGAAAAAAAGCCACACCCTCTTCTCTCGTAGGAATGGTAACATGGACTCCCTCTCGAAACATGAAATCCCCACCTCAAAGAAAAAAGTAGAAAATAAGATAAATAAGGAAAAGAAGAAAAGGGATATGATTAGCTAGCTTGGTGGAGAAGAAAGGTTGTATAAATGTTTTCGTATAACAGTGTAATTGTTTTAGTCTTGTTTGATGAATAAAATATTATATTGTCAGCATTTGTTCTAAAAATATTATACTTGATCCTTCATTTTGTTCACATTTCTTTGATTGTCTTGGTTTTTGGAGGCTCAATATAGATCCATATATCCATATTTATCATCTGGAATTGGAAGGGTGTTACACTGTTAACACGATCTGCCATGTAATACATGTTAACACGATCTTCCATGTACAATGAAGATCAGATGAGGCACCCATAAAGAGAGGGTCTCAATTCTGCATAGAAGGCGCAAGGGGAATGGGTAGGCCTATCATTATATGGATATAGTTGGTGCACAAAAAATTAAAGAGACTTCGTTTAGCATATGATATCATTCTTATATATGGAGAATATCTCAAAGAAGAATTCAGAGACTTGATTCCAAGCAACTGCAGTTTGGTTATTCTGATATTGTAGGAAAGAAAGAATGGTTTATACTTTATATCATAGGAAATATACATTTCTATTTAAAACAGTGTTGTGGACTTGTGGTGGTATGGGGGTCTAGTTTGTTAGATGATCGTATGTCATCATCGCCAACATTACCTTATTCATTACAGTTAATACAACTATTAGTTGCCATATTATTTCATTTTCTCTGTTCCTCTCCGATGCTCTCTCTATCTGCGCCCTCCTCTCCATCTCTCTCTCTCTCTCTCCCCTTTTTGGGTAGCCACCCATGGTATACAGTGGGCTTCTAGGCTGTTCAAACTTTGGTGGAGCCTTCTCGCAGAGTTGTGCTCCATAGCTAATCCCATGTTAATGGGACTAAGGCTTGGTTGTTGTTCACATATTTAAGCTGATTTTCTCTGTAGCCAGAAGAACCTACTTTTGAATTAATGATTCAAGAAAGTAGTGACAATTTTAGCTAAGGTCCTAAATCACCAATAAACTCATATACTTTATCTTTCTCTTTTGTGATATGGGCATAACAACATAATATATGGGTCCTCCTTTACACTTTGCAGTTTGTTCCGAAAAAATCAGAGATTTCTGAGGTTGGAGATTTATTGTGCAGAAATGCTTGAGATTTTCTAGGAAAATCACAAATCCAGTCTAACTGCTGGTTCTACCAAAGCGGCAGTCAGCTAAAGAGATCGACAACTCATATGGGTAAGGATTAAAGAATTTCTTCAGAATTTTGGAGTCTGTATGCTGTCATTTAACTCAATTTGATGTTTCAAGAACATACATCAATATGTAAATCCCTTATATCTTTTGACCACTAGCACTCATTCTCAATGTTGCAGAAGCCTTTTCATATAGCATGTGTATTTGTCACACATTACCTATTATGACTCTTCATTTGTCATGACTTATGTGTTTACACAAATATATTGTGCATTCTTACTTTTATAACATCTGTCAAATAATTGGTTGTAGATCTGGTTATTTAAGAGATTAATGTAGTACACCATAATTCAATGGATGTCGTAAAACCTTTCTTGGATGCCTTCATAAAAAAAATAATTCGGTGGTCTTTAGTAGTTTCAAATGATACTAGGTCCTGGACAATACCGAAAACATAACTTGGCAAAAAGTCTATGTACTAGCACTGCCCCTTCAAATTTGTAGTTATTGTGATATGTTTACCGATTTCTCTTGCATGTAAGCTTTGTTGTGATCAAGATCCAATAGGCCAATAGCCAAGAGCTAAGACTCTTGAGGCTGTGATGCCATGATGGATGAGGTGAGGTGATGTGTACAAGGCCATGAGTTAGTCCCACATCGCTTGAAGAGAAGGAGATGCTTAGCTACTTATATAATTTCCCTTCCCAAATATAGAATGATATAAGACATGTTTTAGGTGGTTCGATGGTAACCACACTAGTGCAAAATCTTGAGGTTGAGGGTTCGATACCCAATAGAACAATAGAGGATCTTATGTTTGGGGACTCACCACCTTTCCTACCAAGACACATTTTAAAACCGTGCGCCACTACGGATTTCGTAAGAACTTCGTAGTTAAGTGTACTCGGGCGAGATTAGTACTAAGATGGATGATCTCCTTAGGAAGTCATTGTACGAGCATGTGCAAAGCAGACAATATCTTGTGTGTTTGGGGCGGATGTTACAAAATGGTATCAGAGCCAGTTCTCCTCGCAATGGGGGGGGGGTGTCTAACCCTACATGTGGACGTGTAGCCCTTAAGGGGGTTGGATTGTGACGACCAAGATCCAATAGGTCAAAAGCCAAGACTCCTGAGGCTGTGATGTCAAGATAGATAAGGTGAGGTGAGCTAAGATGTCCAATGCCACCGAGTTAGTCCCACATCGCCTGGAGAGAAAGAGATCTTGAGCTACTTATATAATTTTTTCTCTTAAACATAGAAGATGCATTTTAAAACCGTGCGCCACTATGGATTTCGTAAGAATTTTGTAGTTAAGCGTGCTCAGGCGAGAGTAGTACTAGAATGGGTGACCCCCCTGAGAAGTCCTCGTGCGGGCACGGACAATGCGGACAATATCTTGTGTGTTTGGAACGGATGTTACATTTATCCTTTTCACCTCCTTTGAATATTCAGTTCTGTTATACAGTAGGCAAAAAGAGAAGCAAATATGAGAAGGAAGTAGATAAGAACAGCATATCCTCAACGGTCATGGTGAAAAGGATGCACAAAACCTTTTTTGTTCCTACTCTTCATTGCTTCTTATGTGATGAAACCAATCTATTTTACATTGGTTATAAGTCTGGTTATTTAAGAAATTAAGCAGTGTAGCATAATTCAACAAATGTCATAAAACCTTTCTTGGATTGTCTTCATAAGAAAATAAAATAAATCTGTTGTCTTTAGTAATTTAGAATGATATTTGGTTCTGGACAATATTGAAAACATCACTTGGCAAAAAGTTCTGTGTACTGACACTGCCCCTTCATAATTGCCATTTGTTAATGTATAGAGATGGGTCGGGTTACATGTACAGTCGGGTCGGGTTGTATGGTTATACATGTACATATATATTGGGCTTCGAGATTGCCCGGTCAGCTCGTGGTCTGTTGGTCTCCCAGCAAAAGTACATCTCCGACATCTTTGCTGATGCTGCTCTTACTGACTCTCGCACTGCTGACACACCCATGAAGCTCAATTTGAAGCTTCTTGCTACAGATGGTGAGCTGCTCCAGGATGTCTCCCATTACCAGAGGCTGGTTGGGATGCTCGTCTACCTCACTATGACCCGGCCAGACATTGCCCATGCTGTTGGCATTGTCAGTCAGTTTGTTCAGGCTCCACATTCAGTTGGTTTCAGCTGATATCTCATCTCCACCTGCAGCTGCTCCCCCCTGCCCGGTCACGGATCCTGGCCCTGTTCGGCGATACAGACTCAAGCCCAATATATATGTACATGTATAACCATACAACCCGACCCGACTGTACATGTAACCCGACCCATCTCTATACATTAACACCTTTATCCTTTTCACCTCCTTTGGAAATTCAGTTTTGATATACAATAGGCAAAAAGAAAAGCAAAGATGAGAGGGAACGCGATGAGAACAACAGCAACTAGTCCTAAACGGTCATGGTGAAACCCAAAATAGTCTTTTAAGAAGGAAGCAATTGATTTTGTTTCTCCGAGCACTTCGATCTCTTTGTCTATGTCTCCATATTGTGAAGTAAAGAGGCCATCCAATATCCAGGACGTAGGGCTAATATAATAAACCCAAATCCACCACTTTGGAATTTGCTGCAAGGAAATGCAAGAATGGTGAATTATTTGTACTGAATGACTAATATCACCTAAAGTACAAAATTTGTGTAGGACATTGAACAACCACACATGCGGTATATGGAAGATGAATAAAAAAAAAAAAAAAAAAGGTAAATAAGATGCATCAATTTTTAGAGCTTATGTGTCTGCATAGGCAATTCTACCATGTTATTTGTACACCCCACGTGCTGCGTGTGCTGTGTGTTACACTTTTAAACTACTCTGACAAAGTTATTATCAAGATGTGCTATAAGTTCTTTTATGATTCTGCTGCATTTCAGTTTTGGAATGATACCTAAATGTGGATCAAATTAATAGTAATCCAATACTCATACGTACGAAGAAATTGAAAGGTAGACTTACCGGGGCTGGTACTATGAAGCCTCCAAACAGATTTAGCATGCAATAGAAGAAAGACGTCAATATAGAAGCTACTTGAAGATTTGGGGTCAACGCAACAAGCAACATTCCAAGGTAATTGTAGGAGAGTAATGCGCATAACATGGTGTAGAAGAACCATAAGAACTTATAAGCTGACCAGTAGTAGCCAATTGCTGGATATGTGATAATCATAAACAGTACTACTTGGAGAATGACATAGGGAATCTCAATGCACACCTGGAGAATATAGAAAATTTTGTTTTTTGGTCATGATTCAAGAGGCACTAGAGAAATATCCTTTTCTATAATGATGTATTATTCTTGCAAAAACAAAACCTATGTAAATGGTAACAGATAAGTGATGAACCTGTGCAAATGAGTAAGCCCATGGCGAGTACATTCCTGCAAATTTTTCTCTGTACAGAACCGTGCGTTCAGTTGCTATGTGTGGTATAACCGATGAGCAGTTGTTTCTACCCAAGAAAGTCGTGGCTATATACATTGACCCGAGCATGTTGAACAGATCTTGATGGTTGTTTCTTCAAACAAATGAGTGAATGAGAATATTAGTATTACAGGTATGGACTATATGTTACATTAGAAATTGAAAACAAAAAACAAAGTGGTCATTTGAGATCATGAACTTATATCTTAACAGAAGTATCAGATGTTTGTTTATATAAATATTCGATAGTGGTCCTAGTCCTATATATAAGAGGTGGGTTTTGTTCTAGTCTGAGTGCCACTCGTGAGAATGGATGAGCTTTTAATAGACCGATCTTTTTTTTCCCTATTCTAACCATTATCCGCATCTATATAAGACTGTATGGTGAGTTACACATATTTATTGGGTGGAATCTCTTTAGATGCAGTGATAATGACCAGAAAGTTGTTGAGGTGTCTTCAGTGCCTCTGGTTCCCCACAAGGATATCCCACCTTGTAGGTGGATCGACACTGGTCTATTTTCAGAATCATTTCACTTCTACCTTTTTATGATGGTTTGTATTGGAGCACTAAGTTCATCTCATGAGGTCAAGCTTTTGGGCGGCGAGTGAATTTCTTTAAGTAGATTATCCCAATAATCAAATGTTCAATTTCTCCAATTGGTCCATCCTTTGCAAGAATGTATCTATACTTTTTGTGGGTTTAACTGTAAGGGAATTTTTTCGCCCACCACTTTAATACTCCTTGGGATCCAGTGTTTGACCCCACCCAACTCGTGACTGCATATGTACATGGCTTTTAATATTGGTTGGTTATGTAATGTCATTTTTTTTTCCAATATTTATAAGTTACAAGCTAGCATAGTATAGGCTATTTAGCAAATGAGTATACTGAGGACTTACAATCTCTTTCCGTGCTTCCAGAACAGTACTGCAAATACTGCTGATGAGATGATCAGGTATATTATGCGCATCAAGTTATATGATGAATTTCTCCAGTAGGACAAGTACTGTTTCCAGAAGCAAGCTTTGAATTGCTCCCAACCATTTTGTGGAAAATGAGTAGGGAAATCCAAATCCGCTGAACCTGGTGGTGGTGTTGTAAGTTTTTTAACCAGCTCTTTGTTGTCCCTACAATAGAAACGAACTATAAAGGCTAGTGAATAAGAATGCATAGCTTGAAGCATTAGTATTAGTTTCCATTTGTTAATTTGACACAGCGCAAGGGATTCTAACATCCTTCCATCCTCTCCAATTAGAAAATAACTTGCCAAATTCATCATGATCGGTCTTAGTAATGTTTGCTGGTGACCAGGTGTCAATCTTGGATGCTGCACATACATTAGGTATTGAAATAAACCAATAAGTGCATCTATGGTATATTTATATTAATATTATAATCACCTGCTTAGAGATGACTCTCTGTAGATTTGTGCAAAATTTATACCAAGTTGCATCTCAATGGATTGAGAGGTAACTTCCAAAATCCATGTTGCGGGATTATAATTATCTTTAATCCTTGGTACTCCTGGAATGCCCTGATGAAGAAATGAATAAAGCAGTCTAATGTTAATATAAACAAACAGTTATCAACATAGAACAGTGGAGTTCCAGGATAGGAGTATGTTTGATTCTATTATATAAAAATATATATAGATAAACTTTTGTTGTTCCAGTCTGTACACAATGATGTGTTTATCTGGCAATCAAAATTATTTGACCACAAGCAACATAATGCAAAGCATTTGGCATGCTAATTTTGAAAGTCAAATAATTTCTTTAATTGTAGATTTTACTTGAATAGGGGTATATTATAAGTTATGCGCTTCGTTTGTGAGAAGCAATATCCACATTCCACAAAGTGGATATCTTTCTATCAGGATTTAGGTCAGTCTTGGGGGTATGTAACGAAACTTCACCTTGGTGACCCCATCTTATACAACTATATAAGGTCATTTTCCCCATTGAGTCGATATCTTCTTCACTCCCAACATTCTCTCACTCTCTGCCTATTAGTTGTCTCTACTGGTTTTGTGAAAAGCTCTCATGATTATACCTTATTTGTTCCTTGCTCCCCTCATGGTCGTGTCGTTGTTCTTCAATATGTTGATAACCTGATCTTCATCGGTGATGATACCACCACCATCGCCTCCTTGAAGTGGCATCTTCAGTAGCGATTTGAGACGAAGGACTTCAGAACCCTTGAATTACTTTCTAAGCCTGTAGGTCGTCTTCTCTTCTCGGTGATACTTGATATTTCGGTAAAAGTATACAACCAATTTGCTCAGTTGAGCCTCACTCACCAACTTTTGCACTGCAGATACACCGATGGAGCTTCATGTGAAGTTCTCTCCTACCAACGAAAAACCTCCTGCGGATCCCACATGATATCGTTAGCTTATTGGGGGCCTTGTCTACCTGACCATTTCTTATCCAAATATTTCTTATACTGTGCACACTCTTAGTCAATTTGTCAGTGCTCACTGCTCAATTTATTTTGTTGCTCCGACCCGTTTAACTAATCGTGTCTAGATCCTAAACCCGTACCCGACCCGTTTATAAACCGGTAGGCCCAATAAGACCCGTTAGACCCGTTTACCACACGGGTTTATTCAGTTGAACCGATCCGACCCAATCTGGCTCGACCCGACCTAACTTGATAGACCCGTTGATAATATATATTACAGTATCGGATTGCAGGTAGACCCGACCCGACCCGATAGACCCGCTGATAATATATATTACAGTATCGGATTGCGGGTAGACCTGACCCGACCCATTGAATTTTAAACGGGTCTTCCCGGGTCTATCGTGTCCAGACCCTAAACCCGGACCCGACCCGCTTATTAAACTGGTCTATCGTGTCGATCTGTTTACGACCCGAACCCGTTTAGCCCTGACCCAGACCCGCTAACTTTGTATCGGGTCTGCCGTGTCGGGTTCGAAATTGCCAGCCCTACATGCAGTACATTTCTTTATACATTCATACACATCTAGTTATCCAAGCACATGCAAATACAAAACGGGCCATCCGGCAAGCTACTCTTAGTTGTGTGGAATGCTTTGATCTTGCACTCTTGTTTATATATATGAGTGAAATACCTAAAGTACGTCTATTAATTCGGTTTCGGGCCTAAAACGGGTTAAGCTTAACATGGCCCAAGTTCATCTGAAACTCTAACCTTGATACCATGTCCAACGTCAGGCCAACCCACAAATTTTTTGGGTCTAGCCGGCAAGTATCGAGCAAGCTACTGGTTTGGACTTTGGAGACGCCATGTGCCCTTAGATGCTTAGCTTGCAGACCTATTCACCAAGTCACATACGCTTCTTTGCTTCTAGTTTCTTGTTAGCAAACTCTCGATTTACGATCCACCGTATGTTTGGGAGGTGTTGGAGACTGCACATATTAGTATGTAGCTTGTATAGGTTACCCTTTCTGTGGAAATATGCTGGTGACTGCCTTCGTCTCCTTGTATATATACATTGGGAATTCCCTAACGAGAATGGGCTTCATTTGGTCCAATATGTTTCACACTGAGTAAAAGTTCCTGTGTTGCTGCACCTTTACGCTGCAGAAGAAGTTTGGCATTCATGTTTTCTGGTTCTGCCATCATTTGCTCCTATGTTACTTTCAATTACTTGTTGCATCTAGGACACTCTTGAAGAGCAGCTCTTGTATGGGTATATCTATCAAAGATGAGAAGCTTCAATTATTTTTTTCCCTGTCAAAATTCATTTTCAAATGTTTCATATATTCCATGAATCTAATATTCTGCTACTTAGCCTACCTGACAGTGCCAATTATAATTCAATATGTGCGGCTTTCTTCCATCTATCAGTACTCAGACTTCATGTATGTATGCTTTGAGCAAAATATTATGACTAAGAAGAAAAAGAGTCGTTGAAGTTACTTGGCTTCTCCATTCTGGTACAAGCAACTTGCAATGCTATATTTGCTGCAATACCTAACAACCTATTGAATATTTATTTCTTGTATCCATTATTCTTCTACATGCAGTAATTAATACATTCACCTTTAGGATTTCTTCAAATGATATAAGGTTCAGGTAGGTTTTCAGACAATTGGAACTGCAGTTTCCAACTCCTATGGAGTTAAAATATCAATCTCCGTACAAAGTGGTACTATTTGGCAACGTTTTTTACTACATGCAACTGCAGGTCTAGATCCCCAAATTGTACTGTTCAGAACTCAGATGATTTTTGAAGCATAAAGCTAATGATAGATTTTTCCTTCATCTACAGTTTGTTTCGGTGAAGGAGATATCAAATGGCCTTCTGCTTCATGGGTTGATTCATCCATGCTAGAATAGATGCACCATGCAAGTTGGAGACTAACTATGTACTAATTATAAACATTTTGTGATGGAGGGGCAGTCAAGAAAATGGAGATTTAGTCATCTTACCTAGCAAAGAATGGAGATTTATTTAGATTTAGACCTAGTTTCTTTACAAAATCAGGAAAAGAGAAAAGGCTTAACATTTCTAAAGTAGGAGTAAACAGCTTTATTCCAGTCAATTTCATGTTCAGATGTGAGGGGTACATTACATGTGAACTTTATCTAGCCAACTAACCATTATTTTCCATTGCATTGTAACAATTTTGTTGTACCTTTGAATTTGACTAGATGTTTCTAGTTCATTTATTTCTATATTCGGTTTATTTGTCAAAGTTGCTGGTCTTAAGAAGACTGTTCTAGCACATTTTCCCAGCACTCATTTATAACTTGTGGCATGTTTGATCATGATGATCATATACTGTTTTCACAAGAACGCAATACATACTGATTTATGATACTCTGACATATGGGATGCCATATGCTCTGTCAATAACCTAGAATGTGGAAGGCATAGTGTCTAGGAGAAAACGATATAGCCATTAGAAGCAGTTGTAATTAGGAATACTATATTACTGAAACCAACTTATGTAGTCCTTTGATGGAGAAATTGATAGATCATTTAGATGGATGACTTGCCTCAAAATATTCAATAACTTTACTTGAATTACGGCCTAGTTCTCCAGAATATATTAGTTCTCCTCCCTTTTTCATTAGAATCAACTGCAGGAAGAGAAGCAAAATTATATTTTTAGGTAAAAAAAATTGAACCAAATGGCAAAAAGTTGTGCAAACCATCTAAATTACAATGGTAAGATACTTGGATACAATTAACTGATCAAACATAAAAACATGACAAGATAAAATCTCGTTGGTACTGTAAGACTCACCCATATGAACTTTCATGATTGTAGTTTTATTTTAGGTTTCATAAATGGAGAGTTTTAAAATTTCCATGCATAATGCTGTCTGTGTCATCACCAGTTCGGATGCCAAGATCGGGCACGCATACCCAAGGTCAATGAGCATGCCAAGATCGTTGAGTGGTGGGCAAGACTCATGAGGATGCAATATCCGTGATGGATGATGTTGCGAGAGATACGGTTTGTGGGTATGATTTACCCCACATCGAATATCCAACCTCTTGACCCTTGGCTTATATAACCCATGGGCTGCCTCACCCTTTCGACTTATGTTTTGGGTTGGGTTAGAGGGTACGGCGTTGTGCTATTATGAACGATATCGGAGCAAGAATGATTCGCCTTATAAAAAAAAAAGGGGGGGGGGGGGGGTTGTCATGGCCCATATGTACCCAAGATTGATGAGCATGCCAAGATTGGTGAGCGATGGTCAAGACCCGTGAGGATGCAAAATTCGTGAGGGATGATACCGTGTGAGAGGTGGTATGCTGGTATAATTAATTCCACATTGGATAACCGGCCTCCTTACAGTGGACTTGTATAACTTATAGGTCGCCTCACCCCTTTGACCCGGGTGTGAGGTAGAGGGTACGGCCTTGTGGTCTATCCGAGAGGTCCACAAGGGACCTCACATTTCGTGCCCCTAGCCTTTCATCAAATCAACGAATTATCTTGATAGTTCTATACTAATTATTGTAAGTCACGTTTATTGTTTTGCAAACTCCAATTTGTATGTTTATTTTTTTTGCTGTTATTACTGTCTTATACTGCAATAAAATTGTCCATTTTTGATGATTGGAACTGTTACCTCATCAAATGCCTCAAATATATCTATACTTGGTTGATGGATAGTGCAAACCACTGTCCTTCCTGTTTCAGCGACATTTTTCACTGCACGCATGACGATTGCAGCTGCTCTAGCATCTAGACCTGACGTGGGTTCATCCATAAATATAATAGATGGATTGGAAACAAGCTCCACTGCAATTGTTAGTCGTTTGCGTTGTTCAGTAGATAGACCACTGAACCCAGGTATCCCAACTAAAGCATCTCTGATTCCATCAAGCTCAATTGTTTCAAGGACTTCATTTACAAATACCTGTGGACCACACGTAACTGCTTTAGTTTCAACATGAAAGAATATATAGATATGAACATCTAGTTCTTCAATGGATTGTGTGTGCATGTCTGGGAGTTGGAAAAGCTTGGATACTCCCCACCTGGAAAATATGATAGATGTATTTACAAAGTATGACTTACAGATCTAGTGTTGGGATCAATTTGTGGTGGCAACCGCAACCAAGCAGAAAACTTTATTGATTCTTCTACAGTGATGTGTGGTGAATGTATGTCGGTCTGCTCACAATATCCTGATATCCTAGTGAATGTTTCTTGTACCTTAGGATATCCTCCAATTCTTATAACTCCCTCAATAGTACCACCAGTTTTCCTTCCAGAAAGGACATCCAAGAGAGTGGTTTTTCCTGCTCCACTGACACCCATCAAAGCTGAAAGAATACCAGGCCGAAAGGCCCCGGTGATATTGTGGAGCAATTGAAGTCTGTTCTCTGCAAAGACTCGTTCTTTCATTTCCTAGACAAAGAGCAACCTGATTATTGATATTCTGTCATTGGCCTCCAATCACCTAAAGATTTTGATAGCTTAATATAACTTTGATTACCTGAGGAGTTTCAACATAGTACTGAACATTGTGAAATGCTATAGCAAGGGGAGCAAAAGGCAAAACCATCCTCCCTGTAGCATCAACCATGAGATCGCTAGAGTTTAGTTCAACTTTCTAAGCCTCTCTCACACGTAGTATCTTTTGTTCTTCCTTGCATGATAATTGACCAAGCAATCTTACCTGTTCTTTTGATCTCAGTACCACCAGTGGAAGATGCACTAGTGGAATGTTTCTTTAGGTATGTTGCACCATCAAGGTCTTCCCCTCCCTGTAATTTAGAAAGCTTTTCACGAGATATAATAGCTCGCGACATCCTAGGAGCTGAAATTGTAGAATATTTCATGTCAAAGACAAGACATGGCATGCATGTATTTCTCTTGTTGATGTAGAGGTGGAAATGAACTTACATCCTTTTAAAGTTAAGGCCAAAGTAAATGCAACATTGAATAGTATAGTGTATCCAAACAAGGCCCCCAATGATGTCCAATAAAAATACCCATTAAAGTCCAGTCCACGGCTTGTTAAAACTTGATGCCCTACAGTTGTGTTTCCAGCGGAAATCTGTAAAAAATCAAGTGATGTCATCAAACGAGGTGCCAGTCAGAATAAATCATCTAATGAAAGAATAAAATTAGAACCGATTAATAGGGTGATTATGCTACACCTTTTGCCATCTTGGTGCTAGAAATTCATTTACAGTTAAGCCAATCTCCATATATGTCAGCGGAGAAATCCAGAATCCCCACTTCAACCAACCGGGTAAATAAGCTGCAAGTAGCTAAGTTGCTAAGTACATTTGAATTAGAAATCGAGTTATTCCATTGAGATACTAGTAACAGGCCTTACCTTGTGGGAGTATGTATCCACCAAATAACAGGATGACTAGTAAAGACAAGTTACCACCAGCTGTAGAAGCCACCATATTCTGAAAATATGAGGCGATAAAACGAAACAGGGACAATGACATCTGATGGAGAGCAAAGAGTAGAAGGAATTGGAGGAAAAACCTAAGAGAGCATAAGGGAAAGTTTGGATTTAAGAGATGGTCAGAGCAATGAATGTTCAACATTTTTCATCTACATAATTTGAAAAGTTGAACTGTCTAGTACCACTACCACTTACCTTTCTGCCTCGGGACTATACCCAATAACGTAGTAAGTAAGAGACGTCCATATTAAAGACTCAATCAAAGAGATTGGAATCTTTAAGATAGAAGCCGGAATGGCATATGCCCATGCAGGATAGAAGTGAAAATCCCTTTGTTTGTAGAAGACTTGGAGTCTAGAAACTGTTAGGGCCACCTCTGGGAATCCATTGACCATAAGTAAAAGAAGTGCAAAAAAGAGAGAACCAAGATAGTAGTTAGCGTGAAGCACATCCACTCCCATACGTGTACGCAAAAAAACAGTCATTGTGATGATTGCAACAATGGCAAGCTGCAGATGAATGGTATCAGTCACTTTTGCTTAATAATTTCATCAAATATATATGAGAGATACAATAATAATAATAAAAAGAATAGCAGCTACCTGTGAGATTTTGAATATGTAAACAAATGAATTTCTCTTCATGAGAAGTAGCTCTCTTGCCATGCAAGCTTTGAACAATTCCCACTTAGTCAAAGAATAAACACTGAAGGATAGAGCATTCTTATGACATTGGGACTTATCATACATATTTGATAGCTCCTCTTCAAGGGCCTGTCCAATGTGACATGCTTGAAATTTATCAGAGAATTGATCTACAGAAACATAAGTATATTGTTCATTTGGGCGGTTCCAGTACTGTTCTTGATCTTTTCTGGACAAAACCTGAATGAACTCAAACAAGTTAGGTGAAGCCAATTCTAAAGGTATGTAGAAAAATGGGAGATAGGATGCGCAGGATTTGGTTACCTCCTGGAGAAAGTCAGCTGCTCCTTTTCTTTTGGGGCACACGAACCCACATTCTTCGAAAAAATTGAGGATGCCACCTCGAGGGCCTTGGTATATAATCTTTCCTTCTGCTAGTAAAATAACATCATCGAATAGATCATAGGTCTCGGGTGCTGGCTGAAGCAGCGAAACCACAATAGTAGCTTCCGTAATGTGAGCCAATTGTTGAAGACAAGTAATGATTTGGAATGTCGTGGAGCTGTCTAAACCAGTGGATATTTCATCCATAAAAAGAGCTTTTGTTGGTCCAACAATCAACTCTCCTAGAGGGTGAATCAGAAGGAACGTGAAAAAACAAGTAGTCAATGAGAGGAAATGAATTGGAAATTAGTCTTACATCCATCCCTGAACATTTGTATCGGCAAGTAACACTTGTTACCAAAAGACCAGTGGAAAGAATAAAAACTTATTACTTTTAGGCTTCTTTACGCTACCTGTAGTCAATCTTTTCTTCTGACCGCCAGAGATGCCTCGTTTAATGGCATCCCCTATCAATGTGTCTGCACAGATGCCCATTCCCATGATCTGATAAGGAAGAACGATGTAAGGAAGCAGTGTTTGGATGTAACAGAAAGGGGGCTGGGTTTTAGTGGGCTATCTATGAATTTAGAAGTCTGATTGCAGTTCCCTTTGAGAGAATTACCTTCAATATGTAGTCTGTTTGTAGACTTCTTTCTAATCCCTCTACGGATATTGCCTACAGTAACATATCCATTCCTCACTTTAGCCAATAAGAGGATAGAAAATGGTAGAAGAGAATAGCTGTGCTGCAATAATTTTGTGCTTAAACCTGTAGAGTTAATTCATCAAGTACCACTATTAAATTATTGGAATTCCTTTACGGATGGTACATCATTCTGATTCACTTGGATTGGTAATCATATCATGCCTTGCACCATCCTGTCCCCCTCCCCCCCCCCCCCCCCCCCCCCTTTTTTTTTTCTCAATTAGAGATATCCATGTACTCACATAGTCTAATTCTTGATCTAGCAGGTGCAACTTGGTTCAAAGTAGGAGAAGGAATGTGGTTATAAAGTCATGGTTTACCTTCATATATGTGTCTATGTCGGGGTCTGGGATGATTCCTGCCTCCTTCTCTCTTCTAATAACTTCCTTCATAGTTTCTTCACAGACAAGGCAAGATTCAGCTCGTTGAGATGCGTAAGCACAAGCACTCGAATACGGTAGCATCCTTACCTGCTCTGCTTCCAACACCTTGAAAGCGTGCTGAAAAATCCAATGTCTCCCTCACTGTCATCTCAGGAGTGTGCCGGTCATATTGACTTATGTAAGCTGAGGTCTTCTCGGGAACAAACTCCTCCAGTTTGAAGCCATTGTAAGAAATTTCCCCCATAACCTAAGAAAAGAAATTGCTTAGTTGTTATTAGGGGCTATTGTATATGCCAATGAAACCCACTACATGATTAGCTGCTCGCTATCTAAGTTACATGGTGCATATTTTTTCATATTTGTCATATGACTAAGACCTTATGACACCCTTAAGGCTAATTGCACAGGCCCATCAGGTGTTCAAGCACCCTTTGGCCCAATCGCGCGTGTGTTAGTTGATGCATAGTTGTTCCCCATCGAAGTTTCTGTACATCAAAGAAGGTTTCCTAAAAACAATAGGAATCGAGGCCACGAAATCAAGAGAGATGTGCTTGAATTTGAAGATCGCCTTCAACTGGCTTGGATTGAGTAGATAAGATTTACCGATTTTTTTAGTAGAAAGAAACTCCTTAAAAGTCTAAAGATCTGATTTTTGCCGTCATATCTGGATAAGACTCGAGATAAAATTCATTGAGACTGCATTAAGGTTGACAACATGATCTTATATGGAGACTTGGTGAACTAGAGAGTTCATGTACATGACATGATTATGTTCGGCGGATTTTCATTATATGACTGCTTTAAGTTATCAGGCATCCTCATCCTCCAAGTTTATCCCGATGTCGACTATCGTGAGGATCAAAAAGAGTTTTTCTGACTGGATGTCAACTTGGTCTCAACCCTCCAAGATTAGTACTAAAAAACTGACAAAGGCAACTTGGCAAGAGCTAGAGGGGCGTAGCAGAAACCCAAAAAGGATAGTTGGCGGATAGGAAGATCTACCGTATTGATTACGCAATTTATTCTCATGAAACCGGAGATCAACACTCCAATGTATCCTTAGACTAGGAAAGGGGGGGATACCTAGAGTCTAGCATGGTAACAATGAGAAGCGAAAATGACCATGGTGGGGTCGAGGTAGAAAAAAACCCATAGTTGTGAATTTTTTAGAAGTATAAGCCAAAAGACAAAACAAACCTTGAGAGATTTGTCTAGTTTTCCCGCAAGTGCCCGCAACAAAGTGGTTTTCCCGCATCCCGGAGGTCCGAGTAAGAGAGTCATCCTGCATCCCAGACAAGCCTACATTAGTAAATTTAGTGGAGATGGACCTTATAATGAAACCATGCTGATATTTTCCATACAATAAAGATAATTAGGCCCCATTGATCTTTGTTAATGGCCTAAGTTTAGAGAGATCAATTCAAATCCTGTGGATGATCTTTGTTAATCTTTTGTTACTGAAATCTGTATCTACTTACCTTGAAGGCTTGATGATGCCACTGACACCTTTTAGGATGCTTATTTTTGCTTCTTGACCCTTCAAACCTGGTATATTTACAAGACCCTGCTCCACAAAAAAAAAAGTTGTCACTTAAAGAACACTTAGTTTCTACCAGAATGACCAGCTCAGGTGCGATATATATATAGGGGTGCTGATACTGTACGGCCGCTTAACGTGCGGCACCCCCTTAGGGGTTTTTTTTTGAATTTTTTTTAAAGATTGATCACCTCCCCTTTGATAGAACATATAAATTTTTTTAGCTTTTTCCAAGACCTATAGACCATTCAAATGTGTTCATCAAATTGACAGTAAAAATAAACGATCTATAAAAATCGAGCACATTAGAATGGTCTATAGATTTTGGAATAAGCTAAAAATTTTTGTGTGTGCTATCAAGGGGTAGGTGATCAACTTCCAAAAGAAAAATTCAAAAAAAAACCCTATAGGGGGTGGCCGCACGTTAAGCCTCACGATAAGCGGCCGCAATCTAGTGCCATTATATATATATATATATATATATATATATATATATATATATATATATATATATATATATATATATATATATATATATATATATATATATATATATATATATATATATGGGGAGGGATACTCTTACTAATGGAATCTTACTAATGAAAGTTACAAATCGTCTTTTACATACCTAGAGGTTTCAGAATTTGATGAAACTTGGTGGAGATGCTCTCTATGGCAAGTTGATCATCCTCACGAAAAATCATCAAATTCTATAACTTCTAGGGGCATCTAAAATGTTATTCAAATTAATGGTTAAAATGAACGGTCGATAAAACTTCTAACATTTAATGCTCCTAGAGGTTATAAAATTTGATGATTTTTGGTGAGGATGATCAACTTGCCATAGAGAGCATCCCCACCAAGTTTCATCAAATTCTGAAACCTCTAGGTTAGGCAAAAGACGATTTGTAACTTTCATTAGTAAGATTCATTAGTAAGAGTATCCCTGCACTATATATATATATATATATATATATATATATATATATATATATATATATATATATATATATATATATATATATATATATATATATATATATATATATATAGGGTCGGGATATGTGGACATGTCGTTTTGATATGTTAAGTAAATCTATATGGAGGTTTTAGAATTGGCTGAATTTTTGTGACAATTCTCACCCTATCATAGATGGCATATCCACAAAAAATCAAGTGATTCTGAAACATTCAGATGTGTCAAATGTGTTGACGTGTATCGACCGTATGTTTTAACCGTTGATTTGAAGAACACATTTGGCGCACCTAAAGGTTTCAGAATCGTTTATTTTTTGTGGATATGCCATCTATGTTAAGTTAAACATCCTTACAAAAATTCAATGAATTCTGAAACCTCCATGTAGGTTTCTTGATGACATGTCAAAAATACATCTCCACAGATCCCGACCCATAGGATAGACTAGGGACCGAATCATCACCCTGCCCATAATATTGCCACATAGGATAGATACAATTACATAAACTTATGTCTATTTTTTGGATTTCTTGTTTTCTAGTGAGACTTCTAGGGGTAAGAACTTGGCGTAAATCGAAGATCAACTTGGATGCCGATTTTCAAGAGGAAGGTCAAGATGAAATAATGTAAGGGGATGAGTTGAGCATAGGGTCGAATCTTAAATGGAAAATAAAGTATTGATCAAAATTGATAGCCACTCAAGAGATACCACAATGCTTTGTTGTGTTTTACATGAACATATGTTTAATAGAGTTGAAGGTGTGTGGTCTACCCATACCTCCAGTTCTTAAAGGAAAAGTTTTTGGGTGGGGCTACTTACAACCCACGAAATACCTAAGGCAGTCCTAACTACAATTTGAAAAAAATACTTAATGTGTTCCCGTATCGATCCTGTTTTTTTGCTGATGGCAGTCCATGTCCGCCGCCCAGCCCCCAACCATGTGCAGGTCTTCGCCAGCCTCCGCTGCTGGCAACCCACCACCGCCGCGTCTTTCTCCTCCTCCGTTCTCCTACTCACTTTCTTCCTTCTCTTTCCTCCGAAGAAGAAGGGGAGGAGGAGGAGACGGTGACAACGGGTTGGATGGGCGGCACGAGCACGACAGAGGAAAAAAACGAAAGGTGTTCTACCGATGGGCTGCCCATTGAAAAAACAAATGCACGGGAGCTACCTTTGGTGTTTCATGGGTTGTATATAGCCCCACCCAAAGTTTTTAAAATACATAATAAGATGCAGAATATTGCATGATTGAGAATAGGTGGGTTTGATTCCCCTTCACCTTCGGTTATCTTAGATAAAGTAAGGGAAATTTTATTCGGGCCCCATTAATTACTGAATAGACACCGTTTTCCATTGCTTCCCAACCCTCTCTGTCAAAGTGACTTAAATACTCTCCTCATATTTTATTCTACCTCCCCTTGCCTTTTCTGTTTCTCCTTCCCCTCCCTTATATCCCACTCTATCTGCCGCCCTCCTTCCCCAATCCCCGCCGCTGGAGCCCACTCCGCCATCTCCTCCCACCTTCACATCTATTCCCTCGCCCCCCCCCCCCCTTCCCTTTAAGTTTTTGAGTATGTTCTGCTTGATCCTACCGAATATTCTGATTCCATTTTGTTGAAGATTGCCGAACAACAGGATCATGCCAAATGTTGTTTGGTATATATTTGGTCATGTGCGCCGATTAATAAGGCGGTGGAGACTCCAACAATTGGAAAGAGGAAGGGAAAGGGGGGAAGGACGGGAGATTGTGGAGGGTATGACGGTGAGTGATGGTGGGGGGCGGGGTGAGGGGAGCGACAAATTGGGTGCCGGCGATGCGGGAGGAGATGATGAATAGGTGAATGGTGGTCTAGCGAGAGTGTTCCAATGCAGGGATGGAACCAATTCATCGAGGGGGCAACACCAAAGCATGAACCATTTTTTTTTTCCACTCATTCAAGAATGAAAAATAAATCATCTTGGGGGGGGGGGGTCATGGCCCCCCTAGTCTCCATGTAGCAAAACCTTTTATTTTTAGGCAACATATTTCTCAAAAAAAAAAAATTGCTGCAGTGATTTCACATTATATCAAAAGAGTAATAATTTGTGCAAATTTACTTCAAAAAAATTATTATTCAATCTGCAAAGATTTTTACTCTATAGTGATTTCACTGTAATAATCTTTCTTTTTCAATTGGATCTCTCAAAAAAAATTTGCTACAATAATTTTTGTGTAGCAAAAAGAATAACAATATGCACAGATTGTTACTCTTATTGCTATAGTGATTTATGACAGAATCGGATTGTTGCTCCCATGTACAGCAGCACGTAGGGGTAAAATGGATTTCCAAGCAGGAGGACCTAAGGGGGGGGGGGGGGGGGGGGGGAACCCATTCTCTCATTGGTCCATTTTGAGGGCTTTTGGTCATTTCACCCTTGTGAATAATATGAAATGGCATCCATGCCCTTGAAATGGACCAATGAGAGAGAGGATGACAAGTTGGAACAAAATCGTTGTGGGGAGGAAACTTCTAAGTCTGGGTCTGTTGGGTAATTCGTGGGGTGTGAGCCTTTAGATACCCTAACATTTATAGGGAATGTAGAGCCCTTAACTTAGTCAGCCCCGAACTAAATGCTACACTTAGGGGGTGTTTGGTATATGGAACAGTTGTTCCCCTTAATCCTTCTAGAACAAAACAGGTTATTATCGTCAATTACTATTTCTAATGCAATTTGATAGTTTAGTATTCCGGTTGTCATAAAAACAGCCGGAGTGATATTTTTTAGTTCCCAAGTCCTCCATTCCCCCGGAACAATTACTAGTTGATATTTTCAAATCATGGAATTCAGAATGGAAATAAATTGTTCCCGAATGATGCCAAACACGCCCTTAGTCACCCTGAACCATGGTTTGGGGTTTGGGCGTTGACACCTATTATTTTTGCTCCTTTGGATGGTTTCAGATTTTTTGAAATCTATAGCCTACAAGCCATCAAGAGAACCCCAAGAGGCTCCCATCATAAGGGTCGGATGATCAAATGAGTGGGGTCAGGTGTCAATGGCTGGACCCTGAACCACGATGATTCTGTGATTTGGGGCGACTATTTTAAGTCATTCGTATGGAATACAATTATATGTCCTCATGCCTTGTTGGTAGTGGCGGACCCAGAAACTCCAAAATTTAAAATTTTGGAGGGACCATGTGTAAAGAATTTTAATTTTTTTTCAAAACCTCATAGGAGTTATTGAAATTTTACCAACTTTGAGGGGGCGAGGGCCCCCCTCAGTCCCCCCCCTTGGTTCCGCCCCTGCTTGTTCGCAACAGCTGGCCCACATTCTGTTGGGCACATCACACTTGATGAAGGGTTCGCCAATTGCAGTGGAGTTGGAATCTTCTACGGTTCCAGCAACCTACAGTTAGAGATGGTGGCCTACTTATGCACGCCATTTGGCACTAAAGCCATCGACGGCTGTTGTGGTGGCAGTCAGGTGAATTGCACTCAGCCTGACGGCTGTGATGCCTTTAGTACCACTTGGGGGCATAGCAATCCCTTTTATGGAGAATGACATGCTCCCTATTGTTGGATGCATCCCATAGTCCATGGATGGAGCATATTGGGTCAGTGCTGTATGGAAAATGCTTCCACTATGAGCATAGTCCATGAAAACGTACTGAATTATATTTTTTTCCAATTAGCAAGTATTGTTGGGTTGGGTTTAGTCTCCTATCGGCTAAAGGGCTGGGTGATGTGTTGAAATGTTCGTCTTGGACCTTTCCGTCATTAGCAATCGTCTCTGACCGGCCACCTCTCTGGCGATCACCGACGAGAAGGTGGCCATCACCGGCCATCGGATGATGGGATATAGCTATTTTTATAATTTTTAATAAATTTAAATATTTTTGTTTAACACAAAAATCTGTAGGTATCCCAGATTTTATTTTAATTAGATACTGAAGTATATAATAAATATTTAGTAGTAAAAATAATAATAGAGGGGGGGGGGGGGGGAGCAGCAGAAAAGAAGCAGCGGCTGCTAGCTGCTTACTAAAAGCATGCTCCTGGCGGCGTTCCAGAGAGTTGGTAGGGCCTTCCCTTTCACCACTTCACATTCTGCTTCCACACACACATTCTGGTACCGCACCTCTATCGTCGGCAATCTCACATTAACCCTGCACACAAACGCAAGGAGTAGACCCATCAGATCCCACTGTACGGCACGATGCCCCATCTAAACTAATAATAGGAGGAATATTGCTCTGCCAACACAATCACCAAACAAAGAATAATAAATCTCTATTTTTTGGCAGCATATATATATAGTTGGCCGCCAATGTTAATGGACGGCGAATTAGGTCTCAAATGCGACGGTTGGTAATTGTAGGGGCCTGGCTGTTGAATTTGGTTAGGTAAGTCCAATGAGAAGAAAAAATCTGCTGTGTGGGGATTTCGTTGTAGATGCTAAGTGAGGCATCTGGACTGTTGATGGAAGAATAGAAAGCCGTCCGATTATACCTAACACAGCCACGACCCATGCACTGTTCTCATACCCTTTACATACAATCAGATTACTCCATTTTCTCCTGCATATTAGGGAACGGTCCAGATGCCTCACTCAACATTTTGCGGTCGAAATCCCCATGCAGCCAAACAAATTTCAACGAGAGGAAAAATTTGCTGCGTGGAGATTTCGATGCAGAAGCTGAGTGAGGCATCTGGACTGTTGATAGAAGAATAGAGAGTCATCCGATTATATTTTACACATCCACGACCCGTGCACTGTACGCACGCTTACCCTTTTTACATACAATCAAACCGCTCTATTTTCTCATATATATTAGGTAACGATCCTGAGCCTCACTCAGCATCTGTAGCGAAATCCCCACGCAGCAAAAAAATTTCCAATGAGAAAAAAAATTTGTTGCATGGGGATTTTGCTGCAGATGCTAAGTGAGGCATTAGGACCGTTGATGGAAGAATAGCGAGCCGTCCGATTATACTTTACACATAAACATGACCTGTGCACCGCACTCATACCCATTTTACATACATTGATCAGATTGCTCCTTTTTCTCATGCATATTAGGGAACGGTCCAGATGCCTCACTACATCTGCAGCGAAATCCCCATGCCAACAAAAAATATTCTGTTTTTTTGTTGCATGAGGATTTGGTTGCCGAAGCTGAGTGAGGCATCTGAACCATTGATGGAAGAATAGAGAACCATTCGATTTTACTTTACACAGCCTTGGCTTGTGCACTGCTCTTATACCGTTTTTTCAAAAAATCAGACTGCTCCCTTTTCTCTTGCATATTAGATAACAGTCCAGATGCCACACTCAGCATCTACAATGAAATCCCCATGCATGCAATAAAAAAAATTTGCGTGGGAATTTGCTGTAAATGCTAAATGAGGCATCTGGACTATTGATGGAGGGATATAGTTGTTCGATTATACTTTACGTAGCCACGACCCGTGCACGTACTCATAGCCTTTTTACATAAAATCAGATTTGTCCCTTTTCTCCTGCATACTAGCAAGGGAACGATCCAGATGCCGCACTCAATATATGTAGCAAAATCCCAAGCATCAAAAAAATTTCCCAATGAGGAAAAGAATTTGTTGCGTGGGGATATTGCTGCAATTGGTGAGTGAGCCATCTAGATCGTTGATGGAAGAATAGAGAGTCGTTTGGTTATATTTTACACACAGCCACAACCCGTGCACTGCACTCATACCCTTTTTACATACATTTAGACTACTCCCTTTTCTCCTACATATTAGGGAACGATCCAGATGCCTCACTTAATCTGTAGCGAAATCCTCACATAGCAAAAAAATTTCCAATGAAATTTTTTTTTGGCTGCATGGGGATTTCGTTGTAGATGCTGAATGAGGCATCTGGACCGTTGATGGAAGAATAGAGAGCAGTCTGATTATACTTTACAACAGCCACGACCAGTGCACTGCACTCATACCCTTTGACATACAATAAGACTGCTCCATTTTCTCCTGCATATTAGGGAATGGTCCAGATGACTCACTTAGCATCTGTAGCGAAATCCCCAGGCAGCAAAAAAATATTTCCAATGACAAGGCTGCTCTCACTAGGATCAGCTCAGCCTCCATGCGCCGTGGACCCTGCTTCAGCCGTGCAAATGGCAGAGGCGGCCGGGACATGGCGGGTTTGCATTGCAATTCACTTTCGGTGTATATATTTTTTTGAAGGATAGATGCAAATAGGAGCTGATAGAGGCTTTACCTATCGATTCTCTCCCTTTGTTTCTGCAGCAGCCGGAGGTGATCACTCTCGACGTTCTTGATCAGATTCTCAATCAGCAAGTGCCTCTCCGACGCACCAAGCTTGGTGACATCAACGGCCCTCTTCTCTTTTGCGCCTCCGCCATCTCCATCCTCGGTGTGTTCGAGCACGGCCATTTTCATCCGTCGGCGTGTCGGTAGTCGTTCGATTGCGGCCCACCTCAGCTCGTCGCCTCTCGCCGCTGAAATGGCCTGGGTTTCAGCGTCCTGGATCCCGATCATCTCGGCCATTCTTTACGAGAAGCAAATGACTCCAAAGCTTGTAGAAGCCACCTGCTCTCTACTGTGGCTATATATTATCAACTCATAGCTCCTTCCCACCACGGCCGTGTTGTATCTGTGACCGTGACCAGAAAGTATATTCCTAAAAAGAAACCTATTTTAATTAGGAAAATTTGTATTGATCTCCACTGAGGTTTGTGGAAATCGCATTGACCTCCCCTCACTATTGAAATCTTACACTAATCAAGGGTTCGTTTTATTCTCACCAACCTCACCTAGACAAAAAGCTGTGGACTACATCAAGTAAATCCAAAAGTGTTAAAGTATGGAAGATCCGAGATACCGAAAACGTGCCCCACCCTCAAATGATCGTATATTATTTATAGGATAAGCTTAATTAGGGCCCAAGCTAGGACTGGTAATTTTGGATCCGACACGGCAGACCTGACACGAAGTTAGCGGGTCTGGGTCAGGGTTAAATGGGTTTGGGTCGTAAACAGGTCGACACGATAGACCCGTTTAATAAACGGGTCGGGTCCGGGTTTAGGGTCTGGACATGGTAGACCCGGGAAGACCCGTTTAAAATTCACTGGGTCGTGTCGGGTCGGGTCTACCCACAATCCGATACTATAATATATAGTATCAGCGGGTCTATCGGGTAATGTCAGGTTCAAATCGGGTCAACTGAATAAACCTGTGTGGTAAACGGGTCTAGCGGGTCTTATCGGGTCTACCCGTTTATAAACGGGTCGGGTACGGGTTTAGAATCTAGACACGATTAGTTAAACGGGTCGGGTCTGGGTCTAGAGGTTTTGGACACGACCCGAAACTAGATACGACACGAACGCGACCCGACACGACCCATTGCCATCCCTAGTCCAAGCAATCTATGGAAAACCCTAATCCATGGGGGAGATCCGACGGTGGACAATCCACACGATCGGAAGATCTCATAACACTCACCCTTGGATGTCCATCAATTATAATGTCCTTCAGGAATAATGATGAACGCACATCATGCTACCTCATTAAAACTTTTTTGTAGGAAAACCCTGTGGGACAAAACCAACCCAAAGAAAAAATAGTACAACGCGCTTAGCATACTTTGGGATGCTAACATACTTCAGGATACTTGACTTCAGGATGCTTGACCTATCACTACCCTCCCCTTGATTACATTGTTCAAAATAAAGAAAAAAAACTCACCTTGATTATTACATCATTTAACAATTTCCTTGATGAAGTCTTCGAAGTCTAATTTCGTGCACCAACTTCTTGAAGTTTGATTTTGGTAGTGATTTGGTGAAGATGTTTGCAAGATTGTCATTGGATCGAACTTGCTCCACTTTGATTTCTTGCTTCTCTTGGAGTTCATGTGCGATGCATACGGCATTGTCTTCATATATCATAGTAGATTCATATGTAGCAGCAGGGAGTTGACAACTGCTTCGTGTAATGCCAGAATTTCTGAATGATTCAAAGAAGTAGCTACCATAGTTTGTTTTGTAGAAATCCAAGATAGCTACATTACTATTCATAAAACATAATATATTTATGATTGACCCTTATGTAGGTCAAAACATTCCCTAAATCTGCATATTCAATCACGTTAGTTTTATCACAAGAATAAAATAGTCTTTATTCAATATTTTCACGAAGATATATAAATATATGTTTGATTCTGGTCAAGTGACTAAGAGTAGCTACAATACTATATTTAACAAGTATATTTACAGAAAATACCTTGTTAGGTCTAGTGCACTGTGCTAAGTATAGTATTGCTTCAATGACACTTAAAAATGGTACTTCAAGACCAAATATATTTTTGTTTTCCACTCTTAGTCTAAATAGATATCTTTCAATATCCAAAGATTGAATGACCATAGGTATACTTAATGAATGACATTTATGCATACTAAATCTCTTCAAGAGGTTTTTATTATAATTGGATTGATGGACTAAAACTCCACTATCCATATGCTCGATCTATAGGCCGAGACAAAAACTTAGTTTTACCTAAGTCTTTTATTTCAAATATTTAGTAGCCTTTTTGAGCTCTTCCAGAGTCTTGATTATGTTGATGCCATCAAAATACACTACTACTATGGAAAATAGATTCAGATATTTCTTTATAAACACACGAGAACATACGAGATTCTTTTTATAACATTCTCTAGACAGATATTCACTTAGACGGTTGTACTAGTCTTTTAGACTGTTTTAACTCGTACAACGCACGTCTTAGTCAAATTGAGTGTGTGTTTTTGGACTTTGCTTCTAGCAACTTAAAACCTTCAAGGATTTTTATATAGATTTCAGTGTCTAGTTCTTTGTATGCAATCATGATGTCCATTAGCTTTATATGGAGTTTTTCAGATACTATTGAGCTAATGAACGTTATTGCATCCATTACCGGAGAATATTTTCCTTGTAATCGATCTTGGGTTTTTGCGAGAAACCTTGTGCACAAGTTGTGCATTATATATTTGAATTTCATTATTTTCATTACTCTTCCGGAGAAACACTGATATAAAATCTACTATGTTTATTTTGGATGGTGTTTGTACTATAGGTCTAAATACTCTATATTTTTCATGAGAATTCAGTTCCGCTTGATTAGTATCTTTATATTTTTGGCCAATTCTTTATTTGTTGACATTCATGGATGTTTTTTTATATCATTGTCTTTTGCAATTCAGTAGCTATTGTATACATAAATATGTCATCAATGACTACTTTCTTTCGGTCGCAAATTTTTCATGAATATAGACATAACATTGAGATCTTATTATTGTTCGGTACCGATATTATTTTTCCAATCACTTCAAGGACTTGGGTCATAATCTCGTCCGAAGCGCTATGTATAGTTTTAGAAAAATTGGGACTTTGATTACCAGTTACTTCAAGGACCTGAGGCATAATCTCGACCGGAGCTTTCTTAGGGTATGATTTTTATTTAACTTCCTCTTTCGGGGAGTTAAATCTTTTGGAACCTATAAATCCACCATGCTTCTAGCATGTAGTGGACTAATTTGCTGCCTTGTTTGAATTCTGTCCTTTTGGGATACTAATTCTAGTAAGTGCATTCATAACTGGCATATGTGACTTTGTCACTCTAGCTATATCATTAAATAAATCAGGTAATTGGTTTGTAATTTCCTATAGATGCATAATTCTCCTAACTCTGTATTCATATTGAGAAGTCCTAGGGTCTAGATGAGACAGAGTGGAAGTAGTCTATGATAATTCGCGTCGTTATTCTAGAACACCCATGTTCTTATCCCGTCCTAACGACAAAAATTCTGACTCATCGAAGTGATAATCCGTAAACATTACGAAAAATAGATCATTAATTAATAGTTCTAGATATTTAATTATAGACGGTGATTCGATCAAAATTGATATAAATATCCAATCTTCGTTGGAAACTCATTATGATTCTCTTTAGTGGCGGGATAGGAATTTATACTGTATAGCCAAATTTTTACAAATACGAGATATTAGGTTCTTTTTTCGATACCAAATGAGTATAAAAGTTTTATAGTGGGCTGCGATTCTAACCTGAATAAGTATGGCATGCTCTCAAGCAATAATAGAAAGTCTAAATTATATTAAGAGTGGCCTAGCTGCCAGCTGAAGGTATTAAATAAGAGACTCCATGAAATCATTTTGGGTATGAACATGGAAAACATAATATTCTATATCAATTTATATTGATGAACAGAAATCATCAAATGCTTGGGAAAGTGAAATCAGTGACATTATCTAATAGAATATATAAGATGGTCTGAAGAATAAGCTCTAAGCTTGATAATCTGGACAAGTAGTCTAACAAAAGCTAAATTTCTAGTAGATAAAAGACAAACATATGATCATCTAGTCAAGACATCTAAGAATACCATATAGTATCTACAAAGGTTCCATTAAATGGGCGCATAGGTCTTATAAATGTCACCTTGTATCCTATGAAGTAAATGTGGTGACTCAGAAATTATCCCTAAAGGATTGTCAATAAAGTTTTCTGTGATCATTTTTAAGCATACAGGATCAAGGATAACCAAGTTGGTCATGCCAAAGGTTTATGGCTATATGGTCTTTAAGCTTCTAGTTTACCAAAGACTTCTCATTGGCAATGAGCTTCTGGCTCCTAATTGCATGCACTACAAAAAAAACAGTTATTACCGACGGACAATATCCGTCGGTAATATTAAACTTTCGTCGGTAATATTATATAGCGACGGAAGATATTTCCGTCGCTGGCTGTCGGGAAAGAAGGCGTCGGGGAAAACAATACGACGGACCAAATATTACCGTCGGTAATAATAATTAATACCGACGGTAATATTAACGCCGTCGGTAATATTTAATCAATTTAAAACTAATATAATATAGTATTACCGACGAACTATAAGAATCCGTCGGTAATATATAAACATTTTACCGACGAGTATAGTTTATACTGTCGGTAATACTATATATATTACCGACACATATATATATTACCCGTCGGTAATAATATATATATTACCGACCAAATTAAAATCACCGTCGGTAATACTATATATATTACCGACGGATATATATATTACCCGTCGGTAATAATATATATATTACCGACGGATATTAAATGCCGTCGGCAAATCATTAATAATTTAAAAAAAATAAAAATATTATTACCGACGGAATAATTAATTTCTGTCGGTAATAAGTATGTTTTTTTTTTAATAAATTTACCTAAATAATGTTATTTAATTCCTGTGATTCAATACCACAATATATTACCACAATTTATCAAATATTACCACAATTTATCAAATATTACCACAATTTATAAAATATTATCTAAATTGATAAAAAATTACAGCAAATTATCAAATATTACCACAGTTCCCGGCCGACAATTATAGATAGAAGAAAAAATAACCATATATTACAAAACAATATTTACACAATCCAGAACTGAGAGATGATACATGTCCTATCTCAACCACCCCCGCCCGCCACCAACGCCGGTGCTCTCATCGATCCCCTGACGCCGCCCTATCTCAACCACGCCCGCCCACCACCAACGCTGGTGCTCTCATCGATCCCCTGACGCCGCCCTGCTCCTGCAATTAACATGTATTTGTTAAAAAAATGGTTTATATCTATAACTGAGTCTAAGCGTTAAAAAATGATAAGTTAGCGTGTTTCGATTTTGAAATAGGTTTGGATTCGATCCGATCGTCATCGGCTCGGCATCCGGTAATTTGAACTTGGAATTATTCCGTATTTCGGACTTGCGAGCGGGTTCTAATTGGATATTTGACCAATTTACGCTCCGATTCACCGATTTAGAGTCTAAGTGTTGGAAAATCATAAGTTAGCGTGTTTCGGATATGAAATAGGTTTGGATTCGATCCGATCGTCATCGGCTCGGCATTCGATAATTCGAACTTGGAATTATTCCGTATTTCGGACTTGCGAGCGGGTTCTAATTGGATATTTGACCAATTTACGCTCCGATTCACCGATTTAGAGTCTAAGTGTTGGAAAATCATAAGTTAGCGTGTTTCGGATATGAAATAGGTTTGGATTCAATCCGATCGTCATCGGATCGGCATCCGATAATTCGAACTTGGAATTATTCCGTATTTCGGACTTGCGAGCGGGTTCTAATTGGATATTTGACCAATTTACGCTCCGATTCACCGATTTAGAGTCTAAGTGTTGGAAAATCATAAGTTAGCGTGTTTCGGATATGAAATAGGTTTGGATTCGATCGGATCGTCATCGGCTCGGCATCCGGTAATTCGAACTTGGAATTATTCCGTATTTCGGACTTGCGAGCGGGTTCTAATTGGATATTTGACCAATTTACGCTCCGATTCACCGATTTAGAGTCTAAGTGTTGGAAAATCATAAGTTAGCGTGTTTCGGATATGAAATAGGTTTGGATTCGATCGGATCGTCATCGGCTCGGCATCCGGTAATTCGAACTTGGAATTATTCCGTATTTCGGACTTGCGAGCGGGTTCTAATTGGATATTTGACCAATTTACGCTCCGATTCACCGATTTAGAGTCTAAGTGTTGGAAAATCATAAGTTAGCGTGTTTCGGATATGAAATAGGTTTGGATTCGATCCGATCATCATCGGCTCGGCATCCGGTAATTCGAAGTTGGAATTATTCCGTATTTCGGACTTGCGAGCGGGTTCTAATTGGATATTTGACCAATTTACGCTCCGATTCACCGATTTAGAGTCTAAGTGTTGGAAAATCATAAGTTAGCGTGTTTCGGATATGAAATAGGTTTGGATTCGATCGGATCGTCATCGGCTCGGCATTCGATAATTCGAACTTGGAATTATTCCGTATTTCGGACTTGCGAGCGGGTTCTAATTGGATATTTGACCAATTTACGCTCCGATTCACCGATTTAGAGTCTAAGCGTTGGAAAATCATAAGTTAGCGTGTTTCGGATATGAAATAGGTTTGGATTCGATCCGATCGTCATCGGCTCGGCATCCGGTAATTCGAACTTGGAATTATTCCGTATTTCGGACTTGCGAGCGGGTTCTAATTGGATATTTGACCAATTTACGCTCCGATTCACCGATTTAGAGTCTAAGTGTTGGAAAATCATAAGTTAGCGTGTTTCGGATATGAAATAGGTTTGGATTCGATCCGATCGTCATCGGCTCGGCATCCGGTAATTCGAACTTGGAATTATTCCGTATTTCGGACTTGCGAGCGGGTTCTAATTGGATATTTGACCAATTTACGCTCCGATTCACCGATTTAGAGTCTAAGTGTTGGAAAATCATAAGTTAGCGTGTTTCGGATATGAAATAGGTTTGGATTCGATCCGATCGTCATCGGCTCGGCATCCGGTAATTCGAACTTGGAATTATTCCGTATTTCGGACTTGCGAGCGGGTTCTAATTGGATATTTGACCAATTTACGCTCCGATTCACCGATTTAGAGTCTAAGTGTTGGAAAATCATAAGTTAGCGTGTTTCGGATATGAAATAGGTTTGGATTCGATCCGATCGTCATCGGCTCGGCATCCGGTAATTCGAACTTGGAATTATTCCGTATTTCGGACTTGCGAGCGGGTTCTAATTGGATATTTGACCAATTTACGCTCCGATTCACCGATTTAGAGTCTAAGTGTTGGAAAATCATAAGTTAGCGTGTTTCGGATATGAAATAGGTTTGGATTCGATCCGATCGTCATCGGCTCGGCATCCGGTAATTCGAACTTGGAATTATTCCGTATTTCGGACTTGCGAGCGGGTTCTAATTGGATATTTGACCAATTTACGCTCCGATTCACCGATTTAGAGTCTAAGTGTTGGAAAATCATAAGTTAGCGTGTTTCGGATATGAAATAGGTTTGGATTCGATCCGATCGTCATCGGATCGGCATCCGATAATTCGAACTTGGAATTATTCCGTATTTCGGACTTGCGAGCGGGTTCTAATTGGATATTTGACCAATTTACGCTTCGATTCACCGATTTAGAGTCTAAGTGTTGGAAAATCATAAGTTAGCGTGTTTCGGATATGAAATAGGTTTGGATTCGATCGGATCGTCATCGGCTCGGCATCCGGTAATTCGAACTTGGAATTATTCCGTATTTCGGACTTGCGAGCGGGTTCTAATTGGATATTTGACCAATTTACGCTCCGATTCACCGATTTAGAGTCTAAGTGTTGGAAAATCATAAGTTAGCGTGTTTCGGATATGAAATAGGTTTGGATTCGATCCGATCATCATCGGCTCGGCATCCGGTAATTCGAACTTGGAATTATTCCGTATTTCGGACTTGCGAGCGGGTTCTAATTGGATATTTGACCAATTTACGCTCCGATTCACCGATTTAGAGTCTAAGTGTTGGAAAATCATAAGTTAGCGTGTTTCGGATATGAAATAGGTTTGGATTCGATCCGATCGTCATCGGCTCGGCATCCGGTAATTCGAACTTGGAATTATTCCGTATTTCAGACTTGCGAGCGGGTTCTAATTGGATATTTGACCAATTTACGCTCCGATTCACCGATTTAGAGTCTAAGTGTTGGAAAATCATAAGTTAGCGTGTTTCGGATATGAAATAGGTTTGGATTCGATCCGATCGTCATCGGCTCGGCATCAGGTAATTCGAACTTGGAATTATTCCGTATTTCGGACTTGCGAGCGGGTTCTAATTGGATATTTGACCAATTTACGCTCCGATTCACCGATTTAGAGTCTAAGTGTTGGAAAATCATAAGTTAGCGTGTTTCGGATATGAAATAGGTTTGGATTCGATCCGATCGTCATCGGCTCGGCATCCGGTAATTCGAACTTGGAATTATTCCGTATTTCGGACTTGCGAGCGGGTTCTAATTGGATATTTGACCAATTTACGCTCCGATTCACCGATTTAGAGTCTAAGTGTTGGAAAATCATAAGTTAGCGTGTTTCGGATATGAAATAGGTTTGGATTCGATCCGATCGTCATCGGCTCGGCATCCGGTAATTCGAACTTGGAATTATTCCGTATTTCGGACTTGCGAGCGGGTTCTAATTGGATATTTGACCAATTTACGCTCCGATTCACCGATTTAGAGTCTAAGTGTTGGAAAATCATAAGTTAGCGTGTTTCGGATATGAAATAGGTTTGGATTCGATCCGATCGTCATCGGATCGGCATCCGATAATTCGAACTTGGAATTATTCCGTATTTCGGACTTGCGAGCGGGTTCTAATTGGATATTTGACCAATTTACGCTTCGATTCACCGATTTAGAGTCTAAGTGTTGGAAAATCATAAGTTAGCGTGTTTCGGATTTGAAATAGGTTTGGATTCGATCGGATCGTCATCGGCTCGGCATCCGGTAATTCGAACTTGGAATTATTCCGTATTTCGGACTTGCGAGCGGGTTCTAATTGGATATTTGACCAATTTACGCTCCGATTCACCGATTTAGAGTCTAAGTGTTGGAAAATCATAAGTTAGCGTGTTTCGGATATGAAATAGGTTTGGATTCGATCCGATCGTCATCGGCTCGGCATCCGGTAATTCGAACTTGGAATTATTCCGTATTTCGTACTTGCGAGCGGGTTCTAATTGGATATTTGACCAATTTACGCTCCGATTCACCGATTTAGAGTCTAAGTGTTGGAAAATCATAAGTTAGCGTGTTTCGGATATGAAATAGGTTTGGATTCGATCCGATCGTCATCGGCTCAGCATCCGGTAATTCAAACTTGGAATTATTCCGTATTTCGGACTTGCGAGCGGGTTCTAATTGGATATTTGACCAATTTACGCTCCGATTCACCGATTTAGAGTCTAAGTGTTGGAAAATCATAAGTTAGCGTGTTTCGGATATGAAATAGGTTTGGATTCGATCCGATCGTCATCGGCTCGGCATCCGGTAATTCGAACTTGGAATTATTCCGTATTTCGGACTTGCAAGCGGGTTCTAATTGGATATTTGACCAATTTACGCTTCGATTCACCGATTTAGAGTCTAAGTGTTGGAAAATCATAAGTTAGCGTGTTTCGGATATGAAATAGGTTTGGATTCGATCGGATCGTCATCGGCTCGGCATCCGGTAATTCGAACTTGGAATTATTCCGTATTTCGGACTTGCGAGCGGGTTCTAATTGGATATTTGACCAATTTACGCTCCGATTCACCGATTTAGAGTCTAAGTGTTGGAAAATCATAAGTTAGCGTGTTTCGGATATAAAATAGGTTTGGATTCGATCCGATCGTCATCGGATCGGCATCCGGTAATTCGAAGTTGGAATTATTCCGTATTTCGGACTTGCGAGCGGGTTCTAATTGGATATTTGACCAATTTACGCTCCGATTCACCGATTTAGAGTCTAAGTGTTGGAAAATCATAAGTTAGCGTGTTTCGGATATAAAATAGGTTTGGATTCGATCGGATCGTCATCGGCTCGGCATCCGATAATTCGAACTTGGAATTATTCCGTATTTCGGACTTGCGAGCGGGTTCTAATTGGATATTTGACCAATTTACGCTCCGATTCACCGATTTAGAGTCTAAGTGTTGGAAAATCATAAGTTAGCGTGTTTCGGATATGAAATAGGTTTGGATTCGATCCGATCGTCATCGGATCGGCATCCGATAATTCGAAGTTGGATTTATTCCGTATTTCGGACTTGCGAGCGGGTTCTAATTGGATATTTGACCAATTTACGCTCTGATTCACCGGTTTAGAGTCTAAGTTTTGGAAAATCATAAGTTAGCGTGTTTCGGATATGAAATAGGTTTGGATTCGATCCGATCGTCATCGGATCGGCATCCGGTAATTCGAACTTGGAATTATTCCGTATTTAAAAGAAAAACAGAGGCTACATCATTACCATGAGAGAGAGAGTGACCATTTACGATTCGATTTACCGATTTATAGTCTAAGTGTTGGAAAATCATAAGTGTGATAATATGATCAAAACTCAAATTAGTAAGATTCATATTTTTTGCTAATATTATAAAGATTAGTAAGTACCTGATCATGAGGATGAGCCACCGCTAGACCGGCTTATGAATTCATTAAATTTACGCTCCAGTTCCCTGCGAGCTTCTCTTTCCTCATCGAGGGCCTTCTTCTCCGCCTCAACCCTCTGCTCGAGGGCCTGCCTCTGCTCTCGCTCCGCCTCCATCCTCTGCTCGAGGGCCTGCCTCTGCTCTCGCTCCGCGTCTAGCGCAGACTGCAGCTGAGTGATAGCACCGGTCTGGGTGTCCCGTGCCCTCGAGCGCATACCCTCTCGTCCAAAATAGGAGGAGGGCGTGACTCCAAGGCCCGTACAGAGGACACGGCCGTGCGTGGCAGGTCTCAGCACAGTATCCATCGCTGAGTCGACAGATACTGAGCTGGAGGAGGAGCCGGCCTCGCCCGACGGGGTCACCATAAGTCGCATCCTCTCCTATATAAAAACAACCAATGATATTCAATGATATTTTATGGCATATGTATAAGAATATATTAACAGTAATTTAATTACTTACCACTTGCGAGGCAACCCTGTCGTCCAGAAATGCCCCATCGATACGCCGCCTCCTAGAGGCCTCAAAAAGGTCAATCCTATTAGGCTCGTGGCCCAAGGACTGTGTCTGTTGGACATATAAAATAAATAGACGAGTTAATATAACATGTATAGAGCTTTAAATAATAACAATGTTTGTATCATTTACCAGCTGCTGGGCAAGCTGGGGCATGGAGGTCCTCCCCTTCACTGGAGCAGGTGTCGTCGAGGCACTTCTATTCTGCTTGCCTACAGCAGATTTCACCTGTGTCAATCGATTAAATTTTGAAACATCAATACAAATTTTTAGTATAACATTAAAACAAGTACGAATCAACAAAATTAAAATTATACCTGAAAGCTAGGGGTGGCCCAGTGAGCGACCAAAAACTGTAGAATGTGTAGCAGTGGCGCGTCTCTCGTCCCGGCCGCAGCCTGTACCTCCTCAGCCGGCTGGCCGACCAAGTAACCGTAGAGCTTGTAGAGCTCGTGACGGTAATCCCTGTACCGCTCACCCATCGTCTTCCACAAGTCCTCCCGATGGGTGTCGGTTTCCATGTTCTCCCATTTAAATTTCTCCTGTAAAATCAATTTAGAAACAAGTCATTTTATCAAATCAAATTATAAAGAAGTACGATATTATTCTAAAATGCTTTAATGAAACTAACGTACCAAAAACTGCTGATACATCCTCTCCTTATAGGATGCATCAATGTTCTTCCACCCCCTTAACCCCACAATCGGGGCATTCCTCTCCTCCCGTACTATCATGCCGACCCACGTGGCGGCGTCAGAAGCGTGCTCGCCCACAAAGGTATGGCCGCTCCACTGTAGGGACAGCGGCTCGCGTAAGGCCGACAAGCGCCGGGCCGTCGTCACGCCCCGGTCGCCTACGTACCTGGTCGACCCTGCAAATAAAATATACATCAGTACTGAAGAAGTATTTACAACATGTATAAAACTTTAGATCTAAACATTACCTGTGGGCGTAGACGCTGCAGCCGAGTGCTGAGCAGTGCTCGAAGCTCCGGAGGCTGCGACCACAGCAGGAGCTGGTGTGGAGAGAGGAACAGCACTACCAGATCCGGACGGCTCAGCCTCGGACCCTGGGGTGGCAGCCGGAGCGCTCTCAGCTACCCTACCCCTGCCTCTGCCTCTGCCTCTACGAACATATGACCGTGATGCCATCTGAAACAATTTAATTTACATATGAAACAGTAAGATTTAAGATTTACATATGAAACAATATGAAACAGTTTGATTTACATATGAAACAGTATGATTTACATATGAAACAATATAAAACAATATGAACCCGCTCGCAATATGAAACAATATGAAACAATATGAAACAGTTAGACTCTAAATCGGTTAATCGGATCGTAAAGTGGTCAAATATCCAATTAGAACCCGCTCACAAGTCCGAAATACGGAATATAATTCCAAGTTCGAATTATCGGATGCCGATCCGATGACGATCGGATCGAATCCAAACCTATTTTATATCCGAAACACGCTAACTTATGATTTTCCAACACTTAGACTCTAAATCGGTGAATCGGAGCGTAAATTGGTCAAATATCCAATTAGAACCCGCTCGCAAGTCCGAAATACGGAATAATTCCAAGTTCGAATTACCGGATGCCGATCCGATGACGATCGGATCGAATCCAAACCTATTTCATATCCGAAACACGCTAACTTATGATTTTCCAACACTTAGACTCTAAATCGGTGAATCGGAGCGTAAATTGGTCAAATATCCAATTAGAACCCGCTCGCAAGTCCGAAATACGGAATAATTCCAAGTTCGAATTACCGGATGCCGAGCCGATGACGATCCGATCGAATCCAAACCTATTTCATATCCGAAACACGCTAACTTATGATTTTCCAACACTTAGACTCTAAATCGATGAATCGGAGCGTAAATTGGTCAAATATCCAATTAGAACCCGCTCGCAAGTCCGAAATACGGAATAAATCCAACTTCGAATTATGATTTACATATGAAACGGTATGATTTACATATGAATCGGTGAAACGGTATGATTTACATATGAAACAATATGATATACATATGAAACAATATGATTTATATATGAAACAATTTGATTTAAATATGAAACAATTTGATTTACATACGGTCTAGTCATTTTCTGTCTCATCTCTGTCACTCTCATCGCTTCCCTCTTCTATTATTTGATCTGCATTCGCTGTCCAGTTTATATTGTCGACATCTTCATTTTCGTCGTGCACTGCGTCGACAATGATTATCTCATCATTCTGGTATGCATCCAAATCATCATCGACGACCCCCGCATCCTTGTCTCCCATGTCGTAAAAATCTCTGGGTGGTGACCTGACTACAATTTGCCAACCTGGAGAGGTATTATCCGGTGCATAAAATATCTGTTGCGCTTGAGAGGCAAGAATGAATGGATCTTCATATTGGGTATTCAATCTCTTGGCAGTGTTGATGCTGATAAAACCGTATTTGTCGACATTATAACCAGTCCCGCGATTATTAACATCATACCAATCGCATTTGAATAATACGATCCGATTTTGGCCAAGGAATTTAATCTCGAGAATCTCGTTGAGGACGCCGTAGAAGTCGATATTTTCTAATTCTTCTTGCTCACCGTTGACGACAACCCCACTATTTTGGGTTCTTCGTGATTTTTCACTATCTTTCGTCCGAAATCTATAACCGTTCACGATATAACCATCGTACGATATTGCGTCTTGCAAAGGACTACAAGATAAGCGCCAGAGATCCTCATTCATCAGCGGATCGTGGTTGTCGTGCAGCTCCTGTGCCTATAATAACCACACGACATTCATGATATGAACACATAATTATTGTTCGGTAATGGATGTCAATGAAATTCAGTAATGATGTGAATACTTACGTGTTTCTCGAACCACGATGGGAATTCACGATCATGAATTTGGGGAGCATTTCGAATACCCCGATTATTAATGATGGCTTTATGCTTCCTGTTTTACCGGTTATGAATTAGATTATAATTAGCACATATACTTAATGAATGGACTGAAAGAATGAGTAAATGATCGTAAAATGCTTACTCAATGAATGGCCACACTTCATCACATTGGCGCAACACATACATATGTGCCTGTTGAATCTCATCTACAGACAATCGACGGGTTTTGCCTCCTCCTACAGGTCTACCCATTTCGGCAAATATAGACAGACCCCCATCGAAGTCTATTGGACCACCGTCATAGTTCCGCTCAAGTTGATTGAATCGCGTGTCTATACCATGTAGGTATCTTGAGCAGAATGTTAGACATTCTTCTGCTAGGTATCCTTCAGCAATTGATCCCTCCGGACGACTTTTATTACGAACATATGATTTCAATGTTCGCAAGTACCTAATTTGAGAAAAAAATATTTGTATGAATATATCAAGAACGATCAAATACATTGTGCGAATGAGACGAGACGATTACCTCTCGATAAAATACATCCACCGGTAATGAACTGGGCCGCCGAGTTTGGCCTCATTTGCCAAGTGAACGGTCAAATGCACCATGACATCAAAGAATGAAGGTGGAAATATCATCTCTAACTTGCACAATGTGAGCGCAATATCCCTCTCCATCTGTTCAAGTTGGTCCACTCTAAGTACCTTCGAGCACAACTGTCTGAAAAAAGTGCTGAGCTCAATTAACGGACCGGACACCTCTTCGGTTAAATTCCCACGTATAGCAAGAGATAACAATCGCTGCATAAGAACATGACAATCGTGGCTCTTTAATCCAGACAACTTCCGGCCGTTCTCTTGCACGCATCGTGCGATATTCGAAGAATAACCGTCTGGCGTTTTCACAGACCGTAGGAATGCACATAAGGCTGCCTTTTGCTGTGAGCTCATGGTGTAGCATGCAACTGGCAACACATACTTATCCCCAATCTCTTGGGGATGAAGTGATTTTCGGATGCCCAACTCCTTAAGATCGAGACGAGATTTAAGATTATCCTTCGTCTTACCGTCGAGATTCAGCAGTGTTCCTATAATGTTGTCACACACATTTTTCTCAATATGCATGACATCCAAGTTATGCCGCAAGAGTAGGCTGCTCCAGTACGGTAGTTTAAAGAAAATACTCTTCTTCTTCCAGTTATGCTCACGCGTTGAATCTTCATGCGTTCTCTTCTTTTTACCTTTTCCAAGTGCCACGGCATCAAGCTGATCCAATTCGCACAAGACTTCTACCCCCGAAAGCTGCTCCGGGGCCTTTGCAAGTTCCTTCTTGCCGTTGAAAGCTCTTTTGTTCTGCCTCCACTTATGGCCGTCAACAAGGAATCTTCGATGGCCCATATAACAGAACTTGCCTCCGTTCTTCAATCGTAATGAATCTGTCTCCTTATTGCATGTAGGGCACGCCAATTTTCCTTTAGTACTCCACCCGGATAAGTTGGCATATGCAGGAAAATCGTTGATGGTCCATAGAAGTGCCGCATGCATCCGAAAATTCTGGCGCAACGAGGCATCATACGTATCGGCCCCAACTTCCCATAACTCGTTCAACTCCTCAATCAACGGCTGCAAGTAAACGTCAATATCATTACCAGGCGACCTGGGTCCGGGAATGAGCAAGGAGAGCATTGTGTATGGCTTTTTTAAGCACATCCAGGGAGGCAAATTGTATGGAACTAGGACAACTGGCCAAATGCTGTACGACACACTCATATTCCCAAAGGGATTGAAGCCATCGCTAGCAAGCCCTAACCTGACGTTGCGAACTTCACATGCGAATTCAGGATATGTATGATCAAAATCTTTCCACGTCAGAGAGTCGGCCGGATGTCTCATAATCCCGTCATCTGTACGTTCTCGTGCATGCCACCTCATGTGCTCAGCAGTCTTCGATGACATAAACAACCTCTGAAGCCTGTCCCTGAGCGGGAAGTATAGGAGAACCTTTGCAGATACATTTTTCTTCCTTCGACTGGTACTAGACTCGGCATCCGTCTCTTTATATCTCGTTGCTCCGCATATGTGGCATGACCGCGCATGTTCGTACTCTTTCCGGTACAACATACAATCGTTCACGCATGCATCAATTTTCTCATAACCCAGACCGAGATCTTTAATTGTCTTCTTCGCCTCGTAGAATGATTTCGGTACTGTCTCACCCATAGGAAAAGCCTCTTTCAGCAACTCTACCAACATATTAAATGACTTATTACTCCAACCATTGAGGCACTTCAAATGAAGAAGCTTTACAGTGAAAGAGAGTTTTGAAAACTTCTCACACCCCGGGTATAGAGGTTGTTCGGCATCTTTAAGCAATCTGTAGAACTTGTCCGCTTCGATATTGGGCTGATCACCTGACGGTGTTTCCGTGCCTATTCCACCTTGCAAATCATGTATCATACCCTGCATGTCATCGTCATCGTCTGTATTAATATTATCATCAGCGATCACTGTGTTTGAAGTTTCACCGTGAGCTGCCATGGGGACTGCATCTAGCTCCTCACCGTGCGAGAACCAACGGGTATAGGTAACGTCAATGCCACGCATTACCAGATCAACCTCACATTCCTCTCGAACCTTCCTAATCACCCTTCCGCAGTCTATACAGGGACACACAATTTTTCCATCAAGCGGTGCAAGACGCTCAAATGCAAAATCCAGAAATTTCCTGACTCCTTCTCTGTACTCTTGGCTCATGCGATTCGAATTACGCATCCAACTCTTATCGATCGAAGACATCTTCGTCTATCTGGCTATACAACACCTGACATATAATTTCAAACAATGTTATAAGACTCCGCACAATTTCGGTTTCGGTTCCCGGGTATGGAACACCGAACCAAAACTTCTACAGGCCATCCACATCCCTAATGGATCAATCCATGTGGTTCTAGAGGACATTGGGGTAGTAGGAGATGCAAAGCAAGGGGACAAAGTGGAATGCGGTGCTAATGTCCAAGCGAAGCTAGCTCCCGGGCTTCGCCGACAAAGAGGCTTAATTAAGAGGAATCCAGTCCGCTCGCTCGATCTTTATACATGTGTAATTATACATATGCGTATACACATATATGTATAATTATGCATATACATGTATAATTATATATATACATGAATAGTAAATACGAATTTATACATGTGTAATACATATACATATATGTATGTGTATTTCTATACGTATACATGTATGTGTACCCTTATATGTATAGTTAGCTTTAATTAAGCATGGTAGAAGCTAAATTTACATAGCATGTTTCTCTTTCATATAACATTAAGAAACCCTAAATTTTCCATTATGAAGCTTGCAAGAAACATGGAGGGAACCCTAATGAAAATTGTACTTCAAGCATGTTAGTAAAAACTAGTTTTACAAGCATGAACTAGTAAACATTTCCTTGATGAAAAACCCAACTTTCATCGAGTAAAACCATAAATTTGTTATCAAACTAAACCTAATCATGGTCCTAAACCATTCAAGGGCAGTAGAGCTTACCTTACAAGCGGCCGGCCGGGGGAGAGAGAGAGAGGGCCGGGAGGCCGGGGAGGGGCGGAGGTCGGGAGGGGGATGGGTGGCCGGGAGGGGGATGGGTAGCCGGAGGGGATCTCGGGGCTGCCGGAGGGGATCTCGGGGCTGCCGGAGGGGGACGGGGTCGCCGGGGGGTCGGGTCGGTGAGAGAGAGAGAGAGATTGAGAGAGGGGGGGCGCGCGCCGGAGAGATCGAAACAGAAGAATCAAAGAAGATCTCGACTGTTTTTATTTATAGCAGGGTTTTTACCGACGGACATTTTATATCCCGTCGGTAAAACTAAATTTTTTACCGACGGTAAATATATATCCGTCGGTAAAACTTCGTTTCGTCGGAACATTTTACCGACGGCAATTTAATTACCGTCGGTATTGTACCGACGGATAGATAAATTCCGTCGGTATAATCCCGACCAAACTTCAAGCTCAATTTTTTCCAGAGGCTTGGTTTGGCACCCTGAGAACTGTCGGAACATTTTACCGACGGAAACTTAATTACCGTCGGTACCGTGCCGACGGATAGATAAATTCCGTCGGTATAATCCCGACCAAACTTCAAGCTCAATTTTTTCCAGAGGCTTGGTTTGGCACCCTGAGAACTGTCGGAACATTTTACCGACAGAAACTTAATTACCGTCGGTACCGTGCCGACGGAAATATAATTTCTGTCGGTCTAATTAGTTATACCGACGGAACTTTTAATTCCGTCGGTAAATAGTACGACGAAACTCTCCCTTCTATTTTTTTCCAGAGGCTCGGTTTTTACACTGAGTTTCGTCGGGACAATATTACCGACGGACATTTTATTACCGTCGGTATATTGCCGACGGAGATATTATGGCTGTCGGTAACATTGTTTATACCGACGGAACTACAATTTCCGTCGGTACAATATCACGACGATGACATTTTGCCGACGGTTTATATCTAACCGTCGGTATAAAGTATATTACCGACGGTAAATATGTATACCGTCGGTATAAATATGCAAAGAAAATTAAAAAAATTGAAGTTATAATACCGACGGATATTATTGTCACCGTCGGTAAAAAGTGTATTATTACCGACGGTGATAATAATGTCCGTCGGTAAAGACCCTATTTCTTGTAGTGATGAGATTTGACTATCCCAATACGAGTCTAATATATCCCTAATAAGAGGGTGAAGAACTCTTCTAATGAGAACTTTAGGTTTATTTCATTTTGTGTTTCAATATGGTATCCATTCATACAAATGTCTTTATAGATCAGTAAGGTTCTTCTAGAACTACTTGAATATAAACATTTTAAATAAATAAATTGGATACCATTTGATAACACAAGATTGACTCTACCAGAGTCTTTTATCATTTGTATAGGTCCAGCTATGGTTAACACATTATGAGGTTATATTATCTAGACCTTCATTATTTATTGTCAAGTCCATCATCTATATCTTTAGAGAATTTTGAGGACTTTTAACTAGGTGCACTCGGGAGTATCGTATAGATTATCTATGTCATCAAAATTATTCATCGTGTTTGCCTTTATGGTTTTTGGGGAACTCTGGTATAGTTCCATATTTTATTCGATGCACAACAGGTGTATGACCAATGATCTATACCTCCACACTTGTAATAAGCTTCTTGGGGTGTGTTTGTTAGTGGTGGATTTTCTATGGGAGGAACCTGTCATGTCCAATTTTTACTTTCTTAAAATTTATAACATTTTATTGTTATATCCACCTCTTCCAGGGTGGTTATATTTTGCTCGATCATTATAGCTACCTCTTCTAGGGTAGCTACTTCTATCACGATTATCACCTCTTCTGAGGTAGTTATTGTTGGAATTGGATCCGCTTATCTGAGTCGCAGTGAAAGCAAAAGATAGATCCGAAGATCATACGGTGTATGCTTTATTATAATTGATTCTACAAAACAATCTACATGCAAATCTATGATCTTAGCATATGTGCGGACACCCTAGAGGCATACTACGATCTACGGAAGACATGCATGCATCTAGTTAGATGTTTAGAATCATCATACCTTATGGATCT
Organism: Chamaelirium japonicum; assembly: GCA_947650365.1. NCBI lineage: Eukaryota > Viridiplantae > Streptophyta > Magnoliopsida > Liliales > Melanthiaceae > Chamaelirium > Chamaelirium japonicum. The sequence continues at coordinate 63,266,083 of OX393560.1, forward strand.
ATGATCCGGAGATGACGGAACGATAAAGAACCGCACTTGAATCGCAAGGGAAACTGTCGGATAGCACCTTGTCCTTTGCGAATTGAAGAATCCTCGAAATCCCGTCTCTGAGTGCAAGGATTGCGAGCCGATGGAGGAATCCGTTGCGAAGACGATGGCTAGCCGCGAGATCTCCTCCTTCTCTTTATCTCTTCTTCCTTCTCCTTCCTTCCTATTTCTTCTCCCTTCTTCTTCCTCTTTCTTCCTTGGCCGAAACCACAAAGGAAGAGGACAAAGGGGGGTTCGGATTTTGGAGAGGGGGAGCTCTAAAGGCCGGCCCCTCCCCCTCCCTATTACTTATAGGGCCGGTCTCCTAGTGCCTTGGGCAAGCTAGGGTCGGCCCTAATAGGATTAGGATGAGGGGGGTCGGTTTTTAGGGATTTCCAATGTCTATCGTGAAGCCTGGATGAAAACGCCATTCACGAAAAGTGGAAAACTGAAAGAGAGACTGAGTGAGGTGCGCTACTCGGAATCGAGTTCCGTCAGTGCCTATGAGCTCCTGGAATTATTCCGCTCATTCTAAGATCCATATTCAATGCGTTCTGAGCCATATTTCAGTATTTACCAATATACCCCTACGGCTCATATCACATGTGAATTAGGTTCTTAGGCTCCGGCTTGCGCTCCATCGTGCTACTTTGCATCCAACGTATCCAACTAGGTCGGGGAACAATTCCTATACGCAACGACAAGGTAGAACCTTCAGGGTTCGGGATCTCTAGCTCTAACCGGATCCCTGATTAACTGTTCCGGTGACACACCGAAAGTTCTGTTAATCAGCCCTAATCCGATTAACCCGCGTAGCCACCTAGAGTGCGATGTGAGTTGAACTCTAGTGATCCTAAACTTATGTTACTCCCTCGTAACCCTGTTCTCTACTATACTCCGATAATCCTTAGTCCCTCCTATTACTGGTGCCATGATACGACTTGGGCGGTGGGGAGCATCGTCAGATCCCGATCGATCATCTGACTAGGGTTTGATGACTTATCATTTATAACACCACACACCTTCCGGTGCTATGCCTAGCATCCGGAATATCGTCAGTCATACTGACAACCACCAGGCCTGGGTTAACTGTGTGGATAGATTGACTCATCAAAATGCACCCATCCAACACTAGACGTCGGATAACCTGTAGGGATTACATGTCACTCAAGCGCCAGCCGGGTAATCCAACGCATTGTGGTATTGGACTATGGAAGGTCCACACACGTTGGCACATCAAAGCACCACACAACTGGTTGGCCCAGTGAACATGGTCCCTCAGGGTTAAGGATAGATTATCTATAGTAGTAAGACGGTTTATGCACCAGTGTCTGAATCACTGAACTGTGCACCGTCTTGGTTCCTATTCAACACGATCATCATGCTTGGTCAGGTGAATGGGAATCCCACGTTCTCGTGGTGGAGACTTCACCACATCCTCTACCTGCCAACAGCTTGTTCTCGGTGAAGCGACCGGCATCACCTAAGTTGTGAACTAGTTCTAGGTCTACACAGAACTGGTCCACTGGGTCTCCCAAGCATGGATCCTCCATGCGCCTCAGTGGCCTACTGTGTTCCCTAGGGCCCTTTTATTATATGAGTATTGTCATATACCAGAGTAGTATTCTAATTAAAACAATAACCAAAGTCATCTTTATTAAGGTTAATACAGAAAATCCATGCTAAGGACACACGAGCTACAATAATCTCCCACTTGGCCTAGCGGGGAATAACAGTCTTAACTCCCATGACATCCACGTGCTTCTCAAAAGCCTTGCTCGGTAACGCCTTTGTGAAAGGGTCCGCCATGTTATCTGCAGATGCCACCCGAGTCACTGCAACCTTCCCTCGCTTCTGCAAGTCCCGGATAATGTAGTATTTTCGCTCGATATGCTTGCTCTTCTGGTGATATCTTGGCTCCTTGGATTGTGCTACCGCTTCACTATTGTCACAGTAAAGGATAATAGGATCTTGAGCTCCTGGTAGGCATCCTAAGCCTGTGAGGAACTTCTTGAGCCACACTACCTCCTTAGCTGCTTCGCACGTCGCAACGTACTCAGCCTCTATCGTCGAATCCGTGATGCATCCCTGCTTCACGCTCCTCCAACTGACAACAAACCCTGACGTTGATCTCCTGGATTCCGGATCTGACACAAAGTCAGAATCCGTATATCTAATCGGCATCAGTTCCTGTGAAGAGTAAACTAACTCATAATCTCTCATCCTACGGAGATACTTGAGTATACTTTTCACAACAGTCCAGTGCCCTGGACCCGGATTTGACTGATACCTGCCCATCATGCCTACTGCATAGCATATATCTGATCTCGTGCACTGCATAGCATACATCAGACTCCCTACAGTGTTCATCGAAATGACAACCTTTCTATCCTCAGGATCATAAAATAAACCACCCTTTGTCCCTTTTGGATACCCAACGAACAGACATAGCTTAGTCTTTGACTCCATCTTATCTCGCTTGTCCTTCCGCACATGTGCTGGACAACCCCAAATCCTAAAGTACTATAGGCATGGCTTTCGCTTCAACCACAGCTCCCAAGGAGTTAGAGGTACTGACTTTGATGGAACAAAGTTCAAAGTATATGCAGCCGTCTCTAGGGCATATCCCCAAAAACTAGGTGGCAATGTTGCATAACTCATCATAGTCCGAACCATGTCTAACAAAGTTCGGTTTCTCCTCTCAGATACACCATTTTGTTGTGGTGTCCCCGGTGCAGTCAACTGGGATACGATCCCATGCTCATGCAGGTACCCAATAAATTCATCCGATAGGTATTCGCCTCCTCAATCCGATCGAAGAGATTTGATACTTTTACCCGTCTGCTTTTTTGCTTCAGCTCTGAACTCTTTGAACTTATCAAAGGATTCAGAATTCCGCCGCATTAAGTATATGTATCCAAACCTTGAGTAATCATCCGTGAAGGTGATGAAATACTCGAAGCCTCCTATGGCATGGACACTTATGGGCCCACATACATCAGTGTGTACCAACTCTAATACCTCCTTAGATCTGCTACCTTTGGCTTGGAAAGATCTTTTAGTCATCTTGCCTTCCAGGCAAGACTCACACGTCGGTAGGCTTTCGGAAACATCTGGACTTAAGAGTCCTACCTTAACCAACCTGTGAATCATGTCTGAGGCTATGTGTCCAAGCCTTAGATACCAAAGGAGTGTTGGATTATCTGAGGGATTTTTCCTTTTAGATGAATTAACCACACAAGCTTCAGTTATGTTATCCTGCTTATGATTGGAGTTAATTACATAGAGACCATTCTGTATCTTTCCCTTACAAACAAAGGAACCATTCAATTTAATTGACACACCAGAAGCATCAAATAAAACTGAAAAACCGTCATTATTCAATAAGAAAACAGAAATTAAGTTTCGTCTCAAGGACGGTACATAAAGTATGTCTCTAAGTAATAAACTTCTTCCATCAAGGAACTGCAAGACGACATCTCCAACTGCTTCAGCCTCTGCCACGGCCTCAGTTCCCATACTTAGGATCATCTCCTCATCACCCAGTTTTCTTGTCTCCTTGAACCCCTGCAAATTATTGCAAGCATGGTTAGTGGAACCAGAATCCACAATCCATGAAACTGGAGAACAACTGGATGCTACAAGGGATTCTACTATGTGGATTTGAGATATACAAGCATCGAATCCGTGATGCATCCCTACTTCACGCTCCTCCAACTGACAACTCCTCCTCCTAATGAAAACACAAATCCTGACGTTGATCTCATGGATTCCGGATCTGACGCAAAGTCAGAATCCGTATATCTAATCGGCATCAGTTCCTGTGAAGAGTAAACTAACTCATAATCTCTCGTCCTACGGAGATACTTGAGTATACTTTTCACAGCAGTCCAGTGCCCTGGACCTGGATTTGACTGATACCTGCCCATCATGCCTACTGCATAGCATATATCTGGTCTCGTGCACTGCATAGCATACATCAGACTCCCTACAGCGTTCATCGAAACGACAACCTTTCTATCCTCAGGATCATAAAATAAACCACCCTTTGTCCCTTTTGGATATCCAACGAACAGACATACCTTAGTCTTTGACTCCATCTTATCTCGCTTGTCCTTCCGCACATATGCTGGACAACCCCAAATCCTAAAGTACTGTAGGCATGGCTTTCGCTTCAACCACAGCTCCCAAGGAGTTAGAGGTACTGACTTTGATGGAACAAAGTTCAAAGTATATGCAGCCGTCTCTAGGGCATATCCCCAAAAACTAGGTGGCAATGTTGCATAACTCATCATAGTCCGAACCATGTCTAACAAAGTTCGGTTTCTCCTCTCAGATACACCGTTTTGTTGTGGTATCCCCGGTGCAGTCAACTGGGATACGATCCCATGCTCATGCAGGTACCCAATAAATTCATCCGATAGGTATTCGCCTCCTTAATCCGATCGAAGAGATTTGATACTTTTACCCGTCTGCTTTTCTGCTTCAGCTCTGAACTCTTTGAACTTATCAAAGGATTCAGACTTCCGCCGCATTAAGTATATGTATCCAAACCTTGAGTAATCATCCGTGAAGGTGATGAAATACTCGAAGCCTCCTATGGCATGGACACTTATGGGCCCACATACATCAGTGTGTACCAACTCTAATACCTCCTTAGATCTGCTACCTTTGGCTCGGAAAGATCTTTTAGTCATCTTGCCTTCCAGGCAAGACTCACACGTCGGTAGGCTTTCGGAAACATCTGGACTTAAGAGTCCTACCTTAACCAACCTGTGAATCATGTCTGAGGCTATGTGTCCAAGCCTTAGATGCCAAAGGAGTGTTGGATTACCTGAGGGATTTTTTCTTTTAGATGAATTAACCACACAAGCTTCAGTTATGTTATCCTGCTTATGATTGGAGTTAATTACATAGAGACCATTCTGTATCTTTCCCTTACAAACAAAGGAACCATTCAATTTAATTGACACACCAGAAGCATCAAATAAAACTAAAAAACCTTCATTATTCAATAAGAAAATAGAAATTAAGTTTCGTCTCAAGGACGGTACATAAAGTATGTCTCTAAGTAATAAACTTCTTCCATCAAGGAACTGCAAGACGACATCTCCAACTGCTTCAGCCTCTGCCACGGCCTCAGTTCCCATACTTAGGATCATCTCCCCATCACCCAGTTTTCTTGTCTCCTTGAACCCCTGCAAATTATTGCAAGCATGGTTAGTGGAACCAGAATCCACAATCCATGAAACTGGAGAACAACTGGATGCTACAAGGGATTCTACTATGTGGATTTGAGATATACTTGTCTCAGCCTTCTTGGGAGCCGTGCGATAGTCACCCTTCCAGTGCCCCTTCTTGATGTATCAGAAATATTTTCCTTTGGGCTTCGCCGAAACTTGCCTTTGGCTTTCAAAGAAGAATTCCGCTCTACGTTCAGGGATTAGGCTCCTGCCTTCATCCTGTCCTCTGCCGCCTGGAGCGTCGCTAGGAGCTCTACGTTAGACATCTCCAACCGGTTAAGGTTGAAGTTGATAACGAAGCCCTCAAACGTTCCTGACAGAGACGCGAGAAAAATATCGGTCTGGATCTCTGTATCTAAGATAATATCGAAGGAACCAAGTTCATTCACATAGCCAAACAATTTCAGCATATGATCCCGAACCAAAGTCCCCTCTGCCATTTTCGTGGACACCAATTTCTTGATGGTCAGGTAACTAGTTACCCGACTACGACCCATGAACATTTACTTTAGGTAGAGCATCATGTCTGAAGCGAAGGCCATGTCTTCGACTTGCTTCTGAAGGATGGTCTGCAAGGATGCCACTATGTAGCACTTATATATCTCATCATTATCTAGCCAGTCTTTTCATTCCTTCAACTAAGCCTCAGTTGCACTTGGTCCCGGCATGGCTGGTTGAGAGGTACTTAGGGTAATTGTGTGTTTGCCAACCCTTAGGACGAGCATCAGGTTATGCTTCCAGTCCTCGTAGTTTGGTCCCGTAAGTTTGTTATCATTAAGTATGGAGGCAAGGGGGTCAAGCTTGGTCATGATTTCTGTAAACAATGGTTCAAAGCAAAATTAGGGTTTACTACAATCTATTTCATGGAATTTAGAAATAGATAATGTTTACTCCAGCCCCTATGTCTTCACTACCTCAAGTGGAGACATCCAGGAATCTAAATTCCCTGGGCTCGAGCACTGAGACTATCAGCCTTGAATTGGAGACAGCATCTCGGTGAGAGCATGCAACCGCTTCTGCCAACGGGGTTTTTACGACCCAGTCTTCATCAGAATTACCCATGGTAAACTGAAAGACCTCCCAGTCTCCTTTTGGCCAGCTTTATGTGACTCGCGTGCGCAGCAACAGCGGCTTCACACAAGCTTTCGGATGCTTTCCACAAATCTAGGTGGTGTCGGCAGGGGGGTTCATAGACTCCCGCGGTGCAGGAAAAAACCGTCACCCACTGCCACCGGCATCCTCCATGTCCCGTAGGAAACCACTAGGCGAACCAGCATGGAAGGAAACACAGCTCTCACCCGGTGGGAATATCGAACTGCGTACCTCCCACCCAGACCCTTAGTTGGTTGATTGTGGAGGCCAGGGGCTCCCCTTTGGAGGGAACCTCTTACACATCCCTTCTTTATGAGGTTTTATGCATATCTAGAAAGGTCACGACCTCCTAGACTTAGACCCTGGTCTACCGTGCTCCCACTAGAATTACAAACCTTCCCGCAAAGCATTAGTATCCTCAAAAAATATCATAGTCCCTACCTTGAATACTCAACTTTCGCCTTTCTTGCAAGGATCACATTATATAGATTCCAAGGATCCCGATACTTTACTAATTTTCCCATAATGCTAAGATATAGAGCCTAGCCTAAGGTCAACATGGAAAGAACTCTCACTACGATGACGCCTCGTTCACAATTTGATGCCTGATGTCATAGTAGACCTCATCTCATTATAGGTTTCGATGCTGGCCAAATAGGGACATCCGACAACCTCCGCCGGACCTCAACCTAATGGTGGCATAACCAAATCGTGATGAGTTCATACTACCATCAAACGTCATCTAGAAACGGGTATCATACAGTAAAATCCTAACCTAACTTGGTCGCTAGGACCACGTGGGGAATGGGCATCCCACTAGGGTTATTATACTTCTTATGGAGACACTAGTTAATTATCTCTAAACAAATCTAACACTGCGTTTATCTCGATGCACAGTACTTGGTTACCTGAACTACCACGAGGGCGGTTACCACCTTTCCTTTTAGCTAGCCACCAGATTCGCACGTGTTAGAACCATATAGAGACACCGATGAATCCATAAGCTTAGTAGCTAACCCTAAGCCTGATCTAGAGATAAACTCACAAGCAAGATAGATAATCACATTATCATCGGGGTTCTCTAAATACTAAATAAAGAGAAACAACAGAAATAGCATCCAAACTGAATCAAGTCCAGGGTCCGACCCCTAAACCTGAATAGCACAGCCAAGATATCCTGCTCTTCCGTTCTGTACGATCTCTGACGATAATCCCCATCATCGCTAACGTGCACGCTTTCGCCGAGTCTTTGCACGCCATGGTACCGCTTGCCCGAACCGTGGATGTAGCATCATCTCCTTCTTCCTGTGATCGAAAAACTAACACGCTCTGAACAAGTGCTCGTTCGTGTATAATTTTGCTAGAAAGAAAAGAAAACAATCCTAGAAACATGGCCAGGGAACCGAGGATGGTCAACCCGTACCCTCGCCCATCTAGAGCCTTAAAATCCACAAGCACAATAATAATCAATGCAAAAATTAAATCCGGGGTCTGACCCCCGGAAGCATGCAATCACAGATTACTATTTAGCGCGGCACCTGCAAAAAGACGATACATAGCATAATCCATATGCATGATCTACGCTGAACCCCGACGAAAACATATGCCATCATATATTCACATGATGTTTTTATGAATTCATGCATGAAACATACACCAAAGCATGCTTTGATACCAATTGTTGGAATTGGATCCACTTATCAGAGTCGCAGCGGAAGCAAAAGATAGATCCAAAGATCATACGGTGTATGTTTCATTACAATTGATTCTATAAAACAATCTACATGCAAATCTATGATCTTAGTATATGTGCGGACACCCTAGAGGCATACTACGATCTACGGAAGACATGCATGCATCTAGTTAGATATTTAGAATCATCATACCTTATGGATCTATGATCCGGAGATGACGGAACGGTGAAGAACCGCACTTGAATCGCAAGGGAAACTGTCGGATAGCACTTTGTCCTTTGCGAATTGAAGAATCCTCGAAATCCCATCTCTGAGTGCAAGGATTACAAGCCGACGGAGGAATCCGTTGTGAAGACGATGGCTAGCCATGAGATCTCCTTCTTCTCTTTCTCTCTTCTGCCTTCTCCTTCCTTCCTCTTTCTTCTCCCTTCTTCTTCCTCCTTCTTCCTTGGCCGAAACCACAAAGGAGGAGGACAAAGGGGGGGTTCGGATTTTGGAGAGGGGGAGCTTTAAAGGCCGGCCCCTCCCCCTCCCTATTACTTATAGGGCCGGTCTCCTAGTGCCTTGGGCAAGCTAGGGTCGGCCCTAATAGGATTAGGATGAGGGGGGTTGGTTTTTAGGAATTTCCAATGTCTATCGTGAAGCCTGAACGAAAACGCCCTTCACGAAAAGTGGAAAACTGAAAGAGAGACTGAGTGAGGTGCGCTACTCGGAATCGAGTTCCGTCAGTACCTATGAGCTCCTGGAATTATTCATCTCATTCTAAGATCCATATTTAATGTGTTTTGAGCCATATTTCCGTATTTATCAAAATACCCCTACGGCCCGTAACACATGTGAATTAGGTTTTTAGGCTCCGGGCTTGCGCTCCATCGCGCTACTTCGCATCCAACATATCCAACTAGGTCGGGGAACAATTCCAATATGCAACTACAGGGTGGAACCTTCAGGGTTCGGGATCTCTAGCTCCAACCGGATCCCTGATTAACTGTTACGGTGACACACCGAAAGTTCCGTTAATCAGCCCTAATCCGATTAACCCGCGTAGCCACCCAAAGTGTGACGCGAGTTGAACTCTAGTGATCCTAAACTTATGTTACTCCCTCGTAACCCTGTTCTCTACTATACTTCGATAATCCTTAGTCCCTCCTATTACTGGTGCTATGATACGACTCGGGCGGTGGGGAGCACCGTCAGATTCCGATCGATCATCTGACTAGGGTTTGATGACTTGTCTTCTATAACACCACACACCTTCCGATGCTATGCCTAGCATCTGGAACATCGTCAGTCATACTGACAACCACCAGGCCTGGGTTAACTGTGTGGACAGATTGACTCATCAAAACGCACCCATCCAACACTAGACGTCGGATAACCTGTAGGGATTACATGTCACTCAAGCGCTAGCTGGGTAACCCAACGCACCATGGTATTGGACTATGGAAGGTCCGCACACGTTGGCACATCAAAGCACCACACAACTGGTTGGCCCAGTGAACATGGTCCCTCAGGGTTAAGGATAGATTATCTATAGTAGTAAGACAGTTTATGAACCAGTGTCTGAATCACTGAACTGTGCACTGTCTTGGTTCCTGTTCAACACGATCATCATGCTTAGTCAGGTGAATGGGAATCCCACGTTCCCGTGGTGGAGACTTCACCACATCCTCTACCTGCCAACAGCTTGTTCTCGGTGAAGCGACCGGCATCACCTAAGCTGTGAACTAGTTCTAGGTCTACACAGAACTGGTCCACTGGGTCTCTCAAGCATAGATCCTCCATGCGCCTCAGTGGCCTACTGTGTTCCCTAGGGTCCTTTTATTATATGAGTATTGTCATATACCAGAGTAGTATTCTAATTAAAGCAATAACCAAAGTCATCTTTATTAATGTTAATACAGAAAATCCACGCTAAAGACACACGAGCTACAACAGTTATGATGTACTCCTCTACTACAACCCCTGCCTCGATATCTGTGATATCCTTCATTAACATTTGCTTTAAGCAATGTCATGCCTCTAGCGGGCTTAAAGCTATGATTTTTTATATTAAAATTTTGTTATTTTCTTCTGCAACTAAGAGGACAGAGATGACATCAGCAAACTTTGAGAAGCTATGCTTACGATACAGCTGCTGCAAGAGCACGTTTGTGGCGTGTGAAACAAACATAACATGTCTTATCAATCATTTGGCTTTGATAAATTCTCCGTATAATTTTACAAGCAAGATTACATTGAATATTGCTGAGTTGTATTCTGATACCAATTTGTAATCCACTCATCCCTGGCCGTTAGGAGTATGATCATCCTCTGATGGTCATACTTGTCCCTTATGGAGTTCTATAGGGCCAGGGGTCTATCTCGGTCAGGTATTCATTTTTGAGGTCGGGGTGGAGGTGATGATGTAATAAGATTATTGTCCTAGTTTCCTTTCAAGGGGAAGCTGGTTTTCATTCTCAATTGCACTCCCTAGTTTCTTCAATTATAAGTGAAGAGTGACATCTAGACGCCAGGCTAGATAATTCTTGTCACTACTTCAAGGGCCTTGAATTCTAATTAGAATATGTATGGAATTCTAAGCATTATATAATCAGAAAATCGATTAAAACTACCAGATTCTAGGAACACTAAAGTTCTATCTACTATGAGACTACTAGCCCTGAAAAACTAATTATAAGATATCCGTAGCTATTTGTACTGTCTTAGCTGACAAGGACCAAGCTCACACAAGGCTATGGATGAAGGCACAAGATTATATTTGTATTGATAATAGTTAAAACTATTGTTAACTAGTCAGAATAAGACTAATCCATACTATTAAACGAAATACGAGGTAAATATAGTATCTCTATATAGAATTATGAACCAGAGATATGCCCAGTAAATAAATTTGCATTAATAATTTAATTAAATAAGTTATTTATCAATTACATTATCATAAATAGTGATAAGATGCAAAATAGTTTGTGTTTGTCAGATCGGATCATACCGATGTGTCCGGAATGATCCAAATAACCAAGATACATATTTGGATCATCTAGATCCAGTCTCGATCGAGTCCATGATCACATAACTAAAATCAATGGTCCATATTAAACATATATTAAATTATTTAAATTAATAAGATCAGACCATACTGATGAGTCCGAAAACGGCCCAAATATTCAAGAATCATATATGGATCGCTGAAAACAGATCTATATCGGACTCGGGATAACAATATCAAATTAAACAGTCCAATTTAAACATGCATTATATAAAATGAATTTATAAGATCGGACCGTACCGATGGGTCCGGAACGGTCCAAATAGTCAAGATCTATACTTGGATTAATCAGATCGGACTAAGATCAGGCCCACAATCACAGGAAAAAAAAACGGACAGTCTAGATTAAATCAGACAGTTAAATATAATGATTGCATACAAACTTAGATCGGTCGGGTTTGTATTAACCACAGTTGAGTTGAGTCTGTACTAATTATAGTCGGGTCGGGTTTGTACTAACCATAGTCGGGTCGGGTCTGTCATGTGCAGTCGGGTTGGATCTGCTGAATAGTAGTTGGGTTGGATCTGTATTAAGATAGATCGGGTCAGGTCTGTATTAAAACAGATTGGGTCGGGTCTGTATTAAAAGATATCAGGTTGGGAATAACCAACCAGAGAAGATACTGTATATCTTCTCCGATATGGTCGGGTTTTCTAACTACTGTCGAACCCATCTCGCGAGTCGTCGTCGCCGGTGCTTGCAAGCATAGCTTGCCGCCACCGCACCCAAGTGTAGCCCGTCGACGCCGAAGCCTCTCACGAGCACAGCATGTTGCCGCTGCGAGCGTAGCCCGCTGTCGCTATGAACACAGCTGTTGTCGTCGCCGTACGCAAGCACAGCAAGCCACCGATGAGCGCAGCCCGCTACCGACGTATGCGGGTGCAGCCTGCTACCGCTGCTGCACGTGGGTGTAGCCTGCCGTTGCCAGATGCAAGCGCAGCCCGCTCCCACGCACGCGGGTGCAGTCCACTACCGACGCATGCGGATGCAGCCCGCTACCAACGCCAGTCACGCAGCCCTGTCGCTGGCATGTTGGAATAGAATCCTATTATCAGAGTCGCAGTGGAAGCAAAAGATAGATCTGAGGATCTCATGGTGTATATATCATTACGATTTATCTTTTAAACAATCTACATGCGAATATATGATCTTAGCATATGTGCAGATACCCTAGAGGCATACCACGATCTACAGAAGATATGCATGCATCTAGTTAGGTGTTTAGAACTATCATACCTTATGGATCTATGATCCGAAGAGGACGGAACGATGATGAACCGTACGTGAATTGCAAGGGAAGCTGTCGGATAGCACCTTACCCTTTGCGAAGGGAGGAATCCTCGAAGTCCTATCTCTGAGTGCAAAGACTACGAGCCGATGGAGGATTACGTTGCGAAGATGATGGCGAGTCGTGAGATCTCCTCCTTCTCTTTCTCTCTTCTTCCTTCTCTTTCCTTCCTCCTTCTTCTTCCTTCTTCTTCCTCTTTCTTCCTTAGCCGAAACCACGAAGAGGGAGAGAGGAGAGGGGGTCGGATTTTTGGAGAGGGGAGAGCCTGAGCGAGGGCCAGCCTCTCCCCCCTATTCCTTCTTATAGGGACGGTCCCATACTTGCACAAGCAAGCTAGGGCCGGCCCCTATACGATAGGGTTGTGGGGGGGGGGGGGATAAAACAAGTCGGTTAGGGCTTCATTTATCCGTTTAGACACTTTGGACGAAAACGCCCTTAAGTTGGCACACCGCTGATAAAGAGATAGAGTAAGGTACGCTTATCGGAATCGAGTTTTGTCAGCGCCTATGAGCTCTTGGAATTATTCCGCTCATTTTTAGATCCATATTCAATATGTTCTGAGCCATATTTTAGTATTTACCAAAATACCCCTATGGCCCTTAACACATGTGAATTAGGTTCTTAGGCTTCGGGCTTGCACTCCATTGCACTACTTCTCATCCAACGTGTCTAACCAAGTCGGATAACAATTCCTATACGCAACGACAGGGTGGAACCTTCAGGGTTCAGGATCACTAGCTCCAATCGGATCCCTGATTAATTATTCCGGTGACACACCGAAAGTTCTGTTAATCAGCCCTAATCCTATTAACCCGCGTAGCCACCCAGAGGGCGACGTGAGTTGAACTCTAGTGATCCTAAACTTATGTTACTCCCTTGTAACCTTATTCTCTACTATGTTTTGATAATCATTAGTCCCTCATATTACTGGTGCCATGATTAGACTCGGGCGGTGGGGAGCACCGTCAGACCTCGATCGATCATCTGACTAGAATTTAACGACTTGTCATCTATAACACCACACCCCTTTCGGTACTATGCATAGCATTCGGAATATCATCAGTCATACTGACAACCACCACGCCTCGGTTAATTGTGTGGATAAATTGACTCATCAAAATACAGCCATCCAAAACTGGAATTTAGATAACCTGTAAGGATTGCATGCCACTCTAGTGCCAGTCGGGTAACCCAACGTATCGTGGTATTGGATTATGGTATGTACGCACACGTTGGCACGTCGAAGCACCACTCAACTAGTTGGCTCAGTGTACATGGTTCCTCAGGGTTAATGACAAATTATCTATAGTAGTAAGATGGCTTATGCACCAGTGTCTGAATCACTGAATTGTGCACTGTCTTGGTTCCTGTTCAATATGATCATCGTGCTTGGTTAGGTAAATAGGAATCCCACGTTTTCATGGTGGAGACGTCACCACATCTTCTACCTGCCAATAGCTTATTCTCGGTGAAACGATCGACATCACCAAAGCTGTGAACTAGTTCTAGGTCTACTCAGAATTGGTCCACTAGGTCTCCCAAACATGGATCTACCATACGCCTTCGTGGCTTACTGTGTTCCCTAGGATTTTTTATTATATATATGAATTAACATACACTAAAGTAGTATTCTAATTAAAGCAATAACCAAAGTCATCTTTATTAATGTTAATACAGAAAATTCACGCTCAGGACACACGAGCTATAACAATCTCCCACTTGGCCTAGTGGGGAATAACAGTCTTAACTCCTATGGTATCCACGTACTTCTCAAAAGCCTTGGTCAATAACACCTTTGTAAAAAGGTATGTCATGTTATCTGCAGACGCCACCTGAGTCACTGCAACCTCCCCTCGCTTTTGCCAGTCCCGAATAATATAGTATTTTCGCTCAATATGCTTACTCTTCTGGTGATATCTTGGCTCTTTGGATTGTGCTACTGCTCTACTATTGTCGTAGTAAAGAACAATAGGATCTTGACCTCTCGGTACACGTCCTAAGTCCGTGAGGAACTTCTTGAGCCACACCGCCTCCTTGGCTGCCTCGTACATCGCAACGTACTCAGCCTTTGTCGTCGAATCCACGATGCATCCCTGCTTCACGCTTCTCCAACTGACAGCTCTTCCTTCTAATAAAAATACAAACCCTGACGTCGATCTCCTGGATTCCGGATCTACTGCAAAGTCAGAATCCGTGTATCCAATTGGCGTCAGTTCCTATGAAGAGTAAACTAATTCATAATCTCTCATCCTACGGAGATACTTGAGTATACTTTTCACAGCAGTCCAGTGCCCTGAACTCGGATTTGACTGATACCTGCCCATTATGCCTACTGTATAGCATATATCTGGTCTTATGCACTGCATGGCATACATCAGACTCCTTACAGCTGAAGTATAAGATATCTTCTGCATCTCTGCTCTCTCCTCAGGAGTCTTAGGACCTTGATCCTTGGATAATTTCAGTCCATGTCTAAATAGAACTAGTCCCTTCTTGGAGTTGTGCATACTGAATTTGACCAAGATAGTATCTATGTAGGTTGACTGTGATAGCGAGAGAATCTTGTTCTGGCGATCTTGAGTTACTTTGATCCTCAGAACATAACTTACTTCACCCAAATCTTTCATGTCAAATTGAGAGGACAACCACACCTTTACTGTAGACAATGTTTCAATATCGTTTCCAATGAGCAGGATATCGTTTACGTAAAGAATCACAAAAACTACTGTAGTCTTATCGCTCCTTTTATAAACACATAGTCCATCCACGTTCTGTTCAAATCTATAAGACTGGATAGCTTGATCAAAACGTATGTTCCAACTTCTGGATGCTTGTTTTAATCCATAAATGGATCTTTGCAACTTGCATACCAGACTTTCCTGATCTTTTATGACAAAGCCTGAAGGCTGAGACATATATATGTCTTCTTCCAAATCTCCATTGAGGAATGTGGTCTTGACATCCATTTGTCAGATCTCCCAGTCATAATGGACTGCAATGGATAAGAGAATCCGGATAGATTTAAGCATAGCCACTGGCAAAAAGGTTTCGTCATAGTCGATCTCTTATTGCTGGGTATAACCCTTAGCTACTAGTCTAACTTTGTAAGTCTCAACGGTACCATCCGGATCTCTTTTTTCTTTTGTACACCCACTTAAACCTAATATGTTTAATATTGTGAGGCGGTGTTACAAGTATCCAGACTGATTTTTGGGACATTGATGTCAATTCTTTCTCCATGGCTTTCTGCCATGCTGCATGGTTAGAGGATACCATCACTTCGTCGTAGTTCAGAGAATCATCTTCCTGAAACTCTAGATCAACCAAGAAGGTTTCTCCAATGTATCTATTAGGAGCTCTTGTGGTCCTCCCACTGCGATGAGCCTGCGGTGGTTCCATAGGAGTCGATTCTACAGTATCATTAATCTCAGTAGTATCGGCTCCCACTACGTTTTCTGTCTGCATACTCCCATCAGTACCAAGCAATTTTTCAAGAACTACTTTACTGGTAGGCTTATGGTCTATTAAATAATCCTGCTCTAGGAATACGGCGTTTGTCGAGACGACAACCTTTCTATCCTCGGGATCATAAAATAAACCACCCTTTGTCTCTTTTAAATACCCAACGAATAGACATACTTTAGTTTTTAACTCTATCTTGTCTCGTTTGTCCTTCCGCACATGTGCTAGATAACCCCAAATCCTAAAGTGCTGTAGGCTTGGCTTTCATTTCAACCATAGCTCCCAAGGAGTCAGGGGTACTGACATTGATGGAACAAAGTCAAGGTATATACTGCCGTCTCTAGGGCATATCTCCAAAAACTAGATAACAACGTTGCATAACTCATCATAGTCCGAACCATTTCTAACAAAGTTCGGTTTCTCCTTTCAGACACGTCGTTTTGTTGTGGTATCCCTGGTATAGTCAACTAGGATACGATCTCATACTCATACAGGTACCCAATAAATTCATCCGATAGTTATTCGCTTCCTTGATCTGATCGAAGAAACTTGATACACTTACCAGTTTGATTTTCTGCATCAGCTCTGAACTTCTTGAACTTTCAAAGGATTCAGACTTTCGTCGCATTAGGTATATGTACCCAAACCTCGAGTGATCATCCGTGAAGGTGATGAAATACTCGAAGCCTCCTATAGCACGGATACTTATGGGCCCATATACATCAGTGTGTACTAACTCCAATACCTCCTAAGATCTGCTACCTTTGGCTCGGAAAGTTTTTTTTTTGTCATCTTGCCTTCCAAATAAGACTCACACTACAAAAAAAACAGTTATTATCGACGGAAACTATCCGTCGATAATATTAACATTCTGTCGGTAATAGTTTATAGCGACGGAAGATATTTCCGTCGCTGGCTGTCGGGAAAGAAGGTGTCGGGAAAAACAATACGACGGACCAAATATTACCGTCGGTAATAATAATTAATATCGACGGTAATATTAAAGCCGTCGGTCATATTTAATCAATTAAAAATTAATATAATATGTTATTGCCGACGAACCTTAATAATCCGTCGGTAATATATAAGCATTGTACCGACGGTTAAGGTATATACTGTCGGTAATACTATATATATTACCGACGCATATATATGTCCCGTCGGTAATAATATATCTATTACCGACGGATATTATATACCGTCGGCAAATTATTTATAATTTAAAAAAAATGAAAACATTATTACCGACGGAATAATTAATTTTCGTTGGTAATAAGTATGTTTTTTTTTTAATAAATTTACCTAAATAATGTTATTTAATTCCTGTGATTTACAACAATACCACAATATATTACCACAATTTAACAAATATTACAATAATTTATAAAATATTATCGCAAATTTTAAAATATTACCTAAATTGATAAAAAATTACAGCAAATTATCAAATATTACCACAGTACCCGACAATTATAGACAAGAACAAAAAATAACCACATATTACAAAATAATATTTACACAATCCAAAACTGAGAGATGATACATGCCCTATCTCAACCACCCCCGCCCGCCACCAATGCTGGTGCTCTCATCGATCCCCTGACGCCGCCCTGCTCCTGCAATTAACATGTATTTGTTAAAAAAATAGTTTATATCTATAACTGAGTCTAAGCGTTAAAAAATGATAAGTTAGCGTGTTTCGGTTTTGAAATAGGTTTGGATTCGATCGGATCGGCATTCGATAATTCGAAGTTGGAATTATTCCGTATTTCAAACTTGCGAGCGGGTTCTAATTGGATATTTGACCAATTTACGCTCCGATTCACCGATTTAGAGTCTAAGTGTTGGAAAATCATAAGTTAGCGTGTTTCGGATATGAAATAGGTTTGGATACGATCGGATCGTCATCGTATCAGCATCCGATAATTCGAAGTTGGAATAATTCTGTATTTCGGACTTGCGAGCGGGTTCTAATTGGATATTTGACCAATTTACGCTCCGATTCACCGATTTAGAGTCTAAGTGTTGGAAAATCATAAGTTAGCGTGTTTCGGATATGAAATAGGTTTGGATTCGATCTTAGAGTCATCGGATCGGCATCCGATAATTCAAAGTTGGAATTATTCCATATTTCGGACTTGCGAGCGGGTTCTAATTGGATATTTGACCAATTTACGCTCCGATTCATCGATTTAGAGTCTAAGTGTTGGAAAATCATAAGTTAGCCTGTTTCGGATATGAAATAGGTTTGGATTCGATCGGATCGTAATCGGATCGACATCCGATAATTCGAAGTTGGAATTATTCAATATTTCGGACTTGCGAGCGAGTTCTAATTGGATATTTGACCAATTTACGCTCCGATTCACCGATTTAGAGTCTAAGTGTTGGAAAATCATAAGTTAGCGTGTTTCGGATATGAAATAGGTTTGGATTCGATCGGATCGTCATCGGATCAGCATCCGATAATTCGAAGTTGGAATTATTCCATATTTCGGACTTGTGAGCGAGTTCTAATTGGATATTTGACCAATTTACGCTCCGATTCACCGATTTAGAGTCTAAGTGTTGGAAAATCATAAGGTAGCGTGTTTCGGATATGAAATAGGTTTGGATTCGATTGGATCGTCATCGGATCGGAATCCGATAATTCAAACTTGGAATTATTCCGTATTTCAGACTTGCGAGCGGGTTCTAATTGGATATTTGACCAATTTACGCTCCGATTCACCGATTTAGAGTCTAAGTGTTGGAAAATCATAAGTTAGCGTGTTTCGGATATGAAATAGGTTTGGATTCGATCGGATCGGCATCCGATAATTCGAAGTTGGAATTATTCCGTATTTCGGACTTGGGAGCGAGTTCTAATTGGATATTTGACCAATTTACGCTCCGATTCACCGATTTAGAGTCTAAGTGTTGGAAAATCATAAGTTAGCGTGTTTCGGATATGAAATAGGTTTGGATTCGATCGGATCGTCATCGGATCGGCATCCGATAATTCGAAGTTGGAATTATTCCGTATTTTGGACTTGCGAGCGAGTTCTAATTGGATATTTGACCAATTTACGCTCCGATTCACCGATTTAGAGTCTAAGTGTTGGAAAATCATAAGTTAGCGTGTTTCGGATATGAAATAGGTTTGGATTCGATCGGATCATCATCGGATCGGCATCCGATAATTCGAAGTTGGAATTATTCTGTATTTCGGACTTGCGAGCGGGTTCTAATTGGATATTTGACCAATTTACGCTCCGATTCACCGATTTAGAGTCTAAGTGTTGGAAAATAATAAGTTAGCGTGTTTCGGATATGAAATAGGTTTGGATTCGATCGGATCGTCATCGGATCGGCATCCGATAATTCGAAGTTGGAATTATTCCGTATTTCGGACTTGCGAGCGAGTTCTAATTGGATATTTGACCAATTTACGCTCCGATTCACCGATTTATAGTCTAAGTGTTGGAAAATCATAAGTTAGCGTGTTTCGGATATGAAATAGGTTTGGATTCGATCGGATCGTCATCGGATCGGCATCCGATAATTCGAAGTTGGAATTATTCCGTATTTCGGACTTGTGAGCGGGTTCTAATTGGATATTTGACCAATTTACGCTCCGATTCACCGATTTAGAGTCTAAGTGTTGGAAAATCATGAGTTAGCGTGTTTCGGATATGAAATAGGTTTGGATTCGATCGGATCGTCATCGGATCGGCATCCGATAATTCAAAGTTGGAATTATTCCGTATTTCGGACTTGCGAGCGAGTTCTAATTGGATATTTGACCAATTTACGCTCCGATTCACCGATTTAGAGTCTAAGTGTTGGAAAATCATAAGTTAGCGTGTTTCGGATATGAAATAGGTTTGGATTCGATCGGATCGTCATCGGATCGGCATCCGATAATTCGAAGTTGGAATTATTCCGTATTTCGGACTTGCGAGCGAGTTCTAATTGGATATTTGACCAATTTACGCTCCGATTCACCGATTTAGAGTCTAAGTGTTGGAAAATCAGAACTTAGCGTGTTTCGGATATGAAATAGGTTTGGATTCGATCGGATCGTCATCGGATCGGCATCCGATAATTCGAAGTTGGAATTATTCCGTATTTCGGACTTGCGAGCGAGTTATAATTGGATATTTGACCAATTTACGCTCCGATTCACCGATTTAGAGTCTAAGTGTTGGAAAATCATAAGTTAGCGTGTTTCGGATATGAAATAGGTTTGGATTCGATCCGATCGTCATCGGATCGGCATCCGATAATTCGAACTTGGAATTATTCCGTATTTCGGACTTGCGAGCGGGTTCTAATTGGATATTTGACCAATTTACAATCCGATTCACCGATTTAGAGTCTAAGTGTTGGAAAATCATAACTTAGCTTGTTTCGGATATGAAATAGGTTTGGATTCGATCGGATCGTCATCGGATCGGCATCCGATAATTCGAAGTTAGAATTATTCCGTATTTCGGACTTGCGAGCGGGTTTTAATTGGATATTTGACCAATCTACGCTCCGATTCACCGATTTAGAGTCTAAGTGTTGGAAAATCATAAGTTAGTGTGTTTCGGATATGAAATAGGTTTGGATTCGACCTTAGAGTCATCGGATCGGCATCCGATAATTCGAAGTTGGAATTATTCCGTATTTCGAACTTGCGAGCGGGTTCTAATTGGATATTTGACCAATTTACGCTCCGATTCACCGATTTAGAGTCTAAGTGTTGGAAAATCATAAATTAGCGTGTTTCGGATATGAAATAGGTTTGGATTCGATCGGATCATCATCGGATCGGCATCCGATAATTCGAAGTTGGAATTATTCCGTATTTCGGACTTGCGAGCGAGTTCTAATTGGATATTTGACCAATTTACGCTCCGATTCACCGATTTAGAGTCTAAGTGTTGGAAAATCACAAGTTATCGTGTTTCGAATATGAAATAGGTTTGGATTCGATCGGATCGTCATCGGATCGGCATCCGATAACTCGAAGTTGGAATTATTCCGTATTTCGGACTTGCGAGCGAGTTCTAATTGGATATTTGACCAATTTACGCTCCGATTCACCGATTTAGAGTCTAAGTGTTGGAAAATCATAAGTTAGCGTGTTTCGGATATGAAATAGGTTTGGATTCGATCGGATCGTCATTGGATCGGCATCCGATAATTCGAACTTGGAATTATTCCGTATTTCGGACTTGCGAGCGGGTTCTAATTGGATATTTGACCAATTTACGATCCGATTCACCGATTTAGAGTCTAAGTGTTGGAAAATCATAAGTTAGCGTGTTTCGGATATGAAATAGGTTTGGATTCGATCGGATCGTCATCGGATCGGCATCCGATAATTCAAAGTTGGAATTATTCCGTATTTCGGACATGCGAGCGAGTTCTAATTGGATATTTGACCAATTTACGCTCCGATTCACCGATTTAGAGTCTAAGTGTTGGAAAGTCATAAGTTAGCGTGTTTCGGATATGAAATAGGTTTGGATTCGATCGGATCGTCATCGGATCGGCATCCGATAATTCGAAGTTGGAATTATTCCGTATTTCGGACTTGCGAGCGAGTTCTAATTGGATATTTGACCAATTTACGCTCCGATTCACCGATTTAGAGTCTAAGTGTTGGAAAATCATAAGTTAGCGTGTTTCGGATATGAAATAGGTTTGGATTCGATCGGATCGTCATCGGATCGGCATCCGATAATTTGAAGTTGGAATTATTCCGTATTTCGGACTTGCGAGCTGGTTCTAATTGGATATTTGACCAATTTACGCTCCGATTCACCGATTTAGAGTCTAAGTGTTGGAAAATCATAAGTTAGCGTGTTTCGGATATGAAATAGGTTTGGATTCGATCGGATCGTCATCGGATCGGCATCCGATAATTCGAAGTTGGAATTATTCCGTATTTCGAACTTGCGAGCGAGTTCTAATTGGATATTTGACCAATTTACGCTCCGATTCACCGATTTAGAGTCTAAGTGTTGGAAAATCATAAGTTAGCATGTTTCGGATATGAAATAGGTTTGGATTCGATCGGATCGTCATCGGATCGGCATCCGATAATTCGAACTTGGAATTATTCCGTATTTCGGACTTGCGAGCGGGTTCTAATTGGATATTTGACCAATTTACGATCCGATTCACCGATTTAGAGTCTAAGTGTTGGAAAATCATAACTTAGTGTGTTTCGGATATTAAATAGGTTTGGATTCGATCGGATCATCATCGGATCGGCATCCGATAATTCGAAGTTGGAATTATTCCGTATTTCGGATTTGCGAACGAGTTCTAATTGGATATTTGACCAATTTACGCTCCGATTCACCGATTTAGAGTCCAAGTGTTGGAAAATCAGAACTTAGCGTGTTTCGGATATGAAATAGGTTTGGATTCGATCGGATCGTCATCGGATCGGCATCCGATAATTCGAAGTTGGAATTATTCCGTATTTCGGACTTGCGAGCGAGTTATAATTGGATATTTGACCAATTTACGCTCCGATTCACCGATTTAGAGTCTAAGTGTTTGAAAATCATAAGTTAGCGTGTTTCGGATATGAAATAGGTTTGGATTCGATCCGATCGTCATCGGATCGGCATCCGATAATTTGAACTTGGAATTATTCCGTATTTCAGACTTGCGAGCGGGTTCTAATTGGATATTTGACCAATTTACAATCCGATTCACCGATTTAGAGTCTAAGTGTTGGAAAATCATAACTTAGCTTGTTTCGGATATGAAATAGGTTTGGATTCGATCGGATCGTCATCGGATCGGCATCCGATAATTCGAAGTTAGTATTATTCCGTATTTCGGACTTGCGAGCGGGTTCTAATTGGTTATTTGACCAATCTACGCTCCGATTCACCGATTTAGAGTCTAAGTGTTGGAAAATCATAAGTTAGCGTGTTTCGGATTTGAAATAGGTTTGGATTCGATCTTAGAGTCATCGGATCGGCATCCGATAATTCGAAGTTGGAATTATTCCGTATTTCGGACTTGCGAGCGGGTTCTAATTGGATATTTGACCAATTTACGCTCCGATTCACCGATTTAGAGTCTAAGTGTTGGAAAATCATAAGTTAGCGTGTTTCGGATATGAAATAGGTTTGGATTCGATCGGATCATCATCGGATCGGCATCCGATAATTCGAAGTTGGAATTATTCCGTATTTCGGACTTGCGAGCGAGTTCTAATTGGGTATTTGACCAATTTACGCTCCGATTCACCGATTTAGAGTCTAAGTGTTGGAAAATCATAAGTTAGCGTGTTTCGAATATGAAATAGGTTTGGATTCGATCGAATCATCATCGGATCGGCATCCGATAATTCGAAGTTGGAATTATTCCGTATTTCGGACTTGCGAGCGAGTTCTAATTGGATATTTGACCAATTTACGCTCCGATTCACCGATTTAGAGTCTAGGTGTTGGAAAATCATAAGTTAGCGTGTTTCGGATATGAAATAGGTTTGGATTCGATCGGATCGTCTTTGGATCGGCATCCGATAATTCGAACTTGGAATTATTCCGTATTTCGGACTTGCGAGCGGGTTCTAATTGGATATTTGACCAATTTACGATCGATTCACCGATTTAGAGTCTAAGTGTTGGAAAATCATAAGTTAGCGTGTTTCGGATATGAAATAGGTTTGGATTCGATCGGATCGTCATCGGATCGGCATCCGATAATTCGAAGTTGGAATTATTCCGTATTTCGGACTTGCGAGCGAGTTCTAATTGGATATTTGACCAATTTACGCTCCGATTCACCGATTTAGAGTCTAAGTGTTGGAAAATCATAAGTTAGCGTGTTTCGGATATGAAATAGGTTTGGATTCGATCCGATCGTCATTGGATCGGCATCCGATAATTGGAACTTGGAATTATTCTGTATTTCGGACTTGCGAGCGGGTTCTAATTGGATATTTGACCAATTTACGATCTGATTCACCGATTTAGAGTCTAAGTGTTGGAAAATCATAACTTAGCGTGTTTCAGATATGAAATAGGTTTGGATTCGATCGGATCGGCATCCGATAATTCGCAGTTGGAATTATTCCGTATTTTGGACTTGCGAGCGGGTTCTAATTGGATATTTGACCAATTTACGCTCCGATTCACCGATTTAGAGTCTAAGTATTGGAAAATCATAAGTTAGCTTGTTTCGGATATGAAATAGGTTTGGATTCGATCTTAGAGTCATCGGATCGGCATCCGATAATTCGAAGTTGGAATTATTCCATATTTTGGACTTGCGAGCAGGTTCTAATTGGATATTTGACCAATTTACGCTCCGATTCACCGATTTAGAGTCTAAGTGTTGGAAAATCATAAGTTAGCGTGTTTCGGATATGAAATAGGTTTGGATTCGATCGGATCGTCATCGGATCGGCATCCGATAATTCGAAGTTGGAATTATTCCGTATTTCGGACTTGTGAGCGAGTTCTAATTGGATATTCGACCAATTTACGCTCCGATTCACCGATTTAGAGTCTAAGTGTTGGAAAATCATAAGTTAGCGTGTTTCGGATATGAAATAGGTTTGGATTCGATCGGATCGTCATCGGATCGGCATCCGATAATTCCAAGTTGGAATTATTCCGTATTTCGGACTTGCGAGCGAGTTCTTATTGGATATTTGACCAATTTACGCTTCGATTCACCGATTTAGAGTCTAAGTGTTGGAAAATCATAATTTAGCGTGTTTCGGATATGAAATAGGTTTGGATTCGATCGGATCATCATCAGATCGGCATCCGATAATTCGAACTTGGAATTATTCCGTATTTCGGACTTGCGAGCGGGTTCTAATTGGATATTTGACCAATTTACGCTCCGATTCACCGATTTAGAGTCTAAGTGTTGGAAAATCATAAGTTAGCGTGTTTCGGATATGAAATAGGTTTGGATTCGATCGGATCGTCATCGGATCGGCATCCGATAATTCAAAGTTGGAATTATTCCGTATTTCGGACTTGCGAGCGAGTTCTAATTGGATATTTGACCAATTTACGCTCCGATTCACCGATTTAGAGTCTAAGTGTTGGAAAATCATAAGTTAGCGTGTTTCGGATATGAAATAGGTTTGGATTCGATCCGATCGTCATCGGATCGGCATCCGATAATTCGAAGTTGGAATTATTCCGTATTTCGGACTTGCGAGCGAGTTCTAATTGGATATTTGACCAATTTACGCTCCGATTCACCGATTTAGAGTCTAAGTGTTGGAAAATCATAAGTTAGCGTGTTTTGGATATGAAATAGGTTTGGATTCGATCGGATCGTCATCAGATCGGCATCCGATAATTCGAACTTTGAATTATTCCGTATTTCGGACTTGCGAGCGAGTTCTAATTGTATATTTGAATAATTTACGCTCCGATTCACCGATTTAGAGTCTAAGTGTTGGAAAATCATAAGTTAGCGTGTTTCGGATATGAAATAGGTTTGGATTCGATCGGATCGTCATCGGATCGGCATCCGATAATTCGAACTTGGAATTATTCCGTATTTCGGACTTGCGAGCGAGTTCTAATTGGATATTTGAACAATTTACGCTCCGATTCACCGATTTAGAGTATAAGTGTTGGAAAATCATAAGTTAGCGTGTTTCGGATATGAAATAGGTTTGGATTCGATCAGATCGGCATTGGATCGGCATCCGATAATTCGAACTTGGAATTATTCCGTATTTCGGACTTGCGAGCGAGTTCTAATTGGATATTTGACCAATTTACGCTCCGATTCACCTATTTAGAGTCTAAGTGTCGGAAAATCATAAGTTAGCGTGTTTCGGATATGTAATAGGTTTGTATTCGATCGGATCGTCATCGGATCGGCATCCGATAATTCGAAGTTGGAATTATTCCGTATTTCGGACTTGCGAGCGAGTTCTAATTGGATATTTGACCAATTTACGCTCCGATTCACCGATTTAGAGTCTAAGTGTTGGAAAATCATAAGTTAGCGTGTTTCGGATATGAAATAGGTTTGGATTCGATCCGATCGTCATCGGATCGGCATTCGATAATTCGAACTTGGAATTATTCCGTATTTCGGACTTGCGAGCGAGTTCTAATTGGATATTTGAACAATTTACGCTCTGATTCACTGATTTAGAATCTAAGTGTTGGAAAATCGTAAGTGTGATAATATAATCTAAACTCAAATTAGTAAGATTCATATTTTTTACTAATATTATAAAGATTAGTAAGTACCTGATCATGAGCCACCGCTAGACCGGCTTATGAAGTCGTTAAGCCGACGCTCCAGTTCCCTGCAAGCTTCTCTTTCCTCATCGAGGGCCTTCTTCTCTGCCTCAACCCTCTGCTCGAGGGCCTGCCTCTGCTCTCGCTCCGCCTCAATCCTCTGCTCGAGGACTTGTCTCTGCTCTCGCTCCGCGTCTAGCGCAGACTGCAGCTGAGTGATAGCACTGGTCTGGGTGTCCTGTGCCCTCGAGCGCATAGCCTCTTATCCAAAGTAGGAGGAGGGCGTGACTCCAAGGCCCGTACAGAGGACACGACCGTGCGTGGCAGGTCTCAGTACAGTATCCATCGCTGAGTTGACAGATACTGAGCTGGAGGAGGAGCCGGCCTCGCCCGACGGGGTCACCAGAAGTCGCATCCTCTCCTATATAAAAACAACCAATGATATTCAATGATATTTTATGGCATATGTATAAGAATATATTAACAGTAATTTAATTACTTACCACTTGCGAGGCAACCCTGTCGTCCAGAAATGCCCCATCGATACGCCGCCTCCTAGAGGCCTCAAAAAGGTTAATCCTATTAGGCTCGTGGCCCAAGGAATGTGTCTGTTGGACATATAAAATAAATAGATGAGTTAATATAACATGTATAGAGCTTTAAATAATAACAATGTTTGTATCATTTACCAGCTGCTGGGCAAGCTGGGGCATGGAGGTCCTCCCCTTCACTGGAGTAGGTGTCGTCGAGGCACTTCTATTCTGCTTGCCTATAGCAGATTTCCTCTGTGTCAATCGATTAAATTTTGAAACATCAATACAAATTTTTAGTATAACATTAAAACAAGTACGAATCAACAAAATTATAATTATACCTGAAAGCTAGGGGTGGCCCAGTGAGCGACCAAAAACTATAGAATGTGTAGCGGTGGCGCGTCTCTCGTCCCGGTCGCAGCCTGTACCTTCTCAGCCGGCTGGCCGACCAAGTAACCGTAGAGCTGGTAGAGCTCGTGACGGTAATCCTTGTACCGCTCACCCATCATCTTCCACAAGTCCTCCCGATGGGTGTCGGTTTCCATGTTCTCCCATTTAAATTTCTCCTGTAAAATCAATTTAGAAACAAGTTATTTTATCAAATCAAATTATAAAGAAGTACGATATTATTCTAAAATGCTTTAATGAAACTAACGTACCAAAAACTGCTGATACATCCTCTCCTTATAGGATGCATCAATGTTCTTCCACCCCCTTAACCCCACAATCGGGGTATTCCTCTCCTCCCGTACTATAATACCGACCCACGTGGCGGCGTCAGAAGCGTGCTCGCCCACGAAGGTCATGCCGCTCCACTGTAGGGAAAGCGACTCGCGTAAGGCCGGCAAGCACCGGGCCGTCGTCACGCCCCGGTCGCCTACGTGCCTGGTGATCCTCGACCCTGCAAATAAAATATACATCAGTACTGAAGAAGTATTTACAACATGTATAAAACTTTAAATCTAAACATTACCTGTGGGTGTAGACGCTGTAGCCGAGTGCTGAGCACTGCTCGAAGCTCCGGAGGCTGCGACCACATCAGGAGCTGGTGTGGAGAGAGGAACAACACTACCAGATCCGGACGGCTCAGCCTCGGACCCTGGGGTGGCAGCCGGAGCGCTCCGAGCTACCCCACCCCTGCCTCTGCCTCTACGAACATATGACTGTGATGCCATCTGAAACAGTTTAATTTACATATGAAACAGTATGATTTATGAAACAATATGAAACAGTTTGATTTACATATGAAACGGTATGATTTACATATGAAACAGTTATAATTGGTCAAATATCCAATTATAACTCGCTCGCAAGTCCGAAATACGGAATATAATTCCAAGTTCGAATTATCGGATGCCGATCCGATGACGATCGGATCGAATCCAAAGCTATTTCATATCCGAAACATGCTAACTTATGATTTTCCAACACTTAGACTCTAAATCGGTGAATCGGATCGTAAATTGGTCAAATATCCAATTAGAACCCGCTCGCAAGTCCGAAATACGGAATATAATTCCAAGTTCGAATTATCGGATGCCGATCCGATGACGATTGGATCGAATCCAAACCTATTTCATATCCGAAACATGCTAACTTATGATTTTCCAACACTTAGACTCTAAATCGGTGAATCGGATCGTAAATTGGTCAAATATCCAATTAGAACCCGCTCGCAAGTCCGAAATACGGAATAATTCCAAGTTCGAATTATCGGATGCCGATCCGATGACGATCCAATCGAATCCAAACCTATTTCATATCCAAAACACGCTAACTTATGATTTTTCAACACTTAGACTCTAAATCGGTGAATCGGATCGTAAATTGGTCAAATATCCAATTAGAACCCGCTCACAAGTCCGAAATACGGAATAATTCCAAGTTCGAATTATCGGATGCCGATCCGATGACGATCGGATCGAATCCAAACCTATTTCATATCCGAAACACGCTAACTTATGATTTTCCAACACTTAGACTCTAAATCGGTGAATCGGAGCGTAAATTGGTCAAATATCCAATTAGAACCCGCTCACAAGTCCGAAATACGGAATAATTCCAAGTTCGAATTATCGGATACCGATCCGATAACGATCGGATCGAATCCAAACCTATTTCATATCCGCAACACGCTAACTTATGATTTTCCAACACTTAGACTCTAAATCGGTGAATCGGATCGTAAATTGGTCAAATATCCAATTAGAACCCGCTCGCAAGTCCGAAATACGGAATAATTCCAAGTTCGAATTATCGGATGCCGATCCGATGACGATCGGATCGAATCCAAACCGATTTCATATCCGAAACATGCTAACTTATGATTTTCCAACACTTAGACTCTAAATCGGTGAATCGGATCGTAAATTGGTCAAATATCCAATTAGAACCCGCTCGCAAGTCCGAAATACGGAATAATTCCAAGTTCGAATTATCGAATGCCGATCCGATGACGATCGGATCGAATCCAAACCTATTTCATATCCGAAACACGCTAACTTATGATTTTCCAACACTTAGACTCTAAATCGGTGAATCGGAGCGTAAATTGGTCAAATATCCAATTAGAACCCGCTCGCAAGTCCGAAATACAGAATAATTCCAAGTTCGAATTATCGGATGCTGATCCGATGATGATCGGATCGAATCCAAACCTATTTCATATCCGAAACACGCTAACTTATGATTTTCCAACACTTAGACTCTAAATCGGTGAATCGGATCATAAATTGGTCAAATATCCAATTAGAACCCGCTCGCAAGTCTGAAATACGGAATAATTTCAAGTTCGAATTATCGGATGCCGATCCGATAACGATCGGATCGAATCCAAACCTATTTCATATGAAACGGTATGATTTACATATGAATCGGTAAAACGGTATGATTTACATATGAAACAATATGATATACATATGAAACAATATGATTTATATATGAAACAATTTGATTTAAATATGAAACAATTTGATTTACATACGGTCTAGTCATTTTCTGTCTCATCTCTGTCACTCTCATCGCTTCCCTCTTCTATTATTTGATCTGCATTCGCTGTCCAGTTTATATTGTCGACATCTTCATTTTCGTCGTGTACTGCGTCGACAATGATTATCTCATCATTCTGGTATGCATCCAAATCATCATCGACGACCCCCGCATCCTTGTCTCCCATGTCATAAAAATATCTGGGTGGTGACCTGACTACAATTTGCCAACCTGGAGAGGTATTATCCGGTGCATAAAATATCTGTTGCGCTTGAGAGGCAAGAATGAATGGATCTTCATATTGGGTATTCAATCTCTTGCCAGTGTTGATGCTGATAAAACCGTAGTTGTCGACATTATAACCAGTCCCGCGATTATTAACATCATACCAATCGCATTTGAATAATACGATCCGATTTTGGCCAAGGAATTTAATCTCGAGAATCTCATTGAGGACGCCGTAGAAGTCGATATTTTCTAATTCTTCTTGCTCACCGTTGACGACAACCCCACTATTTTGGGTTCTTCGTGATTTTTCACTATCTTTCGTCCGAAATCTATAACCGTTCACGATATAACCATCGTACGATATTGTGTCTTGCAAAGGACTACAAGATAAGCGCCAGCGATCCTCATTCATCAGCGGATCGTGGTTGTCGTGCAGCTCCTGTGCCTATAATAACCACATGACATTCATGATATGAACACATAATTATTGTTCGGTAATGGATGTCAATGAAATTCAGTAATGATGTGAATACTTACGTGTTTCTCGAACCACGATGGGAATTCACGATCATGAATTTGGGGAGCATTTCGAGTACCCCGATTATTAATGATGGCTTTATGCTTCCTGTTTTACCGGTTATGAATTAGATTATAATTAGCACATATACTTAATGAATGGACTGAAAGAATGCGTAAATGATCGTAAAATGCTCACTCAATGAATGGCCACACTTCATCACATTGGCGCAACACATACATATGTGCCTGTTGAATCTCATCTACAGACAATCGACGGGTTTTGCCTCCTCCTACAGGTCTACCCATTTCGGCAAATATAGACAGACCCCCATCGAAGTCTATTGGACCACCGTCATAGTTCCGCTCAAGTTGATTGAATCGCGTGTCTATACCATGTAGGTATCTTGAGCAGAATGTTAGACATTCTTCTGCTAGGTATCCTTCAGTAATTGATCCCTCCGGACGACTTTTATTACGAACATATGATTTCAATGTTCGCAAGTACCTAATTTGAGAAAAAAATATTTGGATGAATATATCAAGAACGATCAAATACATTGTGCGAATGAGACGAGACGATTACCTCTCGATAAAATACATCCACCGATAATGAACTGGGCCGCCGAGTTTGGCCTCATTTGCCAAGTGAACGGTCAAATGCACCATGACATCAAAGAAGGAAGGTGGAAATATCATCTCTAACTTGCACAATGTGAGCGCAATATCCCTCTCCATCTGTTCAAGTTGGTCCACTCTAAGTACCTTCGAGCACAACTGTCTGAAAAAAGTGTTGAGCTCAATTAACGGACAGAACACCTGTTCGGTTAAATTCCCACGTATAGCAAGAGATAACAATCGCTGCATAAGAACATGACAATCGTGGCTCTTTAATCCAGACAACTTCTGGCCGTTCTCTTGCACGCATCGTGCGATATTCGAAGAATAACCATCTGGCGTTTTCACAGACCGTAGGAATACACATAAGGCTGCCTTTTGCTGTGAGCTCATGGTGTAGCATGCAACTGGCAACACATACTTATCCCCAATCTCTTGGGGATGAAGTGATTTTCGGATGCCCAACTCCTTAAGATCGAGACGAGATTTAAGATTATCCTTCGTCTTACCGTCGAGATTCAGCAGTGTTTCTATAATATTGTCACACACATTTTTCTCGATATGCATGACATCCAAGTTATGCCGCAAGAGTAGGCTGCTCCAGTACGGTAGTTTAAAGAAAATACTCTTTTTCTTCCAGTTATGCTCATGCGTAGAATCTTCATGCGTTCTCTTCTTTTTACCTTTCCCAAGTGCCACGGCATCAAGCTGATCCAATTCGCACAAGACTTCTACCCCCGAAAGCTGCTCCGGGGCCTTTGCAAGTTCCTTCTTGCCGTTGAAAGCTCTTTTGTTTAGCCTCCACTTATGGTCGTCAACAAGGAATCTTCGATGGCCCATATAACAGAACTTGCTTCCGTTCTTCAACCGTAATGAATCTGTCTCCTTATTGCATGTAGGGCATGCCAATTTTCCTTTAGTACTCCACCCGGATAAGTTGGCATATGCAGGAAAATCGTTGACGGTCCATAGAAGTGCCGCATGCATCCGAAAATTCTGGCGCAACGAGGCATCATACGTATCGGCCCCAACTTCCCATAACTCGTTCAACTCCTCAATCAACGACTGCAAGTAAACGTCAATATCATTACCAGGTGACCTGGGTCCGGGAATGAGCAAGGAGAGCATTGTGTATGGCTTTTTTAAGCACATCCAGTGAGGCAAATTGTATGGAACTAGGACAACTGGCCAAATGCGGTACGACACACTCATATTCCCAAAGGGATTGAAGCCATCGCTAGCAAGCCCTAACCTGACGTTGCGAACTTCACATGCGAATTCAGGATAGGTATGATCAAAATCTTTCCAAGTTAGTGAGTCGGCCGGATGTCTCATAATCCCGTCATCTGTACGTTCTCGTGCATGCCACCTCATGTGCTCAGCAGTCTTCGATGACATAAACAACCTTTGAAGCCTGTCCCTGAGCGGGAAGTATAGGAGAACCTTTGCAGATACATTTTTCTTCCTTCGACTGGTACTAGACTCGGCATCTGTCTCTTTATATCTCGTTGCTCCGTATATGTGGCATGACCACGCATGTTCGTACTCTTTCCGGTACAACATACAATCATTCACGCATACATCAATTTTCTCATAACCCAGACCGAGATCTTTAATTGTCTTCTTCACCTCGTAGAATGATTTCGGTACTGTCTTACCCATAGGAAAAGCCTCTTTCAGCAACTCTACCAACATATTAAATGACTTATTACTCCAACCATTGAGGCACTTCAAATGAAGAAGCTTTACAGTGAAAGAGAGTTTTGAAAACTTCTCACACCCCGGGTATAGAGGTTGTTCGGCATCTTTAAGCAATCTGTAGAACTTGTCCGCTTCGATATTGGGCTGATCACCTGACGGTGTTTCCGTGCCTATTCCACCTTGCAAATCATATATCAAACCCTGCATGTCATCGTCATCGTTTGTATTAATATTATCATCAGCGATCACTGTGTTTGAAGTTTCACCGTGAGCTGCCATGGGGACTGCATCTAGCTCCTCACCGTGCGAGAACCAATGGGTATAGCTAATGTCAATGCCACGCATTACCAGATCAACCTCACATTCCTCTCGAACCTTCCTAGTCACCCTTCCGCAGTCTATACAGGGACACACAATTTTTCCATCAAGCGGTGCAAGACGCTCAAATGCAAAATCCAGAAATTTCCTGACTCCTTCTCTGTACTCTTGGCTCATGCGATTCGAATTACGCATCCAACTCTTATCGATCGAAGACATCGTCATCTATCTGGCTATACAACACCTGACATATAATTTCAAACAATATTATAAGACTCCGCACAATTTCGGTTTCGGTTCCCGGGTATGAAACACCGAACTGAAACTTCTACAGGCCATCCACATCACTAATGGATGGGAAAAATCTTTATATTTCGACTAGGAAGAGTATTTTGGGGATAAAAATTAAGCCTAATGGTTAAAACTTTAAGGAGGAAGGTCAACATGCCGACGGAGCATAGTTATAGTTGAAAGGGTCAAGTCATGGGCGGATCTAATAGTATGCTCGGTCGAGCTATAGCTGAAAGGGTCAAGTCATGGGCCGAGTTTTGAGCTATAACATACTGCTCAACTATGTTTACCTTGACACAGAACTTAATTTTAGAAAAAAATATTATTGAGGATCACGACTCCGGTCTATGGCTAATCTCACAAATTTCTTCTCTCTTCTATCTTTGACAGGGTGATCAGGAAAGCAGTGGTTGCAAAATCCCAAAATCCCTACAGAACTTTTGTTTGGCCTTAGAACCTCTGCTTCAGCGCGTGGTATGACGAAACCAACTCCCGATAATAAATGACTTCGTTCGTAGCTAAAGATCCTTTAATCATTTCAGTCTGAATTTAAAAAAAAAGCCAACTGCAACTTAATAAAACGACTATGACCATTTAAATTTTGGTTTCATGTCGAGTTTTGGTCCATGCCTAAACTGGAATTTTGACTGAAATTTTAAAATTTCGATCGAAATTTAAAATTTATAGCTCCAGTTCTAAAACCAAAATTGACCGGAATTTAAAATTTATAGCTCCATTTCTAAAACAAAAATTGATCGAAATTTTTTGCCAAAATTTACCAAAATGAACTAAAATTTATAGTTCTAGGTTCAAAAGCCGTAACCGAAATTGATCAAAGTTTCGACCGTAATTGACTGAAATAGCTAGTCCCCCATGTTTCGATCCTCAATTCGTTTCGATCCTGGTTGAAACCGAAATATTTCGACAAAATATTGATATTTCGATCGAAATTTTAAACCATGATAATCATAACCATCAAGCCATGTCCCAGATACTTGGAGTCTATTTTATGAATCCTTCTTCGCCATTCATTTCTATTTAGGGCTATATCTGTTGTCTACTGACTAGTGTTATAAAGAGAAAATAAACTAAAATGAAAATCAATTTTACTTCCAAACTCTTCTAAATCAAATATGTTTGTTTTTCAATCCAGGTTCAAGAGGAGGTGGAGGGAAGATTAGTTCATGGCCCCTGCTTGCTTCCGTCGAGGTACGAGCCTCATTCCATACTTTGAGCTAAAATAAATGATTTTTTTGAGCTAAAATAAATAGTTTTAATTACGTACTTAACTAGGGGGGAGAGGGAGGAGGAGGAGGAGCTCACCGGAGTTTCGAGGAGGAGGAGGAGGAGGAGGAGGAGGAGCTCACCGGAGTCCCGAGGAGGAGCTCGCCGGTGCGCAAGAGAGGGGAGGGGTGGCCGGCCAGAGGGGGGAAGGAAGGCCGGGGAGGGGGGGAGGAAGGCCGGGGATGGGGGGAGAGAGGCCGGGGATGGGGACAATTTAGAGAGAGAGAGAGAGAGAGAGAGAGAGAGGGGCGGCCGGGAGAGAGATCGAAACAGATGAAGAGATCGAAGGGGATCTCGTCTGTTTTGATATATAACAGTGTTTTTACCGACGGAATATTTTATTTTCGTCGGTAAAACTACTCTTTTTACCGATGGTAAAATACTATCCGTCGGTAAAACTATACGACAAAAATCTTTTTACCGATGGAGATATAATATCCGTCGGCATATACCGACGGAAAAATAAGTTCCGTCGGTAACAATCACCGACGAAACTCAGGGTTCCATTTTTTCCAGAGGCTCGATTTTTATCCTGAGTTTCGTCGGGACAATTTTACCGACGGATATTTAATTACCGTCGGTATCGTGCCGACGGCCATAAAATTTTCGTCGGTATAATTAGTTATACCGACGGAGGTATAAAGTCCGTCGGTAAAACTCTCCGACGAAACTCAGGGTCACATTTTTTTCCAGAGGCTCGGTTTTTACCCTGAGTTTCGTCGTGACATTTTACCGACGGTATTTATGTAGACGTCGGTATAAAGTATATTACCGATGGGATATATATGTACCGTCGGTATAAATAGTTTTACCGATGAAATCTATTTGACTGTCGGTAATAAATGTGCAAAAAAAATTTAAAAAATTGAAGTTATAATACCGACGGATATTATAGTCGCCGTCGGTAAAAAGTGTATTATTACCGACGGTGATAAAAATGTCCGTCGGTAAAGACCCTCTTTCTTGTAGTGTCACATATTGGTAGGCTTTCTGAAACATCTAGACTCAAAAGTCTTGTCTTAATCAACCTATAAATCCTGTCTGAGGCTATGTGTCCAAGTCTTAGGTGCCAAATAAGTGTTGGATTATCTGAGAGATTTTTTCTTTTAGATGAATTAATCATACAGGCTTCAGTTATGTTATCCTGCTTATGAGTGGAGTTAATTATATAGAGACCATTCTATGTCTTTCTCATACAAACGAAGGAACCATTCAATTTAATTGACACACCAGAAGCATCAAATAAAACAGAAAAAACCTTCATTATTCAATAAGGAAATATAAATTAAGTTTCATCGCAAGGACAGTATATAAAGTATGTCTCTAAGTAATAATCTTCTTCTATCAAAAAACTGCTAGATGATATCTCCAACTGCCACAGCCTCTGCCATGGCCTCGATTTTTATGCTCAGGATGATCTCCCTATTATCCAGTTTTCTTATCTTCTTGAACCCCAGCAAATTATTGTAAGCATGATTAGTGGAACCAGAATCCACAATCCATGAGACTGGAGAACAACTGGATGCTACAAGGGATTCCACTATGTGAATTTGAGATATACCTGTCTCAGCCTTCTTAGGAGCCGCGCGATAGTCACCCTTCCAGTGCCTCTTCTTGCCGTATCAGAAATATTTTCCTTTGGGCTTCACCGGACCATCCTGCAAAGGAACCTGCAACTGCATCTGGCCCACCTTCATGGGCTTCTTAGACTTTCTTTTTGAAACTTGCCTTCGGATTTCAGAGAAGATTTTCGTTCTACGTTCAGGGATTGAGCACTTGCCTTCATCCCGTCCTCTGCCGCCAGGAGCGTCGCTAGGAGCTCTGCGTTAGTTATCTCTAACCGGTTAAGGTTAAAGTTGGTAACGAAGCCATCAAACATTCCTAACAGAGACGTAAGGAAAATATCAGTCTAGATCTCTGTATCCAAAATGACATCGAAGAAACCAAGTTCATTCACATAGCCAAACAATTTTAGTATATGATCCCGAACTAAAGTCTCCTCTGCCATCTTCGTGGACACCAATTTCTTGATGGTCAGGTAACGTGTTACCCGACTATGAACCTCGAATATTTCCTTTAAATAGAGCATCATGTCTGAAGTGAAAGCCATGTCTTTGACTTGTATCTGAAGGACGGTCTGCAAGGATGCCACAATATAGCACTTGCATATCTCATCAGCGTCTAGCTAGTCTTTCCATTCCTTCTACTGGGCCTCAGTAGCACTTGGTTCTGAAATAGCCGGTTGAGGGCTACTTAGGGTAATCGAGTGTTTGTCAACCCTTAGGATGAGCATTAGGTTAGGCTTTCAGTCATCGTAATTTGGTCCCGTAAGTTTTTTATCATTAAGGATGAAGGCAATGGGGTCGAGCTTGGTCATATTTTCGGTAAACAATGGTTCAAAGCAAAATTTAGGGTCTATTACAATCTATTTTATAGAATTTAAAAATATATAATGTTTACTGCAGCTGATATGTCTTCACCACCTCCAGTAGAGACATCTAGGAATCGAAATTTCCTAGGCTCGAGCACTGAGACTATCGTCCTTGAATTAGAGACAGCATCTTGGTGAGAGCATGAAACAGCTTCTGCCAACGGAGTGTTTATGATCCAGTCTTTATCAGAATTCTCCACAACAAACTGAAAGACCTCCCAGTCTCCTTTTGGTCAGCTTTATATGACCCTCCATGGGTAGCAACGACGGCTTCACACAAGCTTCCGGATGCTTTCCACAAATTTAGGTGGTGTCGGTAGGGGAGTTCATAGGCCCCCGCGGTGCAAGAAAAAAAAACTATTACCCACTGTCACCGGTATCCTTTATGTCCCGAAGGAAACCACTAGGCGAACCAGTATGGAAGAAAACACAGCTCTCATCTGGACGAAATATCAAACTTCGTACCTTCCACCCAGACTCTTAGCCAGTTGATTGTGGAGGTCAGGGGCTCCCCTTTGGAGGAAACCTCTTACACATCCCTTCTTTATGAGATTTTATGCATGTCTAGAAAGGTTACGACCTCCTAGACCTAAATCCTAGTTTACCGCACTCCCACTAGGATTACAAACCTTCCTGCGAATTATTAGTACCCTTGGAAAATATCATAGTCCCTACCTTGAATACTCAGCTTTTGCCTTTCTCGCAACGATCACATTACATAGATTCCAAGGGTCCCGATACTTCACTAGTCTGCTCACAATTCTAAGATCTGGAGCCTAGCCTAAGGTCAACGTGGAAAGGACTCCCACTAGCATAATGCCACATTCATAATTTGATGCCTGATGTCATAGTGGACCTTATCTCATTATAGATTTCGATGCTGGCCAAATAGGGACATCTGACAACCTTCGTTGGATCTCAACCTAATGATGGCATAACCAAATCGCGATGAGTTCACACTACCATCAAACGTCAACTAGAAACGAGTATCACTTAGTGGAATCATAACCTAACTTGGTCGCTAGGACCATATACGGAATGGGTATCCCATTAGGGTTATCATACTTCTTATGGGGTCATTAGTCATCTCTAAGCAAATCTAACACTACATCTATCTCGGTGTATAGTACTCGGCTACCTGAACTACCACGAGGGTGGTTATTACCATTCCTTTTAAATAGCCACCGGATTCGCACGTGTTAGAAACATATAGAGACACCGATGAATCCATAAGCTAAGTACTAACCCTAAGACTAATCTAGAGACTAAATCACAAGTAAAACTGATAAATAAATTATCATTGGGGTTCTCTAAACACGAAATAAAGAGCATAACATAAAAAGCATCCCAACTGAATCAAGACCAGGGTCCGATGCCTAAACCTGAATAGCACATCCAAGATATCATGTTCTTCTGTTCTGCATGATCTCCCGATTACGATCTTGATCATCGCCAACGTGCACGCTTTTACCGGGTCCTTGCACTCCATGGTACCACTTGCCCGAACAGTGGATGTAGCATCTTGGATCGTTCATCTCCTTCTTTCTGTGACCGAAAAATTAACACGCTTCGAGCAAGTACTCGTTCGTGTATAATTTTGCTAGAAAGAAAAGAAACAATCCTAGAAACATGGTCAGGGAACCGAGAGTCGTCAACCTTCACCCCCGCCCATCTAGAGCCTTAAAAACTATATACACAATAATAATCAATGCAAAAATAAACCCGAAGTCCGACCCCCGGGGACATATAATCACAGATTATTATTCAGCATGGCACCTTCAAAAAATACGATACATAGCACAATCCATATACATGATCTATATCGAACCCCGATGAAAACATATGCAATCATATATCCACATGATGTTTTCTCGAATTCATGCATGAAACATACATCGAAGCGTACTCTGATACCAATTATTGGAATAAAATCCTATTATCAGAGTCGCAGCGGAAGCAAAAGATAGATCTGAGGATCTTATGGTGTATGTTTCATTACAATTTATCTTTCAAACAATTTACATGCGAATCTATGATCTTAGCATATGTGCGGACACCCTAGAGGCATACTACGATCTACGGAAGACATGCATGTATCTAATTAGGTGTTTAGAACCATCATATCTTATCGATCTATGATCCGAAGATGACAGAATGATGATGAATCGCACGTGAATTATAAGGGAAGCTATCGGATAGCACCTTGTCCTTTGCAAAGGGAGGAATCCTCGAAGTCCTATCTCTAAGTGCAAGGACTATGAGCCGACGGAGGATTATGTTGCGAAGACGATGGCGAGTCGCGAGATCTCCTCCTCTTTCTCTCTTCTTCCTTCTCTTTCCTTCCTCCATATTCTTTCTTCTTCTTCCTCTTTCTTCCTTGACCGAAACCGCAAAGAGGGAGAGATGAGAGGGGGTCGGATTTTTAGAGAGGGGAGAGCCTTAGCTAGGGCCGGCCTCTCCCTCCTATTTCTTCTTATAGGGCCGGTCCCCTACTTGCACAAGCAAGCTAGGGCCGGCCCCTATAGGATAGGGATGAGGGGGGAGGGATAAAACAAGTCAATTAGGGCTTCCTTTATCCGTTTAAATACTTCGGACGAAAACACCCTTATGCCGGCACACCGCTGATAAAGAGATAGAGTAAGGTAAGCTTATCGGAATCGAGTTCTATCAGCACCTATAATCTTCTGAAATTATTCCGCTCATTTTAAGATCCATATTCAATATGTTCTGAGCCATATTTTAGTATTTACCAAAATACCCCTATAGCCCTTAATACATGTGAATTAGGTTCTTAGGCTTCGGGCTTGTGCTACTTCGCATCTAACGTGTCCAACCAAGCCGGGGAACAATTCCTATACGCAACAACAGGGTGGAACCTTCAGGGTTCAAGATCTCTAGCTCCAACCGAATCCTTGATTAACTGTTCTGGTGATACACCGAAAGTTTCGTTAATCAGCCCTAATCCGATTAACCCGCATAGCCACCTAGAGTGTGATGCGAGTTGAACTCTAGTGATCCTAAACTTATGTTACTCCCTCGTAACCCTGTTCTCTACTATACTTTGATAATCCTTAGTCTCTCCTATTACTGGTGCCATGATTCGACTCGGGCGGTGAGGAGTACCGTCAGACCTTGATTGATTATCGTTTTAGGATTTGATGACTTGTCATCTATAACACCACACACCTTCCGGTGCTATGCCTAGCATCCGGAACGTCGTCAGTCATGTTGACAACCATCAGGCCTCGGTTAATTATATGGACAGATTGACTCATCAAAACACACCCATCCAACACTGGACGTCAGATAACCTGTAGGGATTGCATGCCACTCTAGCACCAGCTGGGTAACCCAATATATCGTGGTATTGGATTATGGTATGTCCATACATATTGGCACATCAAAGCACTACTCAACTAATTGGCTCAGTATACATGATCTCTTAGGATTAAGGACAGATTATCTATAATAGTAAGATGGTTTATGCATCAGTGTCTGAATCACTGAACTGTGCATCATCTTGTTTTCTGTTCAACACGATCATCGTGCTTGGTTAGGTGAATGGAAAACCCATGGTGGAGACTTCACCATATCCTCTACCTGCCAACAGTTTATTCTCAGTGAAGTGACCGGCATCACCAAAGTTGTGAACTAATTCTAGGTCTACTCAGAACTGGTCCACTGTGTCTCCCAAGCATGGACCCACCATGCGCCTCAGTGGCATACTGTGTTCTCTAGGGTCCTTTATTATATATATGAATTAACATACACCAAAGTAGTATTCTAATTAAAGCAATAACCAAAGTCATCTTTATTAATGTTAATACAGAAAATTCACGCTCAGAACACACGAGCTATAACACGGCTCGTGCGGGGGGTGCTACGTAAAAAGGGGGGGGGGGGGGAGGTGGTCCTCGGGTGTACCTTTGCATCGTTCGTCGCCGTGGGACTCGCCGTGAGACATGCCGGTTGCTGCTGTCTTTCTCCGCTTTTCTCTCCCAGCTCTTTCTCTTCTCTTCTCTCTCCGTTTTCTCTATTCTCTTCTTTCTTTTGCAACGGGATCTCTCTCTCTCTCTCTCTCTCTCTCTCTCTCGGCCCGGTTCGACAAATCGTGCTGATAACGTGTTAAAGTATGAAAGATCCGAGATATCAAAAACGTGCCCCATCCTAAAGGGGTTGTATATTATTTATAGGGTAAGCTTATTTATGACCCAAGTAATCTATGAAAAACCCTAATCCATAGGGGAGATCCGACGGTGGACAATCCACACGATCGAAAGATCTCATAACAAAAAGTATCTATTTTTCCCTTACAAAAAATTTAAAAATAAATCAAAACAAATTTGTTAAACAATTTGAAAAGCAATACATAAACTTTAAAGAGGATGAGTAATTGTATTTTCATAGGTTTTAAAGATTTTTAAAAAAATTTAAAAATTTTAAATAATGTAAATTTTTTTAAATAAGGATAGTTTTGGCGGCTAGTTCAATTCCTCTAATGACTACTTCGGTGCAGGTGGTAGAAGCAAGGGACCTATGGGAAGGTCTCTCCAAGGCCTCCGCTCTATTATCAGGAACGACGATGTAGATTGAAGGCGACTCTCAATGTATTATCTTCCAACTACCTAAGGACTCCTGCGTGTCATTGCTCATTGAAGACTACAAGCAGCTACTCCAGACCTTTTCACATATCTAGATCTTGCATACATTCGACCAGGGAAGACAATGCTATGGCAGATTGGCTCGCGGGGCACACACGGCTGTCATGATCATCAACTCTGGGAATCCGGATTTCAACTAGAAGGTATGCAGCGGGCTTGTTGTTACACGGGTTGGGTGCATAATGGTCGATGTAACACTTTAACATATTAGTGTTATCGGATTATCAAAAAAAACAGGTGGAAATGGCGCGATCCGTTGGCAGCAGGCTCTGAGGGCATGAGTAAAAAGAATAATTCGGACACACGTAGCGACACCAAAAGAGACACACACGTCACTGCTTCGTTCGTCGCTTTGTGTCCCTGTTGTCATTGAAGGGTGGAGATGGACTAGGCCATATTTTTTAGGGTTATTTGACTTTACCCCCCAAATTTTGCCTTGAACTATACTTTACCCCCATATTTTCATTAATTAGAGTTTACCCCCAAAACTAACTGTTCCGTTAGCTCATCCTTCAAAGCTTTATTTCTTTTCCGGCAGCTCACCC
Source organism: Chamaelirium japonicum (assembly GCA_947650365.1). Classification (NCBI taxonomy): domain Eukaryota; kingdom Viridiplantae; phylum Streptophyta; class Magnoliopsida; order Liliales; family Melanthiaceae; genus Chamaelirium; species Chamaelirium japonicum. The sequence continues at coordinate 63,308,279 of OX393560.1, forward strand.
TTTCTCTTAGATGGTGAGCCGACGGAACAGTTAGTTTTGGGTGGTCAACTCTAATTAATGAATAAAGGGGGTAAAGTCTAATTCAAGTCAAAACTTAGGGGCAAATTCAAAATAACCCTATTTTTTAGGAAAATTTTATTCATACCCAAAAATCTGTAATTAGCCCCCGTATCCCTAGCGTTTCTCAATAACTTACTCAACAATCCTTTAATACCAACAATGCCCTTTTTTTTGTGCCCCAAACCCTAAAGCCCCTGCTCAGCGTCTTTTGTACCCCCAACCCAACCCAATGTTTGTTTAAACTTAGCCCAAGCCCAACCCGTCGGGTTGGCCGGGTTGTGCGGGGTGGGTTCGGGTTAACCCGCCCAAAGTCGGGTTGGGTTCGGGTTGGCCCGCCCAAGTTGAAGCTAGGGGTGGCAATGAGTCGTGTCATGTCGGGTTCGTGTTGTGTCTAGATCCTAAACCCGTACCCGACTCGCTAATAAGACCCGGTAAGACCCGTTTACCACCCGGATCTATTCAGTTGACCCGATCCGACCCAATCCGACTTGACCCGACCTGACCCGAAAGACCCACTGGTATTATATATTATAGTATTGGATTGCTGGTAGACCCGACCCGACACGACCCGTTGAATACTAAACGGGTCTTCCCGGATCTACCGTGTCCAGACCCTAAACCCGGACCCGACTCGTTTATTAAACAGGTCTATCGTGTCGACCCGTTTACGACCCGAACCTGTTAGCCTTGTCCCAGACTTGCTAATTTCGTGTCGGGTTGAGGAGAAATAATTCGGGTTGGGCTCCGATTAGCCCGCCCAAATTCGGGTTGGGTTCGGGTTGGACTCGGGTTGGGTTCAGGTTGGCCCGCCCAAGTTGCAGCTCTACTTGTGCCTTCAAGTATCAGCCAACTGCATGGGGTTTATTTAAGAGTGGGGTGTATTCAAGAGTGCATATAATTGGGATATATTTAAGGGGGTATGTGTTTGTTTGGGGTATAATCAAGTTGGGACGGGCCATTTAACTGGGGTGTATTGAAGGCGGGGTGTAAGGGGGAAGGGTATTTTTGGGATAGGAATGGGGTATGAGGTATGAAAAAAAAAAATGGGGTGTGTTCAAGTTTGTTGGAAATGGGGGATAATTACAGATTTATGGGGTATGAATAAAATTTTCCATTTTTTAATAGGTCACATCCGATATACTATAAAACGAGGCTCATGAGCTGGCACATGTCCACCTCCCTACGTCAATGTCATGGCGAAGACCCTATAGCTTTGTTTTACTGAGGGAAATGTTATGCCCACGAGCACGTACTAATGGACAAACAGCTGCCCCGCACACGAGGTCTTAATTTAAGCTGAGAGGCACAGTTAGTTAGGATATTACCTAAAGTCCCTCCAAAAATATATATTTGTATAGCAAACCCCTAACTGAAATTATTGACTCTTTTAACTCTTTAAACAATAAACTATCCCTCCATTACCCCTCCAATAAGAATATAAATTCGTCTCTAGATAAAGTATACATTCGCCGGTTGACATAATATATATAGTGATTGCTACAATAATTTTATTGTAGATGCTACAATGATATCACTGTAGTAGGAGTATACGTGATTTCACTATAGCTGCTATAGTGAAATTGTAAAATTACTATAGCAATAGTCTACATTCGTCTTCAGAAAGAGTATACATTTGTTTTCAAAAAGAGTATACATTTGTCGGGTTGCTACAGTGGTTTCATTGTAGCTACTATAATGATTTCACTGTAACTGCTACAGTGAAATCACTGTAGCAACTGTTACATGCACTGTGTCAACCGACGAATGTATAATCTTTCCGAAGATGAATGTACTCTTTCCTAGATGGGTAATTTAGTCATTGAGGGGGTAAAAGAAGGCTGAGGGACTTGCTACAGCATGTGCTGTTTCGAGAGGGACTTGGTGTAATATTGAAACATTGCTTGTCCTTTAACTAATATAGCACCTGCTAAAAGAAATTAAGGCTAAGTCTCTATTTTTTTTTCCGTAAACATTGTAATAGATTTTAGATGTTGTTTACCGACACATAGAAATATAGCAATTAAGGGTGGCAATGGTTGACCGGGTCAGGTCGGGTTCAAGTATGTTTAATTGAGATATAGGTACAAAAGCAAAACATCCAACTGAACCTACCCGTTTAATCAATGGGTCAAAAACTTAAGCCCAAATCCGACCAGCCTAATAAATCGGGTTGACACAACCCGACCCATTTAACCTGTTTAATAAATAGGTCAGGTCGTGTCATGTCAGGTTGGCTCGGATTGGGTCGACAAAACCAATGTAAATCGGTCGAGTTGGGTCAGGTCAGGTCATGTTGGGCTAGGTTTGATCGAGGGTCGGGTTGGGTCAGGTTGGTTCGGTTTTACTTGGGTCGGGTCGAGTTAGGTCGTTTAACGGTTTGACACGACCTGTTTAGTAAACGGGTCATGTCGAGTCAAGGATTGCCACCCCTAATAGCAGTGGAGATATCAACAGCACTGTTGAGAATAGTCCCACAATGATAAAGGGGTGGGAGTTCCACGTATTTATATATTGCTGCCCCCTCCCTCTCATCACCGGTTTTGAGGGGGTACGAGAATCATAACATGGTACTAGAGCTGGGTTCACTGTCTCCCTTTAGCGTGGCCCCTTCCGATTGTGCCTCGCTCTGTGTGCTCCGTTTGAGATGGGGTGTTGAGGAAATCCACTGGTTAATCTCACATCGAGAAAGGGGACACCTAATGCCCGCTTTATATACCCTCTGTGGACCTCCCCTTACGATCCGGGTTTTGGGGAGTGAGGGTATCTAACATGGTATCAGAACTAGGCCCCACTTCGTCTCCCCTTCATGTGGTTCCATCGCACCCTCTTTCTCCCTCTGATCGAGATCTTCTTCCTCCCTTTGATCAAGTGGCGCTCTGCGTGCGGACGGGTGTTGAGAATAGTCCCACATCGATAAAGGGGTGGGAGTTCCACGTCTTTATATACTGTTGCCCCCTTCCTTTCATCACCGGTTTTGAGGGGGTATGGGAATCATAACAAGTACAACAACTAATTCTGGGGGGAAGTCTATCTGATCATCCCATACAAAATTTTTTGTAAACATTTCAACCAAAGTTAGCCATCCAATTTACTGCTTGGTTTGCCTCCCGGTACACATGACGAACTTGAAGATTTCGCACGTTCTCTAAACTGTCGGATAACTATTTGACAAGATCACGTGCATCGCACTCAGCCCTATTAATCCAAACATACTCTACCAAAGGTCCAAATAATTTAGAGAAATGCTATTCAGCTCGAAGGTTTGTCCCAATATCATCGGCCCGATTGACGTGGCAGCGTCCAACTGGTGGCTGAAACCCACTAGTGATTTTAAAATCTTTAACAGCACCAGTTGCACGCTGCCACGTCAATCGGGCCGGTGAAATCAGAAAAACCTTCAAGCTGAATAGCATTTCTCAATAATTTAATGTTATGTATAAAATTACTTTTCACATACTCCAAAATGTTTAGTATGTGACTTGGCGTCCCACGGAAGATGAGAGATACGCCAAATGGCCGAAGCAAGGGGCTAGACTCTAAGCCTATGACGGGCAGTAGTATTAGGTTTCTTTTTAGTTGCGCTGTATAGCTTTGGGAGGATCGAATGGTCAGAATCGTCAAACAAATAAGAGGTCAGAATTGTCGAACAAATAAGAGCTGGAACTCAGAGGAGAGTCGCATGCGACTACGCATGAGGTTCTCGGACTCTCGCCGAGGTTTGTGAAGCGGTAAAACCATGAACACATGATTATATTTTTTTACTTTTTAATATTTTTTTTATTGTTCATATGTTAGTCTGTTACTGTTATATAGGTGGGACATGTCACATTGTCATGATACTATGGAAGCGTGAAACTGTGGAAGTGGAATGGAACTGTTGGGGGATAATTTTTGCTGGCTCGTGCACTCCTCCTGCAAGACAAAGAAAACGTGAGAACGATTGGCTCCCTTAGGAGCGCAGACCCTTCGATGCCCAAGTCAGTCAAGGTGTGAACAAGGGAGAGCTATAGTAGTCGGAAAGGGTTAGGGTTTTTAAGTTTCGAACCTGTACTTTGGAGTCGGGGATCGTACCTTTATAGACTTTCTGCAGGCCGTCAGAGGTTGACACGTGGCAGCTTCTTCCCGCACCTTCTATGCCCCCATGTACCAGCTCACATGGGTCTCTAATGGCCTTTGTTGTTTAGCCTGCCAGGCGGTGGTAAAGGGGGGATGCACCGGTCTTGTCTTTCCTTGGTTGAGATTCTAGAAGGCTCTAGTCTGGAAGGTCCTAAACTGACTTTCGCTGGCTTCCGTGAACTACAATCATCCATATAGCTCCATGGGGCTGGCGACATCTGTCGGCTTGATACCGCCTTACTGTGGGCGACCTCTGTGGGAAAAAGGGCGGGCTCCTTGGTCGTTGCACGATTGGGCAAGCTCCTGGCCACGGGAGGGGGGACCTTTAGAAAGTCTCCTATCAACAGACAAACTCTTTGGCCGTTTGCGTGATTGGGCGAGCTCCTGAGTGAGCTGTGGGTGTTGCATCTTCTGAGGGGTTCCTTGAATTCTGCCAAGTGCAATTTCTCCTGCGGGCGAGCCAATCACGTGCGGACAGAGAAAGCTCCCTGACGAGCTGTTGGATACTAGCGGTGACTGGGGTATTCTATCCAATTGGCGAGCTGTGCCGAGAACTTTGACTTGCAGTACCTCATGAATGAGGCCTCGAGGATGATGTTGCTCTGTCCAAGGGACGCAATGATCCGCTACTGTAAGCTCCGGGTGGGCTGTGAGCACCAGCCGCAGGTGACCTCTTTCGCGTGCGAGCTGGCCGCATACGGTCAAGGTCAAATCTGGACGGGCTATGAGCCACGAACTGCTACTGTAAGCACCGGGAAGGCTATGAGCACCAGCCGCGGGCGGCCTCTTCCGCGTGCGAGCTGGTCGCATGCGGTCCGGGTCAGCTACGGGCGGGCCGTGAGTCACGAACCACTATTGTAAACTCTAGGCGGGCTACAAGCACCAGCTGTTGGGCAACCTCTTCCGCGTGCGAGTTGGTCGTATGTGGTTGGGGTCAGCTCCGGGCAGGCTATGAGCCATGAACCGCTACTGTAAGCTCCGGGTGGGCTGTGAGCACTAGCCGCGTTAGGGTCAGTTCCGGGCGGGCTGTGACCGCCAGCCACATACAACCTCTTTTGCTGGCGAGCAAGTCGCATGCGGTCAAGGTAACTCCGGGTGGGCTGGGAGCACCGGCCACGGGCAATCTCTTTCATATGTGAGCTGATCGCATACAGTCAGCGTAACTCTGGGCGGGCTGGGAGCGCCGGCCACAGGCAACCTCTTCCACATGCGAGCTAATTGCAATGGTCAGGGCGAGCCTCGAGCGAGCTGTGGGCACTGACTCGAGCTACTTGGAAATATTCTTTAAACTCCAAGACCTGTTTTGGTCACAAGGCTGCTTGCCCAAAATCGGGGTTAACCTCGAGTCTCGAGCTCCTTTCAAGGGGTGGTTTCTGCTTTGATCACCCGAGGTCGCCCTGGGTGCACCCAAAGTCAAGGGTGACCTCCCTGGGGACTTCTGTCGTCTCGTTATGTCTTTTCCTTGCTGTTACCACGTGGCCATCGAGCGAGTGATATTTTTGTCACCATCATTACCCCCTCCTAGATGGGCAAACACTCAGAACAATCGAAGCTCGTTTAGGAGTTAATCAATAATTTCTTCTGCAAGCCAGGTGGCCACCGTCCTCGGGAACTGCGAAGATCCAGATCTTCGCTCGTATCTTCTCATTAATAAGGCATGGGGAGAGGCGTGGGATTGAAACCCGAGGCGCCAGACTTTATTAGTCATCATTAGGTGATATTTAAATGGCCTTGTACAGTGCCACGCCACATGGCCCGCGCCAATTGGCCGGAGATAAGCCACATATTGGCCAGGGGGGATGCTGCTGGCGTCGCTATCGTCATCGCCCACGAGGGGGCACATGTAGGGACACACATCAATCCCAGATTAGGAAAGATGTGGATGCCCCTTTGGCCGCCACTACGCCGCCTCGTGTATCGAGCTTTGCCTTAAATGCCGATGGCTTCGCATGCCTCCAGGGACCCTATAAATAGGGGAGGGTAAGAGCTCTCGTTCACCTTCTGAGAAAGAGCTCTCCCTTCAAGCTCGCCTCCTCAGCCGCTCTCTCAGCTCGCTCTCTAATGGCGTCCTCCTCCACCCCTGCTCCTACAGCGACGACCTCTCAGGAGGACCCTATCGCTGCAGTTCCCATTTTCGTGATCCACCCGAGTGGCCAGGAAGAGGAAGCCCCTCCATATTAGCCCGCCGTGGTCTGGTTCAAGGATGCCGGCGGCGAGCTGGTTCCGGAGAGCTGGCATACGGATCCTAACATCCCTCCGGAGCTCCCAATAACACCCATGCCTCACTCGGAAAGGCCATCCACTGGGACAATTGTCTCAGTGGGCTTGCTATGGTACGGGCTCAGACTTCCTCTGAGCCACCTGGCGGGCGAGCTACTGGAGTTGGCGGGGTTGTTCCCTGCCCAACTCACAGGCAACTCGTGGGGGGTTCTCTATGGACTCTCTCGGATCGAGGGCGCCTGCAATGTGAAGATCTCGCTCTCCTACCTCCTGAAGAAGTGGCTCCTCAAGGCGAGCCCTACCTACAATGAGGTCGGCTGCGGCATCTTCTATCTCACTGGACGCCTCGACAAGATGCTTCCCTTCTCCTCCATCGAGAACAAGGACAGGTACTGAAAGGAGTATTCATTCGTTGTCGAAGGAGAGTGGCGAGGGCGGCACGCGAGCATCCCTTGTCAACCAGGCAGGCTGCCTTTGGCCGCTTTCAAAGAGATCGGCCTGTATCGGGCTGGGAAGAAGAAGTGTATTACGGATTCGAGGGAGAAACCTCTCGATGCCGCAATTCTAGACTTCCTTGGAGGGCGCACTTCTGAGAAGGTTGTCGTGCCCGACTTCTCATTCTAGCTGAGGGACGCCAAGACTAGAGCCATTGCCACCAAGCAAAAGGTGGCACGGAAGAAGAAGGTCGTCGTCTCCCACTAGGCTGGAGCGGGCCAAGGGACCCAGGGCGCTGGGACTTCCGCAGTCAACCCATCGAAGAGGACGAGCAAGAAGCGGGCTTCCCCTATCCGAGTCACCAATACCGATACCCTGGAAATGCTCGGCGAGGATGTGAACGCTCAACCCTCTCCTCCCTCCGGCCAGCGCTACGGTCCCAGGTCAGCCCTGTACCCCCCCTGCTCCCCAAACGGATTCTACCACCATCTCTATGGCGGGCTTCGCCCCAGAGGCTTTTGTACCGCAATGGCAGATTGTCATGGTCGAGCCCGAGGACCCGCGCATCGAGCTCCTACTCTCTATGGCAGAAGTGGGGTCTCCCATCTGCCTTGCCCAGGAAGCATTCGAGCGGGCACTGGCCGAGCAGAAGAAGGCTGCCAGGCAGTAAGCGGGCTTAGGGTCGGACGCCGATCTTAGCTCGGAGAACTCCGCTCAACCGGTCTCCATTGCCGATCTCATTCCCACTCCGATCGTGCTGCCCCCACCCTTTGAGGGGCCTGTTCCTGTGGGCGCCCCGGTTACCCAGCCTCCGAGGTCCCCGACCCCAGCTGACGTGGGCATCCAAGAGATTGCTGACCCCCGCGGGGACTTAGGGGAACCGGTCTCTATTGCCGCTCCTGCTCCCGCTCCGATCGTGCCGCCTCCGCCCTTCGAGGGGTCTGTTCCCGCGGGCGCCCCGATTACCTCACCTCCGAAGTCCCCGGCCCCGGCCGATGCGGGCACCCAGGAGATCGCCGACCTCCCCGGGAACTTGGGGGGGTTAATCTACAAAGCTCCCACCTTGGGGCCGATCTGGTCTGAGTCCTCGAGCTCAGGCTCTAGGGATTCAAGCTCGGACTTGTTCAAGGGCGGGGAAATCGGCAGGCCCCACCCGGGTGTTAGAATTGGTAAGGTCTACAGCTCGTAAAAACCTATAGTTTAGCTATGTATAGTTGATAGCTTAGGATTGTATCTTGGTACATACCTTAGTACGTGTTCTGATTACAGAACAGAGACCCATGGCTACATGGTAATCAACTTGAGTGGGAGACTTAATGGACTAGTCCCATATAACCTAAATGTGTTCACAGCTCTGATTAGGGTTGGTTACCCTATCAGGATAAGTTGTTGGGATGACAGAGCATGAGAGTCTCCACCACGGTCATTACCAAGCACAGTGTCTGTGGCCAAATAGAACCAACACGGTGCACAGATCGGTGAGCAGACACAAGCGCACTAAGCCGTGTTTCTGCTTAGGGTAAAATGGTCCTAAACCCTGAGGAACCATGTCTGATGGACTAACCAGTTGAGTGATGTTTTGGCGTACCAATGTGTGAGGATCCGGATACAATGATCTAAAACCACGATGTACTGGGTTACCTAGCTGGCATTGCATCAGCGTGCACTCCTGCAGGCCATCCACACCCCTAACGGGAGGTGCGTTCCTTGGTCTGACCTACGTTGTATTAAACCCTGTCCAGGTGGTCATCAGTTGGACTGGTGATCGGATCTGGTTACTCGATAGAGTAATCGGAGGTATGATATACGTGGTCAACCTGGAAGGAACCGAGTCATATGAGCACTCGAGTCTGACGGTATTCTCTACTGCTTGAGTTGCATCATAGCACCAAGTGGAGTGACAACAGGTTTACCATACTAACCGAAGAGCAGGGGTATGCGGGAGAACATAGTAAGTCCGAGGGAATTAGAGTGCAGCCTGCGTCGCACTCTAGGTGGCCACACAGGTTAACTCGAACTCAGAGGATCGGTGGTATACTCGGGTAGTGAGTCGATCGAGTCTAAGTTGGAAGCCATGAACCCTGGTCCATGAAGGTTCCACCTTATCCACATTATGTACGGTCCTTGTACCATCTCCTCGAAACACAGGATGCAGTAAGAAGAAGCGAGAAGTTCAAACCTATACTCCGTGAGTGCTTCGCACTAGTGCACGGTAGATACGTAGCTACGTGTGTGCACTACGGGGAAACCCTAGGTTAATATAGAAACACATGTAGTTATCCCTCGCCATAAGTGAACTTCGCTATATGGGTGCGATGCACCGGGACATGTTGCAAGTTGACTAGTTGAATTTACTAGGGGCACCCTTCGGTGACCTCAGTTAATAGTAAAGTAACTTGTTAAGATCACTTAAGGAAGAGTCGCTACGTTTCGCACACTAGAAATGGTCAATTTGAGGCATAAGGGGGTTTTGGTAAAAACACACACTGGCAAGCCTCACTAGTGGCCGACCCTAGTTGTGGGAGACCCATGCAGAGCTGGCCCCTATATTCTGGGGATGAGAATCCCCATTAATAGGGCTGGCCATAGGGATATACATAGAGATTTGAATTGGTCAAATTCAAGTCGTATAAGTGGGGAAAACGGATAAATAATGGGAGAGATAAATGGAGATTTTTGGTGGATGAACTTATCCCTTGGGGCCTTATCCAAGGGGATAGGCTGGCCTTATAAAAGGGGCATAGGGGGTCCGGCCATATGTGCTAAAAAACCGACCCCCCCTCTCCTTTATTCTCCCTAGCTCTCTTCTCCTCTCCTCTCTCGTCTCTTCCCCTCGCTTGCGCCATTAGATGGCGACTCGTCTTTCTTGCATGGTGTTTCGTAGAAGAAGAAGGCTCATCTGATGGAGGCACTCAGAGATCCATCGACGAGGTGCCGTGCCTCGTGCGAGATCGGGTGAACTAGAAGGTGTCTTCCGCAAGCTTTTGCTGTCCAGATTCTATACAGAAAATCAGTGATATTTTTATGATAGCGGGATCTACAGAACTCCAAACGACTTGAAACTACTTGCAAAAGTTGTGTCTCGAAGTTCGCTACTGGAATTCCAAAATTTAATCCAATTGAACTTTGGAGAAGAAAGTTATGGCTGTTGCACCAAAGATATGTCGAGCAGATCTGAGCCTGTCTCCATCGACAAAGAAGAAACTTGTCGCGGTGAAAGAATCCGCATGCATGTATGATCTCTAACTTATAGATCTAGTATAGATAGAACATGTATGCATTTTAGATTGTTCTCTCATGTTAGATCGATGTTAGAGGTTCATGTTTTTCCATGCTAAGTTCATACACGCATGTGTAGGGTTTCGATAAAAATTTTGATATGTAACGCACACCGCTCCCAGTCTTTGGACCTTCATTTTGCTTCTGTTGCGGGCCTCTACCATGGAATTATTTCGAACACCAGGCAGTGGGGAAGGAGGGTCCTTACAAGCTCCTCCCGAACTCGATTGATGACGACTGAGCCTGCAGCCCCCATTCCTCCCACGGCTGGCTCTGGCAAACCATAGGCCTCGCCCTCCTCGGGCGGGGTGGCCCGGGCCCCCCACTATCTCCTTGAGATCCTCAGCCGTAATATCTTTGCCAAGTCTCCATACATGGCGATCTTTAACAGGCTCGCCGAGGTAACATCTTGGTCTTTCTCTTTCTTCTTCACTTTTCTCCTTAATTACCTTAACTTTCGCAGGTGGAAAGGGTGAGCCGGGCTCTGGCCGAGGACGTTGCCGCTACTGGGGGGAGCCTTGTCGCTCTCTATGGTGACTCCCTCCTCAGTTCAGAGCGTCAGATAGACGAGCACATCCACCGACTCTGCCAAGTGGATTGGTCAGGCGAGCTGAGCACCGAGGTTGTCCAGCTATACCAGTAGGTCGCCACCCTGACCTCCGAGCGGCCCTCTGCCGAGGAGGTCCTCTCTCTCTCAATCGCCGAGCTGCAAGAGGCCTTAAAGGTGAAGGAGGCGGCGCAAGCAAAAGCCGCTCAACTCCGGAGTGAAGCAATCACTATGAGGGATGAGATCGTCGCGATGAAGGAGGCACACCTCTGCGATCTGCGAGCCCAACAGAGCCACTTCCAGGCGCAGCTAGATGAGCTCCTCCAGAAGGGCATGCTTGATACGGTGGAGCGATATAAGACCGAGAGGTCGAGAAAGAGGCACCGGGGAGATGACAGTGGGGTGGATACGAGCAAGCCTTGAGCTCGTCAATCTACCTTTGTAGCTCTTCTCTCAATATGAATGAAAATCTTCTTTAGTTAGCTTGTTTTTGTGTTGCTTTTTCTTTTCTGTCCATGAGTTCGCCTTTAAGGTTGTTCAGCGGTCTCGAGGATCGTACCCTGGGCGAGGCAACTAATTCGTTTAAAAAGTTCCAATCTAAAAAAAAATACAAGCGAAAAATACGATGTTCACGGTAAAAGACAACTTGATCATCGAGGTAGGAAAATCACTTTAAAACATAAATTTACTAATCCAAAATCTTTCTAATCCCGGGGATTAATATTTTATTTTGAAAAGGAAAGTAAGTGCTAGCTACCCCCTGCCCGGTTAATTACCCTCTGAAACCCTGGTTACTGGACATGCCCTTAGCTCGACTTGGTGGTCTTGTATCTTCCTACGACTTCGCCAAATCCGAACTTCGAGGGGTTACCAAGGGATGTTCAGGTCGCCTGAACAAGTGGTAGCCCATTCAGGTACCCCTAGATCACGGGGTGCTTCAGATCATGGTTGGTGAATGCGAAGGACCCCGGTCTTATTTAAAGTCCCCTTGACAGCGGACTACCCCGACAATCTCAAGGTCGTTCAGGACGGGTACTGAGAACCCCGGTCAACCTTCAAGTCCACACGACGGTGGACTGTACCTTGACGGTGCTACGTGCGAGCTGACTGGTGACTCATTCATTGAGCGTCGTGGAGTAGTCCGATAGGTCCACAGTACCCCGTCGAGCTCCCTCTCCCATAGCCCTTTCTTTTCTTCTAATCTCTTCGTGAGGTTGTCCAGGATCACTCGATTATTGCCTCGGCTTGCCCGTTGATCTGGGGGTACCTTGGAGAGGAGAATCTTAGATCGACTCCATATTCGGCGCAGAAGCTTTTGATCAAGTGGTTGTCGAACTGGCACCCATTATCGGTAATGAGCACTCTGGGTAGACCGAATCTACAAAATATATTCTTCCAAAGGAAGTCCTTCACTTGCTTTTCGCCGATCTTGGCCAGCGGGATTGCTTCCACTCATTTGGTGAAGTAGTCCGTGGCTACCAAGATAAACTTTCTTTGCTGTGTCAATACGGGGAAAGGTCCCACTATGTCGAGCCCCCACTGCTGGAAAGGCCAGGGGCTCGCCAAGGGGTGCAGCTCTTCTGTGAGCATGTGGTTGACGGTGGCGTGCTTTTGGCATTGCACACACCTTCAGACGATCTTCAGGGCGTCTTGCACAAGTGTGGGCCACCAGTATCCCTGCCTCTCACCTTTTCGGCTAGAGACCTCCCGCCGGAGTGATTGCCAGACTCTCCGGAGTGAATGTGACCTAGCACTTCATCTGCTTCTGGGGGTTATACACACCTGAAATTGGGCCCGCCGAAGGACTTTCTGAAGAGGCGGTCCCAACGAATGAGATACCGACCGGCACGATTCTCTATTAGCCGGGCTTCTTCTCTAACGTCGGGGAGCTCGCCATTCTAGAGATAGCGAGTAATCGATGCGGTCCAACTGGCGGGCAATACCTCGGCTGAGGTTTGGTTTACTGCACTCTCACCAAGTTGTATCCGGGACAGTCTTGTACCTCGATAGTTATCTGTCGGGCTTCAAGATCTCCTAGAAGGGAGGTAGTATGGGCCAGGGCATCTGCCCGCTTGTTGTTGGATCGAGGGATTTGCTTGAATGAAATCCTCTCGAACTTCGTTGTCTTGCCTTTCACCAGGTCCACGTAGCTCGCCATTCGCGTGTCTTGGAAAGTGTAGTCGCCACTGACTTGGCAAATAATTAATTGGGAATCATTGAAGACCTTTAACTTTCTAACGCTAACCTCTTTGGCGAGCTCCAAGCCGGCTAAGAGGGCTTCATATTCTGCTTCATTGTTGGTGGCAGCAAAATCGAGCTTAATAGACTTCTCAAGGATTACCTCGATCTTTGGCGATCAGCATGACCCCGATCCCTGCTCCAGAGGTGTTAGATGATCCGTCGACAAAGTGCTCCCAATTGTCTAGAAACCTCATCTTCTCAGGGTGTGCCTCAGTTGGCTCATCCTCCTGGATCGGGATTGACTCTTCCAGCGGGAAGTCCTCCAAGAAATCAACAAGAGCTTTTCCTTTGACCGTGATTTATGGGGTGTACTCCAATCCATAAGCGACGAGCTCGGCGGACCAACGATAAAGCCTTCCGACCACTGAAGGCTTTGAGAGTGCGCTCTTCAAGGGGTGCTTCGTGATGACTTTGATGGAATGTGCCGAGAAGTAAGGATGGAGCTTCCTCAAAGTTAAGACCAAGGCCAGATTAACCTTCTCGATTGGTCGATACCGGAGCTCGGTAGGGAGCATGGTGTGACTCACGAAGTACACAGGTCTCTCTAGTTTAGCTTCCTCAAAAACAAGGACCCCGCTTACCGCATTCTCGATACCGGAGAGATAGATGTCGAGCTCGTCTCCCACTTTGGGTGTGGCCAGAATGGGGGGACTAGCTAGGTAATCTTTGACCTTCTTAAATACAAGGTCTCACTTCTCATCCCAACGAATGTCGGCTACCTTTTGAAGCAATTCAAATAAAGGCCGGCAACTGTCAGAGGACTTCGAGATGAAATGGTTTAGTGCAGCGATTCACCCACTCAACCTCTCGACTGCTTACCATATCCTCGGTGTGGGCATCTCAACGAGCGCTTTGATTTGTTTGGGGTTGGCCTTGATCCTACGATGGATGACCAGGTATCCCAAGAACTTTCCAGAGGTGACTCCGAATGCGCACTTCGCTGGGTTCAACTTCATGTGGAATTTTCTTAAGACGTCAAACACTTCTTTGAGGTTGGCGATATGCCCCTCTAGCTGGCAAAGTTTCACCAAGAGCTCGTCCACATGCATCTCGACATTCTTGCTGATTTGATCTTTGAACATGTGAGTGACTAACCTCTGGTAGATCGCCCCGGCGTTCTTGAGTCCGAAAGTCATCACCCGGTAGTAGAATAGCTTTTGGTAGCCCGCTCCTAAGTAGAAAGCGGTCTTCTCTTGATCGTCGGTGTGAAGAGGTATCTGGTCATATCTAGAGTACCCGTCCATGAATGAGAGAGCCCGAAATCCAACGACCGCATCTACTAGAGCTCCAATCCTGGGGAGTGGAGATCCATCCTTTGGGCAAGATTTGTTAAGGTCGTAGAAGTCTTATACATACCTGGACAGCTCCGCTCTTCTTTGACACCGCCACGATGTTGGAGATCGACTCAGGGAAATGCACCTCTCGGATGAAGCCAGCTCGCTCTAGCTTTTCAACTTCTGCTGCCACTACGGCGGCCTTTGCGGTTGAGATGTGCTGAGTTTTTTGCTTGGTCGGAGGAAAGTCGCGCAGGGTGTGTAGACGGTGGCAGGCGATCTCTGGGTTGATCCCGAGCATGTCAGCAAAGCTCCATGCGAACATGTCTCGGTAATCTTTGAGAAGAATTATTAAGGCAAAGACCTCGGCTGCGATCAATGACATCCCAAGGTGGATAACCCTCGGAATCCCATCATCTCTGATATCACTTGGAAGGGCTCCCCAATAGAGGATTTTTCCTTCGCAGCATCTACTGGGCGACCTTCCGTGCCATGCTCTCGGGTAATACTGCTCCCACCCGGGCGATCTATCCACGGGGGTGAAGTGGGTGTCTCACATGGTTGGGGAGTCGTTACTCTTTGACTGTCAGGAAGCTCGCGCAGAGAGGCAGCTAATTGCTAGGAGGGTGCTGGTCTCTTGGCCTCAGAGGTACCCATAGCACCATGGTGATCGACGTCCTGCTCGCATCTAGTAGCAGCGACCTGATCACCCCGGATGATCATAACTCCTGTTGGAGTAGGGAATTTGAGGGCCTGGTGGTTGGGCGAGGACACCGCATTCATCCAAGGATGGCATTGAAGGCAGACTGCCCATCGACCATGGCAAAGTGGGCATGTCAAACTTCGAGGCCCGCCATTACGGTCAGGGTAATCTCCCCTACTACTTTAGCGACTTCCCCTGTGAAGCCGCTAAGGAAGCCCGTGGCTAGAGACAAATCAACTTGTCACAATCCCATTCGTTGGAAAGCCGACAAGAAGAGGATGCCCACGGCACTCCCGAAATCCACCAAAATGTGTCGCACTTCAATATTGGCCATCATAAGATGTATGACGAGGGGTTCGTTATGTGGAGTAGGGGCCCCGACCATATTGTCCTCCGAGAAGCATAAGAAGTCACGGGCTTCTAGCCTATGGGTTTGAAGCAAAATAGGGAGGAGTGAGATAAAGTGCACCTTTTGCATTCGTTCCACCTCTCTCACTTGCCGACGGACTTCATTACTGGACCTTGGCTCGCCCAGGCATCTGATAATGGTGTGGCAAATCATTGTCCCTCCCAGGGGAGGTAGCGGTAGAGCCGGCTCTGTTGGTCCCGATCGATCTCCTTCCCTTGGGGCACGAGTGGGGATGACCTTGAATCACCTCGGTTGCGAGATGAACTGGTCCAGATGACCCAGGGCGATGAGGTCCTCCAAGTGATTCTTTAGAGCTCGACAGCGATTGGTGTGGTGTTGAACGCCCCTGTGGAATGCACACCATCGGGTGTTGTCGGTGGAGCTGGGCTCACCCTGCTGAAGGGGAGGGGGGTACTACACAAATGGCTTGCTCCTGACCTGGTGCAGTATTTTCCTAGGAGAGAGGGTCATCAAGGTGAAGTCCCATTCCCCTGGACCAGGAGGCAGGCGCCAGTTCGTCGGTCTTTCGATCGCCGTGATTGGCGCCTCCGGGGGCTGCACAGCCGGAGTTGCTGGTGGGTTGATAGCAGTCACCGCCAGGGGCACGTTGCACCGTTCCATGGCTTTAACGACGAGAGATCGCAAAGCGGGGGGAGGTCGCTGCTCGATCATCTTTTCCTTTTGGTCAAGCACCACATCTTCAAGCTTGATGTGCTGCTAGACAAGGGCAAAGAGCTCGACCATTGTGAGAGGGTCAAAGATGATGAGCTCATCGTGGAGCTTACTTCCTTCGGGAAGCGCGCTCCTGAAGGCACTCACAGCCGTGTGATCTTGTCCAGATGAGTCCTCTAGGATGAGGTAGGCACTCCGAAATCGCATCGAGAAACATCGAAGGGTCTCTTAAGCCCCCATGGTTAGGGTGAACATCGACTCGATCCTCTTCGGGGGTTGTTCATTGTAGTGGTACTATTCCAAGAATGGCCCAGATAGTGCAATGAAGCTTGGAATGGAATTAAAGGGCAGCTTGTGGAACCAGTTCAAACCTGAGCCGGTTAAGCTGCTCGGGAATGCACGACACAAAATATGGTCCTGATCTCGAAAGAGCAACAACTTTCGGTACGCCAGGAGGTGGTCCACGGGGTCTTGTGACCCGTCAAACAGCACAAACTTCGGAGGGGTCTAGTGCTGAGGAAAATCCCCTTGGTAAACCTCGTACGTGAAGGGCGAGCTCCCTCCACGAGCAACGAGGTCTTCCAAGAGGTTGACGGGCATGTTAGGCAGCTGCCAGCTCCCGGGATAATCTTCCAAAGGCGGCTGCGCAGGCTCTATGCGGTCATGCACATTGCGGTGGTGCTCGGGGGTGACCTCTTGGTGATTACTGTGTCGCCTCTCCGACAGCTGTCTCAACGCCAGGATAGGTCGGTGAGAGGCTGTCATTTCTCGAGGCTTCACACGAGGTACCTCCTCTATGGGCTCCTTCTCGTGCCGATGGTGCGGGTTGCGGTCTCGCCCTCGGGACCTCGCCTCTGACTCGTCCAAGTCCGCACTTCGGCTTCGTTTGCGAGGAGGGGCTATAGGTAGGGTCGGCTTATTGCTAGAGCGTTGGGTGACGAGTCGCTGCAGTTGCTAGAGAGGCATCCCTCTTGCTTTGTACGCTACTGCGTCTTCCACAGGGGGCTCCTGCTGGGATGCCCGCCATGTGGGCACCAAAGTGGGTTGATGCGACGTTGGGACTGGGGGAGGTCACGCAAGGGAGCGGTCCCCGCCGACACTGCCAGACGCCGGGGTTGAGTCGCTGATCCTTCCCTCCGTAGGTCGAGCCTGGGGGAGGGGAGACTAGTTCCTCTACTTATCAGCGGAACCTAGCATAGTCGCACTAGTTTGTCCATCATGGCCCGCTGAGTAGCCAGCATATCCAAAAGGAGCTGGTCATTGAGCGGGACAGGGGGTTGGGAAGCTTGAGCAAACGGCTAGCTGCGTGCAGACCCGGCACGAGCTTTCACCTGTCTTTGTCCCTGTGTGGACGGAGCCATCAGGGTATCCTCAAGGAACAAAACTGTTGGCTGTATGATCATGGGCGTTCTCGCAGGAACCAATCGAAAGATCCCACAGACGGCGCCAAATGTTGGGGGATAATTTTTGCTGGCTCTGCGCTCCTCCTGCAAAACAAAGGAAACGTGAGAACGACTGGCTCCCTTAGGAGCGCAGACCCTCTGACGCCCAAGTCAGTCAAGGTGTGAACAAGAGAGAGCTATAGTAGTTGGAAAGGGTTAAAGTTTTTGAGTTTCGAACCTGTACTTTGGAGCTGGGGATCGTACCTTTATAGACTTTCTGCAGGCCGCCAGAGGTTGACACGTGGAGGCTTCTTCCCGCACCTTCTACACCCCCATGTGCCAGCCCACATAGGTCTCTAATGGCCTTTGTCGTTTAGCTTACCAGGTGGTGGTAAGGGGGGATGCACCGGTCTTGTCTTTGCTAGGTGGAGATTCTAGAAGGTTCCATTTTGGGAGGTCCAAGACCGACTTTGGCCGGCTTCCATGGACTGCAATCATCCACGTGGCTCCACAGGGGTGGCGACATCTACCGACTCGATACCGCCTTACTGTGGGCGACCTCTGTGGGAAAGAAGGCGAGATCCTTGGTCGTTGCATGATTGGACGAGCTCCTGGCCACGGGAGTAGGGACCTTTAGAAACTCTCCTATCAACAGGTGAACTCTTTGGCCGTTTGCGTGATTGGGTGAGCTCCTGAGCGAGCAGTGGGTGTTTCATCTTCTGAGGGGTTCCTTGAATTCTGCCAGGAGTAATTTCTCCCGCGGGCGTGCCAATCATGTGCGGATAGAGCGAGCTCCCTAATGAGCTGTTGGATACTGGCGGCGACTGGGGTATTCTATCCAATTGGCGAGCTGTGCCGAGAACTTTGACTCGTAGTACCTCATGAATGGGGCCTCGAAGATGATGCAGCTCTGTCCAAGGGACGCAATGATCCGCTACTGTAAGCTCTGGGCGGGCTGTGAGCACCAGTCGCGGGTGACTCTTCCGCGTGCGAGCTGGTCGCATGCGGTCAGGGTAAACTCTGGGCGAGCTGTGAGCCACGAACCGCTACTGTAAGCTCCGGGTGGGCCGTGAGCCACGAACTGCTACTACTATAAGCTTCGGGCGGACTACGAGCACCAGCCGTCGAGCGACCTCTTCCGCATGCGAGCTAGTCGCATGCGGTTGGGGTCAGCTCCGGGCGGGTTGTGAGCACCAGCCGCAGGCGACCTCTTCCGCGTGTGAGCTGGTCGCATGCGGTCAAGGTCAGTTCCGGGCGGGCTGTGAGCGCCAGCCACTGGCAGCCTCTTCTGCTGGCGAGCTGGTCGCATGCGGTCAGGGTAACTCCAGGCAGGCTGGGAGCACCGGTCACGGGCGACCTCTTCTACATGCGAGCTGATCGCATGCGGTCAGAGTAATTCCGGGCGGACTGGGAGCGCTGGCTATAGGCGACCTCTTCCACATGCGAGCTGATCGCAATGGTCAGGGCGAGTCTCAAGCGAGCCGTGAGCACCGGCCCGGACTACCTAGAAATGTTCTTTAAACTCCATAAAAAAATATGTTACCTCTAGTAATTTGTGAGCGGTAATTAGCCGACCTAGTAACATATTTTGTGACACCGTTGTTGAGAAGGACATTTTATTAAAACTCGATCGGTTTAGTTGTTCCAAAATTTAGGCGATTCTAACAAGTAGTTTTCCCTACTAATAATCAACCAGCACAAGACAACAAATCTCCCATACATGTTTGGCTTCTGTTCTTCAGTATCTTGTTCTGTTTGTGTGGACTATCCCACCGGAATAATCTCTAAAGGAAGTGGAGTGACCTCCTTTAATATACCCATTGTGCTCTCCTCCCTTCAAAAGGTCGGTCTTTTGGAGCACTCGAGTGTTATCAGAGTTTGTGCACCACCCAGCTTGGTGAGCAGAGAGATCCAGAGATAATGCGAGGAAGAGATGAGTTTATGTTATAAATAATAGAGGGAAAATTACAGCGACCCCCTCCTGAGGTT
Source organism: Chamaelirium japonicum (assembly GCA_947650365.1). Taxonomy (NCBI): domain Eukaryota; kingdom Viridiplantae; phylum Streptophyta; class Magnoliopsida; order Liliales; family Melanthiaceae; genus Chamaelirium; species Chamaelirium japonicum. The sequence goes on from OX393560.1 coordinate 63,327,606, forward strand.
TGGCTTAATCGCAGTGGCCTCTCACTAGGTTTGAAATAATGTACTGACCTCACTTGATTTTATTTTTGCTGCAGAAACCTCCCCTCCATTGGTTTGGGAGATATATTTATATATGGTATCATTTGAGAAATGGTGGGTCTATATACAGCCCACAAAATATCAAAGGCAACTCTAACTTAAGTTTGAAAAAAATACTCCGCATGTCCCCGTTGAATCCCTCCTCTTTCGCTATCAGCAACCCCAACCAGCTTTGGTCATCGCCGGCCATATGCAGGTCTTTGTCCGCTAGCAACCCACCACCGTCGCTTCTTCCTCCTCCTATGTCCTTCACCGTTTTAATTACTGGAGTCTGGACTAGAGTCGAGTCCATACAAACCACCTCAAAACAAAAAAATTAAAAAATCTTATGCAAAGTGGCTGATACCTTCAGTTGATAATCGCACGCATTACCCAATACCCAGCATCAAGATTCGGGCGGCTTCCGCGACGACAACTGATTCCTCTGCGCGTTGGCGAAACTCCTTTCTTAAGCATTTTTAATGAGGGAATAGTTGTACATTTCTCCAAACTATTGACTCCATAATACAAACTGTCACCTGTTTTCTAACTTCATTGTGGTGGAGTCATCCGCTAATTTGGTTTTAATTCCTGAAATCGGAGCAAAAAAACGTGTAAGCGAAACCGACTCGCATTGAATCGTTCAGCAGTTAGAGCACCGAAAAATACGTGTAAGTGACGGCAAACCGAACCACACGAAAGAAATACGTGTATGGCATCTTCGGAGACAAAAGGATAGGCACGTTACGGCACAGCTTAGCGATTTATTTCCGACTGTTACAAACTTATGATGAAACTAGCAAGAAAGTGGTAAGAAAAAAACAAATATATATATATATATATATATATATATAGAGAGAGAGAGAGAGAGAGAGAGAGAGAGAGAGAGAGAGAGAGTGCAATGCGTGCAGCGTGACACTTCAACCGTCTGATGCATCTGTTGCATGTGTGCAGCGGTGCATCAAATGGCTACAGTGTCACACTACATACATCGCACACCACATTCTATAATATATATATATATATATATATATATATATATATATATATATATATATATATATATATATATTAAAGAGACGAAATATCGAATGCCACTAGGTCTAGCGGTTTGTCGAGTACTGTTGTTGGGTTGTGTACGTATCTACTACTGCAAGTTTTGTTCTAGTTTTTTCGTTTTTTTTTTTAATTTTTGGGTAAGCATTGTGTCTCTGTTTCAACGATTTGTATACTTACATGTGATTTAGTGGAATCACCAAACAGGTACCAGTTACAATAGCTTTCTACGTCACATATTTAAAACTAGTACCGATCCAATGCAATGCACAGACGATTGCGATGTGGCTCGAACGGATGGCACATCTGGCACCGAATCTAGCTCCTCATAGTTTGGGTGTGTGTGTGTGTGATATATATATATATATATATATATATATATATATATATATATGTTTAATTATGAAAAATTAAAAGATAAGAGGGGGAAAGAGAGGGGAGAAAGGGGAGGTTGCCATGTGGCACCAAATGTCTCAGCTATATAAGAGTAGTATAGATGGATAGATTTGTGGAATCTAATCTAATATATTTATATTAAAACACGGGTTAGGACACATAGATCATTTTTGAAGAGCCATAATCCTTATCGTGTGTGTGAACTCGGCTCTCTCGTAAGTCATATTAAAAATTTGATATAAAGATGATAAATACACATTCAATGGTATTTAATAATCATTTGATGTTAACTAGAAAAATCATTATTATACTCTCTCTCTCTCTCTCTCTCTCTCTCTCTCTCTCTCTCTCTCTCTTTCTCTCTCTCTCTCTCACACACACACAAACACACACACACACACACAAAAGTGAATTGCACTCATTCGACGTTGCACACTTCTTTTTCAGATGCTTGTGATGTTGTACGTGCCAAATGGCGTGCATCAAGGTCATCCGAGAAGATTAGTTGTCTCGATCTTCAAGCTTTAGATAATCCCATGGGTTGAATCCTTTAGTGATGAAGCTCTAGATTTTCTAACCGTATTGGAACCTAATTCTATAGTTTAATAAAACTGGTCGGGGGCTACCAAACCCTTTCTCCTTCTGGAGGGGTTCTAAAAAATAAAGATTATCTGGGCATTGACCGATTTCTTACTAGTATATCTATACTAAAATGGAGCCCTCTCTTCCATGTTAGGACACATGTACCCCTTTTTAAGAGAGTAGTTTCATATCATGTGTGTGAATGCAGCTCTGAAAAACCGTTTAAAACTTCTATAAGCTGGATGCATGATCACAAGAGGGATTTCTCAAACAAAAGAAGAAAAAAAACCGGATGAACAATCTCTTCGAGCAGCATCACAACCGTCCTTGCATTGCATAAAGTTTACCCTCGTGCAGATTATTATGCCACATGACGCGCTGTAGAGAAGTAGGAATTTATTGATATGAGTAACTCACGTGCTCTCTTTCCTTGTTTGCTTTAATATGTCTCCCTTATGTTCTGACTTCTTCAACGCTCCCTCCATTCATCTCGATCGTCTTCTTCAGCAGTAGTTATTATATTAACATTATAAAATCATACTTAGCTATAGTAATTATTTGTTTCCTAAATAGCATTTGGTAAAAATTCCCATGGATTCATAGTAATTACTTTTTCTTTTGGTACACAGAATTATGGTCAAGAACGTATGACCTTTAGGTCTTCACACACCAAACCTGGGAGAACAGTAGGGATTTCCTCATCCGAAAAGCCCTCTATCCCATCGATTCTGGCCCCTCGGGCTAGCCAATGTGCCGCAATATTTGCTGTTCGAGGAATCCAATGAAGCACCACCTCCTCCAATTGGTGCCATACCCGCTGACAGGACCTTATGAGCCGGCATAACTCTGTAGTGTTAGAATTGGTGAGGTCTACAGCTCGTAAAAATCTATAGTTAAGCTATGTATGGTTGATAGCTTAGGATTGCATCTTGGTACGTACCTTAGTATGTGTTTTAATTATATAACAGAAAGCCATGGTTGCATGGTAATCCACTTGAGTGGGAGACTCAATGGACTGGTCCCATGTAACCTAAATACGTTCGCAGCTCTGATTAGGGTTAGTCGCCCTATCAGGATAAGCTGTTGGGATGACATAACGCATCACGATCATTACCAGACATAGTGTCTGTGGCCGAACGAAAGCAACACAGTGCACAGATCGGTGAGCAGACACCGGTGCACTAAGTCGTGTTTCTGCTTAGGGTAAAACAGTCCTAAACCCTGAGGAACCATGTCTGGTGGGCTAACCAGTTGTGTGATGCTTTGGCGCACCAATGTGTGAGGGTCCGGATACGTGACCCAAAACCAAGTGTACTGGGTTACCCAGCTGGCGACGCATCAGCGTGTCACTCCTGCAGACCATCCACACCCCTAACAGGAGGTGCGTTCCTTGGTTTGACCTACGTTGTATTAAACCCTGGCCAGGTGGTCATCAGTTGGACTGTTAACCGGATCCGGTTACTCGGCAGAGTAATCAGAGGTACAACGTACGTGATCAACCTAGAAGGAACTGAGTCATATGAGCACTCGAGTCTGACGGTATTCTCCACCGCTCGAGTTGCATCATGGCAACAAGTGGAGGGATAATGAGTTTACCACACTAAGCGGAGAGCAGGGGTATGATCGAGAATCTAGGTCTCGAGTTCACGCCTACGAGCAGTAGTTGGTGATGTGGAAAAGATGAGAATTTTTTGTTCTTTATTTAGTAAAGGGAAGATAAGAAAGCCACGGCATGGCGTTGTCGCTCGCACCCCCCCCCCCCCCCCCCTAACTTCTGGGTCCGACTATTTACATTTTACAGCAAATATTACTAGGGGCAGCTGCATATTACTAAAGGCAGTACCTGCAATTAATTGTATTGCCCTCGATAATGTATGGTGCCAGCCACCGCACAGTGTCGTCACTCACTGCCTGTCCACCGTCTTGCCTGTTAGTTGCCGCAGCGTACACCTCCTCTCTCTTCTTCCTCCTCCTCCCTCCTCTATCTTCCTTCACCTCATGCTTCCTCCTCCTACACTCAGTTGTTTTAGTCTGGACTTGACAGTGAGTTAGATATGACTGCGGCAGCGGATGGGGAACAGTGGGCAGGCAGACCGGTGGATGGGTGGAGGTAGGAGAAAGGAAGGCGAACACAAGCCTAAGTTGCCCTCATCCATGAGCCTAGTTCGTGCAGGGTTAGGATGGGTTATCTTTATAAAAAAATATGTTACCTCTAGTAATTTGTGAACATCTTATTAAAACTCGACCTGTTTAGTTGTTCCAAAATTTAGGCGGTTCTAACAAGTAGTTTTCCCTAATAATAATAGTAACATCAACATCAGGTGTTTAGTAAGTTATTGAACTCAGGTCCCTACTTAGAGATAACGCAAGCCAACCCCATAATCAACCAGCACAAGACAACAAATCTCCCATACATGTATGGCTTCTGTTCTTCAGTATCTTGTTCTGTTTGTGCGGACTATCCCACCGGAATAATCTCTACGGGAAGCGGAGTGACCTCCTTTAATATACCCATTGTGCTCTCCTCCCTACAAAAGGTCGGCCTTTTGAAGCACTTGGTGAGTAGAGAGATTCAGAGAAAATGCGAGGAAGAGATGAGTTTATGTTATAAATAATAGAGGGAAAATTACAGCGACCCCTCCTGAGGTTTGGCATAATCGTAGTGGCCTCTCGCTAGGTTCGAAATAATGTACTGACCTCACTTGATCTAATTTTTGCTGCAGAAACCTCCCCTCCATTGTTTTGGGAGATATATTTATGTATGGCATCATTTGAGAAATGGTGGGTCTATATACAGCGCACGAAATACCAAAGGCAACTCTAACTTAAGTTTGGAAAAAATACTCCGCATGTCCCCGTTGAATCCCTCCTCTTTCGCTATCAGCAACCCCACCCGCTTTGGCCATCGCCGGCCATATGCAGGCCTTTGCTCGCTAGCAATCCACTACCGTCGCTTCTTCCTCCTCCTTTGTCCTTCACCGCTTTTATTACTGGAGTCTGGAGTAGAGTCGAGTCCATACAAACCACCTCAAAACAAAAAAATTCAAAAATATTATGCAAAGTGGCTGATACCTTCAGTTGATAATCGCGCGCATTACCCAATACCCAGCATCAAGATTCAGGCGGCTTCGGCGACGACAACTGGTTCCTCTCCGCGTTGGCGAAATTCCTTTCTTAACCATTTTTAATGAGGGAATAGTTGAACCTTTCTCCAAACTATTGACTCCATAATGCAATCTGTGACCTACTTTCTAACTTCACTGTGGTGGAGTCATCCTCTAATTTGGTTTTAATTCCCGAAATCCTCATAGGATGCTGCTGCCGCCCCTGCCCCCTGCCCCCTGCCCGCATCGGAGCAAAAAATCGGATCTGTTATGAAACCGACTTGCAAGGAATCGTTCAGCAGTTAGAGCACCGAAAGATAAGTGTAAGTGACGGCAAACCGACCACACGAAAGACAAAAGGGTAGGCAAGTTACGACACAGCTTAGCGATTTATTTCTGACTGTTGCGAATTTATGATGAAGCTAGCACGAAGGTGACAAGAAAAAAAAAATACATATATATATATACAGAGAGAAAGAAATAATAAAATATTATATGTAGTGCGTGCAGCGTGACACTGCAGTCGTCTGATGCATCCATTGAGTGCGTGCAGCAGTGCATCAAACAACTACGGTGTCACACCATATATATATATATATATATATATATATATATATATATATATATATATATATATATATATATATATATATATATATATATATACATATATATATATATATATATATATATATATATATACACACACACACATACGGTCTAGCGGTTTGTCGAGTTCTGTTGTTTGGCTGTGTACGTATCTACTACTGGCAATTTTGTTATCGTTTTTTCTTTTTTTTTTTTAATTTTTGGGTAAGCATTGTGTCTATGTTTCAACGATTTGTATATTTACATGTGGTTTAATGAAATAACCAAACAGGTACCAGTTACAATAGCTTTCTATGTCACATATTTAAAACTAGTACTGATCCAATGCAATGCATGGACGATTGTGATGCGACTCGAACTGATGGCACATCCGGCACCGAATCCAGCTCCTAATAGTTTGGGTGGGTGTGTTTGTGTGTGTGTGTGTGAGAGAGAGAGAGAGAGAGAGAGAGAGAGAGAGAGAGAGAGAGAGATGTTTTTTTCTTTTTTTTTAGAAATCCCTCTCAGTGGATGAGGGGGGTTTCGGCCTAGACCCCTACCAGTGCATTAAAAACAAAAGAAGTTACAGCTCTCCAAAAAACCAAAAACAATGAAAGCAAGAGAAAAAATCAAAAGAGATTGCAAATGATGTTATCTAATTGCTCTAATCTCTGCCCCTGTAAAACTGCTTTCCACTGAATCAACCACCTTTTGACGAAGCCTTTGACCATATCTCTGTTTGTAGTCTTCTGGCGAAAGATCATGTTATTTCTTTCTATCCAAATGCTCCAACAGACCGCCATAACCACAAAGTCCCAGCTATTGCGGATTCTTTTTTTAATTCTCTTCTCCCTCCAGACCGTTCACATAGAGAAAACTGACTCAGGTGTCCCTCTGCTATTTAGCCCCTTCTTCAGGTGATCCCAAAGCCCCTTAGAGAACGGACAATGGATAAAAAGGTGGTTAACGTCTTCCCTGCCTTGACCACAGAGAACACAAGAAATGTCCGTAATGTTTTTGTTGCCACGTCGAAGGAGATTGGTTCTGGTCAGCAACTTCTTCTTGATCATTAACCATATGAAGATACGGATCTTCAAGGGGACTCTAGTCTTCCACAAGGAGCCAGCAACCGGGCAAATAATACCTCCCCTGTTAATAAAATTGTAAAAAGATTTTGTGGTGAACTTATCTGTAGAAGTCAGTCTCCATTTAACCTCATCCTCTGCTTCACTGATCGAAATGAGATGAAGTAGATCCATCAGCTCTCTAACTTGATACTGCAAGTAAACAGGAATAACTCTACGAAACTTAATATCCCAAATTGTGTTGTTATTGTGGACCAAGCATTGCGAACGGACCGAGCAATTCTTATTCCATGCTAGCTCATAGAGATCAGGGTACCAGTTCTTCAGCGGTCCCTCCACCCGCCATCTATCCTCCCAGAAGCAAGTGGATCTCCCATTCCTCACTCGCAGATTTATGCCACATTTATATATATGGCCTATTTTCTGGATACCACTCCAAAAAGGAGAAATCTTACCCGAAACTCTACTTCTAACTTGCAATGGTTTAAATCTCTTGAAGTATCTGCCACGAATCACCGAACTCCAGCTGTCTCCTTGATCTTGCTGGAGCCTCCACCACCATTTACCTAAAAGATCTTTGTTATCATCTGCGAGATTAATAACACCCAGTCCTCCTTCTTCCTTAGACGTGCAGACGTTTCCCCAATTTGCCAGGTGATAAGTTTTCACATTGATATCAGCACTCTTCCATAGGAATTTACTCCGAATGGAGTCTATTTTCGCGATAACCCACTTTGGCATGAGATAGAACGAAATGTGATAAGAGGGAATTAGCGTTAGAACTGCGTTAACTAAAGTTAACCTGCCTCCCAGGGAGAGGTTCTTCCCTTCCAACCCGCCAACCTGGCATGCATCCTTTCTATCACCTTGAACTAGTCGTTCTTCTTAAGCCTAGTGTCATTAAGGGGTAGGCCAAGGTATTTAGTAGGAAGGGAATCTATTCTGCAGTTCATGATTTTAGCTAGAGAAGTAGCTAAATCGTCAGTATCACCTAAATAGAAAAGGGAATTCTTCGAGAAGTTTACCTTCATACCTGAGACAATTTTCAGCGAGTACAGAAGAATCTTGAGCATGCTAACATATTCCTTCTTCGCCGCACAAAAGATAATCGTGTCATCAGCAAAGTGCAGGTTTGCTATCTTCCAGTTTGAGTCTCCAATACCTGATATAAAGCCTCTGGTCTCTACCCTTCTGATCATCGCATCGAAAACATCCATAGCCAGAATGAAAAGAAAAGGTGAAAGTGGACAGCCTTGTTTCACTCCTCTGCCAGTTTTAAATTGTTTGCTTGCCTGACCGTTGACTAAACATGAGAGGGTGGATGTAGAAAGACAATTCCAAATCCAGCTAATCCAATTCGTCGAGAACCCCTTAGCTTTAAGCGTGTTGATAAGGAAGCTCAAGTTAAGTCTATCAAACGCTTTCTCAAAGTCAATCTTAAGAATGATGCCTTCCTCCTTATACTCTTTTATGTGATAAATCAATTCTTGAGTTATTGCCACACTGTTTAGGATGAGTCTGCCTTTGATGAACGTCGTCTGGTTCTTATTAACAATATCATCTATCGTGCCTTTAATAATATCCCAGAAGCATTGATAGAAAAGAGTGGGGAATCCATCTGGTCCCAAAACTCCTTCCGCTTTCATATCAAATATAGCTTTTTTAAATTCCTCTTCCAAGAAAGGTTTATCTAGGTTTTTCAAACCATCCAGTTTAAGAATATTGAGTCCTTCCCAGTCAAGGGTGGCTTTATAAATCCCCTTCTTTGCAAAATATCTCTGGAAGTGGTCTGAGACACTTTGACTAATATATCTCTGTGTCGTCCAAATCTTGTCTTCATCTCTGATCGAATGAATTGTGTTTCTGCATCTCCCGTTGTTCGCGACCTTATGAAAGTAGAAGGTGTTGCTATCCCCCAGTTTGATCCACTTATCTCTTGATCTTTGATTCCACGTAATCTCTTCTTTGATCAGCGTTCGGCTAAGCTCCTCCGTCCAAGAAGTCAATTGAGATTTCTCTACATCCGAAATGGTATTACATTCCTCCTTCACCTCTAGATCTCCGATCTTCTGTAAGAGATCCTTCTTAATGGCCAAAATATTACCTAACTTAGAGTACTCCCACACCTTGATCTTTCTTTTCAGATAGAGAGTCTTCACGTTCTAATTTCTGGCTGTATTAGAGGTATCTCCTGCTTCTGACCACCAAGTCTTGATCAGCTCTGAGAAATCCTCTTCTTCCAGCCACATTGCCTCAAAGCGAAATAACTTATGTATTTTAGCCATGTCCGAATGGGAGTCTAACAGAATAGGAACATGATCGGAGATAAAAGCTGTTAATCCACTCTGCATCACCTTCAGATACAAGGTTTCGAACTCATCTGAAATTAAGAAATGATCCAATCTGGCAAAAATGGGAGAATTCCTTATATTATTCCAGATGAAATTCCTATTATTCAAGGGTAGATCTAGAAGAGAAAGATCTTGGACTAAGGCAGCAAACTCTTGCATGTCGGAACGTTTACCCATGGCTCTACTTCTTTCATAAGAGAAGTGGGTCACATTAAAATCTCCTCCAACAATCCAAGGCCTTGCAAAACGTTGACGAATGTCTCTCAGTTCACTCCATAGAGAAGGCCGGAGCTGATAGTCTGTTGGACCATAGACATTGAACACCACCCAAATATCTCCTAATTGATGCACTTTTAGAACCACCGTTAAGCAGTAAATACCTTTATGAATATCTAAAAGGCTAAGTTCGGATTCCCTCCATCCCGTAAATATCTAATTGCAAATGATGTTATCTAATTGCTCTAATCTCTGCCCCTGTAAAACTGCTTTCCACTAAATCAACCGCCTTTTGACGAAGTCTTTGACCATATCTCTATTTGTAGTATTCTGGCGAAAGATCATGTTATTCCTTTCTATCCAAATGCTCCAACAGACCGCCATAACCACAAAGTCCCAGCTATTACGGATTCTTCTTTTAATTCTCTTCTCCCTCCAGACCGTCCACATAGAGAAAACTGACCCAGGTGTCCCTCTGCTATTTAGCCCCTTCTTTAGGTGATCCCAAAGCCCCTTAGAGAATGGACAATGGATAAAAGGGTGGTTAACGTCTTTCCTGCCTTGACCACAGAGAACACAAGAAATGTCTGTAATGTTTTTGTTGCTACGTCGAAGGAGATCGGTTCTGGTCAGCAACTTCTTCTTGATTATTAACCATATGAAGATACGGATCTTCAAGGGGACTCTAGTCTTCCACAAGAAGCTAGCAACCGGGCAAATAATACCTCCCCTGTTAATAAAATTGTAAAAAGATTTTGTGGTGAACTTATCTGTAGAAGTCAGTCTCCATTTAGCCTCATCCTCTGCTTCACTGATCGAAATGAGATGAAGTAGATCCATCAGCTCTCTAACTTGATACTGCAAGTAAACAAGAATAACTCTACGAAACTTAATATCCCAAACTTTGTTGTTATTGCGGACCAAGCATTGCGACCGGACCGAGCAATTCTTATTCCATACTAGCTCATAGAGATCAGGGTACCAGTTCTTCAGCGGTCCCTCCACTAGCCATCTATCCTCCCATAAGCAAGTGGATCTCCTATTCCTTACCCGCAGATTTATGCCACATTTATATATATGGCCTATTTTCTGGATACCACTCCAAAAAGGAGAAATCTTACCCGAAGCTCTACTTCTAACTTGCAATGGTTTAAATCTCTTGAAGTATCTGCCACGAATCACCGAACTCCAGCTGTCTCCACTACAAGAAAGAGGGTCTTTACCGACGGACATTATTATCACCGTCGGTAATAATACACTTTTTACCGACGGTGACTATAATATTCGTCGGTATTATAACTTCAATTTTTTAAATTTTTTTTGCACATTTATTACCGACGGTCAAATATTATTCGTCGGTAAAAGTATTTATCCCGACAGTACATATATGTACCGTCGGTAAAATACTTTATACCGACGGCTACATAAAGTCCGTCGGTACAATGTCACGACGAAACTCAGGATAAAATCCAAGCCTTTGGAAAAAAATGGAACCCTGAGTTTCGTCGGCGGTTTTTACCGACGGAGGTTATATGTCCGTCGGTATAAATAATTATACCGACGGAAATTATATGGCCGTCGGTACGATACCGACGGTAAAAAAATGTCCGTCGGGAAAATTGTCCCGACGAAACTCAGGGTAAAAACCGAGCCTCTGGAAAAAATGGAACCCTGAGTTTCGTCGGCGGTTTTTACCGACGGACGTTATATATCCGTCGGTATAAATAATTATACCGACGGACATTATATGACCGTCGGTACCATACCGACGGTAATAAAATTTCCGTCGGGAAAATTGTCCCGACGAAACTCAGGGTAAAAACCGAGCCTCTGGAAAAAATGGAACCCTGAGTTTCGTCGTATAGGTTTACCGACGGATATGATGTTTTCGTCGGTATAACGATTATTTGTACCGACGGTTATTATGTGTCCGTCGGTATAAATATTATTTATACCGACGGACTTAAACGTTCCGTCGGTAAAAACCCTAACCTATTTAAACTCAGCGCGATCCCCTTCTCTGTTCGATCTGTTTCGATCTTTCCTGCGCGCCCCGCCCCTCTCTCTCGCTCTCTCTAAATCCGTCCCCCACCCCGGTATTACTCGATCCTGCCCCGCCCCTCTCTCTCGCTCTCTCTCTAATTCCGTCCCCCACCCCGGTATTACTCGAATCGAGGGAAAGAGGAGGGGGTCCTGCTGGGTCGAGGGAGAAATCGAAAAGCTTCTGGGTGCCTCTTCCTTTCTGGTCTTGGCCGCTGACGAGGTATGGGAGACGACCCATTTCTCTCTCTCTCGCTCTCTCTCTCTCTATAATGGTTGGTAATGGGATATGCAGTGCTTGCTTAGATGATGATCAGACATATAATGTAGGGTTTGCTACTTTGCATATGTGGATGGATTTTCTTTTCACCCGATCGATATTTATTGGTAAATGCTCTCTTAAAATGTATTGTAGGGTTTGCTTGTTTGACAATGGTTTTTGCCCTTTAGGGTTTTCTATAATTTTTTTTTTATTTTAATGTTGGTGAGCCGGATTCTATTGGGGTCGTTGCAGTTTGTATAATTATGTTATTGCTACCATGAATAGATTATGTTTGGAGTTGAATTTAATGTATTGGGTGATGGTATGTTCTTCGAATGTGATATTCGGTGTTCTTCGTTCGCTGATCCACCCTCCGAGTCCACTCGAAACTCGGCCGAGTCGACTCGACTCGGCTGAGTTTCGATTCGACTCGGTCCAAAACTCGAGTTTCGATCCGACTCGGCTGATTGAGTTTCGATTCGACTCGAGTTTTGTCGGGTTTTAGACGAGTTGTTGTGTCAGTTTGTATAATTATGTTATTGCTACCATGAATAGAATATGTTTGGAGTTGAATTTAATGTATTGGGTGATGGTATGTTTTTCGAATGTGATATTCGGTGTTCTTCGTTCGCTGATCCACCCTCCGAGTCCACTCGAAACTCGGCCGAGTCGACTCGACTCGGCTGAGTTTCGATTCGACTCGGTCCAAAACTCGAGTTTCGATCCGACTCGGCTGAGTTTCGATTCGACTCGAGTTTTGTCAGGTTTTAGCCGAGTTGTCGTGTCTACTCGACTCATTAAGGTTTCGAGTCGAGTCGAGTTTTCGTGTTTTAATTAAAACATTGATTTTTTATATCCTATCAAAACTGAATTGAATGGGGGAATAGGGGGCAAAATGTAGTTTTTAGACTAGGGTGAGCGTCGGTTTTGTCGGTCGATTTCGGTGTCGGTTTTGTCGGTTATATTTTTTTCGGTTTACGAAAAATCAAAACCGAAACCGAAACCGAAATGGTCGGTTTTTGTCGGTTCGGTGTGATATGAGGTATGCTAAAGCCATAAATCTACTCGAGTGACAGAGAGAACCGTCAGACCCCAAGTGTTTACTTGATGAGGCTCCCTGACTTGTTGACTTACTATCGCATAACTTTGGTGCTATGCCTAGCATTCGAACTATCAGCAGTTCAAATGCTGGCCAGCAACCCTAGGTTTACTATGTGACTAGTCTACTCATCATAATACACTCATCCATTAGGGATGTGGATGGCCTGTAGAAGTTTTGGTTCGGTGTTCCATACCCGGGAACCGAAACCGAAATTGTGCGGAGTCTTATAACATTGTTTGAAATTATATGTCAGGTGTTGTATAGCCAGATAGACGAAGATGTCTTCGATCGATAAGAGTTGGATGCGTAATTCGAATCGCATGAGCCAAGAGTACAGAGAAGGAGTCAGGAAATTTCTGGATTTTGCATTTGAGCGTCTTGCACCGCTTGATGGAAAAATTGTGTGTCCCTGTATAGACTGCGGAAGGGTGATTAGGAAGGTTCGAGAGGAATGTGAGGTTGATCTGGTAATGCGTGGCATTGACGTTACCTATACCCGTTGGTTCTCGCACGGTGAGGAGCTAGATGCAGTCCCCATGGCAGCTCACGGTGAAACTTCAAACACAGTGATCGCTGATGATAATATTAATACAGACGATGACGATGACATGCAGGGTATGATACATGATTTGCAAGGTGGAATAGGCACGGAAACACCGTCAGGTGATCAGCCCAATATCGAAGCGGACAAGTTCTACAGATTGCTTAAAGATGCCGAACAACCTCTATACCCGGGGTGTGAGAAGTTTTCAAAACTCTCTTTCACTGTAAAGCTTCTTCATTTGAAGTGCCTCAATGGTTGGAGTAATAAGTCATTTAATATGTTGGTAGAGTTGCTGAAAGAGGCTTTTCCTATGGGTGAGACAGTACCGAAATCATTCTACGAGGCGAAGAAGACAATTAAAGATCTCAGTCTGGGTTATGAGAAAATTGATGCATGCATGAACGATTGTATGTTGTACCGGAAAGAGTACGAACATGCGCGGTCATGCCACATATGCGGAGCAACGAGATATAAAGAGACGGATGCCGAGTCTAGTACCAGTCGAAGGAAGAAAAATGTATCTGCAAAGGTTCTCCTATACTTCCCGCTCAGGGACAGGCTTCAGAGGTTGTTTATGTCATCGAAGACTGCTGAGCACATGAGGTGGCATGCACGAGAACGTACAGATGACGGGATTATGAGACATCCGGCCGACTCTCTGACGTGGAAAGATTTTGATCATACATATCCTGAATTCGCATGTGAAGTTCGCAACGTCAGGTTAGGGCTTGCTAGCGATGGCTTCAATCCCTTTGGGAATATGAGTGTGTCGTACAGCATTTGGCCAGTTGTCCTAGTTCCATACAATTTGCCTCCCTGGATGTGCTTAAAAAAGCCATACACAATGCTCTCCTTGCTCATTCCCGGACCCAGGTCGCCTGGTAATGATATTGACGTTTACTTGCAGCCGTTGATTGAGGAGTTGAACGAGTTATGGGAAGTTGGGGCCGATACGTATGATGCCTCGTTGCGCCAGAATTTTCGGATGCATGCGGCACTTCTATGGACCATCAACGATTTTCCTGCATATGCCAACTTATCCGGGTGGAGTACTAAAGGAAAATTGGCGTGCCCTACATGCAATAAGGAGACAGATTCATTACGATTGAAGAACGGAGGCAAGTTCTGTTATATGGGCCATCGAAGATTCCTTGTTGACGGCCATAAGTGGAGGCAGAACAAAAGAGCTTTCAACGGCAAGAAGGAACTTGCAAAGGCCCCGGAGCAGCTTTCGGGGGTAGAAGTCTTGTGCGAATTGGATCAGCTTGATGCCGTGGCACTTGGAAATGGTAAAAAGAAGAGAACGCATGAAGATTCTACGCGTGAGCATAACTGGAAGAAGAAGAGTATTTTCTTTAAACTACCGTACTGGAGCAGCCTACTCTTGCGGCATAACTTGGATGTCATGCATATTGAGAAAAATGTGTGTGACAACATTATAGGAACACTGCTGAATCTCGACGGTAAGACGAAGGATAATCTTAAATCTCGTCTCGATCTTAAGGAGTTGGGCATCCGAAAATCACTTCATCCCCAAGAGATTGGGGATAAGTATGTGTTGCCAGTTGCATGCTACACCATGAGCTCACAGCAAAAGGCAGCCTTATGTGCATTCCTACGGTCTGTGAAAACGCCAGACGGTTATTCTTCGAATATCGCACGATGCGTGCAAGAGAACGGCCGGAAGTTGTCTGGATTAAAGAGCCACGATTGTCATGTTCTTATGCAGCGATTGTTATCTCTTGCTATACGTGGGAATTTAACCGAAGAGGTGTCCGGTCCGTTAATTGAGCTCAGCACTTTTTTCAGACAGTTGTGCTCGAAGGTACTTAGAGTGGACCAACTTGAACAGATGGAGAGGGATATTGCGCTCACATTGTGCAAGTTAGAGATGATATTTCCACCTTCATTCTTTGATGTCATGGTGCATTTGACCGTTCACTTGGCAAATGAGGCCAAACTCGGCGGCCCAGTTCATTACCGGTGGATGTATTTTATTGAGAGGTAATCGTCTCGTCTCATTCGCACAATGTATTTGATCGTTCTTGATATATTCATACAAATATTTTTTTCTCAAATTAGGTACTTGCGAACATTGAAATCATATGTTCGTAATAAAAGTCGTCCGGAGGGATCAATTGCTGAAGGATACCTAGCAGAAGAATGTCTAACATTCTGCTCAAGATACCTACATGGTATAGACACGCGATTCAATCAACTTGAGCGGAACTATGACGGTGGTCCAATAGACTTCGATGGGGGTCTGTCTATATTTGCCGAAATGGGTAGACCTGTAGGAGGAGGCAAAACCCGTCGATTGTCTGTAGATGAGATTCAACAGGCACATATGTATGTGTTGCGCCAATGTGATGAAGTGTGGCCATTCATTGAGTAAGCATTTTACGATCATTTACTCATTCTTTCAGTCCATTCATTAAGTATATGTGCTAATTATAATCTAATTCATAACCGGTAAAACAGGAAGCATAAAGCCATCATTAATAATCGGGGTATTCGAAATGCTCCCCAAATTCATGATCGTGAATTCCCATCGTGGTTCGAGAAACACGTAAGTATTCACATCATTATTGAATTTCATTGACATCCATTACCGAACAATAATTATGTGTTCATATCATGAATGTCGTGTGGTTATTATAGGCACAGGAGCTGCACGACAACCACGATCCGCTGATGAATGAGGATCTCTGGCGCTTATCTTGTAGTCCTTTGCAAGACGCAATATCGTACGATGGTTATATCGTGAACGGTTATAGATTTCGGACGAAAGATAGTGAAAAATCACGAAGAACCCAAAATAGTGGGGTTGTCGTCAACGGTGAGCAAGAAGAATTAGAAAATATCGACTTCTACGGCGTCCTCAACGAGATTCTCGAGATTAAATTCCTTGGCCAAAATCGGATCGTATTATTCAAATGCGATTGGTATGATGTTAATAATCGCGGGACTGGTTATAATGTCGACAAATACGGTTTTATCAACATCAACACTGCCAAGAGATTGAATACCCAATATGAAGATCCATTCATTCTTGCCTCTCAAGCGCAACAGATATTTTATGCACCGGATAATACCTCTCCAGGTTGGCAAATTGTAGTCAGGTCACCACCCAGAGATTTTTACGACATGGGAGACAAGGATGCGGGGGTCGTCGATGATGATTTGGATGCATACCAGAATGATGAGATAATCATTGTCGACGCAGTGCACGACGAAAATGAAGATGTCGACAATATAAACTGGACAGCGAATGCAGATCAAATAATAGAAGAGGGAAGCGATGAGAGTGACAGAGATGAGACAGAAAATGACTAGACCGTATGTAAATCAAATTGTTTCATATTTAAATCATACTGTTTCACCGATTCATATGTAAATCATACCGTTTCATATGTAAATCATACCGTTTCACCGATTTACGATCCGACCGATTCACCGATTTAGAGTCTAAGAGTTGGAAAATCATAAGTTAGCGTGTTTCGGATATGAAATAGGTTTCGATTCGATCGGATCGTCATCGGATCGGCATCCGATAATTCGAACTTGGAATTATTCCGTATTTCAGACTTGCGAGCGGGTTCTAATTGGATATTTGACCAATTTACGCTCCGATTCACCGATTTAGAGTCTAAGTGTTGGAAAATCATAAGTTAGCGTGTTTCGGATATAAAATAGGTTTGGATTCGATCGGATCGTCATCGGCTCGGCATCCGATAATTCGAACTTAGAATTATTCCGTATTTCGGACTTGCGAGCGGGTTCTAATTGGATATTTGACCAATTTACGCTCTGATTCACCGATTTAGAGTCTAAGTGTTGGAAAATCATAAGTTAGCGTGTTTCGGATGTGAAATAGGTTTGGATTCGATCCGATCGTCATCGGATCGGCATCCGGTAATTCGAAGTTGGATTTATTCCGTATTTCGGACTTGCGAGCGGGTTCTAATTGGATATTTGACCAATTTACGCTCCGATTCACCGGTTTAGAGTCTAAGTGTTGGAAAATCATAAGTTAGCGTGTTTCGGATATGAAATAGGTTTGGATTCGATCCGATCGTCATCGGATCGGCATCCGGTAATTCGAAGTTGGAATTATTCCGTATTTCGGACTTGCGAGCGGGTTCTAATTGGATATTTGACCAATTTACGCTCCGATTCACCGGTTTAGAGTCTAAGTGTTGGAAAATCATAAGTTAGCGTGTTTCGGATATGAAATAGGTTTGGATTCGATCCGATCGTCATCGGATCGGCATCCGGTAATTCGATGTTGGAATTATTCCGTATTTCGGACTTGCGAGCGGGTTCTAATTGGATATTTGACCAATTTACGCTCCGATTCACCGATTTAGAGTCTAAGTGTTGGAAAATCATAAGTTAGCGTGTTTCGGATATAAAATAGGTTTGGATTCGATCCGATCGTCATCGGATCGGCATCCGATAATTCGAACTTGGAATTATATTCCGTATTTCGGACTTCCGAGCGGGTTCTAATTAGATATTTGACCACTTTACGATCCGATTAACCGATTTAGAGTCTAACTGTTTCATATTGTTTCATATTGCGAGCGGGTTCATATTGTTTTATATTGTTTCATATGTAAATCATACTGTTTCATATATAAATCAAACTGTTTCATATTGTTTCATATGTAAATCTTAAATCTTACTGTTTCATATGTAAATTAAATTGTTTCAGATGGCATCACGGTCATATGTTCGTAGAGGCAGAGGCAGAGGCAGGGGTGGGGTAGCTCAGAGCGCTCCGGCTGCCACCCCAGGGTCCGAGGCTGAGCCGTCCGGATCTGGTAGTGCTGTTCCTCTCTCCACACCAGCTCCTGCTGTGGTCACAGCCTCCGGAGCTTCGAGCAGTGCTCAGCACTCGGCTACAGCGTCTACGCCCACAGGTAATGTTTAGATCTAAAGTTTTATACATGTTGTAAATACTTCTTCAGTACTGATGTATATTTTATTTGCAGGGTCGACCAGGTACGTAGGCGACCGGGGCGTGACGACGGCCCGGCGCTTGTCGGCCTTACGCGAGCCGCTGTCCCTACAGTGGAGCGGCCATACCTTTGTGGGCGAGCACGCTTCTGACGCCGCCACGTGGGTCGGCATGATAGTACGGGAGGAGAGGAATGCCCCGATTGTGGGGTTAAGGGGGTGGAAGAACATTGATGCATCCTATAAGGAGAGGATGTATCAGCAGTTTTTGGTACGTTAGTTTCATTAAAGCATTTTAGAATAATATCGTACTTCTTTATAATTTGATTTGATAAAATGACTTGTTTCTAAATTGATTTTACAGGAGAAATTTAAATGGGAGAACATGGAAACCGACACCCATCGGGAGGACTTATGGAAGACGATGGGTGAGCGGTACAGGGATTACCGTCACGAGCTCTACAAGCTCTACGGTTACTTGGTCGGCCAGCCGGCTGAGGAGGTACAGGCTGCGGCCGGGACGAGAGACGCGCCACCGCTACACATTCTACAGTTTTTGGTCGCTCACTGGGCCACCCCTAGCTTTCAGGTATAATTTTAATTTTGTTGATTCGTACTTGTTTTAATGTTATACTAAAAATTTGTATTGATGTTTCAAAATTTAATCGATTGACACAGGTGAAATCTGCTGTAGGCAAGCAGAATAGAAGTGCCTCGACGACACCTGCTCCAGTGAAGGGGAGGACCTCCATGCCCCAGCTTGCCCAGCAGCTGGTAAATGATACAAACATTGTTATTATTTAAAGCTCTATACATGTTATATTAACTCGTCTATTTATTTTATATGTCCAACAGACACAGTCCTTGGGCCACGAGCCTAATAGGATTGACCTTTTTGAGGCCTCTAGGAGGCGGCGTATCGATGGGGCATTTCTGGACGACAGGGTTGCCTCGCAAGTGGTAAGTAATTAAATTACTGTTAATATATTCTTATACATATGCCATAAAATATCATTGAATATCATTGGTTGTTTTTATATAGGAGAGGATGCGACTTATGGTGACCCCGTCGGGCGAGGCCGGCTCCTCCTCCAGCTCAGTATCTGTCGACTCAGCGATGGATACTGTGCTGAGACCTGCCACGCACGGCTGTGTCCTCTGTACGGGCCTTGGAGTCACGCCCTCCTCCTACTTTGGACGAGAGGGTATGCGCTCGAGGGCACGGGACACCCAGACCGGTGCTATCACTCAGCTGCAGTCTGCGCTAGACGCGGAGCGAGAGCAGAGGCAGGCCCTCGAGCAGAGGATGGAGGCGGAGCGAGAGCAGAGGCAGGCCCTCGAGCAGAGGGTTGAGGCGGAGAAGAAGGCCCTCGATGAGGAAAGAGAAGCTCGCAGGGAACTGGAGCGTAAATTTAATGAATTCATAAGCCGGTCTAGCGGTGGCTCATCCTCATGATCAGGTACTTACTAATCTTTATAATATTAGCAAAAAATATGAATCTTACTAATTTGAGTTTTGATCATATTATCACACTTATGATTTTCCAACACTTAGACTATAAATCGGTAAATCGAATCGTAAATGGTCACTCTCTCTCTCATGGTAATGATGTAGCCGGTAATGATGTAGCCTCTGTTTTTCTTTTAAATACGGAATAATTCCAAGTTCGAATTACCGGATGCCGATCCGATGACGATCGGATCGAATCCAAACCTATTTCATATCCGAAACACGCTAACTTATGATTTTCCAACACTTAGACTCTAAACCGGTGAATCGGAGCGTAAATTGGTCAAATATCCAATTAGAACCCGCTCGCAAGTCCGAAATACGGAATAAATCCAACTTCGAATTATCGGATGCCGATTCGATGACGATCGGATCGAATCCAAACCTATTTCATATCCGAAACACGCTAACTTATGATTTTCCAACACTTAGACTCTAAATCGGTGAATCGGAGCGTAAATTGGTCAAATATCCAATTAGAACCCGCTCGCAAGTCCGAAATACGGAATAATTCCAACTTCGAATTATCGGATGCCGAGCCGATGACGATCGGATCGAATCCAAACCTATTTTATATCCGAAACACGTTATGTGACGACCAAGATCCAATAGGCCAATAGCCAAGAGGGGGGTGGATTGTGACGACCAAGATCCAATAGGCCAATAGCCAAGAGCCAAGACTCCTGAGGCGGGAATGCCAAGATGGATGAGGTGAGGTGAGGTGAGGTGAGGTGTACAAGGCTATGAGTTAGCCCCACATCGCCTGGAGAGAAGGAGATCCTGAGCTACTTATATAATTTCCCCTCCCAAACATAGAAGACGCGTTTTAAAACCGTGCGCCGCTACGGATTTCGTAAGAACTCCGTAGTTAAGCGTGCTCGGGCGAGAGTAGTACCAGGATGGGTGACCTCCCTGGGAAGTTCTCGTGCGGGCACGGGCAAAGCGGACAAAATCTTGTGTGTTTGGGGCGGATGTTACAAAATGGTATCAGAGCCGGTTCTCCTCGGGATGGGGGGGTCTAACCCTACACGAGGACGTGTAGCCCTGAGGGGGGTGGATTGTGACGACCAAGATCCAATAGGCCAATAGCCAAGAGGGGGGTGGATTGTGACGACCAAGATCCAATAGGCCAATAGCCAAGAGCCAAGACTCCTGAGGCGGGAATGCCAAGATGGATGAGGTGAGGTGAGGTGAGGTGAGGTGTACAAGGCTATGAGTTAGCCCCACATCGCCTGGAGAGAAGGAGATCCTGAGCTACTTATATAATTTCCCCTCCCAAACATAGAAGACGCGTTTTAAAACCGTGCGCCGCTACGGATTTCGTAAGAACTCCGTAGTTAAGCGTGCTCGGGCGAGAGTAGTACCAGGATGGGTGACCTCCCTGGGAAGTTCTCGTGCGGGCACGGGCAAAGCGGACAAAATCTTGTGTGTTTGGGGCAGATGTTACAAAAATTTTGTAACATCCGCCCCAAACATACAAGATTTTGTCCGCTTTGCCCGTGCCCGTACGAGAACTTCCCAGGGTGGTCACCCATCCTGGTACTGCTCTCGCCCGAGCACGCTTAACTACGGAGTTCTTACGAATTCCGTAGCGGCGCACGGTTTTAAAACGCGTCTTCTATGTTTGGGAGGGGAAATTATATAAGTAGCTCAGGATCTCCTTCTCTCCAGGCGATATGGGGCTAACTCATGGCCTTGTACACCTCACCTCACCTCATCCATCTTGGCATTCCCGCCTCAGGAGTCTTGGCTCTTGGCTATTGGCCTATTGGATCTTGGTCGTCACAATCCACCCCCTTTAGGGCTATACGTCCTCGTGTAGGGTTAGACCTCCCCATCCCGAGGAGAACCTGGCTCTGATACCATTTTGTAACATCCGCCCCAAACACACAAGATTTTGTCCGCTTTGCCCGTGCCCGCACGAGAACTTCCCAGGGAGGTCACCCATCCTGGTACTACTCTCGCCCGAGCACGCTTAACTACGGAGTTCTTACGAAATCCGTAGCGGCGCACGGTTTTAAAACGCGTCTTCTATGTTTGGGAGGGGAAATTATATAAGTAGCTCAGGATCTCCTTCTCTCCAGGCGATGTGGGGCTAACTCATAGCCTTGTACACCTCACCTCACCTCACCTCACCTCATCCATCTTGGCATTCCCGCCTCAGGAGTCTTGGCTCTTGGCTATTGGCCTATTGGATCTTGGTCGTCACAATCCACCCCCCTCTTGGCTATTGGCCTATTGGATCTTGGTCGTCACACGTTAACTTATGATTTTCCAACACTTAGACTCTAAATCGGTGAATCGGAGCGTAAATTGGTCAAATATCCAATTAGAACCCGCTCGCAAGTCCGAAATACGGAATAATTCCAACTTCGAATTACCGGATGCCGATCCGATGACGATCGGATCGAATCCAAACCTATTTCATATCCGAAACACGCTAACTTATGATTTTCCAACACTTAGACTCTAAATCGGTGAATCGAAGCGTAAATTGGTCAAATATCCAATTAGAACCCGCTCGCAAGTCCGAAATACGGAATAATTCCAAGTTCGAATTATCGGATGCCGAGCCGATGACGATCCGATCGAATCCAAACCTATTTTATATCCGAAAACTTATGATTTTCCAACACTTAGACTCTAAATCGGTGAATCGGAGCGTAAATTGGTCAAATATCCAATCAGAACCCACTCGCAAGTCCGAAATTCGGAATAATTCCAAGTTCGAATTATCGAATGCCGATCCGATGACGATCCGATCGAATCCAAACCTATTTTATATCCGAAACACGCTAACTTATGATTTTCCGGAATAATTCCAAGTTCGAATTACCGGATGCCGATCCGATGACGATCGGATCGAATCCAAACCTATTTCATATCCGAAACACGCTAACTTATGATTTTCCAACACTTAGACTCTAAACCGGTGAATCGGAGCGTAAATTGGTCAAATATCCAATTAGAACCCGCTCGCAAGTCCGAAATACGGAATAAATCCAACTTCGAATTATCGGATGCCGATCCGATGACGATCGGATCGAATCCAAACCTATTTCATATCCGAAACACGCTAACTTATGATTTTCCAACACTTAGACTCTAAACCAGTGAATCGGAGCGTAAATTGGTCAAATATCCAATTAGAACCCGCTCGCAAGTCCGAAATACGGAATAAATCTAACTTCGAATTATCGGATGCCGATCCGATGACGATCGGATCGAATCCAAACCTATTTCATATCCGAAACACGCTAACTTATGATTTTCCAACACTTAGACTCTAAATCGGTGAATCGGAGCGTAAATTGGTCAAATATCCAATTAGAACCCGCTCGCAAGTCCGAAATACGGAATAATTCCAACTTCGAATTATCGGATGCCGAGCCGATGACGATCCGATCGAATCCAAACCTATTTTATATCCGAAACACGCTAACTTATGATTTTCCAACACTTAGACTCTAAATCGGTGAATCGGAGCGTAAATTGGTCAAATATCCAATTAGAACCCGCTCGCAAGTCCGAAATACGGAATAATTCCAACTTCGAATTATCGGATGCCGAGCCGATGACGATCGGATCGAATCCAAACCTATTTTATATCCGAAACACGCTAACTTATGATTTTCCAACACTTAGACTCTAAATCGGTGAATCGGAGCGTAAATTGGTCAAATATCCAATTAGAACCCGCTCGCAAGTCCGAAATACGGAATAATTCCAACTTCGAATTACCGGATGCCGATCCGATGACGATCGGATCGAATCCAAACCTATTTCATATCCGAAACACGCTAACTTATGATTTTCTAACACTTAGACTCTAAATCGGTGAATCGAAGCGTAAATTGGTCAAATATCCAATTAGAACCCGCTCGCAAGTCCGAAATACGGAATAATTCCAAGTTCGAATTATCGGATGCCGAGCCGATGACGATCCGATCGAATCCAAACCTATTTTATATCCGAAAACTTATGATTTTCCAACACTTAGACTCTAAATCGGTGAATCGGAGCGTAAATTGGTCAAATATCCAATTAGAACCCACTCGCAAGTCCGAAATTCGGAATAATTCCAAGTTCGAATTATCGAATGCCGATCCGATGACGATCCGATCGAATCCAAACCTATTTTATATCCGAAACACGCTAACTTATGATTTTCCGGAATAATTCCAAGTTCGAATTACCGGATGCCGATCCGATGACGATCGGATCGAATCCAAACCTATTTCATATCCGAAACACGCTAACTTATGATTTTCCAACACTTAGACTCTAAACCGGTGAATCGGAGCGTAAATTGGTCAAATATCCAATTAGAACCCGCTCGCAAGTCCGAAATACGGAATAATTCCAACTTCAAATTATCGGATGCCGAGCCGATGACGATCGGATCGAATCCAAACCTATTTTATATCCGAAACACGCTAACTTATGATTTTCCAACACTTAGACTCTAAACCGGTGAATCGGAGCGTAAATTGGTCAAATATCCAATTAGAACCCGCTCGCAAGTCCGAAATACGGAATAATTCCAACTTCGAATTATCGGATGCCGAGCCGATGACGATCGGATCGAATCCAAACCTATTTTATATCCGAAACACGCTAACTTATGATTTTCCAACACTTAGACTCTAAATCGATGAATCGGAGCGTAAATTGGTCAAATATCCAATTAGAACCCGCTCGCAAGTCCGAAATACGGAATAATTCCAAGTTCGAATTACCGGATGCCGATCCGATGACGATCGGATCGAATCCAAACCTATTTTATATCCGAAACACGCTAACTTATGATTTTCCAACACTTAGACTCTAAATCGGTGAATCGGAGCGTAAATTGGTCAAATATCCAATTAGAACCCGCTCGCAAGTCCGAAATACGGAATAATTCCAAGTTCGAATTATCGGATGCCGAGCCGATGACGATCCGATCGAATCCAAACCTATTTTATATCCGAAACACGCTAACTTATGATTTTCCAACACTTAGACTCTAAATCGGTGAATCGGATCGTAAATTGGTCAAATATCCAATTAGAACCCGCTCGCAAGTCCGAAATACGGAATAATTCCAAGTTCGAATTACCGGATGCCGAGCCGATGACGATCCAATCGAATCCAAACCTATTTCATATCCGAAACACGCTAACTTATGATTTTCCAACACTTAGACTCTAAATCGGTGAATCGGAGCGTAAATTGGTCAAATATCCAATTAGAACCCGCTCGCAAGTCCGAAATACGGAATAATTCCAAGTTCGAATTACCGGATGCCGAGCCGATGACGATCGGATCGAATCCAAACCTATTTCATATCCGAAACACGCTAACTTATGATTTTCCAACACTTAGACTCTAAATCGGTGAATCGGAGCGTAAATTGGTCAAATATCCAATTAGAACCCGCTCGCAAGTCCGAAATACGGAATAATTCCAAGTTCGAATTACCGGATGCCGAGCCGATGACGATCGGATCGAATCCAAACCTATTTCATATCCGAAACACGCTAACTTATGATTTTCCAACACTTAGACTCTAAATCGGTGAATCGGAGCGTAAATTGGTCAAATATCCAATTAGAACCCGCTCGCAAGTCCGAAATACGGAATAATTCCAAGTTCGAATTACCGGATGCCGAGCCGATGACGATCGGATCGAATCCAAACCTATTTCATATCCGAAACACGCTAACTTATGATTTTCCAACACTTATACTCTAAATCGGTGAATCGGAGCGTAAATTGGTCAAATATCCAATTAGAACCCGCTCGCAAGTCCGAAATACGGAATAATTCCAAGTTCGAATTACCGGATGCCGAGCCGATGACGATCGGATCGAATCCAAACCTATTTCATATCCGAAACACGCTAACTTATGATTTTCCAACACTTAGACTCTAAATCGGTGAATCGGAGCGTAAATTGGTCAAATATCCAATTAGAACCCGCTCGCAAGTCCGAAATACGGAATAATTCCAAGTTCGAATTACCGGATGCCGAGCCGATGACGATCGGATCGAATCCAAACCTATTTCATATCCGAAACACGCTAACTTATGATTTTCCAACACTTAGACTCTAAATCAGTGAATCGGAGCGTAAATTGGTCAAATATCCAATTAGAACCCGCTCGCAAGTCCGAAATACGGAATAATTCCAAGTTCGAATTACCGGATGCCGAGCCGATGACGATCGGATCGAATCCAAACCTATTTCATATCCGAAACACGCTAACTTATGATTTTCCAACACTTAGACTCTAAATCGGTGAATCGGAGCGTAAATTGGTCAAATATCCAATTAGAACCCGCTCGCAAGTCCGAAATACGGAATAATTCCAACTTCGAATTACCGGATGCCGAGCCGATGACGATCGGATCGAATCCAAACCTATTTCATATCCGAAACACGCTAACTTATGATTTTCCAACACTTAGACTCTAAATCGGTGAATCGGAGCGTAAATTGGTCAAATATCCAATTAGAACCCGCTCGCAAGTCCGAAATACGGAATAATTCCAAGTTCGAATTACCGGATGCCGAGCCGATGACGATCGGATCGAATCCAAACCTATTTCATATCCGAAACACGCTAACTTATGATTTTCCAACACTTAGACTCTAAATCGGTGAATCGGAGCGTAAATTGGTCAAATATCCAATTAGAACCCGCTCGCAAGTCCGAAATACGGAATAATTCCAAGTTCGAATTACCGGATGCCGAGCCGATGACGATCGGATCGAATCCAAACCTATTTCATATCCGAAACACGCTAACTTATGATTTTCCAACACTTAGACTCTAAATCGGTGAATCGGAGCGTAAATTGGTCAAATATCCAATTAGAACCCGCTCGCAAGTCCGAAATACGGAATAATTCCAAGTTCGAATTACCGGATGCCGAGCCGATGACGATCGGATCGAATCCAAACCTATTTCATATCCGAAACACGCTAACTTATGATTTTCCAACACTTAGACTCTAAATCGGTGAATCGGAGCGTAAATTGGTCAAATATCCAATTAGAACCCGCTCGCAAGTCCGAAATACGGAATAATTCCAAGTTCGAATTACCGGATGCCGAGCCGATGACGATCGGATCGAATCCAAACCTATTTCATATCCGAAACACGCTAACTTATGATTTTCCAACACTTAGACTCTAAATCGGTGAATCGGAGCGTAAATTGGTCAAATATCCAATTAGAGCCCGCTCGCAAGTCCGAAATACGGAATAATTCCAAGTTCGAATTACCGGATGCCGAGCCGATGACGATCGGATCGAATCCAAACCTATTTCATATCCGAAACACGCTAACTTATGATTTTCCAACACTTAGACTCTAAATCGGTGAATCGGAGCGTAAATTGGTCAAATATCCAATTAGAACCCGCTCGCAAGTCCGAAATACGGAATAATTCCAAGTTCGAATTACCGGATGCCGAGCCGATGACGATCGGATCGAATCCAAACCTATTTCATATCCGAAACACGCTAACTTATGATTTTCCAACACTTAGACTCTAAATCGGTGAATCGGAGCGTAAATTGGTCAAATATCCAATTAGAACCCGCTCGCAAGTCCGAAATACGGAATAATTCCAAGTTTGAATTACCGGATGCCGAGCCGATGACGATCGGATCGAATCCAAACCTATTTCATATCCGAAACACGCTAACTTATGATTTTCCAACACTTAGACTCTAAATCGGTGAATCGGAGCGTAAATTGGTCAAATATCCAATTAGAACCCGCTCGCAAGTCCGAAATACGGAATAATTCCAAGTTCGAATTACCGGATGCCGAGCCGATGACGATCGGATCGAATCCAAACCTATTTCATATCCGAAACACGCTAACTTATGATTTTCCAACACTTAGACTCTAAATCGGTGAATCGGAGCGTAAATTGGTCAAATATCCAATTAGAACCCGCTCGCAAGTCCGAAATACGGAATAATTCCAAGTTCGAATTACCGGATGCCGAGCCGATGACGATCGGATCGAATCCAAACCTATTTCATATCCGAAACACGCTAACTTATGATTTTCCAACACTTAGACTCTAAATCGGTGAATCGGAGCGTAAATTGGTCAAATATCCAATTAGAACCCGCTCGCAAGTCCGAAATACGGAATAATTCCAAGTTCGAATTACCGGATGCCGAGCCGATGACGATCGGATCGAATCCAAACCTATTTCATATCCGAAACACGCTAACTTATGATTTTCCAACACTTAGACTCTAAATCGGTGAATCGGAGCGTAAATTGGTCAAATATCCAATTAGAACCCGCTCGCAAGTCCGAAATACGGAATAATTCCAAGTTCGAATTACCGGATGCCGAGCCGATGACGATCGGATCGAATCCAAACCTATTTCATATCCGAAACACGCTAACTTATGATTTTCCAACACTTAGACTCTAAATCGGTGAATCGGAGCGTAAATTGGTCAAATATCCAATTAGAACCCGCTCGCAAGTCCGAAATACGGAATAATTCCAAGTTCGAATTACCGGATGCCGAGCCGATGACGATCGGATCGAATCCAAACCTATTTCATATCCGAAACACGCTAACTTATGATTTTCCAACACTTAGACTCTAAATCGGTGAATCGGAGCGTAAATTGGTCAAATATCCAATTAGAACCCGCTCGCAAGTCCGAAATACGGAATAATTCCAAGTTCGAATTACCGGATGCCGAGCCGATGACGATCGGATCAAATCCAAACCTATTTCATATCCGAAACACGCTAACTTATGATTTTCCAACACTTAGACTCTAAATCGGTGAATCGGAGCGTAAATTGGTCAAATATCCAATTAGAACCCGCTCGCAAGTCCGAAATACGGAATAATTCCAACTTCGAATTACCGGATGCCGATCCGATGACGATCGGATCGAATCCAAACCTATTTCATATCCGAAACACGCTAACTTATGATTTTCCAACACTTAGACTCTAAATCGGTGAATCGGAGCGTAAATTGGTCAAATATCCAATTAGAACCCGCTCGCAAGTCCGAAATACGGAATAATTCCAAGTTCGAATTACCGGATGCCGAGCCGATGACGATCGGATCGAATCCAAACCTATTTCATATCCGAAACACGCTAACTTATGATTTTCCAACACTTAGACTCTAAATCGGTGAATCGGAGCGTAAATTGGTCAAATATCCAATTAGAACCCGCTCGCAAGTCCGAAATACGGAATAATTCCAAGTTCGAATTACCGGATGCCGAGCCGATGACGATCGGATCGAATCCAAACCTATTTCATATCCGAAACACGCTAACTTATGATTTTCCAACACTTAGACTCTAAATCGGTGAATCGGAGCGTAAATTGGTCAAATATCCAATTAGAACCCGCTCGCAAGTCCGAAATACGGAATAATTCCAAGTTCGAATTACCGGATGCCGAGCCGATGACGATCGGATCGAATCCAAACCTATTTCATATCCGAAACACGCTAACTTATGATTTTCCAACACTTAGACTCTAAATCGGTGAATCGGAGCGTAAATTGGTCAAATATCCAATTAGAACCCGCTCGCAAGTCCGAAATACGGAATAATTCCAAGTTCGAATTACCGGATGCCGAGCCGATGACGATCGGATCGAATCCAAACCTATTTCATATCCGAAACACGCTAACTTATGATTTTCCAACACTTAGACTCTAAATCGGTGAATCGGAGCGTAAATTGGTCAAATATCCAATTAGAACCCGCTCGCAAGTCCGAAATACGGAATAATTCCAAGTTCGAATTATCGGATGCCGAGCCGATGACGATCGGATCGAATCCAAACCTATTTCATATCCGAAACACGCTAACTTATGATTTTCCAACACTTAGACTCTAAATCGGTGAATCGGAGCGTAAATTGGTCAAATATCCAATTAGAACCCGCTCGCAAGTCCGAAATACGGAATAATTCCAAGTTCGAATTACCGGATGCCGAGCCGATGACGATCGGATCGAATCCAAACCTATTTCATATCCGAAACACGCTAACTTATGATTTTCCAACACTTAGACTCTAAATCGGTGAATCGGAGCGTAAATTGGTCAAATATCCAATTAGAACCCGCTCGCAAGTCCGAAATACGGAATAATTCCAAGTTCGAATTACCGGATGCCGAGCCGATGACGATCGGATCGAATCCAAACCTATTTCATATCCGAAACACGCTAACTTATGATTTTCCAACACTTAGACTCTAAATCGGTGAATCGGAGCGTAAATTGGTCAAATATCCAATTAGAACCCGCTCGCAAGTCCGAAATACGGAATAATTCCAAGTTCGAATTACCGGATGCCGAGCCGATGACGATCGGATCGAATCCAAACCTATTTCATATCCGAAACACGCTAACTTATGATTTTCCAACACTTAGACTCTAAATCGGTGAATCGGAGCGTAAATTGGTCAAATATCCAATTAGAACCCGCTCGCAAGTCCGAAATACGGAATAATTCCAAGTTCGAATTACCGGATGCCGAGCCGATGACGATCGGATCGAATCCAAACCTATTTCATATCCGAAACACGCTAACTTATGATTTTCCAACACTTAGACTCTAAATCGGTGAATCGGAGCGTAAATTGGTCAAATATCCAATTAGAACCCGCTCGCAAGTCCGAAATACGGAATAATTCCAAGTTCGAATTACCGGATGCCGAGCCGATGACGATCGGATCGAATCCAAACCTATTTCATATCCGAAACACGCTAACTTATGATTTTCCAACACTTAGACTCTAAATCGGTGAATCGGAGCGTAAATTGGTCAAATATCCAATTAGAACCCGCTCGCAAGTCCGAAATACGGAATAATTCCAAGTTCGAATTACCGGATGCCGAGCCGATGACGATCGGATCGAATCCAAACCTATTTCATATCCGAAACACGCTAACTTATGATTTTCCAACACTTAGACTCTAAATCGGTGAATCGGAGCGTAAATTGGTCAAATATCCAATTAGAACCCGCTCGCAAGTCCGAAATACGGAATAATTCCAAGTTCGAATTACCGGATGCCGAGCCGATGACGATCGGATCGAATCCAAACCTATTTCATATCCGAAACACGCTAACTTATGATTTTCCAACACTTAGACTCTAAATCGGTGAATCGGAGCGTAAATTGGTCAAATATCCAATTAGAACCCGCTCGCAAGTCCGAAATACGGAATAATTCCAAGTTCGAATTACCGGATGCCGAGCCGATGACGATCGGATCGAATCCAAACCTATTTCATATCCGAAACACGCTAACTTATGATTTTCCAACACTTAGACTCTAAATCGGTGAATCGGAGCGTAAATTGGTCAAATATCCAATTAGAACCCGCTCGCAAGTCCGAAATACGGAATAATTCCAAGTTCGAATTACCGGATGCCGAGCCGATGACGATCGGATCGAATCCAAACCTATTTCATATCCGAAACACGCTAACTTATGATTTTCCAACACTTAGACTCTAAATCGGTGAATCGGAGCGTAAATTGGTCAAATATCCAATTAGAACCCGCTCGCAAGTCCGAAATACGGAATAATTCCAAGTTCGAATTACCGGATGCCGAGCCGATGACGATCGGATCGAATCCAAACCTATTTCATATCCGAAACACGCTAACTTATGATTTTCCAACACTTAGACTCTAAATCGGTGAATCGGAGCGTAAATTGGTCAAATATCCAATTAGAACCCGCTCGCAAGTCCGAAATACGGAATAATTCCAAGTTCGAATTACCGGATGCCGAGCCGATGACGATCGGATCGAATCCAAACCTATTTCATATCCGAAACACGCTAACTTATGATTTTCCAACACTTAGACTCTAAATCGGTGAATCGGAGCGTAAATTGGTCAAATATCCAATTAGAACCCGCTCGCAAGTCCGAAATACGGAATAATTCCAAGTTCGAATTACCGGATGCCGAGCCGATGACGATCGGATCGAATCCAAACC
Organism: Chamaelirium japonicum; assembly: GCA_947650365.1. NCBI lineage: Eukaryota > Viridiplantae > Streptophyta > Magnoliopsida > Liliales > Melanthiaceae > Chamaelirium > Chamaelirium japonicum. The sequence goes on from OX393560.1 coordinate 63,359,479, forward strand.
TATTTCATATCCGAAACACGCTAACTTATGATTTTCCAACACTTAGACTCTAAATCGGTGAATCGGAGCGTAAATTGGTCAAATATCCAATTAGAACCCGCTCGCAAGTCCGAAATACGGAATAATTCCAAGTTCGAATTACCGGATGCCGAGCCGATGACGATCGGATCGAATCCAAACCTATTTCATATCCGAAACACGCTAACTTATGATTTTCCAACACTTAGACTCTAAATCGGTGAATCGGAGCGTAAATTGGTCAAATATCCAATTAGAACCCGCTCGCAAGTCCGAAATACGGAATAATTCCAAGTTCGAATTACCGGATGCCGAGCCGATGACGATCGGATCGAATCCAAACCTATTTCATATCCGAAACACGCTAACTTATGATTTTCCAACACTTAGACTCTAAATCGGTGAATCGGAGCGTAAATTGGTCAAATATCCAATTAGAACCCGCTCGCAAGTCCGAAATACGGAATAATTCCAAGTTCGAATTACCGGATGCCGAGCCGATGACGATCGGATCGAATCCAAACCTATTTCATATCCGAAACACGCTAACTTATGATTTTCCAACACTTAGACTCTAAATCGGTGAATCGGAGCGTAAATTGGTCAAATATCCAATTAGAACCCGCTCGCAAGTCCGAAATACGGAATAATTCCAAGTTCGAATTACCGGATGCCGAGCCGATGACGATCGGATCGAATCCAAACCTATTTCATATCCGAAACACGCTAACTTATGATTTTCCAACACTTAGACTCTAAATCGGTGAATCGGAGCGTAAATTGGTCAAATATCCAATTAGAACCCGCTCGCAAGTCCGAAATACGGAATAATTCCAAGTTCGAATTACCGGATGCCGAGCCGATGACGATCGGATCGAATCCAAACCTATTTCATATCCGAAACACGCTAACTTATGATTTTCCAACACTTAGACTCTAAATCGGTGAATCGGAGCGTAAATTGGTCAAATATCCAATTAGAACCCGCTCGCAAGTCCGAAATACGGAATAATTCCAAGTTCGAATTACCGGATGCCGAGCCGATGACGATCGGATCGAATCCAAACCTATTTCATATCCGAAACACGCTAACTTATGATTTTCCAACACTTAGACTCTAAATCGGTGAATCGGAGCGTAAATTGGTCAAATATCCAATTAGAACCCGCTCGCAAGTCCGAAATACGGAATAATTCCAAGTTCGAATTACCGGATGCCGAGCCGATGACGATCGGATCGAATCCAAACCTATTTCATATCCGAAACACGCTAACTTATGATTTTCCAACACTTAGACTCTAAATCGGTGAATCGGAGCGTAAATTGGTCAAATATCCAATTAGAACCCGCTCGCAAGTCCGAAATACGGAATAATTCCAAGTTCGAATTACCGGATGCCGAGCCGATGACGATCGGATCGAATCCAAACCTATTTCATATCCGAAACACGCTAACTTATGATTTTCCAACACTTAGACTCTAAATCGGTGAATCGGAGCGTAAATTGGTCAAATATCCAATTAGAACCCGCTCGCAAGTCCGAAATACGGAATAATTCCAAGTTCGAATTACCGGATGCCGAGCCGATGACGATCGGATCGAATCCAAACCTATTTCATATCCGAAACACGCTAACTTATGATTTTCCAACACTTAGACTCTAAATCGGTGAATCGGAGCGTAAATTGGTCAAATATCCAATTAGAACCCGCTCGCAAGTCCGAAATACGGAATAATTCCAAGTTCGAATTACCGGATGCCGAGCCGATGACGATCGGATCGAATCCAAACCTATTTCATATCCGAAACACGCTAACTTATGATTTTCCAACACTTAGACTCTAAATCGGTGAATCGGAGCGTAAATTGGTCAAATATCCAATTAGAACCCGCTCGCAAGTCCGAAATACGGAATAATTCCAAGTTCGAATTACCGGATGCCGAGCCGATGACGATCGGATCGAATCCAAACCTATTTCATATCCGAAACACGCTAACTTATGATTTTCCAACACTTAGACTCTAAATCGGTGAATCGGAGCGTAAATTGGTCAAATATCCAATTAGAACCCGCTCGCAAGTCCGAAATACGGAATAATTCCAAGTTCGAATTACCGGATGCCGAGCCGATGACGATCGGATCGAATCCAAACCTATTTCATATCCGAAACACGCTAACTTATGATTTTCCAACACTTAGACTCTAAATCGGTGAATCGGAGCGTAAATTGGTCAAATATCCAATTAGAACCCGCTCGCAAGTCCGAAATACGGAATAATTCCAAGTTCGAATTACCGGATGCCGAGCCGATGACGATCGGATCGAATCCAAACCTATTTCATATCCGAAACACGCTAACTTATGATTTTCCAACACTTAGACTCTAAATCGGTGAATCGGAGCGTAAATTGGTCAAATATCCAATTAGAACCCGCTCGCAAGTCCGAAATACGGAATAATTCCAAGTTCGAATTACCGGATGCCGAGCCGATGACGATCGGATCGAATCCAAACCTATTTCATATCCGAAACACGCTAACTTATGATTTTCCAACACTTAGACTCTAAATCGGTGAATCGGAGCGTAAATTGGTCAAATATCCAATTAGAACCCGCTCGCAAGTCCGAAATACGGAATAATTCCAAGTTCGAATTACCGGATGCCGAGCCGATGACGATCGGATCGAATCCAAACCTATTTCATATCCGAAACACGCTAACTTATGATTTTCCAACACTTAGACTCTAAATCGGTGAATCGGAGCGTAAATTGGTCAAATATCCAATTAGAACCCGCTCGCAAGTCCGAAATACGGAATAATTCCAAGTTCGAATTACCGGATGCCGAGCCGATGACGATCGGATCGAATCCAAACCTATTTCATATCCGAAACACGCTAACTTATGATTTTCCAACACTTAGACTCTAAATCGGTGAATCGGAGCGTAAATTGGTCAAATATCCAATTAGAACCCGCTCGCAAGTCCGAAATACGGAATAATTCCAAGTTCGAATTACCGGATGCCGAGCCGATGACGATCGGATCGAATCCAAACCTATTTCATATCCGAAACACGCTAACTTATGATTTTCCAACACTTAGACTCTAAATCGGTGAATCGGAGCGTAAATTGGTCAAATATCCAATTAGAACCCGCTCGCAAGTCCGAAATACGGAATAATTCCAAGTTCGAATTACCGGATGCCGAGCCGATGACGATCGGATCGAATCCAAACCTATTTCATATCCGAAACACGCTAACTTATGATTTTCCAACACTTAGACTCTAAATCGGTGAATCGGAGCGTAAATTGGTCAAATATCCAATTAGAACCCGCTCGCAAGTCCGAAATACGGAATAATTCCAAGTTCGAATTACCGGATGCCGAGCCGATGACGATCGGATCGAATCCAAACCTATTTCATATCCGAAACACGCTAACTTATGATTTTCCAACACTTAGACTCTAAATCGGTGAATCGGAGCGTAAATTGGTCAAATATCCAATTAGAACCCGCTCGCAAGTCCGAAATACGGAATAATTCCAAGTTCGAATTACCGGATGCCGAGCCGATGACGATCGGATCGAATCCAAACCTATTTCATATCCGAAACACGCTAACTTATGATTTTCCAACACTTAGACTCTAAATCGGTGAATCGGAGCGTAAATTGGTCAAATATCCAATTAGAACCCGCTCGCAAGTCCGAAATACGGAATAATTCCAAGTTCGAATTACCGGATGCCGAGCCGATGACGATCGGATCGAATCCAAACCTATTTCATATCCGAAACACGCTAACTTATGATTTTCCAACACTTAGACTCTAAATCGGTGAATCGGAGCGTAAATTGGTCAAATATCCAATTAGAACCCGCTCGCAAGTCCGAAATACGGAATAATTCCAAGTTCGAATTACCGGATGCCGAGCCGATGACGATCGGATCGAATCCAAACCTATTTCATATCCGAAACACGCTAACTTATGATTTTCCAACACTTAGACTCTAAATCGGTGAATCGGAGCGTAAATTGGTCAAATATCCAATTAGAACCCGCTCGCAAGTCCGAAATACGGAATAATTCCAAGTTCGAATTACCGGATGCCGAGCCGATGACGATCGGATCGAATCCAAACCTATTTCATATCCGAAACACGCTAACTTATGATTTTCCAACACTTAGACTCTAAATCGGTGAATCGGAGCGTAAATTGGTCAAATATCCAATTAGAACCCGCTCGCAAGTCCGAAATACGGAATAATTCCAAGTTCGAATTACCGGATGCCGAGCCGATGACGATCGGATCGAATCCAAACCTATTTCATATCCGAAACACGCTAACTTATGATTTTCCAACACTTAGACTCTAAATCGGTGAATCGGAGCGTAAATTGGTCAAATATCCAATTAGAACCCGCTCGCAAGTCCGAAATACGGAATAATTCCAAGTTCGAATTACCGGATGCCGAGCCGATGACGATCGGATCGAATCCAAACCTATTTCATATCCGAAACACGCTAACTTATGATTTTCCAACACTTAGACTCTAAATCGGTGAATCGGAGCGTAAATTGGTCAAATATCCAATTAGAACCCGCTCGCAAGTCCGAAATACGGAATAATTCCAAGTTCGAATTACCGGATGCCGAGCCGATGACGATCGGATCGAATCCAAACCTATTTCATATCCGAAACACGCTAACTTATGATTTTCCAACACTTAGACTCTAAATCGGTGAATCGGAGCGTAAATTGGTCAAATATCCAATTAGAACCCGCTCGCAAGTCCGAAATACGGAATAATTCCAAGTTCGAATTACCGGATGCCGAGCCGATGACGATCGGATCGAATCCAAACCTATTTCATATCCGAAACACGCTAACTTATGATTTTCCAACACTTAGACTCTAAATCGGTGAATCGGAGCGTAAATTGGTCAAATATCCAATTAGAACCCGCTCGCAAGTCCGAAATACGGAATAATTCCAAGTTCGAATTACCGGATGCCGAGCCGATGACGATCGGATCGAATCCAAACCTATTTCATATCCGAAACACGCTAACTTATGATTTTCCAACACTTAGACTCTAAATCGGTGAATCGGAGCGTAAATTGGTCAAATATCCAATTAGAACCCGCTCGCAAGTCCGAAATACGGAATAATTCCAAGTTCGAATTACCGGATGCCGAGCCGATGACGATCGGATCGAATCCAAACCTATTTCATATCCGAAACACGCTAACTTATGATTTTCCAACACTTAGACTCTAAATCGGTGAATCGGAGCGTAAATTGGTCAAATATCCAATTAGAACCCGCTCGCAAGTCCGAAATACGGAATAATTCCAACTTCGAATTACCGGATGCCGATCCGATGACGATCGGATCGAATCCAAACCTATTTCATATCCGAAACACGCTAACTTATGATTTTCCAACACTTAGACTCTAAATCGGTGAATCGGAGCGTAAATTGGTCAAATATCCAATTAGAACCCGCTCGCAAGTCCGAAATACAGAATAATTCCAAGTTCGAATTACCGGATGCCGAGCCGATGACGATCGGATCGAATCCAAACCTATTTCATATCCGAAACACGCTAACTTATGATTTTCCAACACTTAGACTCTAAATCGGTGAATCGGAGCGTAAATTGGTCAAATATCCAATTAGAACCCGCTCGCAAGTCCGAAATACGGAATAATTCCAAGTTCGAATTACCGGATGCCGAGCCGATGACGATCGGATCGAATCCAAACCTATTTCATATCCGAAACACGCTAACTTATGATTTTCCAACACTTAGACTCTAAATCGGTGAATCGGAGCGTAAATTGGTCAAATATCCAATTAGAACCCGCTCGCAAGTCCGAAATACGGAATAATTCCAAGTTCGAATTACCGGATGCCGAGCCGATGACGATCGGATCGAATCCAAACCTATTTCATATCCGAAACACGCTAACTTATGATTTTCCAACACTTAGACTCTAAATCGGTGAATCGGAGCGTAAATTGGTCAAATATCCAATTAGAACCCGCTCGCAAGTCCGAAATACGGAATAATTCCAAGTTCGAATTATCGGATGCCGAGCCGATGACGATCGGATCGAATCCAAACCTATTTCATATCCGAAACACGCTAACTTATGATTTTCCAACACTTAGACTCTAAATCGGTGAATCGGAGCGTAAATTGGTCAAATATCCAATTAGAACCCGCTCGCAAGTCCGAAATACGGAATAATTCCAAGTTCGAATTACCGGATGCCGAGCCGATGACGATCGGATCGAATCCAAACCTATTTCATATCCGAAACACGCTAACTTATGATTTTCCAACACTTAGACTCTAAATCGGTGAATCGGAGCGTAAATTGGTCAAATATCCAATTAGAACCCGCTCGCAAGTCCGAAATACGGAATAATTCCAAGTTCGAATTACCGGATGCCGAGCCGATGACGATCGGATCGAATCCAAACCTATTTCATATCCGAAACACGCTAACTTATGATTTTCCAACACTTAGACTCTAAATCGGTGAATCGGAGCGTAAATTGGTCAAATATCCAATTAGAACCCGCTCGCAAGTCCGAAATACGGAATAATTCCAAGTTCGAATTACCGGATGCCGAGCCGATGACGATCGGATCGAATCCAAACCTATTTCATATCCGAAACACGCTAACTTATGATTTTCCAACACTTAGACTCTAAATCGGTGAATCGGAGCGTAAATTGGTCAAATATCCAATTAGAACCCGCTCGCAAGTCCGAAATACGGAATAATTCCAACTTCGAATTACCGGATGCCGATCCGATGACGATCGGATCGAATCCAAACCTATTTCATATCCGAAACACGCTAACTTATGATTTTCCAACACTTAGACTCTAAATCGGTGAATCGGAGCGTAAATTGGTCAAATATCCAATTAGAACCCGCTCGCAAGTCCGAAATACGGAATAATTCCAAGTTCGAATTATCGAATGCCGAGCCGATGACGATCGGATCGAATCCAAACCTATTTCATATCCGAAACACGCTAACTTATGATTTTCCAACACTTAGATTCTAAATCGGTGAATCGGAGCGTAAATTGGTCAAATATCCAATTAGAACCCGCTCGCAAGTCCGAAATACGGAATAATTCCAAGTTCAAATTACCGGATGCCGAGCCGATGACGATCGGATCGAATCCAAACCTATTTCAAAATCGAAACACGCTAACTTATCATTTTTTAACGCTTAGACTCAGTTATAGATATAAACCATTTTTTTAACAAATACATGTTAATTGCAGGAGCAGGGCGGCGTCAGGGGATCGATGAGAGCACCAGCGTTGGTGGTGGGCGGGCGTGGTTGAGATAGGGCGGCGTCATGGGATCGATGAGAGCACCGGCGTTGGTGGCGGGCGGGGGTGGTTGAGATAGGACATGTATCATCTCTCAGTTCTGGATTGTGTAAATATTGTTTTGTAATATATGGTTATTTTTTCTTCTATCTATAATTGTCGGCCGGGAACTGTGGTAATATTTGATAATTTGCTGTAATTTTTTATCAATTTAGGTAATATTTTATAAATTGTGGTAATAGTTGATAAATTGTGGTAATATTTGATAAATTGTGGTAATATATTGTGGTATTGAATCACAGGAATTAAATAACATTATTTATGTAAATTTATTAAAAAAAAAAAGATACTTATTACCGATGGAAATAAATTATTCCGTCGGTAATAATATTTTTATTTTTTTTAAATTATTAATGATTTGCCGACGGCATATAATATCCGTCGGTAATATATATAGTATTACCGACGGGTAATATATATATCCGTCGGTAATATATATAGTATTACCGACGGTGATATTAATTTGGTCGGTAATATATATATTATTACCGACGGGTAATATATATATGTGTCGGTAATATATATAGTATTACCGACAGTATAAACTATACTCGTCGGTAAAATGTTTATATATTACCGACGGATTCTTATAGTTCGTCGGCAATACTATATTATATTAGTTTTAAATTGATTAAATATTACCGACGGCGTTCTAATTACCGTCGGTATTAATTATTAATACCGACGGTAATATTTGGTCCGTCGTATTGTTTTCCCCGACGCCTTTTTTCCCGACAGCCAGCGACGGAAATATCTTCCGTCGCTATATAATATTACCGACGAAATTTTAATATTACCGACGGATATTGTCCGTCGGTAATAACTGTTTTTTTTGTAGTGCTCCTTGATCTTGCTGGAGCCTCCACCACCATTTACCTAAAAGATCTTTGTTATCATCTGCGAGATTAATAACACCCAGTCCTCCTTCTTCCTTAGACTTGCAGACGTTTCCCCAATTTGCCAGGTGATAAGTTTTCACATTGATATCAGCACTCTTCCATAGGAATTTACTCCGAATGGAGTCTATTTTCGCGATAACCCACTTTGGCATGAGATAGAACGAAATGTGATAAGAGGGAATTAGCGTTAGAACTGCATTAACTAAAGTTAACCTACCTCTCAGGGAGAGGTTCTTCCCCTTCCAGCCCGCCAACCTGGCATCCATCCTTTCTATCACCTTGAACCAGTCGTTCTTCTTAAGCCTAGCATCATTAAGGGGTAGGCCAAGGTATTTAGAAGGAAGGGAATATGTTATGCAGTTCAGGATGTTAGCTAGAGAAGTAGCTAAATCGTCATTATCACTTAAATAGAAAAGGGATGTCTTCGAGAAGTTTACCTTCATACCTGAGACAATTTCCAGCGAGTACAGAAGAATCTTAAGCATGCTAACCTGTTCCTTCTTCGCCGCACAAAAGAGAATCGTGTCATCAGCAAAGTGCAGGTTTGCTATCTTCCAGTCTGAGTCTCCAATACATGATATAAAGCCTCTGGTCTCTACCCTTCTGATCATCACATCGAAAACATCCATAGCCAGAATAAAAAGAAAAGGTGAAAGTGGACAGCCTTGTTTTACTCCTCTGCCTGTTTTAAATTGTTTGCCTTCCTGACCGTTGACTAAAAATGAGAGGGTGGATGTAGAAAGACAATTCCAAATCCAGCTAATCAAATTCGCCGAAAATCCCTTAGCTTTAAGCGTTTTGATAAGGAAGCTCAAGTTAAGTCTATCAAACGCTTTCTTGAAGTCAATCTTAAGAATGATGCCTTCCTCCTTATGCTCTTTGATGTGATAAATCAATTCCTGAGCTGTTGCCACACTGTCTAGGATGAGTCTGCCTTTGATGAACGCCATCTGGTTCTTATTAATAATATCATCTATCGTGCCTTTAATAATATCCCAGAAGCGTTGATAGAAGAGAATAGGGAATCCGTCTGGTCCCGGAGCTCCTTCCACTTTCATATCAAATATAGCTTTGTTAAATTCCTCTTCCGAGAAAGGTTTATCTAGGTTTTCCGAACCATCCAGTTTAAGAATATCGAGTCCTTCCCTGTCAAGGGTGGCTTTATCAATCCCGTTCTTCGCAAAATATCTCTGGAAGTGGTTTGAGACACTTTGACTAATATCTCTCTGCATCGTCCAAATCTTGTCTCCGTCTCTGATCGAATGAATTGTGTTTCTGCGTCTCCCGTTGTTCGCGACCTTATGAAAGTAGGAGGTGTTGCTATCCCCCAGTTTGATCCACTTATCTCTTGATCTTTGTTCCACATAATCTCTTCTTTGATCAGCGTTCGGCTAAGCTCCTTCGTCCAAGAAGTCAATTGAGATTTCTCTACATCCGAAATAGAATTACATTCCTCCTTCACCTCTAGATCTCCGATCTTCTGTAAGAGATCCTTCTTAATGGCCAGAACATTGTCAAACTTAGAGCACTCCCACGCCTTGATCTTTCTTTTCAGATGGAGAGTCATCGCGTTCAGATACAGAATAGGAACATGACCGGAGATAAAATCTATTAATCCACTCTGTGTCACCTTCAGATACAAGGTTTCGAACTCATCCGAAATTAAGAAACGATCCAATCTGGCAAAAATGGGAGAATCCCTTTTATTATTCTAGGTGAATTTCCTATTATTCAAGGGTAGACACAGAAGAGAAAGATCTCGGCAAACTCTTGCATGTCGGAACGTTTACCCATGGCTCTACTCCTCTCATAAGAGAAGCGGGTCACATTAAAATCTCCACCAACAATCCAAGGCCTTGCAAAACGTTGACGAATGTCTCTCAGTTCACTCCATAGAGAAGGCCAGAGCTGATAGTCTGTTGGACCATAGATATTGGACAACACCCAAATATCTCCTAATTGATGCACTTTTAGAACCACCATTAAGTAGTAAATACCTTTATGAATATCTAAAAGGCTAAGTTCGGATTCCCTCCATCCCGTAAATATACCTCCTGACGTTCTGACAGCATCGAGCCATGCCCATTTCGAAATTATGTTCCCCCCCAAGGAGCGGAATAGTGCAGGTTTGGGATCGGTGCATTTGGTTTCCTAAAGACAAATAATATCTAAATTCTACGAATTGACGTAAAGATTAACAGATTTCCTCTTCTCCAGGTCCCCTAAACCCCTAATATTCCATGAAAGGATTCTCATTGAGAAAAACAAAAACACACACAGTAGTATTTAGCAACAAAAAAAAACTAACATCAAACAGAGGTGGGAACTCTCTCTTGTTCCATCCCTCTCAAAGTGTTAACAAAAACTGCAGGATCAAAGCCCTCCTTAGTAACAACAATGCCACATTCTCCTGCCAACACAACCACCGTATCTGGACCTAGGAAGGAGAGGAGAGAATGCAGTTCTTCATCCGAGCTCTTCTCCACCATCTTCTTTAAGTGTGTTCCCAAAAAATTGTGTTTTCAACTTTGGTAAGTTTTGTTAAAAGCCTTCATGATCTGTCTCTGGCTCCTTCTAATTGAAGCTTTCTGGGTCATCTCCGTAGCCATCTCTGAGGAAGGACGACGCTAATCTTCAGGAAGATCTTCCTTGACCTGACAATCCATATTCGATGTATTATCAGTGAGTAATACTGTTTCGACTAACCTATCAACCCCATCTTCCCCGGGTGACAAATTAATCCGAATTAAGTCTTGGTCAATGACGTTCATAGTATCTTCAACAGTGTCTTCTAAAAAAGGTGCCACATTTTCTGCCATAGAATCTATTAATTTAATTGTCTGGGTATCGCCCTTATCTTGTGGGGATCCAGTAAAAAGATTTGAATTCAAATTGACAAAACCAAAATGACCCACATCAATACTAGAAAGGAAACCGGTTGAAGGGGAGTTTCTTCAGCTGTTGCAGGGGAGATAGAGAGATAGATTGATGAAGACCTTGACCTTGATGATTGCAGGGGAGATATCTTTCCCCCTCTGCTTGTTTTTTGGTCTATTGGTGTTGGTTGTGTATCTTTAGTCGGTTGGGTTAGGATCCAGAACCTTTGGTAGCTATCTTGTCGGTCTGCTTACTAAAGGGATCTGAATCCTTGTGTCTTTGCTTGCTCATTCAGAGTAAGCTGTGAGATGTACTGTTTGACTCATTTAATTTATTAGTTTTTTACCTCTCAAAAAAAAAAAAAAAATACTAGAAAGGAAACCATTCCAACTATTATTCTCTGCAAGAAACGATTCCACAAAGTTGACGAGATTACCTTCTAAACCTAGAACTTCCTGAATTGAAAGGATGTGGCTCGGGGAGATCTCACTGGTCTGCCTGGCACGATCCTCCTCCACCTCACGGAAGAATCGATCCCCGGAGGGCTCTGTTTCTGGTATCATCTAGATCTTAAGCTCATAGTACCTATTGCCTAACTGGCAGGTAATAGTGGCCGGAATGTCCTCCGTCTTATGGGTGCTAATGGACACCTCTGCCTCCCTAAGATCCTCCGCTGACTCCTAGTCATTAGCCAAGCTAAGAACTTCTCCAAAGTTTTTAAGGACACCTCTAATGGACTCCAGACTCCAAGCATGACACGGGAGTCCTCCGATGAAGAGTTTGACATTACGGAATACCCTCGATCCGATTGCTCGGTTATCGACCAACCACGGAAAGAATTTAACTAAAATGTCCCCAAAGTTGAAGAAGCTTTGTTTTAGGGCATCAGAAAGTCCAGCCTTGAAGGTAAATTCAATAAGATATTCATCTACCTCTAAGACCCTCGTCTTCCATGTCCAATCCGTACCCCAGGCTTTGGAGAAACGACTGAAAAGGGTGGCCGTGGATCCCGACCCCTGAACAACCTTACAAATGGCACACCACCTAAGATTGAACAGTGAGTCGAGGACCTCTTGATTGAAATCCAAAACCTCGTAGGACGTAGGATTCATGGGAGGTGGGGACGGGGGTGAATAAGATCGACGACGAACCTTGAACAAAAACCCTCCTACGGGACGGACAAATCGCCATGCGATGTCTGATCCCTTTGCAACCAAAACAAATGACCCCATTTCTGCAACTGGTTTGCAGATGTCCGTTCTCCCTATAGCGGAAACAGAAAACCTCCCTATTACTCTTTAGAGAACCTCCTTCTATAGTAGGACCGGTATGCTTTCTAGGTATCGAGTGGGGTGCACTGCCAAATGCTCTGATCCTCTGGGCCCACGGATCTTCAGAAGAGTTGACAGGACGATAAAAGTCTGTAGGCAGAGAGGATTTTCTGGCCGATCTGGTGACCTCAGCATACGTGGGTCTCGAGATCCTCTTCGAGCATCTGACTGAAGCCCCTAACTGCTTCGAAAACTGTTCTGATCCCGATCTGGGCCCTCCACCATGATGGAGATCTCCTGTCAGGTTCAGAGGATATTGGACATTCCAAGGAGTCTTGAAGGAAGAATCATACCTTTTCTGCCCGGGATCCCTTGTCTCGTCTTGTCGTCGATGTCTCACACGTCCCGAATCTATCCCTCTTAGCTCTCCATTACACCATCCTGCTTCCCTCCAAGCAAATCCTCGAGAATGCCGACTCCATGCCGCCTCCGCTCTCCTCCCAAACGCTGCCATCCTCGTTCCCCTCTTGTCCCAATGTGAGAATTCCATTTACTTACATGTTATTATATGTAAATAAGCTCGAGAGAAAGATATGTTTAATTATAAAAAATTAAAAGGTAAGAGGGGGAAAGAGAGGAGAGAAAGGGGAGGTTGCCATTTTCCACCAAATGTCTCAGCTATATAAGAGTAGTATAGATAGATAGATTTGTGGAATCTAATCTAATATATCTATATTAAAACCCGGGTTACGACACAAAGACCTCTTTTGAAGAGTCATAATCCTACTCGTGTGTGTGAACTCGGCTCTCTCGTAAGTCATATTAAAAATCTGCTATAAAGATGATAAATACACATTCAATGATATTTAATAATCATTTGATGTTAACTAGGAAAATCATTAGTATACTCTCTCTCTCTCTCTCTCTCTCTCTCTCTCTCTCTCACACACACACACACACACACACACACACACAAACACACACACACACAAAAGTGAATTTCACTCATTCGACGTTGCACACTTCTTCATACGCTTGTGATGTTGTATGTGCCAAATGGCGTGCATTAAGGTCATCCGAGTAGATTAGTTGTCTCGATTTTCAAGCTTTGGATAATCCCATGGGTTGAATCCTTTAGTGATGAAGCCCCAGATTTTCTAACCGTATTGTAATTTGATTCTATAGTTTAATAAAACTGGTCGGGGGCTACCAAACCCTTTCTCCTTCTGGAGGGGTTCTAAAAAAAAGATCATCTGGGCATTGACCGATTTCTTACTAGTATAAATATACTAAAATGGAGCCCTCTCTTCGATGTTAGGACACATGTACCCCTTTTTAAGAGAGTAGTTTCGTATCATGTGTGTGAATGCAGCTCTGAAAACCCGTTTAAAGCTTCTGTAAGCTTGATGCATGATCACAAGAGGGATTTCTCAAACAAAAGAAGGAAAAAACCCGGATGAACAAACTCTTCGAGTAGCATCGCAACCGTCCTTGCATTGCATAAAGTTTACCCTCGTGCAGATTATTATGCCACATGGCGCTCTGTAGAGAAGTAGGAATTTCTTGATATGAGTAACTCACGTCGCTCTCTTTCCTTGTTTGCTTTAATATGTCTCTCTTCTGTTTTGACTTCTTCAACGCTCCCTCCCTTCAGCTCGATCGTCTTCTTCAGTGGTAGTTACTATATTAACATTATAAAATCAAACTTAGCTATAGTAATTATTTGTTTCCTAAATAGCGTTTGGTAAAAATTCCCATGCATTCATAGTAATTACTTTTTATATTTTTGGTACACAGAATTATGGTCAAGAACGTACGACCTTTAGGTCTTCACACACTAGACCTGAGAGAACAGTAGGGATTTCCTCATCCCAAAAGCCCTCTATCCCATCGATTCTGGCCCCTCGGGCTAGCCAATGCGTCGCAGTATTTGCTGTTCGGGGAATCCAATGAAGCGCCACCTCCTCCAATTGGTGTCATACCTGCTAACAGGACCTTATGAGAGGGCATAACTCCGCAGTGTTAGAATTGGTGAGGTATACAGCTCGTAAAAACCTATAGTTAAGCTAGGTATGGTTGATAGCTTAGGATTGCATCTTGGTACGTATCTTAGTACGTGTTCTAATTACATAACAGAAAGCCATGTTTACATAGTAATCCACTTGAGTGGGAGACTCAATGGATTGGTCCCATGTAACTTAAATACGTTCGCAGCTCTGATTAGGGTTAGTCGCCCTATAAGGATAAGCTATTGGGATGACAGAACGTGAGTGTCTCTACCACGGTCATTACCAGGCACAATGTCTGTAGCCGAATGGAATCAACATGGTGCATAGATCCGTGAGCAAACACCGATGCACTAAGCCATATTTCTGCTTAGGGTAAAACGGTCCTAAACCCTGAGGAACCATTTTTGGTGGGATAACCAGTTCTGTGATGATTTGGCGCACCAATGTGTGAGGGTCCAGATACGTCACTCCTGCAGGCCAACCACACCCCTAACGGGAGGTGCGTTCCTTGGTCTGACCTACGTTGTATTAAACCCTGGCCAGGTGGTCATCAATTGGACTGTTGACCGGATTCAGTTACTTCGCAGAGTAATCGGAGGTACGACGTATGTGGTCAACCTAGAAGGAACCGAGTCATATGAGCACTCGAGTCTGACGGTATTCTCCACCGCTCGAGTTGCATTATGGCACCAAGTGGAGGGACAACGAGTTTACCATACTAAGCGGAAAGCAGGGGTATGCTCGAGAAGCTGATGCTATGGAAAAGATGAGAATATTTTGTTTTGAATTTAGTAAA
Organism: Chamaelirium japonicum; assembly: GCA_947650365.1. Taxonomy (NCBI): domain Eukaryota; kingdom Viridiplantae; phylum Streptophyta; class Magnoliopsida; order Liliales; family Melanthiaceae; genus Chamaelirium; species Chamaelirium japonicum. The sequence continues at coordinate 63,374,779 of OX393560.1, forward strand.
CGGAAGATAAGAAAGTCACCGAACGGCGGCGTAGCTCGCCCCCCCCCCCCCCCCCCCCCCCCTCCCGGTTCTAACTTCTGGATCCGACTATCTACATTTTACAGCACATATTACTAGGGGCAGCTGCATATTACTAAAGACAATACTTGCAATTAATTGTATTGCCCCCGATAATGTATGGTGCAAGCCACCGTACAACGTCGTCACACGCCGCCTGTCCACCGTCCTGCTTGTTAGTCGCCGCAGCGTACACCTCCTCTCTCTTCTTGCTCCTCCTCCCTCCTCCATCTTCCCTCACCTCATGCTTCCTCCTCCTACACTTAGTTGTTTTAGTCTGGACTCGACAGTGAGTTAGATATGACTGCGGCAGAGGATGGGCAACAGTGGGCAGGCAGACCGGTGGATGGGTGGAGGTAGGAGAAAGGAAGGTGAACACAAGCCTAAGTTGCCCTCATCCATGGGCCTAGTTCGTGCAGGGTTAGGATTCGGTTACTTCACAGAGTAATCGGAGGTACGACGTACGCGGTCAACCTAGAAGGAACCGAGTCATATGAGCACTCGAGTCTGACGGTATTCTCCACCGTTCGAGTTGCATTATGGCACCAAGTGGAGGGACAGCGAGTTTACCACACTAAGCGGAAAGTAGGGGTATGCTCGAGAATCTGGGTCTCGAGTTCACGCCTAATGACCATCGCCTGCACACTGGCACGATCTCCTCTGCGTCTGCCCCGGCCCCCACCATCCGTCTCTGATGATGTAGCAGGGAAGAGGGGTTAGGGACACCACATGCCAGCTGCAACTTTTTTTTTTGGAAAGTCAGGCCAGCAGCAACTCGTGCCACCCAACACAACCACCATTACGCCTGTGCATGCACGTTGTGCAGTCAGTGTTGTGTATGTGTATGCACCAAAAAAAAAAAAGTGTTGTGCATGTGCGGCCTTACCGTGATGTTGGCGACCTATGGTGCCCCCATCCCTTCTTCCCTGCTACTTCACCGGTGACGATAGGGGGTGGGCAGAGGCGGAGGTTATCGGCTCAGTGTGTCGACAATTGCGGTCATGGCTACGAGCAGCAGCTGGTGCTATGGAAAAGATGAGAATTTTTTGTTTTGCACCCCCCCCCCCCCCCCCCCCCCCCCCCTCTCCCGATTCTAACTTCTGGGTCCGACTATTTACATTTTACAGCACAAATTACTAGGGGCAGCTGCATATTACTAAAGACAGTACTTGCAATTAATTGTATTGCCCCCGATAATGTATGGTGCAAGCCACCGCACAACGTCGTCACACGCCGCCTGTCCACCGTCCTGTTTGTTAGTCGCCGCAGCGTACACCTCCTCTCTCTTCTTCCTCCTCCTCCCTCCTCCATCTTCCCTCACCTCATGCTTCCTCCTCCTACACTTAGTTGTTTTAGTCTGGACTCGACAGTGAGTTAGATATGACTGCGGCAGCGGATGGGCAGCAGTGGGCAGGCAGACCAGTGGATGGGGGGAGGTAGGAGAAAGGAAGGCGAACACAAGCCTAAGTTGCCCTCATCCATGGGCCTAGTTTGTGCAGGGTTAGGATGAATTTTCTTTATAAAAAAATATGTTACCTCTAGTAATTTATGTGATGTAATTAGCGGTTCAACTAACATCTTTTGTGACACCGTTGTTGAGGACATTTTATTAAAACTCAACCTGTTTAGTTGTTCCAAAATTTAGGCGGTTCTAACAAGTAGTTTTCCCTAGTAATAATAGTAACATCAACATCAGGTCTCTAAGGGGAGCAGAGTGGCCTCTTTTAATATACCTATTGTGCTCTCCTCCCTTTAAAAGGTCGGCCTTTTGGAGCACTCGAGTGTTATCAGAGTTTGTGCACCGCCCAGCTTGGTGAGCAGAGAGATCCAGAGATAATGCGAGGAAGAGATGAGTTTATGTTATAAATAATAAAGGGAAAATTACAGCGACCCCCTCCTGAGGTTCGGCATAATCGCAGTGGCCTCTCACTAGGTTCGAATTAATGTACTGACCTCACTTGATTTTATTTTTGCTGCAGAAACCTCCCCTCCATTGGTTTGGGAGATATATTTATGTATGGTATCATTTGAGAAATGGTGGGTCTATACACAGCCCACTAAATACCAAACGCAACTCTAACTTAAGTTTGGAAAAAAAACTCCGCATGTCCCCGTTGAATCCCCCCTCTTTCGCATGTCCCCGTTGAATCCCACCCGCTTTGGCCGTCGCCGGCCATATGCAACTTTTGCCCGCTAGCAACCCGGCCACCACCGTCGCTTCAGGCGGCTTCGGCGACGACTTCCTTTGCGAGTTGGCGAAACTCCTTTCTTAAGCATTTTTAATGAGGGAATAGCTGAACCTTTCTCCAAACTATTGACTCCATAATGCAATCTGTGACCTGCTTTCTAACTTCATTATGGTGGAGTCATCCTCTAATTTGGTTTTAATTCCTGAAATCCTCTTAGGCTGCTGCCCCTGCCCCTGCCCCTGGCCGAATCGGAACAAAAAATCGGATCTGTTATGAAACCGACTCGCATTGAATCATTCAGCAGTTAAGCGATTTATTTCCGACTGTTACAAACTTATGATGAAGCTAGCAAGAAGGCGGTAAGAAAAAAACATATATATATATATATATATATAGAGAGAGAGAGAGAGAGAGAGAGAAATGCTAGAATGCGGCATGCGGTAAGTGCGGCACCTTACCGCAGCCGTCTGATGCACCGTTGCGTGCATGCGATGCACGCAGCGCGTGCATCAGACGGCTGTGGTAAGGTGCCGCACGTACCGCATGTCGCAGCATAGCATGCCCCTATATATATATATATATATATATATATATATATATATATATATATATATATATATATATATATATATATATATATATATATATATATATATATATATATA